>CM060974.1:41622838-42222838 GCA_030765045.1 Tenodera sinensis
GGACTTGAACCCGCGACCTTGGGATCAGTAGGCCAGCGTCTAACCAACTGAACCGCCCAGACGGACTTTTCGGTTAGATGAAATTAATATGGTACCATGATTTGAGTCGTCATTCTGGATTTAATCCTGCATGGAAACGAAGATTCAGGTCTCTTAGAAAGTAAGATTGGATCAAAATGTTGCTGCATGGAAACACCAATCGTATCCAAATCAATTATTCAAATTGATACTGTCTTGTATTGTACTCGTTTTAACACACTGCGCGCTTGTCATTTTTGCTTTCTTAGTCGAACTGTGTAATAAAACAAAACAGCAACAACAGGGCTTCTTTTGTTACTTCTATATTCTTGCAATGTGTTCTCATAAAGATTTACTAACCTCAAAACCTACTCAAAATACGCAGAACAGCAAAGCAACATATGTTACAGGTTCGCCAACGTAACCCAAATCGATTTCAGTAGTATGAATTTAACATGAAAGCGCGGACCCTATTCAGTATGAGATTGGACTCAAATCGATTTCAGTTCCCCATGGAAATGTATTGAATAGATAATTAGAGTTCATTTCCAATAATTGCCACAAATCCATTACCTGATAACCTATCACACAATATGAAGGGATAGATACTTTTTTCTTCAGCTCGAGAATCCTTAATGTTGCAAAAAAAGCGTAAAATTACACAAACAGTAGAAGAGAGCAAACTAACTACGTTATTAACTTAAAATATTGCGGCAAGTTTTCTTATTTGGTGGCAGAAAGTCAAGTGCTTGCTGCATCATCTGCGAAGGTATGAAATGTCCAAAAATACTGTTTGAATTGGTTAAGCACAAAAGTTGAATGAAATGAGACTAACGGAAGAGAATAACAACAAAGGAAATACGATACATTGAAATGCACAAGTGGTAACATTTGTGTGTGGACAGCGGTGCTCAGTTGTTCCTTTGGTAAAGCACAGGCTTTCTCGACTTCGACTGTTCGTAGCACTAGGGTCCAGGGTTCAAGAAACCGTGCACTTAGTAGGTAGGCCGACCTCCACGGTGTTGGAGTTTCGGATTCGAGAGGTCCTGGGTTCGAATTCCAGCGACCGTCCAATGACCATGGGCGGAGTGGTTCCGAGTTCTTCAGCTGTCATGGCGCGAGTGGTGTGAACCCTTATCACTCGTGTGCTTCTAACATTACTACAAGTACGTCGAGCAGAAATTCGAGCCCCTCCCGTAAGGGAGTTCGGATTGGGTTGAACTCGACGGGGCAGTCGTTACCGATTCCATGAGAGACTGGGTAGTCTGGGCGATGCTCGGGTGGGGTTGTAAGATGCCTCAACGTTCTTCGGCACTAACCTGGAGGGTTAGTAGACAGTTGCTAGGCACCATCTACTCTGCCGAGGTCTCGGTAGTCTTCCCTAACTGACTGACGCGTGTAAGTGGTATATCCATTCCCTCCTGGCGTAAGGTGGTGGGTGGAGTTGCACCATTCCTAATGGAAGTGGCTCACGGAGTTTCGGTTTGCTGCATCCTAGGAGTTAACGTGACTTCCCCGGTTCAATAGAGGAATGCTGGGATAATTTCTGTTGTACCCCGACTTTCCTGTCCATTTCCTTTATAATAATCTGTTTCCAGGTTGAAGGACCAGACGACGGTGCTCGGTGTGTTGTAGCTGGGCGGTGATGGCACTCCTTGTGTAGGTTTCTCCCTGGAGTCGGTCGGACTGCTGACGAATCCGCCCTATGTAAGGGACTTCCTTTATGGGAGTACTGAGGAGGTCGGAGCTTGAACGGTGAATGCATTCAGTCTGGAAACGTTAGGGACCCGTCCACATTTCCCGGATGTGCTCACCCTTAGGGTCTGCCGTCATCTGTTCCTCCCAGGGGTCCTGTTCGAAGCACATAGGACCGTATTTGCTTACGTGGGGTGCTCTGCCTAGATATTTGCGGTCGTTACCTTTGTCGTTACCTAGTAAGTAGAAGTATTTCATTCCACCCTAAAAATCAACGTCGAGGTGTTACCAGAAGTACATACTTTGAGATGCGATGAATCCAAGAGGAGCTGTTTTAAAATACGCAGCAAAGAAAGTAATACGCTTTCGTAAGATTAATTTGCCAAATTAAATTATATAGTAGTGGGTAGAGAAAGCCATGTAAATATAACTATAACGAAAATATAGGGTCTTAGGGGTATACTTGCAGTAAATTTGATAATTGTTCCTTATTATGTTTCCACTTCAGTAGGTTAGCTTTTTGCCTTCGTCTAACAGTTTCCCACAAACCAATCAGATTTATTTTATACCTGATATTTTCTACATGGCCGTAACTACGCATCGAAATGAACAACGCCTGTTGTATAGACCATCTGTTTTGCTTCACGCCTCAAAGGTAATGTGGGGTGATTGACCTTGCAGAAAGCAAGGAACTTGGAACTTGGTTCCGGTATATCATTCGTTGTCACGAGACCGGTCCACTCTCGTAATGCCTTACCAAGCTACTCGTAATAAGCAAAAGAAGTCCTCAAATAAAGCAAATATAGACCTAATATTGTTCATTACCCTGTCCTCAATAACCAGTACAAATATCTGCGCGTATGCCTCTAATAGCGGGTATAAATACATGAAGTAAGGGTTTTGCCCGCAGTATTTGATCATTGTTGTGAGTTCACGTGCTAACGTCCTAGTGTGTAATCTCCAAGGCACTACACAAAAGAAGCACTTGCTCGTATTCAGATACTGGGAATGTGTAGGAAGGAAAACGTCACCGAGGCAAAGCTACTCGGCAAACAAGCCTGTTGCTTCCTCTGATATTCCATCTTCAGTGCTTCCGTGGATTGATTTGAGTGTCGCACTCTAACTTTAATGCCGACAAGCAATTACTGACTTACTCTCAGGTGTCAAAGAGGGTTGCTTTTAAGCAGCTCTCATTCGAAATGAAAAGCACTTCTACATCTGTAATCTCACAGCACCAACTCTCGAGGTTCTTGCTCAAGAAGAAAAGTGTGATTCTTTCACGTTTAATCTTTTAATGTTCTGAGCTGTTATGCGTTGCTTTTCCTTACACGAGGTTTATAAAAATATTTTGGAATGGTTTCGCAAGTGTATCAGACGTTATAAGCAGCTGCGATTCTTTTTTTAAAACTTATTTGTGCTGTTTTTATAGTTGCTTAGTTAAATAAATCTCGATAATAAAAGACATGCGTAAGACGTTTGGCAAAATTAAAACTTGTTATTATATAGACTAACTATTGTTTTCAGTATCCTTAGAGGTCTACCAGGCTTGAGGTTCTTTTGCCGAAGCGGCGTCTCGGCGGTGTTTTTCGGAGTTCTCCGGTTTCCCCCGCAATTCATTCTATCAACTGTTCCATCATCACCTTTCCTTTCATCCATTTTAGTCTTTCTTCCTATTGTATTCTTCCTCACTCTCATACCAGACTTCGGACTGATCACCCATCTTGGCTACTCTCTCTGGTCCAGAGCTTGTTTGCCCTTCGACAGGCGTCTGACCACAGATACTTGCAAGTCCTGGGGGTGTAAGTCCTCCGTTGGAGAAGAGGAAACTGATAGTCTTTTATGTGCCGTAAACCTACGGCTCAGGACGACCGGCTTTACTTCCCCTCCGAAGGAAGGCGTGCTGTGGATGCTTATGCTCGAAAATAATTTATTCTATGCAAAATAAATTAAATAAATTTCAAATATGTGGTGTAATAAAAATAACTTTAAAAAATTATAATAAGGTTACAATGTTGAAATTAACACATTAGATTTTAATAAAGCCTTTGACAAGGTATGTAGAGTAAAATTATGGGAAATATTAGAAAATAAAGGAGTACCAATGCACCTAAATATAATTAGAAATTTATATGTAAAAACGAAAATTGGAATAAATAGTATTGAGCCTATAACGTTGTCCATTACCAACCACTCTTTTTAATATATATTTCGACATTATCAGAACATGGAAGCAACCAATAGTAGGAGGAATGAATTTGGGTTCAAGAATAGTAAAGACAATGGTATTTGCAGATGACCATATATTGATAGATAAAAGTGAATATGAACTCCTAAGGATGACACACAAATTAAACTTAATATAAAAAATCTACAAGATGGAAATTTCAAACGAGAAAACTAGAGTTATAGCATTTAAAGGTACCCAAATTTTAACTTCCTACGATATGAAATAACATAGGGTCTGAATTAGACATTAATAAAAAACTAAATTTAACTACATAATAGGATGCGTAAAAAGTAAAACTAGAAAAGACTCAGTAATAAAATGTTTAAAACAAGGCCATACCTACTATAAAATATGGGTCAGAAACATGGACATTGACTGCAGAAAATAAAAGAATACAGACAGCTGAAATGAAATTAATCAGACCAAAAGCAGGACACACTATTGGATAAATAACTATACAATGAAATAAGACAAAAGTTAAAAATATTAGAATTATACAAAACAATAACAGAATATAGAATCAATTGGAAACAACACGACAAGATTTTGGAGCCGCGACAGGCCAAAACGTGAAGCAGAAGAAGAAGAAGAAGAACAAGATGTTGAAACTTAATAAAGTGATGGCTCTTATAATATTGGCCTATGGGTGTGAGAGTTGGGTGTTGAACCTTCACAGCATCAAAGGATAATAGGTTGCCGAGATGTGATTTTTAAGATATGTAGCTAGTTACAGACTCCTGGATAAAAAAAGAAATGACGGCATCGAAAGAGAATTAGGTATTCACAGTCCAAATGAAATAACTGAACACAATAAATACAGAAGAAAATGGCAAGATCATGTAAACAGAATGGATGAAGACCGAACGCCACAAATAGATAGACTTGGTCTATCAATTTCCTTGAAGACGGAGCAAGCCACAAGGCCTATGCCGTGATGATGATGGTGAAGAAGAAGATGGCTCCTGGGTTTGAGCCTGCTACCTCAGGAACCAAAGACCAACAGGTTACTTCTACACCACAGGGGACGAAATGTTTTGCCAAATGAAGAACGCCAAGGGAGAAAGGGATTTTCATAACGAATAGGTCATTTCATAAACCAAAACCATTGCGAGGAATATATTATATCACTTAACATACGTTTTCAGAGGCATAACAGTTTCTGTAGAGGCTTTTCACAGTTTAAATGCCCCTGCACATTAAACTCAGAGAGCATAAAATGGGTTGAATTGTATCCACTCTGAAACATTCCGGGCGGTGATATCCTTTCCAATTTATCAGCGCTGTTGTAGAGTGGTGTATAATGAAGGCTGCATGTCAGAGGCTGTGGTTGCCTAGCAACAGGATAACAAATGAAGTGCGCTAGTGCGCTCTGGAATGCTCCTACAATAAAGTTGGCTTAGAGTGGCGTGGGTTTTAAAGTGTACTTTTAGTCAGTAGAGCGCGTTCTGTCGCAGTTGGCGAAAAAAAAAAGAAGAGAAAAGATTTTATTTTAGACATGAAAGTACAGGTTTAGATGAAGCTAAAATAAAAGCCATAAACACCAAGTGTTCAAATAGTTGGCATACACAGCACAGACGTAGCCGGTGTCACTAAAACGTGGGCTCATGTATTGGTGGTCCGCGGTTCAAATCCCGCCAGGGCTATCTTCTCTGCCTGTTGTTACCGAGCTTAATAGCTCAGGGGGTAACGTCTGTGGCCCACATTCGGAGGTCGCGGGTTCGATTCCAGCCTTCCTGACCTCGGGATGTTTTTCGGGCGTTTTCCCAGGTCGCTTGGTTCGTGCCGGCTCGCTTATATAGTCCATGCGCATTACTAGCTACTCTTCTGGAAATCGAAGCTTCTCGATAATAAGTCTGCGGTGTTACAAAGGTAGTAGAGTGAGGTAGGTGTTGCGTAATTCTTTGATGCAACAATATTATTCGTTAAACGCATTGTATAATAAAATTAGTTTTTCTATCGATCTGGAAATATTACCGGAACTCTCTACTTAGCTTCTTATGTGAATCTGAAGCATGAAGTTCTGACACCAACTGATATAACAAGATAAGTCATGTTCTTCTGAAACCTGAAGTTTATCATCTATCTTTAAGATAGGCAACATGAGAATGTTTCAACTCAGAAGGGATCGTCCGAGCGTCTGTATTCTATTACACGTGTTATTGAATAATTAGTGGCAACATTTGAAGTAATAAAGAAAATATTTTTAGATAGTCACATTGTTGCCCCACACTTCAGGGAGACGATGGATGTCATCCAGAGTGTCTTCAAACAGACACTCTACTGCTTCTGTAATTGCATATGTGGCTCTGAAGTAAACTCCTCTAAGTGGTAACTTTGTTTTCGAGAGAAGGTGAAAATCAGTTGTGTTCATATCTGAGGAGTATGGGGGATGCTCCAGAATTTTCTAAAGTCGAAGGAAACGCTCACTTTCACGTCCATAAAGTTCTAAGTGCAATCTCGTTTCTATTCTTTGCTCCTTGTTTTCCTGTTCAAGATTGTGTGGAACCCATCGAACGCACAGGTTTATTTCTTTAACTTCTTCATAAGTGTATCAAGAATCACACCAGCTGCAATTTCAACTTCCCTTGCAAGTTCAACAGCAGCGGCGTTTCTCCAACAGTGCTCAGTTCACTTGCTGATCCACGTTTTTGATGAACATTTTCCCTGCCTCTGTGAAATATCTAGACATGGTAGAGTCTCTCTAACATAAGCTTCCAGTAATACGTGTGCCATTGTCGAACATTCTTACCTCGTGCAATCTAAATTTTAATGAAGCATCTTTGTTCGTATTTACTAAACATTTTAGAGTACTACTGACATCGTCAAATTATACTGGCCGTAAATATATTATAAACAAGGTTACTGTCTTTAAATTCACAGGTAATACACACCAGATGCTCTTCTTTTCAGTATTATCAGATTGCATCGCTTACATCGCTAATAGCACCACATATTAACATTATTGTCAGTATTCATTAATTAAATGACCCGTGTATTTTGCTTCCTGAAACGCGCTTAGGTTGAGATCAACTCAGATGTGACGAGATTTTTGAAACAAGAGAAATGACATTATAAATTATATCAATGCGTGTGTGCAGTTAGATGTTTTCATGTATTGTTGATCATGTTTCGCCTAACACCAGGCAATGAAGCTAAAAGGTAAAGTAAACCACAGTGCAACAGCCCATGAAGAGCCAAGGCTTACCGCCCAGCCGCTGCGTCCCCCACCTCTGCCCACTACAGGCATTGGGGTGCAGTGCTACGTGGTCGGGGTCCCGAGAACTTCTGGCCAGTTATACGGTCTTCTCGACCTGGGGCCGTTACTTCTCCATCAAGTAGCTCACGCCCCCTGAGTGCACCCCGTGCCAGAGCTCCCAGCGGAGGAAAAATCCTCATGCTGGTACCGGGGATCGAATCCGGGTCCTCCGCGCCACAGGCAAGCGCGCTACTGAGGTGGTCAGGCAATAAAACTATTAAATATTAATGTTTTCTATGTCATCTACGTTGCCATATCGCGATGGGTCTGTTGGAAGATACTAGTGGAAGCCTATGTGGTGGGCAGTTAACCTTCAAGATCTCATCCCCATCCATATCATCCTGCTTAGCCACAAGTCTACTGAGGAGCAGTGCAGGGCAACTGTACCTCTGCCTGTATCAGGTAGATGGCATTAGTGTGCCATCCAGTTTATCTGCTTACATTATTTGTGGATAGATGACATAGAATTCACTATTACAATCTATTTTTCATTTATGCTATTGTTTCACACTTAATGTGGAACTTTGCGTTGTGCATTAAATATCCAATATGGTATTTACCTTGGCGACTGAGAGAAATCACGAACTACTCCCAGTCAGATTGGTCAACCCCGAGAATTGAACTTGAGATCTCCGGAATGCGGACCATTAGACATTACGTTGGAGTCATCTCATGCACCTATTAAGCGCCTTCATGATGCTTCACAAAATTGTTTTGCTATAATTGTTGTTGCGGCTTATGTAACTTCACTTAGTTCTTCCGTTTCATTTATAAATATTTATGTATGTTATACTACATAAAAGACTAATATTTTAGATCAAAGACAGCAGAAGTCTGCCAATATAAAATATAGGTTAACTCTACAACGAATTGCGATAAATTGAAGTAACAGATTAGTATTGCGAACAGATAATGCGAGCGCTATGAAAATTTAATAATGTAAAAGGGCAGTGAAAAGTGAAACAATCAAACTAGATTGAATTATTAAACACGTGTGACTACAAAGCGTAATTACCATGTGATTGGAGTCGAAACCAAAGTTGGTCACTATGGACTATATTTGCACGTGTCCACCATGGGAAAAGCTCTACTTTTTCTACTTTTACGCAATGCAGTCTAAAAATTCAGTTGATTAGTCATTCAAGTTAAAAAATCTGATGTGCACTCACATGACTTTCTCTACTCTTGTACTAACAATTCTTGGAAACCTTTATACGTATATATTATTCGTGTTAGTTGAGATAAACATTTGCAGAAATTATTTTATTATTTCCTTGTAGGTGTAAGAGGAATATTAGAATACAATAGGCTTTGTGTGATAGTCAAATGTTTTAAAGCTTTGAGATTCTGTTGTCTTTGCACACTTAACATATAAAAAATGAACAACGATGATCCATTTCACGAAAGTTGTGTTTTCCGAAACTCACACAAATAAAAAGGAATACCTATCTCCGAAATTGTTCACCCTACAGGAAAATTTATTGAGATATAAATTGTGTATTTTAGCAAGATCTACATTTTTTCTGCAGCAAGATTTGGTCTATCTCTAACGGTTTACCAGTTATGTAAAAGTCGTCCAGAGTATATACGACTACAGGGGCTATAGCCAGAAAATTCAAGATATACATTTCATTTGTCATAAAAATATCTCAAACATAGGATATTTTAATCAAAATCGTTAGAGGCATTTTCAAGAAAATCAACATTTTCGAAAAATTTTCCATGTAAAGGGTAGTTTAGGATGGAGCAATTTTCTTCAAAATCTTCGTGTCGCATCCTTGAACGACAATAAACTTAAATACCAACTTTGGTTTTTAACCGACTTTTAGTTTTTGAGTTATGTTGTCCACAGACATACACACAGAAACACACACAGAAACACACACACACACACACACACACACACACACACACACACACATACATACACACACATACACACAGACACACCTTTTTCTAAAAATGCTTTTTTTTGGTTTCAGAGGGTCTCAAAACATATATTTCCGGTGAAATCTGGACATCGAATTTTTGGGTGGAATACAATACTTCCCCTACTTACCAGCAGAGAAAGTAAAAATTTATTTAGACATAAATTGTATGTTTTAACAAGATCTACATTTTCTGTATAGTAAGATGTGGTCTATCTCTTACGGTTTACTAGTTATGCAGAAGTCATCCAGAGTAAATAGGCCTTCATGGGCTATAGCCAGAAAATTCAAGATATACATTTCATTTGGCATAAAAATATCTCAAACATATGACATTTTAATCAAAATCGTTAGAGCCATTTTCAAGAATTTCAACATTTTCGAAAAATGTTCTATGTAAAGGGTAGTTTAGGATGGAGCAAGTTTCTTCAAAATCTTCGTGTCGCATCCTTGATAGACATTAAACTTAAATACGAACTTTGGTTTTTAACCGACTTTTTGTTTTTAAGTTATGCTGTCCACAGACACACACAGAAACACACACAGAAACACACACACACACACATACACATACACACACACACACACCTTTTTCTAAAAATGATTTTTTTGCTTTCAGAGGGTCTCAAAACATATATTTCCGGTGAAATCTGGACATCGAATTTTTGGGTGGAATACAATACTTCCCCTACTTACCAGCAGAGAAAGTAAAAATTTATTTAGACATAAATTGTATGTTTTAACAAGATCTACATTTTCTGTATAGTAAGATGTGGTCTATCTCTTACGGTTTACTAGTTATGCAGAAGTCATCCAGAGTAAATAGGCCTTCATGGGCTATGGCCAGAAAATTCAAGATATACATTTCATTTGGCATAAAAATATCTCAAACATATGGCATTTTAATCAAAATCGTTAGAGCCATTTTCAAGAAAATCAACATTTTCGAAAAATTTTCTATGTAAAGGGTAGTTTAGGATGGAGCAAGTTTCTTCAAAATCTTCGTGTCGCATTCTTGATAGACATTAAACTTAAATACGAACTTTGGTTTTTAACCGACTTTTCGTTTTTAAGTTATGCTATCCACAGACTGACACACACACTCACACACACACACGGACCTTTTCCTAAAAATGCTTTTCTTTCGGATTCAGGGGACCTCTAAATATATTTCCGGTGAATTCTCGACATTGAATTTTTGGGTGGAATACAATACTCCTTCTACTTAGTAGATAAAGTAAAAAAGCTAACCGTATAACGTGGGGCAGTACAAAATAATTTGGATTATACAAACGATTGCAGAGCACTGTTTAATTCGGAAGCAGAGATTTGTTTGGAAAGCGATTTTGAAAGGTTAAGTGCATATGTATCGGCCGGTAATGGTTCCTGGGCTGAGCCATTAACGGAGCGATGCTCATTTCCTCATGTCGCGAGATCAGCAGATCTATCAGGATTGCTATTGATGTATGTGTTGCCCTTGATTGAAACGCAATGCATATATTAGCACTGTTATCCACATTTACATGAAACAAGATAATGCTTGCAAAAACGATTATAGCTTTGGTATTAGCGAGATAATTTACTGTAACATTTCATTAGAGAAACACTGTTGTGCATCTCATTAACAACAGTAATTCACAGTAATAACCGCAAAATAAACAACTGAAATTATGATTGATTCTGTTTGTATTAAACAGTTAACGGTACGCATTCGGGATGCTATGGGTTCGATTCTTATGGCCATCAGGGATTTCTCCGACTTGCTACGCGAATACTGGAAATTCACCTTCATCTGCTGGCTGTTTATGGTTGCAAGATTCGGCGGGAGTCTCGGCGTTGCATGGCAGTGAAAAAGGATGATCTTTGTAATTCCCGGAACAAGGCGGTCTCCGAGTCTCTGCCCTCCCCCCACTCCAGTGATATGTGCAAGCCTGCAGAGGGGAGGGGAACTGGTTCCATCTGCCACCGGGGAGTTGTTGTTGTAGTGTTTAACGCCCGCTTTTACTACTACGGCACCGCAGGCGGTGACACTGATGATACATGAAGATGGAGCACCGGTGGAATGAGATGGTGGGGGAAACCGGAGCACCCGGAGAAAACCCGCCCTGACGCCGCTTCGTCCACCACGAATACCACATGCGGGTCCCTGGGATCGAACCCGGGCCGCCTAGGTGGTAGGCGAGCGCGCTAACTGCCACCGGGGAGCTTCTATCTAGAAAAACATAGGGATCCTGGCATGATGCTGTCGTGCCTCCTGGTACCACCGCCCTCTGTTACCTCTGAAATCGCCCCTGCCTTCCAGGCACCCCTGGAGGTACATAATCATACAAGATCTACTGAAGATCTATCTCAATCAGTCATATTTCTAGACCGACCTCACGCACACGTACCCTAGAAGAGGTGGGCGATCACTCAAGATATGGGGAGTCATGGGGCTAACATCAAGCATTCTCCAGCTGGAGGAACATTGGCTTTCTCGGCCAGGATTGCTATCTATCGCAGCTCCTCACATTCCTCCGATGCTGAGAGGGCACCGGTCCTATATCCCCCTTGTTGGGATCTATCCCAGGCGCATTCTGTCCACGCTTCAACACACTATGTCGCGGCGTTGAACCGTTTCTTCATTTACCTAAGGGTACCAATTTTGAAGTAAATCGCTTTAAAATAAAAAAGAAAAGTTAGAAAATTCAGTCCAGTGGCTCTTAACGTTTACCACTTATACAAAACTATTTCTGAATGAAGAAACAGGCTCTTCCCAAATATGTCTATGTGCCAGGTACATAAATATATTGATAGGCGTTCGTCCAAGTCTAGGTTTTTGTCTTCCTGTTCACAACAGACACAGACCCATATACAGACGTTTTCCTAAAATGTTTTTAATCTCTTTACTACGTATTTACAGTAAGTAGGGGCAGTAGTGTATTCCACACGTAAGTTAGATACTCGTATATACCAAGATTTCACAAAAAATACATGCTTTGAGACCCCTGTATCCAAAACAAGCATTTTTGAAAAAAGTCCTCTGTGAACAGCATAAGTGAAAAATGAAAATCTTGTTAAATACCAAAGTTGGTGTTTAAGTTCAGCCCCTTCCAAGGTTGCCACACGAAGGTTTAAAACAAGGTCCTCTCACCCCAAACTAACCTTTACATAAATCATTTTTATAAAATTTTGATTTTTTGAAAAAAGGCTGTAACGATGTTGAAATGTATATCTTCAATTTTCTGGAAATGTCTTAAAAATCCTATTCATTCTGAATGTCTTTTACATTACTCGTAAACCGTAAGAGATAGATATATCTGGTGAGGCAAGACGAGCAATTCCCTTAGCTGCGCAGTGACAATTATTCACCTGAAAGGCTGATGGTGGGGAAAATTGCACAGTCATGATAATATAGCTTTAGTGCATATTCCTAATGATATTATGTATAAAAATTAGCTTTATAACAAAGCGATTTCATGAGAACTGAATTGTTTCGGCTGCACGCTGTTGTGTGTTTATTTATTCGGGACAAGCTGGCCCGTGTATTACCCCCTCTCAAAACTTCAGAGAGGGAGGGAAGAAAAGCAGCTTCCCCTATGTGCGATTTGTTTGTCTCACCTGAAACTGCACAAAATATGTACATATCATTAGACTAACAATTTATGCCAAATTTTGGTAGAGTGAACAGTTTCCTCAAGATATTTCTTGGTATTTGTTTGAATTTTCCAGTACTTAAGCTTTTCATAATTGAAAGTGTTGGTTCATTTTTATTTATGTCTTATACACGCAAAGAGAATGGAATTTCAAAGCTATCATATAGCGTTCAGCTCTTAAAATAGTTGACTGTCTCCTAAGTCTATAGTGTTCCCGTATTCCTGTAGTACCTATAAGGAAATTGTAATAAAACAATTTCTGCAAATGTTTATCTCGTTTGAAATGAAGTAGATTTTTTAAGATATTTTGTGCTTGTGGCCTAAAAATACGTGTTTCTGGTAAAATCTCGTTATTGAGTTTCTGAATGGAATTCAATACTGCCTCTACTTACTATGTACGCATTAGAGAAAATAAAGAAGAAATACGCTTTGTGGAAGTGAATGAATCTCTCCAAATGATTATTGAAGGTAATTCGAGGTCCAGAAAATACTGCGCACTGATGACTGGTGTTGTGATAAATGTTAATGTACAATTACACGGAATGATGAGTGTTCACTATTATTTAAAGGCACTTAGTATTAATAGATAGTAATTAGAGTGAATGTGCTCTAGCTGACCGCCAGAGTTCTGTATTGATTTGGGGGCGATACAATGAAATGACCACGCCCATCGAGCTATCACAACGTCATACCCAATCTAACAAAGTCTCATTGCGTCATGTTGAAATTATGAATGGAGAGGCGAGTCTGGCATCGTCCGAAGGAGCAGATCACTTGACCACACTTACAGTAAACAGACATCATATAACGCTCCAAACCAGGAAAGTTCTACAAGTTCTTCGTATTCCAAATACTTCACTTAGCTCTTCAAAGAAGTTTGAGTAAACCAAGTCTTACTACTTTAGCTAATACGTACATTTTAGTAAGTATAGGAAGTATCGTATTCAACCCAAAAATTCAATACCCAGATTTCACTAGAAATACATGTTTTAGAACCCTGTAATAAAAATAAAGACAGAAAAAGATTTGTCTATGAACAGCTTAACTCAAAAACCAAAAGTCGGTCAAATACCAAACACAGTATTTAAGTTCAGCATCTTCAAAGTATGAAAAATTAAACAAAATCTTATTCTTCTATCTTCAAATTTGTTGAGAGAAACATTTACAGAAATTACCTAATTGCTTATTTCCTTGTAGGTACAAGGGGAATATGGGAATACAGTAGGCTTTGACCGATAGTCAAATCCTTTAAAACTTTCAAATTCCGTTCTCTTTGCATGGTTAACATATAAAATGGAATTTTAATCAAAATCGTTAGAGCCATTTTCAAGAAAATCAAAATTTTTCATGTAAAGGATAGTTTAGGTGGAGAAATTTTCTTCAAAATCTTCGTGTCGCACCCTTGAAAGACATTAAACTTAAATACCAATTTTGGTTTTTAAGCGACCTTTCGTTTTTGAGTTATGCTGTCCACAAAAACACACACACACACACACACACACACACACACACACACACACACACACACACACACACACACACACACACAGAGACAGACAGAAATTATTTTAAATTATTTTGTTGTTTAACGACGCTGTCAATTGCCAGGATCACATCAGTGTTGCCGGTGTGCCGGAATTTCGTCCCGCAGGAGTTCTTTTACATGCCAGTAAATCTACTGACATGGAGCTGTCGTTTTTAAGCACACTTAAAAACCAACGGCCTGGACTGGGTTGGAACCCGCGACCTTGGGATCAGTAGGCCAGCGTCTAACCAACTGAGCCACCCAGACCGACAAGAGACACAGAGACCTTTTACTAAAAATGCTTTTTTGATTCAAGGGGCCTCAAAACCTCCTCTACTTTAGTACACGTGTTAGACAAAGTAAAAAGGTGCTCCAAGCTACCAATTTGGGAAAATGTTTATTTTCTTAAAAATGACTCACGGTTTTGATTAAAACATTGTATATAAAATATGCTTATCGCAAATGAAATTCATAATTTCAATTTTCAGGAATAGCCTTTGAAGGCATCTTCATTATGGATGACTTTTGCATAACTGGTAAACCGTAAGGGATGGACAAAATCTTACTGGGAAAGATGTGGACATAACCATTTCTGATATATTCTTTTTATTGGTTTCGATTTGTGATTGCCCTGCACTCCTGAACAGGGATGTAAAGTGGACGGGAAATCAAAGCCATCAAATTGTGACCAGCTCTTAAAAGATTTGAGTATTACTTAAGCCCTCTGGATCACTGTTTCCTGTCTTGTAAACGTAAGAGTTTGACAATATCATACTGGGAAAGAAAAAGAAAAAAAGACAAAAAATGTAGTTCTTGCAAATGCACACACTTTTTTGTTACTTATCCATTTGCGATATATTCCTCTTTATTGATTTGCATTTTTAATTGATTCCCCCCCCCCCCCTCCCGGTCATGGAGAAAGAACGGAACTGTAAAACCGTCACAGAGCGAGCAGCTCTTAAAACATTTGATTCTCGGTTATAATGTACTGTATTCCCATGTTCTCATTGTATCTACTAGGAAATATTTACCCCCACAAATGTTAAAATTCATTAACCTAAATGACATAACATATTTCGATAACATATGCCACCTATACGATCAGACGCTGACATTCCTTTGTTTTCCTCCTGTTAATATCAAATCAGAACAGGACTTGTTAAAACATACTATTCATATAGCTGAACTCGTTAGGTTAACGTAGGCTGCTCAAACGTTGCTTATCTCTCCACGTCCCATATGACTGAAAGCGGTTGTTGTTACATTTCTTCCTGCTCTGATTGCAAGGAAACGGATCCGGCTTTTACGAATCACAGGGGAAAATGTATGCAGAGATACAGCATGACTAGGAAAACACTGCACGAAGTTACCTGAGCTCTATGTAGTGCAGAAACAAAAATGGTTGTTAGCCAAACGAGTGCGGCAGGAATAAGCTCTGAAGATTTACACGACATTTGGCTGCAGCTAAGGTCTGATTTACAACGATGTAATCAGCTATGGCATACTGCAATTTGTGGTGACGGCTGAAAATAATCGCACTTAGTGTAGGAAGCGCATACCGGATGTCTCAACGCAACTCCGACAACGCTTAGCATGTTGTATGGGACGGGAAACCCACAATTTTTCAAGAAAGAAAACCCATATCCAGAGAAGTGCTGTTTGTGAGCAGTAGATTGTCGACGTTTGAGAACAGTGGGCGTCACAATTTGTTCAAATTCTTTTTACTTTCTCTACTAGTAAGTAGAGGAAGTATTGTATTCCACCCAAAAATTCGATGTCGAGATTTCACTGGAAATATATGTTTTGAGGCCTCTGAATCCAAAAAGATGCACTTTTAGAAAAGATCCGGGTCCGGGTCCGGGTCAGGGGGCGCGCGCGCGTGTATCTGTCAGTCTATGGACAGCATAACTCAAAAACGAAAAGTCGGTTAAAAACCAAAGTTGGCATTTAGGTTTAATGTCTTATAAGGATGCGACACGAAGGTTTTGAAGAAAATTGCTCAACTCTAAACTACCTTTTACATACAAAATGTAGATTTTCTTGAAAACGACTAACGATTCTGATTAAAATGACATTGGCATGTGTTTAAGATATTTTATGACAAATGAAGAATAAGGATATTTTGAATTTTGTGGCTATAGCCTATGTAGTCCTGTTGACTCTGGTGACTTTTGCATAACTGGTAAACCGTAAGAGATAGACCAGATCTTACTGTACAAAAAATGTAGATCTCACTAAAACACACAATTTATGTCTGAATAAATTTTCTTGTAGGGTGAACCATTTCGGAGATATTCCTTATGTGTGTGAGTTTCGGAAAACTTAATTTCGTGAAATGGAACATCGTTGTTCATTTTTATTTTCTCTACTGGCAAGTAGGGGAAGTTTTGTATTCCACCCAAAAATTCAATGTCGAAATTTCACCGGAAATGTTTTGAGACACACTGAATCCAAAAAAAGCATTTTTAGAAAAACTACTGCGCGCGCGTGTGTGTGTGTGAGTCCGTCTGTGTCAGTCTGTGGACAACATATCTCAAAAACGAAAAGTCGGTTAAAAACCAAAATTTGGTATTTAAGTTTAATGTCTTTCAAGGATGCGACACGAAGATTTTGAAGAAAATAGCCCCACCCTAAACTACCCTTTACATGGAACATTTTTCGAAAATTTTGATTTTCTTGAAAATGGCTCTAACGATTTTGATTAAAATGTCTTATGTTTGAGATATTTTTATGACAAATGAAATGTATATCTTGAATTTTCTGGCTGTAGCCCCTGTAGTCGTATTTACTCTAGACTACTTTTGCATAACTGGTAAACCGTTAGAGATAGATCAAATCATACTCTACAAAAAATGTAGATCTTGCCAAATTACACAATTTATGTCTGAATACATTTTCTTGTAAGGTGAACCATTTCGGAGATATTCCTTGTTATGTGTGTGAGTTTTGGAAAACAAAACTTTCGTGCAATGGATCATCGTTCATTTTTTATAAGTTAAGCGTGCAAAGAAAACGAAATCTCAAAGCTTTAAAAGGTTTGACTATCGCTCAAAGCCTACTGTATTCTAATATTCCCCTTGTACCTACAAGTAAATAAGCAATAAGATAATTTGTACAAATGTTTATCTCAACTAACACGAAGAAGATACAGGAATAAGAGTTTGTAAGAATGGTTAGTACAAGAGTAGAGAAAGTCGTATGAGTGCAGCACATCAAAGTTTTATTTTAAGTACTTCCAAAGAACCACAAGGCAATTGAACAAGTGCAAAGCTGAACGAGTTCGGCTACTTGTGTTATAAAATTGTGATTTAGTAATTTGCCTTGCAGTTGCTGCTTGCAATAAAGGAATAACTTCATTTATGGTTTCTACGGAAGATGATAGCTGTTTCTTTGCATCGCACAGTGGTTTGTGTTGACCCGGAAGATGCTGTGATATCGCGGAAACCACTTCCTGCTTACTACCCAAGGTAACTAGCCTTGAGTAGCTCTGATATCAAACTCCTAACGTCGGTTAAGTATTCAAATGTAGGTCTGAACTTCCATCTTTGTTGATACGGGACAGGAAACAAGCTCATGTTACATTCACATGACAATCTCAGTACGCTCTTCTACAAATCATTCTTATAAAACCTTACCTACATTTCGCTGTAGGTATAAGAAAGCTAAACCCTAATTCAGATATTTCAAAAAGCAGGTCATTATGTGAATCTCATGTTCTTTATATGACCACAAGAGAAAACCAACAGCGATTTACTACTACTAAAAGTATTAAGTAGGGTTTAAGTTACAGTCGCTTTTGTCTCTTTCTGCTACTCGAATTATGTGACAAACTTTAAAACAACATTCCCAAAAATGCCTTAGTAATCTGCCACAGAAACAAGTGATAGAGGCTATAAACACCTTTCAACAAGCAGTAACAGTCTGTCACAGAAACAAATGATATGCCATTTTCCTCTTAGCTAATGGAGCTCACTTCTGATCTGGTCTGCGTGGTTCACTCATTCTTGTTAAATGTACACTGTGTATGTGTGTGTGTTTTAAGAAGTGATAGATAAATGTGTTTTAAAGAAGTAGTGGAAGTAATGTAGTGTAGATATATCTGCAATGTGTGGACCTAAATATGTAAAAGTAAATTTAAAAACAAATAATAAAATTTAATTTTGAAGCTTACTGTTGGCTTCAATTCAATACACGCATATTTCAGTTTTAAAACCCTCTTACTGAAGCGACATCTGGGGCGGATTTTCTCAGAGTTCGCCGGTTTCCCCGCCATTCAGAGATTTCACTGGAAATATGTTTTGAGGCCCCCTGAATCCAAAAAAGAAGCAGGTTTATAAAAAAGACACACGTGTGTGTCTGTGAACAGCATAGTTAAAAAAACGAAAATCTCCACATTAAAATTTTGGGTCGAATAAAATACTTGCCCTGCTTACTATAGCAAAATCATACATGGCTCCTAATAGAATTTTGAGTGAAATAAAACCATTTTATTTTTGATTTTCTAGCTTAAACCCTAGTATTAAGTATTTGAAAAGAAAACCTAATCTAGTCTAATAAAGAGGCAACCCTCATTAGGTGATTGTATAATTTTATAAAATGCTCTATTAGCAGAATTTTCCACAAATGTTAATTTTTATTTGTGTATTTTTGCGATTTTGAGGTTGTGAAGAGATTCTATTATAAGAATTACGCATCCAAACTTCCGAAAAACGGCAAAAATCTGAATTTGTGCTTAAAATGGTATATGTAGAAATTTTCCATTAAATAAAACTAGTGAAACAAAAATAAATCTAAATAAGTAATATCTCGGGAATGGTTAACGCTACAACAATATTAATGTGACTGTGTTTTAACGAGATCTACGTACCCTTTTACTTTCTGTGCTTGTTACGCAAAAGTACAAGGAGATTTCACTGGAGACAGACGTTTTGACACTTTCCGAATCAAAAGGGAAAAACGCATTTTTTTGAAGAGTGCGCGCGTATGTGTACAATAAACTCAAAGACGAGAAATTGGTTAAATACCTAACGTGGCAGTTGTGTGGCATCCTGGGCTCCAAAGCATGTCCCTCCGCCTGAAACTCCAGTTATACTGTGACGTTATCCCTTCCTCAGTTCTTTACTGGTGTGAGATCTGGAAGCGGAGGCAAAGGATACCCCCATCAGACTCCAAGCACTACAGAAAAGGGCTCTAGGGATATCCACGGTACTGGCGGGGAATTCCCAGTTCATATCCTCCATGAAAAGAGTAGCGCTGGATGGGACTGGATGGAGGTGGATCATTGGAGCGGTCTTGGCCTAATAAGGCTGTTGAACCAAAGAGGAAGATATCTTCCATGACCTGTCCGAGTACATATCGATGCCATCAGGTTGAGGGTTCGCTCAATGTGCAATAACATTGAACACTGGGCAGATTCACAGCGACGCTTACCATTATTAAAAACTATAAGGATAAGGCCGGTAGGTACAACTACCGTTCGCTCGGTCAAGCCTTATCCCCGATTTCCAATCAATAGATGGATAAGCGACGAAAGTGCGTAACTAAAACGGAGTTAATCGAAATCACACCGGGTCACCACTTTAAGGGACCGTTTCACCCACAATGGTAATTTTGGATGTTACCTCAGTTTACATTAACCCGGGATACGTATTTACCGCTGGAACATAAAAGCACGGTTTACCGCCACGTTGTAAATCCAGATAAAGAAATCGTAGATTTGGTTTATGCGTGTTATACAAGCTAATACATAACAAGCGGATAACGTCAGCTGTTTACAGTTGCTGCCTTTTTACTTTCTCTAAGTAGAGGAAGTATTGTGTTCCACCTAAAAACTCGATGTTGAGGTTTCACCGGAAATATATGCTTTGAGGCCCCCGGATTAAAAAAAAATTTAGAAAAAGATCCGTGTATGTCTGTGTGTCAGTCTGTGGACATCATAACTTAAAAACGAAAAGTCAGTTAAAAACCAAAGTTGGAATTTAAGGTCAATGTCTTTCAAAGATGCGACACTAAGGTTTTGAAGAAAATCCCCCCAACGTAAACTACACTTTACATGGTAAATTTTTATTTTCTTGAAAATGTCTTGAACGATTTTGTTTAAAATGCCATATGTTTGAGATATTTTATGACAAATAAAATGTATATCTTGAATTTTCTTGTAGATCTTGCTAAAACACACTATTTATGTCCAAATAAATTTTTTGTAGAGTGAACTATTTCGGAGATATTCCTTGTTATGCGTTTGAGTTTTGAAGAACTTATACTTCTGTCAAATGGAGCATCGTTATTAATTTTTTATTGTTAACCGTGCAAAGAGAACGGAATTTGAAAGGTTTAAAATATTTGACTGTCGCTCAAAGCCTACGGTATTCCCATATTCTCCTTGTAAGGAATTAAACAATAAGTTTATTTCTGCAAATGTTTATCTTAATACGAAGAAGATATATGAGTAAGAGTTTTTGTAAGAATAGTTAATACAAGAGTAGAGAAAATCATATGAGTGAAACACATGAGATTTTTCTGTAAGCCTATATTGGTAGGTTGCCTTGAATAGCAACTCGTTATTTAATGTTGAGTTTTAATAATTTCTATCCTCAAATACTCTCACATTCACTCACGCGTGAATATTTCCATTTTCTGTGAATTTTGCTTGATTCTCCGAGCGACAGTACCTTGGCCTGGGTTTTACCCTGCGGTCAGTTCTGGGTGACGATCCGGTATCCGTAGATAAGGTGCTGCGGTTAGTCGCCCAAATTAATTTTGCGAAATTTGTTTAACGTGTGTTTTATTCTTAGGCGTTTGATTTTACGTTTTTTGTTTGTTTTTATCGTTTTACCTCTTAACTGTTTTACCTTTCACTTCTTAATGCTTTCACTGTTGACCATTTTAATATTGTATTTTAGTTTTCACCCTTTAACCTTATCAGTTTGTGAGTATTTTAGAGTTTAAAATTCGATTTCGGCCCGTGACCTAGCTGTCGAGGGTCCCTTAAACTTCACTGACTCACTGACTCACTCACTCACTCACTCACTCACTCACTCACTCACAAACTGTGGAAGATAGGAAGAAATTGTAATTAAAAGAAAAAAATACTAACACCATATTCGAACCCAGGGTCTCCGTGTTATGGAGCGAAAACGCTCATCAATAAGGCACATAAGCAGTGCAGATAAAGTAATCGATAGGCTATTATGAGTCTTCAAAGGAAGACAACACCACTACGAAATATCCAGTGAACTTGAATCAACGCTCAACACAACTGATTGCCTCAAGTTAATTCAGTAACTATGCGACTGCAACGCCACCTCGGCACCGAGACACGTATTTACATTCGTAGTCAACAAACACGGAGAGATACTCGATACACAAGCCTGAAATTACATAAAATTCGGGGATGTGGAAATGTCCGTCCCAGGAGTCGAACCCACAACCTCTCGAATGCGAGAACTTACACGTTACCGCGGAGTCGTCTCGGTCGGTTGTGTAAGAGTGAGTAGAGAAAGTCATGTGAGTGCACACAAGTTTTTTTTTTTTTTTTTTTTGGAACAGGAATAAACCTCTTACTTTCGCTATTAGTTTATTTGGAGTTAGGTAAAGTTAGTCATTAAAAGGAATAACGGTCTGGCTACGATCCAACTCATTTGATTAGAGCTATTCAGGCTTAAAGGGAATCGTTGAGGCATTCACATTCAATGGAGGCGCCTTTGGCAGGAAACTTGATAGCTTCACTCAAACAGAATTTCAACATGCCTCCTAAAAAGACGGGGATGAAAGAAAGCAAACCGGAGATATCCAAATCGCTCACTTCGGCAGATGAGACAGATAGCTTCCGACGACCGAGGCCAACATCCCTGGACTGTGATGCTATCTGCTTTATGTCGAGGAAAACTGCTACCTCTGAATAGAGCAGTTTAAAGAGAGACCATTTAACTGGGTTCCTCCCGTGGGAAATGTTACTTGTCTTCTCATTAACAACTCAGCAATCTGTCTATTCTCTACGTGTTCGTGTGTATGGATAACAAACCGAAGTGTTACAGACATATTTCACGTCACGTAAACCGTTGGTTATGTTCACACACATATACACATGCGCGCGCGCACACACACACACACAGACACAAACGCACACACACGGCTTTTTCCGGCGAGTAAACAAGCTAACAATGGGGCAGTTCGAAAAAGAAGCACTTGTTTGCAGTTCTAGAAGCTATTCACGTGCTTGTTTTAGAGAAGTCGAGGAAAAGATGAACTTAGAAAAGTAACGCAACGAAAGCTTGCTAATGAGAGCTGCGCAAAATTTCCGTACTACTTGGAAAAAGTCGGGTTATCTTGCTTGATTGAAGGCCAGATGTCACTTCCACTCCTCCCAATGTACCTGCTGCTCTCATTATCTGCTCCAGAAACTCACTCAGTGTGATATGCACAGCCCGGGACATTGTTAGGTAATAGGCGTGCGTACGATACGTTTACGAAAATAGTCTTCTGCGCATCCTGCGCTTTTGTTGCCCCGGCTCTACGTCATTCTTGGCTATATACGAATGAATATAAGACCAATAACAAATCCATCTATCGTGAAAGGTTAAAGGACATAATTGAACATTGTTGAACACATGTGTACAGTCTGGCAACAGAGAACTAAAGAAGCGAATGTTCTGTTTACTAATCGCCTTCCGCTTCCCATGCACGTGTTCAGGTCTACAACGAATGAAAATCCAAACTACGTCTGTGTGTTTGTAATCAGCTACTGCGAGTAACGAGGTAGGAGTGGTTTTCCTTCAAGCTTTCCGAGCAGGTGGTTTTTATTGTGAACATTCCTGACCTTGCGCTCTACACAGACCGTAATGTTGCCAAGCGTATGCCTACAATTCCAGTGGACTCCGATTATCTGGCATCATTTTGTGGCTAAACGACTCATTTTAGCAAGAAGTGGAAAAGACATAAAAAATGGATTTTTTGAAGTTCTATTTCTCTGTGCTGATTACAGAGGTAAACGATAAAGAAGTGGTGACGTATTGGTAATGAAACATTCGACCCCTATGCAGCCATGACTGTAAGTGGAACTTAAGTTTCAGCTTAACACCTAGACGTGGCCGTTGAAATCTCTTAGAGCCCTAATACGTTATATAGGTGATTCACCACCTCTGTACCAAACTTGGTGGAATGGTAAATCTCACACAGAGGATCATTTGTTTTCAAACAAGTGATGGCGGAGGCTTCCATACTCGTGTAGCATGTACTGCGTGCAACGCGAAGGGATGTGTGGTTCCTTGCGTGACAGTACTCCACCACACTTCAGCCATTCTCAACAACTCCTACAGGAAACAGTGAATAGGGAGAGGAGGACCTGTTGCATGGCCAGCGCGATAGTCTGATTTACTGTCGCTTGACTTGCTTATTTTAGAACATGTGAAGAATGCATAGTAGGCCACCCCCAGTGATACCAGGGACGAACTGATGTGCACATTCGTGCTGTCTTTGACCGCATTCGTCATAAACCGCACAAGTTGGTGAGAATTCTTTAGTCAGTGGAACTGCCGTGTGCTGAATGCATTGTGGTCGAAGGTGGACACTTCGAAGGCCTTTAATTCATTTAATTTGCCTGTTTCTTACAGCAATAAATGAGTTTATGTTACCTCTGACATTGCTTAATTCTGTGGCTTCAACGCATCAGCTAACATCGCTGTATGACCCCCAAAACTGAGATGTTACATTCACATGGCTTTCGTTACCCATTCTTCAATAAAGTGTTCTTACAAAAGCTTTTCTTTTTCTTCTATTTCATGTTAATCGAGGTAAACATTCGCAAAAATGGTTCTATTACGTACATCTGTGTAGCTACAAAGGGAATAAGACTAGTTGCAATAGCAACTCTGTTCTCTTTGTATGAACACTAGAAAAAAGTAAGAACGAACAGCAATTTTGCAGTTGAAAAGGCATGAAGTATTTAACGACATCTACATATATTTGCAGCAAGTTTTTGGTTTCCAGGTTATAAAAAAGTTAGTTAATACAGAATGAAGTCGACTTCACAGGCTATTTCCAGAAAATTGAAGATGTACATTTTTTCTTAAGCATGTTGTATTTAATTCAAAATCGTTAGTCATTTATGAGAAAATCAAAACCAACAAAGACATTTCCGTGTGCTTCGTTTGGGGTGGAGAGATTGTGTTGCAAGCTTGGAGGACTGTCTTAAACACTAAGTTTGATATTTAACGGAGTTTTCGTTTCTGAGTTACGCTGTTCACAGACTTGTCTTTCACACGCACGAACACACACACTCACACTCGCTGATTATTCCTAGTGAAATCTCCAGTTTCTCTACGAGGATGACACTCAACATTTTTAGAATGCCTTGTTTCTAAAACAAATTTGTTTATATTTAAGAGCTACTTTCTAATGCTTTGCGAGATCATTGCCACGTAGTTTCTTTGATATGCTCTAATAGTTAATTATCATCAGTTGAAAATCTTATGTGCAAACAGAAGATGAATTTCACTGGAGAACATTTTCGGGATATTTTTTAAGATTTCAAAACGCCTAGACAACGTGAATATTGGCTTGCAAATGCATTTGGCAAAGAATTTCCTTCTAAGGTAACAGTTTGTAATTGGTACAGATAATTCAGAAGAGATCGATTGTTTGCTTTGTGGTGAATTTAGTGAAGGACGTCCAAGAACTGCTGTTACTGATGAAAATATTGCCACTATTCTAGCAACACTTGAAGAGCATGAATTTATGAATTTATTCGGGCGACATTGGGCATTCGTATGAGTCGAATCCAAAACATTTTCCATCAACAGTTATACGTGAGCAAATTGTGTTGTCTATTGATTGGTGCAGACAAACTCGTGAAAAATTTCAAGACGGAACTTCAGATTTGGTTTGGAATGTCGTTCACTGGTGATACATCGTGGATTTATTGTTATGATCCTCAAAAGAAAGGTCAGTCTGGTCAATGGGTCTTTCTAACAGAACATAAGCCTACAAAAGTCAAACAAATTAGAGCCATATTGGTACTAAAGCGTTAGAAGATAAACGTACCAGTACTGCTGATAGATACACAAATATTTGCTTACGCAGTTTTTGGAAAAATTCATGGAAAAACGCCCAAAAGTAAAAGTAATTTTAGATCATCACAACGCATCGCCTCGTACAGCAAAAACTAATAACTGAGTATTTGGATGCCCTATAGGTCAGCCCCATGGACCTTCCACCATATAGTCCTGACCTGGCATAGTGTGATTTGTTTTTGTTCCAAAAAATTAAGGATAAAATGTGTGGGATGACTTTCTCGTCATCAGATGAATAAGTGAAACATTAAAACTGGTTTCTGAAGTGTTTCAGGAAGTGCTATTATTGCTTTAAGGACAGGTTTCATCAAATACCGTATATAGGTAGAGAGAAAATAAAAGTGATCCTTTTGTAAGACTCATCAATCCAGAGTTTGTTGCAGAGACGCTGAGTCGTCCTGTATATGTTTTTAAAATGTCGATGCTTTGAATGTGATGTCTGCCTAAGAACCAACTATAGTTGAGAACTGAGGGACATTGTGCAGTTGAGGAAACAAAAGCCCCGTAGAAATTTCGCAAGAGAATCAGCGTTATCTCGCGTTGAATTACTCCAATAACATTACATAACCTCAATCACATCTACAAGCACTTTTCTACAAAGGCTGCCTGAAAAGCAACAAAATGAATGAGGTAAACAGCATTTCCCCAGAGTGTGTGAGTTATAAAAGGCCAAAAGTTATTCCCACAGCAACAGTATTGCTTATGGATAAACGAATGAAACAAGTTTGTAAATCAAGACCAAACGAAAGCTTTCGAGCACCAAAGAAGCCGTAAACAAAGACCTGATGGAATGAACTAATTAACCAGCATCTAGAAGTTGTAACGAGAAGCCAAAGCAGGAGAACGTCGAGTTGCCATAGAAACTATGCAAGCGGATTATCGTTGAGAGGAAATGAAAGCAACCAGCGACGTCTGAAACTCTGTGTGAGGGTTTTATGTGGTGACTTATATAGAACTAACAAAATATTTATTTATTCATCTGAAAACTCACCCATACGTTGCAAATTTAACGTCAAATGATTGTATCTGTGAACGTCTACCAGGCAGGTATTCCATAAAAAAATTAGACATCGAGACTTCACTGGAAATACACATTTGGAGGACCCCTGAACAAAAAGTGATTAAAAACGTACCTGTTTGCCTGTGAACAGCATAACTCAAGAAGGAGTAAATTATTTCAAGGATGCGACAGCTAAATCCCCCCAAACTGCGCTTTACATTAAATTTTTATAACATTTTGATTATCCCAAAAATGGGTCCACGATTTTGATTAAACTACATGTTTAAGATATTTTCAATACAAATTAAATGTACTAATATATCTTGAATTTACTGGTAATAGCTTCTGAAATTCTCTTCATTATAAATGAATTTTGCATTTCTGGTAAGTCGCAACAGATAGACACAATCTTACTATATATATTAAAAAAACTTATTTAACATAACGGGTTATTAATGTCACCGCGCCCGCCGCATCTAATTGCCGACAACAGCAGTGTCACCCATCGCATTATTGTCGGCACTACCGCAAAGGAGCCGAAGGAAAGAGACAGAGAATGGCCGCATTGTTGGGGCGCTTGCCGAAAGAGAGAAAAGGATAGAGACTTCGAAAATCTTCTGCTTTGTATTTCACCGCAATAACTGGACTTTCCAGAATAGTGCCTGGGATATATAAATAGCGGTAAAGTGCGACAGAAGAGTGAGTCAGTCAGTCGGACGTATGCGAAGCGTTGAGGAGTCGTGCCGACGGAGAAGGGAAAGTTCTTGTGTTACGAATTCGGAACCGTGCTGTTGGTGAATCGGTAAAGACTTTCTTGCTGTTGCAACGAGTGTACAAAGTTACTGTTTACGGAAATAAAAGTGTTTCTTTATCTCGGCTACACCTGTCTTCTTTACTTTTCAACCCACCAAAAAGTCACATTAATAAGTCTCTGAAATATTTTAAGGTTTAACAAATTAAGTACGCGGCTTATCATAGCAATAGTGGCAGTAGAGAGAAAGAAATTCTTCCAGTGTTTTGTAACCAAAGTCCATGCTGAGCTGCCATAGTTCCTATTCCGTTTATTTTCTAATTTCGCGGAAATAGTTGTTTTTACTTTTGGCATAACGAAGTACAAATATCACCTCAACCACTAGCTTCTGCTGTGTGAAGATTGTATTGTATTAGGTGTAGTGCGACCCTCAAAAGCAGCAGGTAGATTCACAATGAGGGATCATTGCTTTACAGCACAATTCTGTCTAAAGTTTTTTACCCTTTGAAGCTATGAGAAGGTGAGACGATTCTATTGTATCTAAACAGCTTAAGTTACATTGGAATTTCACAACCAAAAGCAAATTAAACTCCAATTTCCAAAGATCTGTGTTACACTCACATGAGTTTCCCTACTCTTGTACTAACCATTCTAACAAACTCTTATTCCTATATCTTCTTCGTTAGTTGAGATAAACATTTGCACAAATTATCTTATTGTATATTTCCTTCTAGGTGTAACAGGAATATTAGAATACAGTAGGCTTTGAGCGATAGCCAGATGTTTTAAAGCTTTGAGATGCCGCTCTCTTTGCACGCTTAACATAAAAAATGAACGATGTTCCATTTCACGAAAATTTAATGAAACTGACACAAATAACAAGGAATATCTCCGAAATGGTTCATTTTGTCTATCTTTTACGATTTACAAGTTATTCAAAAGTCATTCAGAGTAAACAGGACTGCATAGGCTATAGTCAGA
This sequence comes from Tenodera sinensis, assembly GCA_030765045.1. Lineage (NCBI taxonomy): Eukaryota > Metazoa > Arthropoda > Insecta > Mantodea > Mantidae > Tenodera > Tenodera sinensis. The sequence continues at coordinate 41,650,924 of CM060974.1, forward strand.
AAATTCAAAATATACATTTCATTTGTCATACAAATATCTTAAACATATGACATTTTAATCAAAATCGTTATAACCATTTTCAAGAAAATCAAAACTATCGAAATGTTCCATTTAAAGGGTAGTTTAGGGTGGGGCTATTTTCTTCAAAATCTTCGTGTCACATCCTTGAAAGACATTAAACTTAAATACCAACTTCGGTTTTTAACCGATTTTTCGTTTTTGAGTTATGCTGTCCACAAACACACAGACTGACAGATACACAAACACACACACACACACACACACACACACAGACACACACACACACACACACACACGGACCTTTTTCTATTTTTTTTTTTTTTTTCTGTTCATGGGGTCTCAAACATATATTTCCGGTGAAATCTCGACATCAAAGTTTTGGGTTGAATACAACACTTCCTCTACTATACTATACGTAGTAGAGAAAGTTAAAATATAAGGAATAATTACCATTAAAAGTGGTTTTATTCCATTCAAAGTATTACAAGCCACCTATATTTATAAAACAGCACTACCCCGGGCCTCAAAAAAAAAAAAAAAAAAAAAAAAAAAAAAAAAAAAAAAAAAGTGAAATCTGCTAATAACTTGTGCGAAGGAGCTGAAAGGGCGAATTCATTTTATCTTTTGCTTTGGCGAGGGCTATTTGTTGCATTCTTGCATGGGGTGGGTTTAAAGGGAAACAGTGCGAAACTGAACGCATTTTGTCGCATGTCAGTAACGAAATATGTTACCTTCTGTTACAAAACATCTCCAGCCTCTTTAGAGGAGAACAAAGAAATGACGTCATGGGAAAGAAGTAGAAATTGCCTGGCCAACCTGTTACGTGGACTCCTGGGGCATTTTTTGCGCCGAGATAACGCGAGATGGCATTTAAAATTCTTTTCTAGATGGCAGCAGCGAAAATTGCGAGAATTCTCCAGCCTCATCTTGTGCCATTCTAATGAATATAACATGAATGGTAGGGTAGTATGTTATACTGCGCATTGTATCTCAGCTGTTTGATGGTGACTCGTGCTTCCGGGGAATCACGTTACGTAGAAACTGTTCTTTTTGTTCTGATTCACGGAGCTCTTACTACCAACATCATTACATTTATAAAATCTAACGTAGGTAATCTGTTTTACATCTCAACTGCTTACATTTAGCATAGCATTCCATCCAAACATTCTGTACCGAAATGTGCCAATAATAATAATAATAATAATAATAATAATAATAATAATAATAATAATAATAATAATAATAATAATAATAATAATAATAATAATAATAATAATAATAATAATAATAACAACAACAACAACAACAACAACAACAACAACAACAACAATAATAATAATAATAATAATAATAATAATAATAATAATCGAATAATTATTATAATTAAAATGACATTTCTATGTTTTACTTTCTCTACTGCTTACCGATAATAAGACCATCCAAAAATTCTATACCGAGATTCCACTACAAATGCACGTTTTGAGGCACCGTAAGTAAAAAAAAAAAAAAAAAAAGGTTTTTTTTTCTACTGCTTACGTAAGTAAGTAGAGGAAGTATTGTATTCCATACCAAAATTCGATATCGAGATTTCACCAGAAATACACATTTTGAGGATCACTGAATCCAAAAAATTCTGATTGTTGCACCTTGTACCGACTAGTCCTACAAACCCTATATATTCTTCATGTTAGTCGAGATAAACATTTGCATTTGCTAATTGTCTTGTAGGTACAAGGGAAATATGGAAACACAGTAGACTTTGAGCGATAGTCAAATTTTTAAAACTGGTCGCTATATGAAGCCTTTTAAATTTCATTGCCTTTGTACGGCTAAAAGATAAAAAGTGAGTAACGATCTTCTATTTGAGAAAAGTTTAAGTATTGCAAAACTCGCACAAATAACAATGAATATCTCCGAAATGGTTCACTCTACAAAAAAGCTTCATTTAGATATAACTTCTGTGTTTTAACGAGATCTACATTTTTCGTGGAGTAATTATTTCCAAGATATTCTTTATTATCGTTTTGAATTTTCAGAAAAAAAATCATCAGTTTTTATGCAGTAGGGTTTTGTGTTTCTCTTATATTTTACCAGGTATACAAAATACTTCTGAGAATATCCACATTCAAGATATATATTTGGTTTGTCGTAAAAATGTCGTAAACATATGGCATTTTCATCAGAGTCATGAAATATCGGTACAACATTTTTTTGGGTGGAATATACCTTTTCTAACTACTATACAGGACATTCAGGGGTATAAGTGCAGATGTTTTGACAACTGCTTTCTTAAAATCACTGGAAAGAAAAAGGGAAGAAGTATCCATGCAGTTCTATGGGACAGTGGCCATGATAGACCAAACGTGGACAACAGCCAACTTCGATATGAGGCATGTGCTAAATAGAATGTCAGTACATGGTTTTCACCTATAATATGTAACAACAAACTATTTCATGAACTATCGGAAATGTGTGTATGTAAACTATGTGGACAGATTTGTGAACGCTACCACTTAGAACTATGCAGTAAAAGGCTACTATCCATCAGAGAATATGCAAATATGTAATTTATATGTATTTTAATGTAAATCTATGGCTGTTTAGCTGCAATAAAAGTTCCTCAATATGTATCCATTTCGTCGTATTAGTCGTTCTATCTCTTCGGCTGCTTTCCCCAAACCAATCACATGGTAGATATACTATCTGATGTCTTTTGCATTGTCATAACTGCCTCGAGAAATGAACAACGCCTGTCGAATAGTCTATTCGTTTTGCTCCACACCTCAATGCGTGACTATTAGCCAGGGGGGCGTAGATAATTTGCTTTGCAGAAAGTATTCGAACACAGTTCCGCAACATTATTGCTATTCCTGCCCACTGTGCGTCACGCCTTGTGTCACTCTACTTAGAGGTACTAACTAACCTGAAAACATGCTTCTATTAAGTAAAATTATCAGTTCGCAAATGAGGCAAATATTGATCTAACATTGCTCATTACGCTCTCCTTAAGTATCAGTACAAATATATACGTGGTATGGAATTTAAAAGGGGCTTGAAACCTAGGTACAAAATAATGAATTTAATCAAACCTTTGCCGAGTTACCTTAGGTGGAAAAAAAAGAATCTGGCATGTAACATGCATTACTAACAAACAATATATACATTTTTGTAAATCTTAAAAGTTTCAAAGCAGGACCGCTGCCGATGCCACTGGGTAACAAACATTAGCAAACAAAAGGCAACCAAAATAAACAGGGCGAGAGACAATCCAATCATCTTGTGGTTCCTTTAGATTTTTAAACCCCAAACCTTGTAAAATCCATACCTCAAAGTAATGCCTTCTTTGTCAGAGGGATGGGGCAGAGTTTTTGTTTTGAAAAAATACTATAGGTACTTCCCTAGATAAAAGTTTACAGATGACATTTAATTACGACCTAATCAATTGAAGCAACAGTCTTAAGAGAATTACTTGTATTTGTGATCTAGTGAAGCGTATGCTCGGAAGGTAACATACGTACCTTTGCTCTTAACAATTACGGGAATGGTGTGGTCTCCTGAAAGCTTTTAGAGTGCGGTGACTACCGGGTTTATTGAATTGCTTCTGGATCGATACAACTCTGCAACGGCAAGCGACGAACCTGGTACATTTACAATAGCTCATAGTTCACTTGTATAACCTGGTCACAACGAGAACAAACACATGTAAATTAATTTACACATTCCTCTTCAAATTCCGGACTAAAAATGTATGATTTTAAAGTTTTTTATCTATTTAATACTCAAGAAACTTGGTACATGGTCTTGTAACTTCCCAGTACAAACCTGCAGGAGTATTCATTTTGTCTCCAACACTATTTAAAGGATTGCACTTATTCACGTGTTCCATAACCGAATCTCCTTCCGCAAACAGGACACATGGCATGATGTTGACCCTATGGAGGTAACTTGCGAGGCAATCGTGTCCATTGGCAGCAACCGTATCTCTTCTTGGATAATTTGGTATCGGGTGTTTCTCTGTCAGGGGGCCGGACCACCTTTTGTTGGAACTTCCTTGTCTGAACTCTTCGAAGACGTCCTCTTTTCATAAGTGTTTTTTGTAAAACGTTGCCTTGAATTCCACAATGGGATGGGATCCGTTGAAACCTTACATCCTTCCCCTCAGTATTTAGGTATTTGGACTTAGCCATTTGGATTCATGTGAGTTAGATGACAGTGGTAGAATTACTAAGCACCACAATATTCTGAAAGCTGTTTACATGTAATTCGTCCCAGTGCTACATATATGGCTTGCGATTCATCATCAAAACTTGTTTGGAAAAGTCTTAGGCAGAGATAGAAGTTGTATCACTTGCAGTGTATTCCTGTCCCAGTATTGCCGTGTCTGCCCATCTTGGAACCGTCGGTGTAAAAATGCAACCAGTCTTCTTCAGGGTAAAGAAAGTGAATGATTTTTAGAGCGAGAGGTTTCAGTACATACTCATTTGTACAACTGGATCAAGCAGATTCAGATCGTATTTTACCTCCACGATGGAGGATATAAGAGCTTGTGTGGTATGAAGCAAGGCAGGCTGTTCCAAATCCGCGAGTTCGCAGGAGTGTTGCGCGGAGCACGGCTGTAGAGGCAGGACAGCGAAGGATGATAGCCAATACTTCACTGGGCAAAGGTCTTAGCAACCTCACTCATTCCCCGTCGCCAGTACCCAGTGCGTTGTGACGGCAGCTTACCTCAAAGTAGAGCTGTGCGGCGTGTTGCAGGTTTACTCTCGCAAGGCGGCGATTGCGCCGTTACACACTGGCGAGCAGCTCAGGTGGAACACATTGGAGTAAGAATACAGTCATTCCTAATTTTGGTTACATTCTGGATGAAACCTTGTGTTTTCAGATGTCTGATTTCGCAAAATGTATCCAGTAAGTGTTTAAAGGCAGACGTATTTGTGTCTAAATTACCGATAATTTTTTTTTTTAAAAAAATAACAGTTTTTTTTTCCAAATGCACACTACTTCTACACTTCTAAGGCCCTTGTAAGCTAGTTTTTGTATGCCTTCCTCAAAGGCCTGATAACACCTGTGATGGAAGCCAAGTTTGCACTCCTTGCTTCACATCATTGTCGTTGAAATGTTTTCCACTAAGCAATTTAAGACGAAGAAACAGATGAAAATCGCCTGTGCCAAATATGGACTGTAGGGAGGATGCTCGATCAGTTGTGATCACAGTCCATAGATCGTTCAAGTGTTTTTAACACTTCGAAACGCTCAAACAATAGGAAAATACAAAGTGACGATCGCTTACAGCTGTGTCTGTTTTCCTAATGGATGGAGGAATACATTGCGAATGCTCAAAATCGCGACTTGGTGCTACAGCGGCAAAATATTTATAGCTGTCGCAAAATTTAATGGCGGCTGACTCAACACAAAATCCAATCACGCCTTACACTATAGTCATTCTGTTAAATCACACTGTATTGCCGGTGATATAAGTATTATTTGCGCCCACAATATTTATTTGTACAACAGGGAAAGGAATAGTAAGTAGTTAACTATCAGCCGCCATCAAATTTTGCGGCTACCATAAATGGCACTTACTCTAAAAATACGCCTCATAGAATATCAGTCGAAACTGCTCAGTCCGTACAGTGTCCCAAAATATTAAATTTTAAACTTACTTCGTTAATTTATTGTTTAATTGCATGCAATCCCTACAAAAGCTAGCAAGACCATCTATATCTTTGTCAGCGATAATCTTAGTAGCTGGAATATTGCCAACATAAGAATAATTACTTACGTTTTTACGCCTCACAAAATAACAAAGGAACAGCGAGTTCATAATATGTTCATTAATCTCTCTGAGAGCGATGATAGAGTAATCACAGATTCATTTGGTCTTTCTGCTGTTTTGACTTGTTTATGTTTTCTTAGTAGCTTTGTGTATGTTGGTTATTGAGAAAAAAAAGAAAGGTTGTATTGCCGTTACTTAAACTGCTATTGTTTCTTCCCAATGAGATTTTCTCTATAAATAGTGAGAATATAGCCCAAATACGTCACTCAACTGCATTAAGGCGAAATCACCGTTACAAACTGTGGTATTTGTGGTTACATACTTACCAGTTTCCATGGGAAATTGAAATCGATTTGAGTCCAATCACATCCTCAATACGATCCGCGTTTCCATGTTGAATTCAATTCGGAATGAGATGTATTTGGATACGCAAGGCTCGAATATAAATAACAAAACTTTTATGTTGGTGAATTTATGTTGGCGAACCTGTGAAAAATGTATTCTGTATGTTTGAAGTAGGTTTTGAGATTAGTGAATGTTTTGAGGAAGAATCTATTGCGAGTTTAAAACCAATAAAAGTGACTTTCTTGTGTTTTATTACACCTCTTTCGCTAAGAAAACAAAATTACTAGTTTGCAGCGTCTTACGAGTGCAGTACTAGTTAGCATCTTTGGCGATTTCAAATAGATTTGAATCTGGTGGGTGTTTCTATGCAACAAAACTTCTATCCAATCCCACTTCTGAGAGGATCGGATCCAAAGATTAAGTTCTATCTGAATTCCCCATGGAAACGTAGTCTGTATTCTCTAGGTAGTTTTATTATACATATTTTCTCTTGTGTATGGTGCCCTTAGAGTTTTATTTAAGTCTTCAGTGTCTTGTGTAATATTTTTTAAATGTCTCCAAAGAAACACAAAGATATTGGGCAAGTGCAACCTAAGGCATGTTATAATAAATTATTGTCAAACCAAGGGAAACGGATTTTTGCTAGTAAAATATAAAATATTTGCGTGGAATTGCAGGGCAAGCAATTTCCCGTAAGAGTGCCACGCGTCATAACGAGTTTCTGTATTGTAGAGTTTCAAATGTTTTATTCGTGTTGTTAATAAGATTGTTTTCTTTTCGTTTCAGTTTTGGAAAACGGACTGGGGGAAGCGCTCGTCGACCCAACGAGTGCTTCGTGCTGGAGCCGTCCGAGATGATAGTGGTAGGTGATTTGTTACGAATTTCATATTCACTACAGTTTGTAGACGAGAGGTAAGCTACCCCGAGAGGAGTTTGTACCTACTCAAAGTTGGCACTAGAACACGCGTGCAGTGTTACCAACCGTAAAGAAATTCCGCTGTACTTAAAGATACCCTATGATCTTGATGTCAAAGGAACGAAATCCTTAAAACTTCGGTTCAAATATTTTGATCCAAAAGTGATATAATACTAATTAAAACCATAGAAATATTGAACAGAATCGATTATTAGAAGTTAATTGACTGCATTTGGCGTCAATTGTTTTATTGCATACATATGTTTACTTTCTCAATCACATACGAATACATAAAAGATATTGGTTACACCCAAATATTAGAAATTAAGTTTCCTCCGCGAATACATGTTTTGAAGTCCTCAGAACAAAAAAAAATATATATATATATTTTTAGAAATGGATCCGTGGGTGTATGTGTGTATGTGTGGCTGTAAGCACCATAACTAAAAAATGAAAAGTCTATTAAATACCAAACTTGGTATTTAAATTAAGCATCTTTCAAGGATGCGACACGAAGATTTTAACACACCCCACCCAAAACTACATGGAGAAATTTTTGAAATTTTTTATTTGCTGAAAAATGGCTGTAACGATTTTAGTTATACCGTGTGTTTAAAATCTTTTTCAATCCTCTTCGTTCTGGATGACTTGCATAAGTGCCAAACCGTAAGAGACAGACCAAATCTTGTAAGTACACAAAACATTTAGATCTCTTTAAAGTACAGAATTTATCAGTTTCTTTCTCTTCCTTTTCTTCATTTCTTTTTCTTTCTTTTCCTCTTTTTCTTTTCTTTCCTTCTTTCTTTTTTTGTAAAGAAACCATTTGGGAGAAATTTCTTGCTATTAGTTTCATAATAACAAACGTGAACTTTATATTTAAAATAGTTAAGAATGAAATATAAAAGAGAAAGAAAATTAGCAATATCGTCAAAGAGAAGTACAAAGAAGATAGAAAGAGAGACAAATATGCCATATACAGATTTTAAAAACATCATACAGGAATCAGGATTATTAGATAGATCTTGTTGTATAAGTAGTGTCTTAGGCTTAATAGGAATCCTTTCAGTATAAATAAGCTAATTTTCTTTTCTCAAATAAAACTGCCATATTGGTTTTGTTTTTGCTTGTTTTTTATCTCTGGGCCATGCAAAGAGAATGAATTTCAAAGCCATCACTTAGTGACCAGCTGTTACAAGATTAACTTACTGTATTCCCTTGCACCCACAAGGACTTTAGCAATAAGAGTAGAGAAAGTCCTATGAGTGCAACAGTTTTTTTTTCCTTAGGTAATTTTGTTGAGCTTCGAATAATTAATTATCACATTCATTAACTTCAGTTAAATTATACAAAAATATTTACGGTCCCGTTATTACTAAATATAATCCATAAGTTAGAACTATACTAAAATGAGATACTTTTCTCTTCAAAGTGTTTCATTTTATCTGTAATTTCTCCATTGCTTGCATTCGAACTGTGCTCTGCAAAGCACCGAAGAGTAACTTGTGGAACACATCTGGGTCCATGGAAAGCGATTCCACCAGTAATGGTGCCAAAGATAGACGTGTTTCAATTGTTAGGGATGCTGTAAACTTGTGGAATGACACTTGGCTAACATCTGTTGAACAGCCACCCTAACAGAAAGGGGCTGCGTTTTACAGCCTGTCAACAGAAAACCACCGTCTGCTTGGGGAGTGGTGTGACTTTCCTACTTTACTGCAGAACAAACCGATTTAGCTAAAAGTTAGTTCAACTCGGGTCCCTTCCCTATTTGTACAAGGGCGACACTGAAAAATGTCACAAAATCAAACAAGGATTGCTTTTAAAGAGTGTTTCAAAATATTCCCCTTGAACATCAGAACGTGTTTGTGTTCGATGAAACCAGTTCTTAAAGCAATGATGCCACTCTTCCTAAGGCACTTCAGGAAACAGATTTCACTAATTCATCTGATGACGAAAAAGTGATTCCACGCATTTTATCTTTAATTTTTGAAAGGAAAAAATCACAAGGTGCTAGGACCGGGCTGTATGGTGAAAGGTCCATGTTCCCGACCTTCAGGGCATCCAGATATATCAGCTGTATGGGACGATGCGTTGTCATGACATTTTTCCAAACATTTGCGGCAAAGAGACCTGTGTAGTACCAGTCGGCAGTAACTGTTCATCTTCTAGTGCTGCAGTAGCAATATCATCCGCTTTAGAAAGAAAGAAAGAAAGCCATCAACCATCTTGTTATCAGCACTTCCAATTCCTCAGACTTTTGTAGCTTAAGATGCTGTTCGAAAGACCCATTGTGCCGGTTATAACAATAAATTCAAGATTCATCACCAATAACGATATCTGAAGTGCTGTCTTGGAATTTTTCCAGAGGCTTTCTGCGCCGATAAATACCTTTTTTGCTTTTTATCGGGAGTCAGTTATGTGGAATCCATCGACCACAGTTTTCTCACGTTTAACTGTTGATATAATATGTTTTGGATTTGACTGACGCTAATGCCTAATGTCAAAATAAATCCATAAGATATCCGTCGATCTTCTTTCAGTATTGCTCAAACAGCGGTAGTGTTTATATCAGAAAAAGCAGTTCTTGGGTGTCCTTCACGAAATTCATCAGCCAGAAAAACAGTTCTCTTTTGAGTTCATTGTATAAATTATAAATTATTGACTTTTTCGACAAATGTATTTCTAAGCAAATTTTCACATTGTTTAGACGTTAATAAGGGTTTTAAGTTCTAAAATATAATAGCCCCGAAATGTTCTCTGTTCAAATTCAATTTTGGGTAAACACAAAACTCTTTAACTTATGGCAATTAACAAATTATTAGAGCAAATCTAACAAACCATAACAATCAACTCGCAAAATGTAAGGAAGGGTTGCTAAATATAAACAAATTTGATTAGTTTTTAGAAACATGCCATTCTAAATATGTTTAGTTTTGCTCTCGTATATGGGTTATTAAAGTGTAGCCTTTGGTGTAATTTTAATATTTACCAGTTGAATTATTTTTTTTAAATTAATAATTTTTATTTAATCAGGCATTACAAAAGTTTATGTTCTCAATATTCTTTTGACAGTACTTATCTATAACATAATAATATTTAAAATTATAAATATTTTGAAATCTTCGTCGTGTGGAGCTTTCAGGTACGCTGCCAAAAATAGCTAGAAAAGATAATAAATTTAAAGATTTTGCAATGAAATTTTGCATGTGCATTACTCCTTATATGCATTATGTCTGATATGAGTTTGAAGTCCACATACAAAGCTACCGTTATTGGTAAGAAGCATTAGTTCGACTCAAATTATATCAAAATGGCTCAGTAAATTGTTAGGATCTAGGACTCGTGTTCAAGTTAGCAATGTGTGTGGCGCAACAATTAAAAGGTCGCATGTTATGAGAGTCTTGACTCTGGTTATTACATTTGTTGAGTTGCCAGGATAAACCTCACATGTTATGAGAGTCTTGACTCTGGTTATTACATTTGTTGAGTTGCCAGGATAAACCTTTGCTGACAGTGTTGAGGCAGACGCGATTCCCCTCGAGTTTTACTTGTAGGCCTGACGACATGTGCACGACTTCTCATCTAATCTAATTTAAACTATCACTAACTTGCTGTCTCCGGGGCGAAACGCGATGGAGCGAGGGATTTTCTTGCCAAAGTTTTTATCATCGACTCGCTCAGAGGCCTTCGTGTATCCTTCCATACAAACTGCTAGGTCAGGGGTGTGTATTCTGTGTAAGTATTGCTTCTCCTTTAATTGTTAGTAACACTGTTTTCATTAAAGTCGACCTTATGGAAAATTTAGCGAAACAATTTTCAAGCCGAGTGTTTTTTGATATGCAGATACGCTGTCGATATAATCTCGTTTTGCTGAAGCAAGATATTCCTTGCTTATTACCTCTCTATGGGTAATCCGGGTTGAGTTTAGAAACGAAACTCGAGAAAATGTATGATTTCTTTAAAAATAATAATATCAGCAGATTTACACATGTTTTGGTAATTAGGAATGTTACTAATTAGAAGCTATTTGAAACTACAAACTGTGTAAGAACATACACAGGGAGTAGTGAAACCTATGTAAGGGAAGAGTCCTTTGTTGGATGTGAAATTTTGAGGCAAGATTTCTCTTCATTTACCTATGCAAATAAGAAACAAATCATCGAAAAAGATACGGAAACTCACTCGTTAGAAAATGTGGAAACAAAAACCAAAACTTGTGTTTGATATTTTAATAAAAGCATTTAAAGCGTAGAGAAGACGAGTAAAAGTAATATTTTATGTACTAAGACAGTAGCCCAGAAAGCTATGAACATATGTAGGTTTAAAAACTGTGACATATTGCACTCACATTATTTTCTCTACTTTTGTACGATCTATTTTTACAAACCCCTATTCCTCTATCTACTATCAAGATAAACATTTGCAGAAATTATGTTATTGCTAATATTCTTCTAGGTACAAGGGAAATGCATTAGGTCTTAAACGATAATGAACTCTTCTAAGAGTTTCTGGCTATATGATGGCTTTGAAACTCCGTTCTCTTTGCATGACAAAGAGGAATAATAACGAGGAATATCTCGGAAATGGTTAACTTTACATGAATCGTCCATTTCCAAAAGGTTCCTTGTCCAAGATGTGAAAATTCTGGGGAAACAAAAAACGTTCTGCTCACAAACCGTTCATTGTGTGTAAATAATATTTTGTACACTGATTAATATTAACTGTTAAAGTCTTTGGATAGAATTACAGCTCATGGACCCCAAAGGATATTCGTAAAATAAAGAAAATAAGTTGGACAAGGTGCCGTTTGGAACTGCATTGTGGACAAGGGGCATTTTGGAACACAATGAAATGGACAAGGGAGGCTTTGGTTCTGGAAGGAATTTTTAAAGCCTAATAAAACCGCTGTTTTTATGTCATATCAACTGATTTATTCATAGAAAAGTGACCAAGTTTTACATTAATGTTTAGGAACAAATATATCCGCCATTACACACGTGAATCATCAACATCTCGCATTGGACCATCCCCGTTTTCGTCCTCTGATGCATCTTCATTATCTTTTTCACAATCTGGAAAGATGATATTTTTGTAGAACAGCAAGACAGGTAAGGTCTACCAATTTTCACCATAATGAAGTCGCAGTAATTTCTTGATGTCATCTCTTTTTGTCTGCATCACGGAATGCGAACCGCAATCTGCTCTGGATTAATCTCTGCTACCTTCCTCTTTGGTTTAAGAACTTTTCTTGCAATGCCCACGTCTGCATTGTGTGCTGGCTCTCCACGAACAAGAATATCTGCACACGGTGTTTTTCCTCGTGTAATAATAAATATCTTGCTTACGGCGAATTGAAAGTGCCAGTTGTTAGGTTTCTTCAGAATTTCTCCCATTGCTGCTTTCCAATTGCACACATTGAAGTCCCCACCACCTATCTTTAGCACAGTCCCATACTTCTCAAAAATTTTGTAGCACTTTTCTGGGCTGGATTTCGTACTCGAGCCACGGCCGTGCTCGAGCCAATAATTCAAGTAAGTATTATGAGCTTCCTGAACGTTGGAATTCCAATGTTTTGGTTGTAAATGTTTGTGAAAGCAATGTCACAATAGGACAATATGTATTACTGCATTGCAATAAAGCAAAGAGGTAAGAATTCACCTCTAAGTAAAATCTGTTGAAAGATACCGCCCTTGATGGACAAGAGTAATTTTGAAACTCAATATTGTATCATGCTTATCCCTGCAATGGGACAAGGAACCATTTGTTGCTGTACATTATTACGTTCCCCATATTGGATTCGTGACATTGGATAAGGGCCACATTGGAACTGCATGCAATATGTCAATGCGTTTTAGAGGGGTTTTGGAGCGTTTTGGAAGTGTAAGACATAATATATTTCGTAGAGAATGCACAGACGAAGCCATTGCTAACAAAACATCAAATTGTCAAATTAGTGGACAAGGAACCCTTTGGAAATGGATGCCTCACATAGAAAATGTATTTGAAATAAATTATGTGTTTTAACGACATTTGCGGTTTTGTTTTTATAGTACGGTTTGCAAGTTATGCAAAAGTCATCCAGAAAGAATTAAGATGGTTTCTGAGGATATACGTAGAAAATAAAGGATACATTTCATTTGGCATGAAAATATCTTAAACGTGTATTTTAATCAGAATCCTTTGAGGCATTTTTAGAAAATAAAGCTTCGAAAAATGTTCCGTGTAAAAGGTAGTCTGGTGTGCGGGATTTTCTTGAAACCATTGTGTCGCATCCTCTGAAGATCCTTACAGAGCTTTTCTAATTATTTTTTTGATCCAGAATACCTCAAAACGTGTATTTCCACTGAAATCTCTGTATCGAATTTTGATGTGGAATGCATTACTTACTGTATACGTGGTAGAGAAAGTAAAATATCTACTCACACGACACGGTATTTACGACAAAAACTTTAATTACAGCATGAAAAAGTAATTGAATGATTTACAGATTTGTCTCGCCTCGGTTAATCGGAGCTGGAATAATCGAGATTCTGCTGTAATACTCTAAACCCATAAATCGCATCCCCCTCCTGTTAGAAATCTTGCGCACAGTTATGGCGAGGGCTGTAACTTTATTATTTCTAGCGATGAAGGAATCTGGCAAACAAAAGCCGGTTGCTCCAGGTTCCCCTGCAAATGGTTGTCATGGCAACAGGAGGCGACGCAGAGCAAGGTCCGGCAGCTAATTTCCTTATGCCCCCACCCAATCCCCTGGCGCCACTTCCGATATGCATTAAGGCCCTTGACAGCGATTGTTCAACCGCGAATCTGACATCCAGGGAACCACACCCCGAGTGAGCGGTGATAGCTTAAACAATTGGCTTTAAAACTGGATGGGTCAAGGTGCGCAAAGTGCATTTGCCTTCCGAAATCAACTGGGTGTATTGACCTCTGTTTGTATAGCAAACTTTCTGATCGCGCTTCAAAGTTCTAGATCACTGTCTCTGCTACCACAAAGAACGCCCATTATAATATTCGTACCTCGGGCTTATGTCATATTATATATAGCGTTATACGAAGCCTTCACCATTTCATTGGTTGCCTTAGAGCACAGTGCAGGAGTGTGGTGCTTCTTCTGATAAATAGTTACAAAATGACGTAGAAACGAAATACATTAAAGTCCCAATAACTCGACATTCCGTGTAACTCGACGACTTTTTGCACCTTATTGCTTACTTGTAGGTGCAAGGGGAATATTAGAATACAGTAGGCTTTGTGCGAGTCAAATGTTTTAAAGCTTTGAGATTCCGTTCTCTTTGCACGCGTAACATATAAAAAATGAACAACGATGTTCCATTTCACCAAAGTTTGTTTTCCAAAACTGACACAAATAACAAGGAATATCTCCGAAATGGTTCACTCTACAAAAAAAAAAATGTGTTCAGACATAAATTGTGTGTTTTAGCTAGATCTACATTTCTGTATAGTAAGATTTTGTCTATCTCTTACGGTTTACGAGTTGTTAAAAATCATCCAGAGTAAACAGGACTACATAGGCTATAGCCAGTAAATTCAAAATATACATTTCATTTGTCATAAAATATCTTAAACATATGTCATTTTAATCAAAATCGTTAGAGCCATTTTCAAGAAAAGCAAAATTTTCCATGTAAAGGTTAGTTTAGGGCTATTGCTCTCTGGCAGGAATCTTGGGAAGCGTTATCTGGCACTCAGTTACGGACAATCAAGGACACGGTTCAACCCTGGCATACCAGCTGCAGGAATTCCAGGCGGGAAGAAGTGGTCTTAACCCGCCTGAGGATAGGTCATACCCGAGCCACGCATGGACACCTTTTGCGTGGTGATCCTGTCTGTACGACGTGTAACATTCCAATCTCCGTCGCACATGTCCTTCTTGATTGTCCGCGATACGCTCGTGAGCGCCAGTCCGTTGGCCTGGGCCTTACACTGTCGTCAGTTTTAGGCAACGACCCAGTATCTGTAAATACAGTGCTGCGGTTTTGTTCCACAATTGATTTTATGAAGCAAGTGTAAGGTTATTTTGTTTCAGAGATTTTAGCCTTTTAGATTGCCGTATTTTTGGGTTTTTTAACGTTTTAGTGTTTTTTACTTTGTAGTAATTTTAAGTTTCTGTTTTTAGCATTTTAAATGAAACGTTTTAATAGTTGTTTAGCGGTTTTTATCTATTTTAACCGTAGATTTTTAGTTTTTAATGGGTGATGTTTTAACACTTGACGGTATGTAATTTTACTTCTGGAATCGGGGCCCTAATGACCAAGTTGTCGACGGGCCCTTAAACCCAACACACACACTCACTCAGACCTTTTTGTTCTAGGCAAGGCGATGCTTTGGTGCTTTTGTTAGCGATGTAGACGAATCTGGAAAGACGCCATAAAATTGTTGATATGACAGAAATGGAATGTTTTTTGGGGGAAGAATGGCATTTCGCAAGAAATTACTGACTGGGCAGTTGGAGGGGAACCATTATTGATTTCCAAAAAAAAGTCGAGGAATTTGTGCGAAATTTTGTGGCTAACAGTAGAAGACAAACCACACCCTAAATCATATGTAGTGTGGTGGTAGTTGTAGGAATAATCCATTAAAAGTTTTAAATGTGACTAATTGCAAATTTAATATCTATCGACAAAAACGATCTGTTTT
This sequence comes from Tenodera sinensis, assembly GCA_030765045.1. Classification (NCBI taxonomy): domain Eukaryota; kingdom Metazoa; phylum Arthropoda; class Insecta; order Mantodea; family Mantidae; genus Tenodera; species Tenodera sinensis. The sequence continues at coordinate 41,666,643 of CM060974.1, forward strand.
TGTTATGTTGAAACTTATTAGGCTAAAGCTTACATATTCCGAGTATGTTGATAAAACAGAAGTGTTTTGTTTTTACGTCATTTGAAATAATTGGCGAGCTTTTGTTTTTTAATTGTGCTGTTTTAATAAGGTATGGCATGTTTGTTAAAGGGCTGAAGAGGTAATTGCTTGCTGCGTAGAACAAATACCGTATTACACAGTAGAGTTTGATATCGATATTTAAGTTCCAACATACGATTTGAGACAGCCTGAACAAAAAATCAACACAGAAGGAAAATGAGAAGAAAGGTCGGTTAAATCTGAAACTAGGTTTTGAGTTTACGACGCTCATAAAATGCGACACAAACATTTTTAATAAAATTCCCCCCGCCACCTCAAACTGCCGTTTATATGAAAAGAATGTGTTATTTTTTTTATTTTCTGAAAAATGGCTGTAAATAATATATGACATCTCCATGAGCAATTTAATATGTATCTTGACTTTTCTGAGAATATCCTGTGAAGTCCTTGTTCTGAATGATTTTTATGTAGTAAAGCTTAAGAGGTAGACAAAATATTACCACACAAAATATGTAGATCTGGTAAAGCATACAATTTATGTCAAATAGAATTTATACGTGGATTGCAAGATATTCGTCGTTATTGGTTTGAGTTTTGAAATACTTTCTGGTAAGTCGACTTTGGTATTTTTTCCGTGTTGGTGTGCAGAGCTTACAATTTCAAAGCCATTACATAGGGATCTGCTTTTAAAATCGAACAATTGCTCTAACGTACTTTATTCTAAGAATAATGCAACCAAACTTATGAAAAATGACAAAGTACTGGATTTGTGGTTAATACTGTCTTATAACCTGAAGAAAAAACCTATAAGATAAAAATGTTTTTGATGGACATCTTTGATAAATTGTGTAAACGAAAGAAGCTCACAATGTAAAATTTGGCGCCTGTACTGCACCATGTAGAATATTTTAAGCACACAAGAAACTTGAAGGTTTATTCTGCCAAAACATGGTGGTCGTGGCTATGCGTCACATAACATTATCAGAAAAACGTTAGAGTCATGGAAGTCCGGTCCTTATGATGATTCACAGAAGGTATGGCAGCACGGCGTATTGATATCTGTTGAACCGTGAGTCGCCACGAGGAATATCAATCACATTGTACTTCCTGGAAGCTTGACTAGTTGTGCAACAGGAAGTGTTGCTCCTCTGGATCTAAATTGAAATGACGCCTTGCCTCGCAGGGAGCCCACAACGGCACTATTGTCTCATTCGGCAAACAAAGATCTGCAGAGAAATGTGCCTTTGTATAAACACTCTCTGCATTAACATTTTGTTTTAACTGGGTTAGTGCGTTTGTTTTCAATATCCGAAAACAGAAGTGGAAAGGATGCCTTGCAGCTGTCTTTCCCTACTTGCCAACTTTTGCCCGTAAATTTACGGAAGTGTATGCAGCTTTTTACTTTTTCTGTTACGTGCAGCAAGGAGGGGAAATATTGCATTCCAACTAAAAATTCGATACCGAAATTTCAGTGGGGATACATATTTTGGGAATTCCCGAATAGTAATAAGAAAAATCATTTTTAGAAAAAGATCTATGTCGGTATCTGTCCATCTTTAACACTATAGCTCAAAAACCAAAAGTTGGTTAAATATCAAACTTAGTATCTAAGCTCAATATCAGCCCTGGGCGAATCGCGCGTTAGCTTGAGGACCTTCATCTTTTACCTGCTAAACATAGTTACCAGTCAAAGTCGTGAGCAATCTGCGCTCTCTGAGCACCAGTTGCGCAGCCTTGCTCAACATCCTCCAAGGATAAGCCACTTCTTCAAGAAAATCTCCACAACCGAGGCTACCGTTTACGTGGAAGCTTTCTTAAAAAGTTTTATTTTCTCAAAAAATAGCTGTAACGACTTTTATTAAAATACTATACGTTTAAGACAGGTTTATAACAAATGAAATGGATCTCCTGAATTTTCTGGGAAGGTCCTCAAAAGCCCTCTACGGTCTAGATGACTTTCGCGTATCGGGTAAACTGTAAACGATAGACAAAATCGTACTACACAACAAAGTAGATATTGTTAAAACGTATACTGTATAGACGTTACGCAACAGTGCGACATCAGGATGATTGGCAAAAACGCACGAAACTTCGCAAGCCCAACAAATCTGTGCCCATTCGTATACTAGCGCGTAAATAACCCTATGTAGATTTGAACCTCTGTATATTAGTGATTGTAAATAACCGTAGTCCTCGTTTAAGGAATTGCGAGGGTACGTCAAAAAGTAAGTTACACATGTCCGACGCAACAAGAATGGCGCTTTGTCAGAATAGAGGCCATGTTCTGTAATTCCTGCAGAGAGCACTCCTACGGTAGTGATAACAGATACGTCACAATATGCAAACGAAAAGACGCAAGAACTGGAAACATACTCCAGAGTTGAAGTACGCGGGACGATACGATTCTTGTGGACAGAACGTCGAAATTCCACAGTTTCATCGTGAAATTCTGCACTATAAAGATCAAATGTAATGTCGCGTCTGGTCATAGTCAAAAAAAGCAAAGATGTCGTTATCCTGCACCACAATGCAACACCGCACATGGCGCGCATAACACAAGCGTTGCTTCATTGTTTTCGGTGGGACGTATTGAAGCATCCATCATACAGTCCAGATCTTGCACGGTGCGATTCCCATCTGTTCAGCAAGTAGAAAGAACATCTAGAGGGAAATAGATTTGCTAAAGATGAAGTTCGCACAACAGTCTGACTCCCGGAATAAGGAGTGTATTTCCATCGCTAAAGAATTCAACGAGTGGCAGACCATTCAGAAGACCGTTGTTTAGAGAGACGTGATTACTATGTTGACATGTAGTTCATGTATCTGTGTCACTCTGCAGTGTAGTGCAGCATTCAATAAAAGTTACTTGACCAGTCATAATCAGGTGTAACTTACTTTTTGAACTCCCTTTGTACTATTCTTGATCCCAGTTTTATCTCTTTCGGAGCAATTGAAAGGCACACATACCTGCTAATTATGGGATGGTACCAGAACTGCCTATTTCCGCAACACACCAGGAAATATTACAGTACTTCTCACTTCGTTCTCAGTCGCACCTGGAAGCAGTCAATTGGTAGCAAGATGCACTGGTCAGCTATCATTGCTGTTTGCATAGATGCTGCTAAGTTTCCAGACGTTTCTATTCCTTCAAAGGTCCCACGCTTCACAATTTTCAATTATTTTCTATTTTAATCCTGAAAAATTCACACAGTTGTCCCGTAGCTTGCTACCTGTTACATTCCCGCCATGCGGAGAGAAACAGTTGAGCGCTGTGTTCCGACTTGTCCATTAAATCGTCCATGGTGCCTGCAGTTGAACTTAGATTGCAATGAAGGAACTTCACGGTCCTTTTAACCACATGACGGCGTTTTGAAAATGCTCTACATTCTAACAGTGCAGGGGGGCTAATAAAAAGTTTAATACTGACGTAATTCGCGGGGATGTTGGCGCCAAGAACATCTGCTCTAGAGAAATTTAATTAGTGCTGGATTCACCCCTCGCTGTCAACCCCACCGCGCCCCATCAGTCAAACAGAACGACCCCTTCTTGTTCAACATTGGATTAACATCACTTTCCAAACCCCTGTGCAGTAGTTCTGTGTGCAATTAGTCAGCCATTGCTTCAGGTAGGTGTGACTTTCGCAGTTGATAATTACTCACTGTGTTTTTAGAGCCCACTTGTACCAGAAGCTGCATTGTGTGTGCTCGTAAATTTCAAACATGCGATGCTGTGGGTCTAACTTCTTATATATTGCTTCAGCGGTATTCCGTTGCTTGCTTCAATAGTTAACATTCGGCGGATCAAAACCGGGTGAGACGATGAAGGTATTCAGTCTCGCGAAAAGCAACGTTGTCATGTTTTCTTTGAAGCAAATTTTTCGTCGACACTGTTCACGTCCAAATTCACCGAGCGCAGGAACAAGAACAGAAGAATGAGAACAGTGACTTCATCGAGTACAATTAATAATTTCATTTTTCTGACTGAGTATTCTGTCGGGAATATGTGTTGTATCTCCATATATCCCATTAGAAATATTCAGTCTTGACAATATTAAACAATGTGAAATACTAAAAGTAAAACATGATTTTCATATCTTTTGTTGTTGAGTATGCCCCAATGACATAGTTTCAAATGCGCTATTCTGAAAAAGTACTTCGCAACGCCTCATATTGCCATGTGCACATCTAGTTTTGTTTTGTTTCTGCTGGATTCACACATTTTGGTCACCGGAGTAGGTACATGTAGTGGCCGAGAGTAAGTCATCAAGCCAGACTGTTGTAGAAACGTGATTTTGTGCAACTAAATGAGCTTCATTCACAACTCAGTTAACACTGCATATTACATAATTACCTATACTCCTCTCACTGTTTTCTGTTTATTATTATTATTATTATTATTATTATTATTATTATTATTATTATTATTATTATTATTATTATTATTATTATTATTATTATTATTATTATTATTATTATTGTTATTGTTATTATTATTTATATTATTATTATTATTATTATTATTATTATTATTATTATTATTATTATTATTATAATAACAAGTGCTGACCTCGTATTGAAGTCTTAACAATAGAGTATGGAGTAAAACAGAGAATGCGTTGTTTCGTATGTGTATATATATATCACCGGAAATATATATTTTGAGACCCCCTGAATCAAAAAAAAAAAGTATTTTTAGAAGAAGGACCAAATCGTACTGTACAAAAAATGTGGATCTTGCTAAAATACACAATTTATGTCTGAATAAATTTTCTTGTAGAGTGAACCATTTCGGAGATATTCCTTGTTATGTGTGTGAGTTTCGGAAAACAAAACTTTCGTGAAATGGATCATCGTTCATTTTTTTATATGGTAAATGTGCAAAGAGAAGAGAATCTCAAAGTTTAAAAGATTTGACTATCGCTCAAAGCCTTCTGTATTCTAACTTTCCCCTTCCACCTACAAGGAAATAAGCAATAAGATAATTTGTGCAAATGTTTATCTCAACTAAGACGAAGAAGATATAGGAATAAGAATTTGTACAAATAGTTTGTAGAAGAGTAGAGAAAGTCATGTGAGTGCAGCACATCAGATTTTTTAAATAGAACTATTGGCCAGCTTTGACTGCCAGCATTCTACACATGTGCACATTTTCAGCAAATGTGTCTTTGGTGGAAAAAATAAACTAAACAAAGTAGTAACAGGATTTTTCAAGAACAATGGGAAACGGATTTCATAGCGATATGGGAGTGGAGAAAAGCATAGACCATTGTGTTACGTGTGTTCGGAGGCAGCGCGAGTATCATGCACTTATTTCGACGAATCATATGAATGTTTGTTCATTGCCTAATGAGGAAAGAAGAGACCTCATTTCAGAAAAGACTAACGGTCCATAAAACAAATACATTCTTTTGTTTGGAGGTTAGCGCGTTAGCCTCCAAATCAGGGGCCCAGTTAGATTCCCGTCTAGAGAGTGGGAATGCTTGTATATCCTTATCCTTCTCGGAGTCTGGATGCATGAAAGAGAGTTTAAATATGTGTGTGCGCGCGTGTGTGTGTTTGTGTGCTCTATATAGGCTTGTACACCATTTGATTTCCAACAAACTTGCACAGATAACCTTTGTCAACAGGCAAAGATTATTGTCTCGCTTAGAATTAGAAATTCCACTCCGTTTTACACAATTTTTAATTAAAATGGGCTCAATCGATAAACAGGGAAAAAAACTGAATATCTATGCATGAGCGGAAACAGTTAACACTATAGATGAAAATATAAATATAGAATATCAGAATGAATATACTCGTACCTATATGGGGGCAAATTTGAATACTTCTGGCACATATGAAAAAATGATAAAATTCAAGAATAATTCAAGCAAAAAGAATTACTGGAACCTTAAATTTCCTGTTATGGCAAAAAGATAGTAAATGTAAAGTTAAAATAATGATGAAAAGTGCACTTTTCTATGAATGTGAAGTCTGGCAAGTAAATTTCTTCCTCTTCTTCTTTTTCTGCTTCTTCTCCACTTCATGGCATAGGCAGTCAAGTGCCTGTTGCGCCTTCAAAGCACTCCAACCATCGTTTCCTGGGTCTGCCCACCGATCTGCTACCTTTAGGATGATAATGCATTATTTGTTTACGAAATCTAGTATCTGATATTCTTTCGACATGTTTCTTCCAGTTTTGTTTGTAATCTTTTAGCCTATCATTTACATTAAAAATTTCTAAGAATTAGGCAAGTACCTAAGTGTAAAAATGAAAAAGAAACTGTTGCCGGTATAAATGGACTTCCTCTGGAGCTCTGCAATAAAAGCTAGATTGAAAAAACTAAAAAATGAAGAAATTGAAATATTAGTCAATTAAGGGAGAAGTAAGACTGCCAGATATGATCATGAAGTGAATCCCAAAGGGAAGAAGAAAGTGAGGAGGTCCACGTGACACCTAGAAGAAGGGTATTGCCACTACTATGTGACAGAGAAATCGGATTTTTGGACAGATATAAGTGGCAACTAGGAACCGGGAAGACGACCAGTTTCGCTGTGATACCGGACACACACACACACACACACACACACACATACATACACACACACACACACACAAACACACACACACAGACACACACATACATACATACATACATACATACATACATACATACATACATACATACATACATACATACATACATACATACATACATACACACACACACACATACACACACACACACACACACACACACACACACACACACACACATACATACACACGGGTCTTTTTCTAAAACTGCTTTTTTTATTTAGAGGGTCTCAAAACATATTTCCGGTGAAGTCTCGATATTAAAATTTTGAGTCAAATACAATAGTTCCCCCACTTACGTAGCAGAGAAAGTAAAAACTAATTTTTCCTCAACTTCCTAGCCTTAATCACTAGGAATTTCTGAGCTTTAGCTGGCAAGTTAAATATTTAAACTTCCTGACAGTCCTACACCAAAATTCAATTATCTCAGCAGCAGATCATGACTACAGAAGGGAAAGATAGAGAGATCAGCTGAAACAATCTAAGAGAGTGGACTATCCTGCCACGCCCTCCATTTTATCCAATAACTTCTTATAATGGGATTCCAGAACGGTGAGTGCATGTGTGTGTGTATGAGAGAGTGCCGCTCATGTGGGCGGCTTAATCTAGAGCACAATGCGAAATGAAAATTAAATTTGAATTTCAAATCGACTCTTCTTTTTATCACAATACCTCGAAAGCCTAGGTGCTTCCAACGTGCAACCTCTACAGTATATTCTCAGTTACCGTACATAGGTAGTAGAGTGGTTGAAGATGAAATACTTGGCTTAAATCTGCAAAACAACGGCAAGGTGTCGAGTAGAGCCTGATGGGTAGGCAACTTCTCCAGCTCACTTGTTGAGCGGATTGCCTACCGCGTTACAGCAGGCAATAGGATTATGAACAGTGCATTCTCGCCTGCTTGGAGAGATACGAGCACTGGGTTGTCTGCTTATTGAAGTGCTTATTGCTTTTTTTCGATACTGTCTTTTATTTTGCTTACTACGTATACCGATAGTAAGTACAGGAAGTATTGTGCTCCTCCCAAAAAGTGTTTACTGTTACACTGAAAATACTGTTGTTATTTGGTTTTCCAAGGATGCGACACGAAAGGTTTCAAAACCAGCCTTTACACGGAGCAAAGTTCGTTATTATTAATTTTCTCTAACGAGTTTGATTCACATACCATGTGTTCAGGATATTAGTATAACGAAATATACATCTTGAATTTTGCGGATATAAGCCTGTGTACGGAGGTATTTTTAGACGTGGCGAATGGCCGATAGTTGTGCACTGGTTTATGGCCGAGTTCACTTTTGATAGAGGTGTCAGGTTAGCACATCTTCAACTTCTGTGTAGTAAACGTCGGGAAGAGTATGTGATAGAGCTCAGTCCCAGATCGAATCGTCAACTGGATCTTGTTAATTTCAAAGAAGGAAACAGAATCGTCACTCCTACCATACCTAGCGGGATGGCTCAGGCGGTTGACATCTGTGGCATGCATTCCGGAGGTTGCGGGTTCGGTCCCCGTGGCCGTGCCATATGACATGGATTTTTCCGTGGGTTCGCCATATCATTTAGGCGAATGCTGGGGTGCATTGTTTCTTACCACGGTTTCATTTCCCTTCATTCCATTTTTCATCTTTCAAGTGTACTTCCAGGCGTGTAGTGTTGGCAGTGCCGGACAGATGGCGCAGATGATTGCGCATAGTAACTGCTGTTCTCGGCGCTAGGTGGCGTTTCGCATGCCTTGTCCTCCGTCGGGAGGGGGGGGGGCACTTAGTGCAACACGGGAACCGCTGTGTGATGGCTGCTTGGCGCGGCCTGACCCGGGATGAAGAGATCTCAGCACTTGCAGCGACCCTGTGTGGCACCTTCGGTTCCCTAATTTCATCCCTGCCTCCTGGGGGATGGTAGGCATAATAGAACTGTGTAGGTCGAAGTGAGCGAGGTGTTCCCTCTGTGTGTGCCCTTAACCCTCACCATCTATTTGCACTATGTCATTCGCTCGATAAACCGCAAGAGATGAACAAAATCTTGCTGCACTAAAAGCGTAGATCTCTTAAATGTTTACTTTGTCAGCTAAAACAACTTTTGCGGTGTAAACCATTGCCATTGCTCTGAATTTCTGAATGCTTTAAACTTGTTTTAAAAAAAGTCTTCACCAACAAGATTAGTTCTTCGAAGCACATCATAACTATATTCGACGGCGGTAATAGTTGTAGCCTTCATCTGTTTCTACTTCGGAAGAAACTTTGGACATCAATATTTTGTTTGTACTTCAACGTTGCACAAAGTTTATGTATCAGCTGCATGATCTTTTACATAGGCGAGCGTTTTATAATTCTGTATGTTTGAACCAAGCAGAGTAAAGTTTATTAACACAGACTCTTTTCGACTTCTCTTTCGCTGGGTTCATTTGTAGCAGGCTTCATAAAACCTCAGTCGAAGACATCTGAAGAAGTTGACAATATGGTTCGCAACATTTGTTGGCGAATGTGTTAAATAACGAACGCCTTTGGGAAGTGAGGTGATGCCCCATCACGATGAAACGCAACATTGTTATCTTGTTATTTATATGTACAGTTACACATTCAAATTTAGCGTGATTTATGTTTATAGATCACGTTGAGACCTTTTTTAATGCTGTAACAGTGACAATAAAGATAATATATTTGCAAATCATTGAAAATTCTTTTGTTAGAGCATTTTTATTTAATGTCATTCCAAATTAATCAGCTGTATTAGTAAAAATCTTATGTACCAGAAAAGTATTAACTGCATGAAATAAAATGGCTAGACTGTAAAATGAGACAGATGCAATGTTTACTTGAGGCTTTCTTACTTGTATTGTAATCCACTCAAAAATGCGATATTGAAATTTAACGTTTTAACCTACCTTGAACAAAAAAGGGCATTTTTAGAAAAAGGTTCGTGTGCACGCGTGTCGTCTGTGTGCGTGTGTATTCATTTACACATTAACGAGCAATTAAGTAACCTTCAGGAATGTATACTTGGTTTTATTTGTGAGATATTTGTTAAAGTTGTAACATATTTGTGATCTGAGTCCATTTCCAAGAGAGCCAGACCTTGCCTAACCGATGTGATGTTTGCGCGCAATAGAAACAAACACGTGTAGGGTTAAGCGACGCAGTTGACACCCGCACTTCATTTGTTGTCTTGCCTCGGACCAATTGCCCCTCCTTAACTCCTGCAAAATGAGGACATGATCAGGACAGCTGTCCGGCGCCGGAAACATTTGCTCAACTATCTCTAAGTGAAGACTGATAGTTATGAAGTTTTGTTTTTGAGTTTTACCGTTCACACTGTTATTTTGATGTGCAAGACCTGCATTCGAGAGGTCCCGGGTTCGGTTCCCGTCGACTGTCCGCCCTCACCATGCTTTTCATTGTTTTCCCTGATCGGTGACGAATGCTGGAGTGGCGTCTCATCTGCCACTTTCATTCCGCTTCCTTCTACTGTTTCAGTTGCGTTTCTAGATTTCGTGGTGTGAGGTGGTGCAGGACAGGCGCGGATGCTTGCTGCGCTAATGCCGCTGACACTAGAGTGTTGCCTAGTAGTTCATCGATCTCTCTAGGCAGCTCCAATACTAGGACGAGTCTCCGAGCAGGAACTGCTACGAACTTCCGCACGTCTCTACACCTGCGGCATGTAGCCTCCTGTAGTTCCTTCGTTTAATCCTTTCCTCGTAACCTCAATAGATCTACGAGAGGTGTACCCCTTTCTTCTGTAGCCTGTAATTTGTAAAACGAAAGGGATAGATATCTTACTACAAAAATACTCTGCACTATCCCTAATTTCAGTGGCTCTTTTGAGTAGTTTAAATTTCATAAAGAATAACCTTCGCTGCTTATCCAATGCCATAACTAGTTCCCTTTGGAATATAGGAAATATACATGCCGAAAGCTTTAAGCATGGTGGAAGAAGTATATGCAAAGGAATAAATCAAAGCTGGAGGAGTTAGGAAGCTTCTTAACGGTAAACTCCAGAATATGTTTGAAAAAAAAACAAACTAGTTTTTCAATAATGTGTGCTGTGTGAGATCTCTTGCTACGTAAAGTAACCGAATCCTCTAGATAAAAATGTGTAAGACATTTGTCAGACATTGATTTAGTGTATATTCGCATGCACCTCTTGGAGTTTCTCACCGTACAGCTTTTAAGGTGGTATTCTGTAACGAAATAAAACCATTAACAGTCGTCATAATATACGCATTCGTTTGGTACAAGCTGCACGAACACTACAGGTACGCGCCCGTTGTTTACATCTGGACTCACCCTCTCTCCTTCAACATAGTCTATAAGTAGATAGGTTAGGACAGAGCTGGCGCACTTTTTTATGGGCAAGATGGCCGCCATGCGTAATCTAAGCATTAATACGTAAGGTGACAGGGGAAGCAGGACGTTGTAGGTGTTTGAATGAATCTCTAGGGATAACTTTTAAAGCCTATAGCAGTGTATGTATGTTTATGAGCGTTCATGGTAGCTGAGTATGTCGTCCACTATATTGCTGTATGTCTCCTAATGCAAGAGCTTTCTATCTTGATTGAATATATTACCCCAATATAATGTTACCTCGCCCCACATAGCCACGCTAACCTAACCTAACCTAACCTAACCTTACCTAACCTCACCTCACCTCACCTCACCTCACCTCGCCTAAGCCCCATACCTAACCTAACCTAACCTATCCTAATCTAACCTAACCTAAGCCTCATACTTCTACTCTTCTAACCTATCTTAACCTAGCCTAAGCTCCATACTTCTACATGGCTAACCTAACCTAACCCAGCTCCCACTATTTACTCCCGTCTTTGATAATTTAACCTAAGCCCCATACTTCTACTCGTCTAACCTATCCTAACCTAACCTAACCTAACCTATCTAACATGGCCTAGCCTAACCTAAGATAGATCCTCTTATTATTATTTATTCTATTCTACTAACATGATACGTTTCTAGACATTCATTCTATCCTCTTATCATCTATCCTATTCCCTCCTCTGCTTATCTATTCTATCCTGTCATACGCTACCCTGATCTCCCTCTAGGAATTTCATAAACATTTTGATACTATTTTGAGTCCTCTGATAGATCTTTTTAAGCACTTTTAGCATATTCTTGATGCTTTTACAACATATTTAAGAACTTTTCAGACTATTTTGAAGATAATCCAGGTTATTTGATTGATTTTTCAGAGGTTTCATGGTATTTTGACGTTGTTTATAGACCGTTAACAGATATTTTAGTTGCTTTAGGCTGTGCAGGACGCTTTTACAAATTATTTTACACAACGGCCAGGCAATTTTGAGTGATTTAGAAGTCATATTATATATTTTCAGCGTGTATTGAGACCCGTATAGACTCGTTGATAGATATTTCAGCCTGTTTCCAGATATTCTGAAGACTTTTACGTCCAGTTTAAACATTTTTCAGAGTATTTTAGACGAATTTGACATTATTTAAGGCAATCCGACAGTTATTCTGGACGACCCTGTCCATTATTGTTTGCTTTAAGCACTTTCACGATATTAGGAATACTGAACCGTCTATTTCAAGGCTGTTAGACGTATCTCTACCAGTTAAATATCGTTTCAGCCATTTTAGAGACATTTTAAGCACTATAGGGATATTTTAGACTTTGTCACCAACATTTTGATTGGTTTTCAGAATCCTTTGAAACACTTTTATAGGCGTTAGACGCTTTTAATGGTATTTTTCGAGCACTAATTAAGACATTTCAGCTCCTTCACAGATATTTTGAGGATTTTCAGGGCATCTTAAACTCGCGAGAAGCATTTTTTTCGACAGTTTGAAGATGTTTTAAGGCACTGAAGCAGGTATTTTTGAAGTTGCTAGGGGTATTTTACTAAGCTTTCTTCAGTAATCGATTTGTTTTATAGTAGTTGAAGAGCAGTCTAACCTATTCAGTCATTTATTGCATTTCATCATCATCATCATCATCAATTACTCTATCTTATAGTCCATCTAACCTATCCTAACCTAACCTGACCTAATGAGGAAATAGGAATGTTAAGGCAAGCAATGAAATAAAACAAGAATAATCGCAATGAGATAATTTTATTTAATTTATAAGGATACATACACTAGCATTAACATTTAGAAAACAAGTATACACTGCTGAAAGACGATAGCGCCCTCCTCAGTTCTTCTAATTATTCACATTATCATTCTTCTCTCTGGGTTAGATGAGCCATTGGCGCGCGAAGTTCATAGTTCAACAATCTTCATTTTTTTTCTACAGACAAGCTTTAAGTATCCATGTCTAGGCACTATTCTCGACACTGTAATGTCCATACGCATACGTCGATATTCCATCCTCTTCAATCACTCTCTTGTCATCGTGAGGTGATAAGGCTATTTTATTAGCTTCAACCGTAGAAATATTATGATGTCGGGATAGGATTAAATTCATAGGAGTTCTAACAATTTTCAAAGTTTTAAGGCACTCTACATAGCTATTGAAGTTGATGTATTGCTTAATGGCGCTACGTTTTATACCTTTAACTTTTTTTATCACAGAACCATCAATATCGATAGCATACATTTTGGGCCTAAGACCAACGAACCGATGAATGATTTTTCCACAGGCTTCATCTTTAAACTTTCCCAACACTTTTTTGTTTTGTGTAGAATAGCATATATGGTTAGCAGGGTAATCAGATGTATCCAGATGTTCAAGCATGTGTAATTTATCCTGGTATATATCAGCTGTAGTCACTCGATGGACGAAAGAATCTGTATCTGTATACAACAGTTTAAGATTTTCAGCTCCATAATATGGAAGTAACACATCGTATTGATACGAATACATTAGCGTCTTGGAGATGTCTAGTACACTCATACCAATGTATATAGGCTTGTTGAACACTATTTTACGAGAAGCCATATGTACAGCAGCAAGATTAGGTCCATATATGGTTCGATCAATGAATGTAGGTTTGGCTATGAGTTTTTCTAACGTTTTGCTGTTTGTCACAAGCCGTATATCCATGCGATTACGAATATTTTCCATAGTTTTTCCAAACATAGCATTATTGAATAGTTTATAAAGGTCCTTCTCAAAATCATTTCTAGCTTGTTGTCGTAGTCGGTTATTAAACTCGACGTAAGGTTTTAGCCAACACGACTGATGAAACTGAAGTGCTCGATGAATCTTTGTTAATAGTAGACCGTGACTAAGAGCTTGTTTCAAGGCCATGTAGTGTACCACATACTTCTTTCGGCACCCAAGATGAGCAATTAACTTCTCTGAAGACGATTTCCCCGGTTTCAGACTCTCAGGCAGGAAGGGCAAATCATTATGAAGATCGTGGAGCTCGACGGGATATTCGACATCGACTTCTAAGATGTATCCAAGGGGGTCATCTTCCTTCAATAAATCCAGGTCTATGTCTTCAGGAGAAACCCATTTAAACCCTCCATAAGGAAGGGCCTTACACATAGCCCAACCATATTCGTTGTTTGCATCTTCGTATGTAATAAACTGGGAAGGTTTACGAGGATCATACTGTTCCATATATATATTATTAGCTTCAGCATACCGATGAGAAACCTGGCATAACCCTCCTCTTATACCAGATTCAACCATGAGCAGCTGATCGTAGTCCAGCAGCAATTGCAGCTCAATTCCTGTGTACAGTAGCATAGCATCCCACGTAAGTCCTGGAGAAGTGAAATAATGCGCAGGATCCACTTTGTGTGTTTTCAGAGTTTGGTCTCTGAACGTTTCAAAGACATCCGCTAGGAGAAGAACATCAGAGGTTAAGTAAATATCACTGTATTCACCTAAGTTTTCCACATTAAACTGCTTCCATACATTTCTAGCATGCTCATAGTCATCGCCGGTAATTTCTTCTTCATTTAATTTATTGTAGAATGCTTCTCTTGGAGGCAGCTGAGTCTCATTCAAAACATCCCATGAAGTAAGGTAATCGTAGGGGAACACTCCCTTACGAGTCATCAAGCCAATCTTCTCTTCTCCAAAGTACTTCTCTGTTTCGGGATGCGTCGTGAGGTTTTTCACTAACTTGTCCAAGCTTGTACTCAGGAAACGGAAGGTATCCACAAACCTGAGTTTAATATCTCCAACATATTTTGAGAATGAGATATAGCTTTCTTCAGAGCTCGGTATTACCTCCACTCTCTCGCTTGTGCAACCTAACTCCTTAACAATGAAATGAGAGTCATACCCACTCAGATTATGCATGAAGACAGGTATATAATTAGGTGTTTTACAAGTCAGGTTACATTTATTGTGTAAAGACCCTCTATACATCCCGGAAACATGATCATGATCGCGAACCTTCCAATTATCTTCTGTAAATTCATACCCACACAGGTAGCATATTGTAGAAGCATCGAACGATTCTTGTTCTTCAGCTGTAAGTTTCAGAGGCTTAGCAGATTTATATAAGTCACCTATTTTCTTCGCAAGGGAAGTTAGATACCCTATGAACTTCTCAGCAGCATCATGACCTCGATACACGTAGGGATGTGTAGGAAGATCGGTTTCTACTTTGTCAACGCTGGATGATGGTTTGACGTAAACAGCAAAGCTCATTGGAGAATGACTTTGATAGGGAGTTGTATAGGACGTTTCAGGATTAGAAGCGCAGGTATGGTAAGGAGTGAGAATGCTCTCAAAATCAGCATAGATGACATATGGCAGTTTCAGCATTCTTTCCACGTTTTTGAATCTGACGATAGAGTTTTCCTTTGTAGGCATAACGCATCTAGCAATAGCATGTTGCATGCACATTTCTCTATGCTCCTCCAATTTTTTCATTCCGCTTAGTCCATATCGGTCATCAAAATGGCTGAAGCAACGTTTACACGTATATATTTTTCCATCATGTTTAGTTTTCTGCTGACGAATAAGTCTCTCAAAATCCTTTATATACACATAGTGATGTCTGGCAGTAGCATCACTTAACAGAAGGAGATCGCGATGATCATCTAATTCTTCATCAATCACCTTTATCGGAAACACTTCATGTTTTTCATCCAGTCCAAACACATTTATGGACATATTGTTGAGCTTTTCAAATTTAGCGATTTCACCCAAGCTCGTAGGAAACGAAACACATGAGAAATCGTATTTTTCTTGGTAATCCTTATACTTGCTAACACGCTGAGGATCCTTTCGAATGAACTTTGCAAGAACAGCGTACATAAAGCATTTCTCGTCACTATAATTTTGAGGGTTTATACAGGCTTTTCTAGCATCCAAAGATGACGGTAGAGGAATATAGCTGCTCCCTCGAAGGGCATTGTACTTGTTAATTCGGAGTCGAACTCCATCAACTGATAGCAAGGCCCAGTTACTACCTTTCAGTTTACTTTCTTCCATTTCAACACGAAGCTTCTCGAATTTTTTTTCCAAGATGGTGTTCATATCAGTTTCTAAAAACACAGGTTGGTTACGTGTTTTAAATGTTCTGTCACATGTCTCTCCATGAACATTCACAAATTGACAGTCGACCATGATGTTAATTTTCACACTTTTATGTATCGGCAGTTCTTTCTTTATAGCTTGAATTATACGATGTTTTGACTCCTGTAGGTAAGTTTTCATATCCTTGAAGGTGTCACAACGTATATAATATGATTTGAGTCGTCCTTCAAATGATGTTTCATACTCGATCATATCACACTCATCAGTCATTGTCAATAGATGATGCTTGCTAGGTTCAAACTTGATTTTCTTGCGAGATACAGTTTTTTCACATCTTTCTTCATGTACATCTCTTCTATGCTCAGTATTGCAAACATCACCACAATGTTTACACCTGTAGACTCGACCGCATACCAACTCATGTCTCTTCTTATGGTAGTTGCGTAGAAAACGCTTATCACATTTGCTACAGCTATAGTCTGGCTTAGCATTCAGAACCGATTCCATCACTCCACCATTCCACATCTTTATAATATGTAGTGCGACACTTGTAAATTATATAAGTCAATAAATGCTTATAGCACTTTCCACTGACTCGCCTTGATAACTTGTCAAAGCTATTGAACGGTAATCTCACTAGGAGACGCTGATGTGCTCGACTCGAAGGTTAATTACGAATAACTATGTAAGCTCAAGCAAACCCCACTTATTCCACTAGCACGTACCTTATAAATGACTACGCGATTCAGGATTAAGCTTGTATTTTTAAAATATATATCATTAAACTACGTGAGTCAAGATTAACTTGTTTCATTTTTATTTGCCAGTTCAACGTTAACATGCATTTCCCCCACATTTTTTAAAGTTTAAACAAGGTAAATTACATATCACCCATTCTATTTATACAAATAAATGTATATAATTTTATATACTTTAATGCCAAACACACACATACTCACACCCTCACACACACTCTCCCACACACACACACACACACACATACACACAAACACATACACACATACACACACCCCAACCCACACATACATGCACAAGCACACATACACACATGCACGCAAACACACACATGCACGCAAACACACACATGCATACACATACACGCACACCCACACACATACATGCACACATACGCACACAGACATACATGCACATACACACCAGCAAACACGCACACATACACACGTCCGTAAACACACACATACATGCACAAACACATACACACACTCTCCCACACACATACACACAAAAACATACACACACCCCAACCCACACACACACATACACACTCTCTCCCACACACATACACACAAAAACATACACACACCTCAACCCACACACACACATACACACTCTCTCCCACACACATACACACAAAAACATACACACACCCCAACCCACACATACACACGCCCGTAAACACACACATACATGCATAAACACATACACGCACTCCCACACACACATACACACAAAAAACATACACACACTCCAACCCACACACACATACACACATGCACGCAAACACACACATGCATACACATACACGCACACCCACACACATACATGCACACATACGCACACAGACATACATGCACATACACACCAGCAAACACGCACACATACACACGTCCGTAAACACACACATACATGCACAAACACATACACACTCTCTCCCACACACATACACACAAAAACATACACACACCTCAACCCACACACACACATACACACTCTCTCCCACACACATACACACAATATCATACACACACCCCAACCCACACGTACACACGCCCGTAAACACACACATACATGCATAAACACATACACGCACTCCCACACACACATACACACAAAAAACACACACACTCCAACCCACACACACATACACACATGCACACACGCACACATCCGTAAACACACACGCAAACACCCACATTCACATACGCACAAATATGCATAGCACACGCACATACACACATGCACACAAACACACACACACATACACATACACGCACACTCACACATGCACAAACACATACACACTCTCCCACACACACACACACACACACACATACACACAAAAACATACACACACCCCTACCCACACGCTGATGACCTAGAAGTTGAGCGCCCTTAAACCAAACCAAACCCCTACCCACACACACACACACACACACACACACACACACACACACACACACACACGCCCGTAAACACACACATACATGCACAAACACATACACACACTCTCCCACACGCATACACACAAAAAAACATACACACACCCCAACCCACACACACATACACACATGCACACACGCACACATCCGAAAACACACACGCAAACACCCACATTCACATACGCACAAATATGCATAGCACACACACATACACACATGCACACAAACACACACACATACACCTATACGCACACTCACACATGCACAAACACATACACACTCTCCCACACACACACACACATACACACACACACACAGCCACACACACACACATGCACCCAAACACACACGCGCATGTACATACACTCACGCTCACACGCACACTCATACACATACATGCACACACGCAAACACGCACACATGCAAACACACACACGCATAAAGATGCATAGCACACACATACACAAACAGACACACACGCACGCTCACACACACGCAAACACACTCAGGCACACACGCACAAAGATGTATAGCACACCCACAGACACATACACACCCACGCCCGCAAACACGCACACACACGCCCGTAAACACACACACATACACATACACACACAGACATACACACCTACACGCACACACAGACAGACATACATGCACACATGGACCTTTTTTCTAAAAATACTTTTTACGGATTCAGGGGGTCTCAAAACATATATTTCGGGTGAAATCTCGACATCGATTTTTTGGGTGGAATACAATACTTTCCCTACTTACAATTCGTAATAGAGAAATCGTTTGTCTCATATAAACGTCTTTATTAGAAAGAACATGAAAAGTTCGAGAACACAAAAATGCATTTTAAATTCTCACAAGTATATAAATTAATTCAATAATACTTTTTCCATACGTTTATCACAGTCAGTTTGAGCAATATTAACACGATAAGTTTTACCACGTACAGGATTCGTTCTGCAAACCTACGGACAAAGTAAACACATCGTAATAACTCATACATAGAGAAAGCAGGGTTCTTTCCACATTCCAAGAAGTTATTTGGCGGAAGAGTAAATTCATTTAAAGATGTGTTCCTTAACCCACTCTTGCAACGTGTCGTTTCTTTCTTGGTACAATAAATATTACGCGAAAAAGCTTCACTAATACATGTTACTGCCGTATAAATCAAAGCAATTATGTTCATACTTTAAATATCACTAATGGATTATGTTTATTGGAGACTCAAGAAGCCACACGTTATAATATTGTAGCAACACTGACGCTGTTTGCAATCCAACTCCATTGTGGGGTGTAATTTTGAACTGCTTGTATTACTCTGTTTACATCGTACCGAGAAGTTCCCCACACCACACTACGATTGCACGTTCAAGGACAAAGACTTCACTTGGCCAATGACACTATAGAAACAGTGTGCTATCCAAACAAAAGCATGTTACAACTACTTCCACCAGATAGCACCACATTGATGGCGGGATACCCTGGTGTCTTTTATTAGGAGACTATCTCTTATTTGGCTACTTAACCTGATATCTATTTCTTTATCTACTATCCCTGAATTGCATATGGCTTCTTTGTCGTCATTCGAAGGTGTGCATTAGCCAATAAGAGAAACGGGGAAGTAAAAGCAGCACTAGAAACAGGATCTAATTTCATTTATCTCTCTCACCTGGAGTTTCAGTTAACGACTGTCTAAGTAATTAATGGAATGTGAATATTGGTAAGGGAGCCAAGAAACACACTAAAAGCTGTTCGTAGCAGCAGTCATAGCGCATTGTCGTATTGAGCGAGCTGCTTGTGACCATCCCATTGTTTCCCTTTTGCGCTGTTGTAGACAGACATCTGTATTGAATTTCTCGCTGTGAAGGCGAAAAGATGAACTGCATTCCAGCAGCCTTGGCGCCAGCAAACTCAGCACTCCTCAGTACTATGTATACTAATAACAAGCTGTAACTGCCAGGCTGCCAGTTTTCACGCTATGCAACTTTTTACACAAGACTTTCCTATCATTATTGACAGCTTTTGTTTGCTAAGAACTCTTCACTTTCTTTTTTCTGTATACGTAATGTTAATATAGACAACCCGTAGCAAATATAGCTATATTTTGTTTTCGATACAGTGGAATAGCGATGGTCAAATGTTTAACAACTGAATGCGATGCTGGCTTTAAAATGCCATACGCTTTCCCTGCAATCGCGAGAAACAATTGAAAACAACCCGGACTTTAAAATGGCTAGGTTTTGAGTAAATGTAAAAACTATTAACGGAAATGGATTATGCCGCAAAAAAGATATTGGAAGTAGCGTGGTTTAATAAGATCTATAATTTTTATGCAGTGAATTTTTGTCCTTCGCTTAATGTTTACAACGTTGACCAGTTTATACGAACTCCTTCCAGATAAAGAAAATTTCATAGGTTGTTCCCAGAAAATTCAAGTTATGCATCTTATTTCTCATGTAAATATTGTTAGTTATTTCTTGAGAAAGGAAGTGTGTAAAGTTAACTGGGAAGGGGTTATTTTGTTGACAATCTTGTGGCATGCTTGGAAGATACTGAGTTTAAAATATACTATGTTCTATACTCACTGTGTAGTGTGTTCCTCGCACGAGAATATGGCTGTAAGGAATGAATTGACATGAACTCTAGCATTAACTGAGAAAGATTATGGCTAGAATTTCAATACATCAACAAGACTTAAGATTGTTAGAAGACACGTTTTTAACAATGCTTATATACTATAATTGTGTTACTGAGTGGGATGGCTCTGTGACTCGCATTCTGGA
Organism: Tenodera sinensis; assembly: GCA_030765045.1. Taxonomy (NCBI): domain Eukaryota; kingdom Metazoa; phylum Arthropoda; class Insecta; order Mantodea; family Mantidae; genus Tenodera; species Tenodera sinensis. The sequence goes on from CM060974.1 coordinate 41,687,698, forward strand.
GGTCGCGGGTTCGATCCTCGAGGCCGCGCACTCTGACATGGGTTTTACCGTGGTTTCCCCATACGAATGCTGGGACACATTGTTTCAAACCGCGGTTTCCTTTCCATCATTTCCCTTCATTCCATCTCCTTATTATCTTTCAGGTGTACTTTCAGACGTGTAGTGTTGGCAGTGCCGGGTAGATGGCGCGGATGTTTGCGCATGGTAACTGCTGTTCTCGCTAAGTGGCCTTACGGTAACGTGTGCGACTTGCACTCGGAAGCCTATCAGTTCAATTTTCGTGGTCGAACTTAATGCATTTTTTTTGGGGGGGGGGGGTTCCGGACGAATGCTGGAAAGGATACTTACATCCTCCGAATATCCCTTACATCTTCGTTCCAACGGGCCATTTCAGGGTTGAAGTGTCGGCAATAGACGACAGCAGTGCTGACTGCGTAGTGTAAGTATTGTTCTCGGCGTATGGGCGGCGTTGTGGTCTCCTGCCCTGCTGGGGCGGAGCGGTATCTAACCCCATGTGGCTGGTAACTGCAACCTTTTTACAAATCTTGAGGATGGATTCCTTACGATGCAACAAAACTGGCTGTCCACCCGCTTCCAGGTCTTCACTCTGTCCATTCCATAGGTTCCTCTGCTCTCCGACAGGTGTCTGACCCTAGGCACTGGCTTGTAAGTCCTAGGAGGTGTAAGTCCTACATAAGGGAAGGGTAATCAGGGAAAGAAGAAGTGTTTGTTTATACTGTTTTTCTCGGTTCTGTTTTGGGAACCACACCCAAATTTTGGAGGTTATAATGAACATGTTACGATTTAGCATCTTGTAATAAAATCGCTCTCGCTTTTCTTCAGGAATTTTTCCAGGAAAACATTACATTACATCGAATTTCCGTAGTCTATTCCCTTTATTGGTGTTTTTAAATTGCTGCAGTTGTTTGAAAAAGCGGGGATCCTAATTACAAATACCGCTATTTGCACACACACATACACACACACACACACACACACACACACACACACACACACACACACACACACACACACACTGCAGGACAAAAAAGAGCCGATACCATGCCATTACGTGAGCAAAACAATTGCCTGTATAATGTGTATTGGAAACAATAGTGTCATTAGGTCACGCCTATAGTTTATTTCAATTTATTTTAATGTTGCCACTTAACGAGTTTCGCCAGTGACTCTTTTGTTACGCATCTACAGAGTTGATGGGATGTACAAAGCTGAAACATGATTAACAGGGTGCGGATGATGATGGCCGAAAATATTGGAAAAAATTTCATATAAAAGACTAAAAATTTTAAAAATGTCCCATTTCATTCTTTATTTTTCCACTAACCCTTTTCTTTTATCTACTTTATGTTAATTTACACATTCGTAGAAATCGTCATATTGCATACTCCGTTTAGGTACAATAGGGCGATAGTCAGATCTTTTAGGAGCTGGGTGCTATGTGATGGGTTTAAAATTACATTCTGTGAACTTAGTCAAGAGATGAAAAACGAGTGATTTGCTGTTTGAGAAAAGTATATGAAAATTCAAACCAAAAACAAGGAATACCTGGGAAATGGTTTTGCTACACAAAAAAGTTCGACAAAATATTTTAACGAGATTTACATTTTTATACAGTAAGACTATGTCTATCTCTTACCTTTTACCAGTATGCAGAAGTCATCCAGAATGAACAGGACTTCAGAGAACATTCCCATTCAGGATACACATTTCATTTGTTATGAAAGTGTCTTTAAAAAAATCTTCTTGTACTTTCGGGTGGGGTGATTTTCTTGAAAATCTCAGTGTCGCATCCTTGGAAGGTGATTAAATGAAATACCAAGTTTCGTATTTAACCGACTTTTTGTTTTTCAATTATGCTGTTTATAGGCGCATATACAAACAACACAGCACACACAAAGCTTTTCCGAAAAATTATTTTTGCAGGGGACCTCAAAACATGTATTTCAGATGAAAACACCACATTGAATATTTGGGTGTGATGAAATATATTTATACCTTCTACTTACTCCTATGTGATGTCAAAACAATAACAAGCAAAATCTCGGAAATGGCTAGCTTAAGAAAATGTGCTTTAACGAAATATACATTTTTGTGGCGTAAGGTTTAATATTATATCGCTTACGGTTTATCAGTTTGAAAAATGTATTAAGAATGAAGAGGATTTCAGAAGTTATTCCCACAAAATTAAAGACATACATTTCATATCTTATAAAAATATCTCAAATATGCTAAAGGTAAACCCTAGCGCAACAGCCCATGAAGGGCCAAGACTCGCCGCCCAGCCGCTGCGTCCCCCCCCCCCACTGCCCACTACAGGCGTCATTGGTGAGGTGCAGTACTGGAGGGTGGGACGTGGTCAGCTCCCCGAGCCCTCCCGGCCAGTTATACGGCCTTCGCGACCTGGGCCGCTACTTCTCCATCAGGTAGCTCATCAATTGGTCCCCCCGGGACCTAACGAGGCTGAGTGCACCCCGTCCCAGACCTCCCAGAGGGGATAAATCCCCATGCTGGTACCGGGGATCGAACCCGGGTCCTGCGCGCCAGAGGCAAGCGCGCTACCAACTGTGCTACGGAGGTGGTCCTCAAATATGCTATTTGATCAAAATCGTTAAAACGTTTTTGAAAAAATCTAAAATTTGGTAAATCTTTCCATGTAAAGTATATATTTTGTGGTGGGGAGATTATCTTGAAAATTGTGTCGCTGGATTTAAATTCCTAGTTTGGTATTTAATCGACTTTTCGTTGTTGAGTTATGCTGTTTGGGAACAGACACAGTGACCTTTCTAAAAGGGCTTTTTTGATCCAGGGGACCTCAAAACATGTATTTCCGGTGAAATTCCCGTATCGAATTTTTGGGTGAAATGAGGTACCTTTTCTACCTTTTATGTACGTGGTAGAGAAATTAAAAATGGTGTAATTTTGGTTTTATTTGCATGTTTCTTAGTTACAAAGAACCTCTGCATATTGGTAGGACTATATGTATGTCCAAATAACCACAAGGCTTCTTCAACGATCCAGTGCTCATTGTTTGTTAGGTACATTGGACTCGCCATTAACGCCACACAAAGCAGTCCTATTGTGCTTTGTTTCCAAGCACGTATCTTCAGTATATCTGCTGTTGTATCTTGCTTCTGCTGGGATTGTACCCGCGGGAGTAACCAGGAGCGTTCTTGCCGTCCGAAACAAGCCCCGGAGTCTCAAAAAAGCGCATTCCCAATCCTCGTAACACTCACGAGGCGTTGACGACGAGTTCTATTCTTTACAGTGAGTATACGATAGTATCTTGTGAGGATGCTTTCGTCTGCACATTCAGTTCAGTGGTTCTAGAAAAAGCTACTCCAATAAACTCGACGAAGTCGGAAATGACGTAACTAATACTTACGGATGTCACATCCATACTAACCTAAAAATAAATTATTAATGAATCCTTAGCAAAATATGGCAATAAAACTGTCTCACTGGTATAACTTAAGCTTTTTATCAAAGCACCAACTTCGGAAAGCATTGTAAGCTTCAACATATATTTGTTTCGACTTCGCTAGTAAAAGTGATGCACGTGCTAGATCTGCAGCTTCTTCAATAGCAATGTCGCTCATTTTTATAAAATTTTATTGCTTGATAATAACTATGAAAAGTCGAAAGATTCAATTCGGCTACTTAAACAAATAACCTAGAAACCAAGACATGTGCTACTTCAAGTCAAGAATCTATTGCGAAATTCATTAACAAAAGAGTGGATAAGAAGGCTTTTCCCATATAATTTAGATGTAGCTTTTCATTTGTTTATATAGAGAATTCACTTTTTCGTAATGTTAAATAAAATATGGAAAACAATTTGCTGGCCCCATAGCGCAGTTGGCAAAGCACCTGCATGCTGTGCAAGGGGTCCTGGGTTCGATTCCACTCAGGAGGAGGGGTAGGAATTTTTCTCCAGTCAAGGTTATTCCTCATTCTTCCCTGAGTCTGGAAGTATAATGTCGGCGCCGTGGCTGAGTGGTTAGACTGCTCGCCTACCAGCTAGGCGGGACCCGCATGTGGTATTCGTGGTGGACGAATCGGCGTCTAAGCGGGTTTTCGCCAGGTTCTCCGGTTTCCCCTGCCATTCATTCCACAAATTGCTCCATTATCACCCTTCGAATCATCCATTTCGCCTGCATTTCATATCATCCTCTTCCTCACTATCATACCTGCTGCTTGGCTGACCACCTGCTTCCAGGTCTTCACTCTGTCCGGTCCAGAGGTTCCTGTACTTCCCGACAGGTGTCTGACCCTAGGCTGGAGAGGCTAATCAAGGAGAGAAAGAATGGAAAACAATTTTGATTTGTTATTGCTTTTTACGCGGTTTTCAGGTATTGCGAAAAGTAATTCACTAACCAAGGGCCTGTTATTCCAGAAATACATTCCTGATAAGTCCTGATGTCCTGGTGTCCTGATAAGTATAATTTCCATTCTTGGTACGCAGTATACTATTATCGCACACATAAGAAATACGGGAATACAGTAGGCTTTCAGCGATAGTCAAATCTCTTAAAGCTCGTCGCTATATGAAGGCTTTGGCATTCCATTCTCTTGCATGGCCAATCGGAAAAAAGTACAATTTCCTATTCGAGAAAAGTATAAGTGTTTTAAAATGGGAACCAAAACAAGGTCTATTAATTCTAAAATGGTTAACTTAAGGGGAAAAATTATATGGTTTAACAAGATCTACATTTTTTGTGCAGTAAAATGTGTTATCTCTTACAGTTTATCACTTACACAAGTCATTCAGAATGAAGACTCCAGACGCTACTCCCAGAAAATACAAGATATACATTTTATCTGTCATGCAAATGTCTTACACATACAATATTTTAATCAAGATCATTAAAGCCATTTTGAGAAAGTCAACATTTACGAATATTTGTCATGTGAAAGATAATTTGTGCTGGGGGACGGGATTTTGTCGAAAAATTTCCTGTGATATTCCTTGAAGATATTGAAATGACATACCAGCTTTGGTATTCAAGTAGCTGTTAGTTTTTGAGTTATGTTACAAACACACACACACACACACACACACACACACACACACACACACACACACACACACATCCACCGTGGTCTAGGGGTAACATACCAGCCTCTAGTTCCCGAGGTCGCAGGTTCAAATGCGGTTTAGGGCGATGGATTTTTTCAGGCGTCAAAATCCTTAGCATGGCTTTGTTAGGAGGGGAAATAAATCCTTTAGTTCCGTGTCGTAGATCTTTGGCACGTAAAAGAATCTCAGTGTTGATTATGAAGCCTCTGAGCAAAATAAATTGCTCTTTTGGGACACTAACAACAATTAAATAGAGTCCAAAGATGAAAACATTCACATAGACCTTTTTAGGAAGTCTTAAAGCCTATATTTCCGGTGAAATTTGGGTATCGAATTTTTGGATGGAATGTGATACCTTCTCTGCCCATTAAGTGTATAGTAGTATGCAATAAGCTTTCGGAAGAATGTTTGATAGAAGTTATTGGGTAGAGAAAATAATATGAATTTAATACATAGGGGTTTTCTCCCTAAATACATGAGTGTCAACTCTGATAATGGACAATGAAAAGCTACTCATGGATTGCCGAGGGAAGGACCGGAAGATATTCACTGTCCCTTTAGTCTATACGTTGGGAATACCAGAAGAACCCTTCATTCCAAACAGATGTTGAAAAAATTGAAGTGGAAAAGCCGTACATTTGAAGATCGCAGGAACTTGACGATGTGTTTTGAAGCACTCTATTGCCCATAAACTGCGTTGTTATTTTTCTGTGTGGAAGCGTTTCGGGGCAACGCACATAACCACTTGTCTGCGGTGAAGTGTCTGCAGAGGATGGGGAAATGAAAGGAAAACATTGGCGGGGGTGGGGGAGGGTCTAAATGGAATCAAAAGGGAGAGCAACTTCTGTAGCCATAGCAACACGCCCAGCAAGCACATTACAGCGGTTCGCTTTCAGAGCACATCTTCCCATGCACCTCTGTCAGTCTGGATCTCGCACTGTCCTTTGGTGTCCTGTCTGTCCTCTTGTGACGTTACACTCATGTACTCGTACGTGGGCGACCCTGAAAGTCTTTACAAAACCAAACAGATGTTAGTAAACCAAAATATTCCCCCTTGACATCAATACATTTTTACATTCGATGAGACAAATCCTTATGACAATGATTCCACTCTTCCAGAGGCACTTCAATAACCAAGTTTTTACCATTGCTTCATCTGATGGAGAAAAAGTGATTCTACGCATTTTACCTTTAATTTTTGGAAACAAAAACAAATCACAGTCAGTGCTGTGTGGTGGAGGTTCCATGGTGCTGACCTTTAGGGCATCCAGATACTGACTTTTTAGTTGTGCCTTTTTTCCTTTTGGGTGTTCTCATGAACTTTATCCAACATTTGCGGTTAGCAGATATTTGGGTACCAATCGGCAAAAACGGTATGTCTATATTCTAATGCTATAGTTCCTGGGTTTGTTCCGTTTTAGAAAAAAATACTGGCAAACATTTTACCGGCGCTGAGAATTCGTTGGACCTTTTAGGCTTAGGCTCTGTTTGAAAGATCTATTGAACCGCTTGACTTCTTTTCAGGACCTTAACAAATCCAAGATTCATCACCAGTAATGTTATTCCAAACGAAATTTGAAGTACCATCTTGGAATTTTTCCAGAGTTTTTCTGCACCAAACAATGCAGAGTCAGTTCATAATGTAATCGACAACAGTTTTCTGCCGTATTATTGTTTTAGATTTGACTCGTACCAATGTCCATTGTAGCTCGAATAAGTTCATAAGATGTCCTTTGATCTTCTTCAAGCATTGCTCGAACAGCGGCAATATTTTCATCAGTAGCAGCAATTCTTGGGCGTCAGAAAAGAACCGATCTCTTTTGAATTCGCTGTACCAGTTGTCGCTTTAAATGGGTTTCTTCAGGAATTGCATTTCTAAGCCGATCTTCATATTTTTAGGCATCAATGACAATTTTACTTGCAAAAATCATAGCCTGGAAATGTTTTCTAATCAAATTGGATGGACACAAAATCTGCGAATGATGGTAATTGATAAACAATTCGAGGAAATCGAACATATTACACAGCAATCAGCTTTCAAAACTTTAGAAAGTAATTGTCAAATAGCAAATTTCTTTGTTTACAGAAACATGGTATTCTAAAAATGTTGAGGGTCGCTCTAGTACTGTGTTCCTCTGACGAGAAGCTGGCTGTAAGGAACTGACATCAACAACTCTAGCATTAACTGAGAAAGATTACGGCTAGACTTTCAATATATCAACAAGGCTTTGTGCTTCTTAGAAAACCTAGGAATACCCTATGTTACCAATGTTAAAACTACAATCTTAATGTCCCATTTTCTAATAATCCCTGGGGCGTCTTTCCTATACAGAGGATAGCCTAATCGCTCGCTGCGTCCTCCAGCCCCAGCCAAGGTCACGGAGGAGTGTAGGAGCGGACGCCGGTGTCAGCACGCCAATTCCCCGACCGGAAGGCGACTACTTGACCTTACAGGGACGCTTCCTTTCCATCGGAATAGCTACTTAATGGGCATCACAAGACTGAGTGCTCCCCGGGCCAGACCTCTCAGCGGGGAAGAATCCCCACGCCGGTACCGGGAATCGAACCCATGTCCCAATTTCTGAGCACCTATATGTCGGTTGCAGATTATTGAATTTTTTTCTCGTATTCAGAAAACCTTAAAATGAAATAGACACAGCATATTATGTTGAGTTTTCCCCCCAGCGCAACAGCCCACGAAGGGCCAAGGCTTGCCGCCCGACTGCTGCGTCCCCCACCTCTGTCCACTACAGGCGTCATTAGTGAAGTGCAGTATTGGGGGTGGGACGTGGTCAGCGTCTCGAAAATTATAAATTAAAATTATTTTCTTGTTTAACGACACTGCCAACTGCCAGGGTCACATCAGCGTCGCCGATGTGCCGGAATTTTGCCCCGCAGGAGTTCTTTTACATGCCAGTAAATCTACTGACATGGAGCTATCGTTTTTAAGCACACTTAAAAACCATCGGCCTGGGCCTGGTTTGAACCCGCGACCTTGGGATCCGTAGGCCAGCGTCTAACCAACTGAGCCACCCAGATCGACTCAGCGTCTCGAGCTCTCCCGGCCAGTTATGCGGTCTTCACGATTTGGGGTTGCTACTTCATCAAGTAGCTCCCCAATTGGCCCCCTTGGACCTAACGAGGCTGAGTGCACCCCGTGCCAGACCTAGCGGGAAAAAAATCCCACGCCGGTACGGTGGATCGAACCTGGGTCCTCCGCCTCAGAGGCAGGCTACCACTACACTAGGGAGGTGATCATTATGTTGCGTTACAATAATTGTAAAATAGTTTTTCTACCATGTACATAGGTAGAGTAGCTACGGCATTCCAGCTAAGGTTTTTACACCGAAATGTGAATGTAAAACACGTTTTGAGGTTCCCTGAATCCATGTGTATCTGTGAACGTAACTCAAAAAGGAATACTCGATTAAATACCAAACTTGGTATTTCAGTTCAGCTTCTTCCAAAGATGCGACATAAGAATTTTCAAGAAAATCACCACCACAAACTACTCTTTACATGGAACATGTTTCCAAAAATGACGAAAGATTTTTATTAAAATATCACACGCTTATGCTTTCACGACAAATATCTTGAATTTTTTGGGAATAGCTTCTGAAGTCCTCTTCATTCGGCTGAACTTTGCATAGCTGCAAGAGAAATACAAGATCTTAACTACACAAAAAACATAGATTTTGTTAAAACACACAATTTATATCAAATAATTTTTTTTCCCTCACACAGGAAGTCATTTGTTTCCTTATGTGCTGGCCATACAAAGAAGTGCATTCTGCTATTTCTATTGTACGTATGAGGAAATATGTAATAAAACATTTCTACAAACGCTTATCTCGATTAACATGAAGTAGATAAGAATACGCATTTTTAAGAGCAGTTTGGACAATATTTAAGACAGAAAAGATACACACGATTTATTTGGTGCGTCTCATGTATTTTTACTTTCTCTACTGTAAAGTAGAAGGAAGTATTGTATTCCACCTAAAAACTCGATGTCGAGATTTCACCAGAAATATGTTTTGAGACCCTCTGAATCCAAAAAAAAAAAAAAAAGCATTTTTCGAAAAAGGTGTGTGTGTATCAGTCTGTGGACAGCATAACTAAAGAGCGAAAAATCAGTTAAAAACCAAAGTGGGTATTTAAGTTTAATGTCTTTCAAGGATGTGACACGAAGATTTTAAAGAAAATAATCCCACCCTAAACTACTCTTTACATGAAAAACTTTTTAAAATTTTGATTTTCTTGAAAATGGCTCCAACGATTTTGATTAAAATGCCATATGTTTGAGATATTTTTATGACAAATGAAATGTATATCTTGAATTCTTCGGCTATAGCCCCTGTAGTCGTGTTTACTCTGGACGTGTTTTACGTAACTGGTAAACTAGACCAAATCTTACTGTACAAAAAATGTAAATCTTGCTAAAATAAACAATTTATGTCTAAATAAATTTTCTTGTAGGGTGAACCATTTCAGAGATATTCCTTGTAATGTGTGTGTGAGTTTCGGAAAACTTAAAACTTTCGTGAAATGGAACATCGGTGTTCCTTTTGTATATCTTAAGTGTGCAAACAGAACGGAATCTCAAAGCTTTAAAAGATTTGACTATCGCACAAAGCCTACTGTATTCTAATATTCCTCTTACACCTGCAAGGAAATAAACAAAAAATAAATTGTACAAATGTTTATCTCAACTAACACAAAGAAGATATAGGAATAAGAGTTTGTAAGAATAGTTAGTACAGGAGTAGAGAAAGTAATGCGAGTGCAGCACATCAGATTTTTCATTTAGCTTTTGTGAGTGGATAATTTAAGTAAGCAACCTGTGTCTGAAATATAATTAGTATCATGACATTTACGACTATTTCTTGAAAATCGTTTGCCTTGCGAACCTGCACGTAACAAGGCGCGATTAGCTAATATAAGTTCACAGTAATTCTAAATTTAGTTCTACTCACAAATTTCCGTGACGAAATAGATCGGTTACAGGAATATATTAAGCAATGCAGCAGGAAACTGCAGCTGCAGTTTGTGTAATGTATAGCACTAACTAAACCAGTTGAAGAGCGCGCTTTCGTTCAGAAACGAGGGGCTCAGTGGGATACGGACACAGTGATGTTGGTATTGCAAGACAGTCGATGCCATTTACTATGATAAATACTGTGTTCTGGCAAGAATATGGCTGTAAGGACATCAACAACTCCAACCGTAATCTTTCTCAGAAAACGCCATTTATTGAGGTCAAACACATTCCTTGCAGAAACATTCTCGTGATAGGAACATAGTAGCTAATATGGATAGTAGATATCTATGACATGTGAGCTGTCCTGTGTTACTGTTCCCTCCAGAAGGCAGAAGACCACGCAGACGGTTTCTCTTTAAGGGACACTGGGAGTAAAATTTGAAAGTTCCGCAGTTCTTGATAGATTTTTCTGAAATTTTTACTGTGTTTGTATTTATATGAGAATAGGAGGTACACCAAATTTCATTAAAATTGGATGATTTGTTTATGATATATACATTATTTTATGAATTTAATAGGCACATTTTCAAAATAGAGCTCGCGTCTATTGACTGTTCAAAATTCATTTATATTGACAGAACTGATACTCTAAAACATGGGTAACAATTGTATGAAGAGATATTTCAAATACATTTGCTGATTATGCTGTACATCGTTTTTTAATAACAAAGAAAATTTAATCTTAAAAAACATAGTTTTGTTTAGCTGCTATTTATGTATGCTTTTGGAAATTTTCATTGAATTTGAAGCAAAACTCAGGCGCGACCTTCTTTTGGAATGTGCAGAAATGTAGTTTTGAGAAAAACAGGCTCTTATATAGGAGCACTATGTGTACGTTAAGGGAAGAGCACTATTTGAAAGGCCGTAATGACCACATGGAGTCGGGGATATGAAAAATGTTAGCTGATCCAAATGCACAGGTGTTCCAGGAACATTTTAAGGTAAAAAACAATTTTCGACTTTTTGACAATTTTGACCAAAATTTCACTCCCAGTGTCCCTTAACCCCAAAGGAACGTTAGAAGTTAGACGTTATAATACTTCAATAGTTACAGTTCTTAGGGCTAAGATTAAAAAACAGTGTAATTCAATACGTTAAATAGTCGGGAGCTCGCTTGAAATATCTCATTTATTAGCCATTTTAAGAGCACAGGCCAATTTAAAACTTTTAAAACATAGAAGATTTTTAAAAATATATCTATTTACAAATTGGCATCTTGGTAAATCGAATACTTTCTACGAAGCCATGGTCACAGAGCTCTTTTAGATATGGACCAGCAACCCTTAAACAAAAGACGTGACTTTCACAATTGCCAAAAGCAGAGAGGGTGAACCTTGCTTGGACAATATTGTCCGCTGTTAAGTGCACAAACATATTTTTATATTGCTCTAAACATCCCATGGTCCTTCTAGATTATTTTCAGCCCAACAATGCTATTAACTTTTGGTTTAAAATAAATTAAAATTAAGATTTAATTGATTTACAGTAAAACAGGCCAAATTAGTCTACAACGCCTAAACAGACATTTTTAGGTGCTATAAAACTGGGTTTAATAGTCATGAGTAATGATAAAACATTGTCAAGAAGAAAACAGGTTTTAAGCTGAAGATCCGCGGTATGTGCCCCTTTTCCACTGCACCCCTCAAATATTCGTGAATGTTATTGCCAATGTTGGCAATCTCATACTCGTAGAGGAGTTCTAGTAAACCCACTCCTCCAGTGGTGTATTTGCTTAGCCATATTCTGTCCCTTGTTTATCTTTGTGTCCACTCCCTCTACAGATTGCTCTTCCAACCGTCAGGAAATGACGTTCAGAAATTGCGTGATGGATGAACTTCTTAAAACTTGCTTGTGGATGTGTATATAGGACGATAAGGACATGGCATGACTGCACTGTTCAGGCAATATCTGTGCCATATGCACCTTTCTTACGTGTACGTCTGTTATTCGCGAAAGAGAAAGGATAGACGAATAAAGCTCGCCAAAAAAGAATAAGTTGCTCAAACAGTACCTGTATTATGAACCACGAAGTGGAGCAGTCACAAGAAATGCATTTACTCAAAGTGTCCAGCACCAGGTAACCTCTATGGCCAGCATTCGGGAGGTAGCGGTTTCGATCCTCGCTGCCGCCTTTATGACCCATGAGTTCTTTCGGAGGTTTTCCCGGGTCTCAAGGCGAATGCTGGGTAGGATTTCCATATCTTCTGAATTTCCTGTCTCCATTTCATTACATTAATAATTTCATTCCATCGTTCGTCCGTTAAGTTTCATTTAGGGTTGGAAGCGTCAGCGAGTGTCGCGGCAGCAGCACGGCAGGGGGAACAAATACGCTCTGGAAATCTCGTTCCCCGGAATGAAAGGCGAACCTACTGGTTTCCGAGCCACCATTGGGATGGTATAACCCCGGGGGAGGGAAGCCGGTTTCCGAGCCCCCCCCCCCTGGAAGTACGTATCCGAGGTGGTGGGAGAGGAATGGGGCTGAGCCAGCTTCCGCTGGGGTGCTTCTAACTGGAAAAATGTAGGGAACCTGCCCTCTGCTGTTTAGTGGCAACTTTCCGGCTGCCCTTCAGATCCATTCGCCTCATCCATTCCCCAGCCCCGTCAGGGACATAGACACAAAAGATCGCCATTCGGTGCTAAGTCCTCCTCCGCAAGTTGTCTTTGAGTCGTTGAAGACGGGATATTGAAAGATTTTAGCAAAGACTCGGACAGATAAATAGCACCAAAAGATATATCTCTAAGGTTTTATTTTGCCCCAAACATAAGACAATACATTTGTGAAGTTGGATGAAAATTTGGGGAAAATGCAAAAATTGAATTTACTGTATACTTTCATTTAGCGCATTTGATATACTAATATTGGCAGTATTTATCACTATGTGTGGCCTTTGAAACACCCCTGAACACAGTCCTATAATGCACACTCGAATGTTAAAGTCGTTTTTCTCAAAACTATTTTTAATTACACAAAATGCTGCATGTGTTGAAATGCTTGACCCGATCAACTTGTAATTTTCATTCTCATCAAACCTTCATCTATTAAAAAATAAATAGAGTAGTAGTGTTACATACTATGATATTGCCATAGGTTGAGTAAGCCATATCGGACGATCTGGTGAAATCTGGACCATTTCGACTAAATACAATAATTTCTCGACTTCCTAAGCACGTGGTAGAGAAAGTGCTAAAAAAGGATAGAAAAAAAACTGTTACATTTCCGAGGCAAGTATTGCCTGACCACTAGATGAAGGCGAGAGGGGTATGAAGTGTGAGAGGGGATTTGAACTGTTAATATACTCACGTAGTCGATTTGTTGACTACGAAATTGTGTGCTTTGTGCTCCTCTAATGGCTAACAAGAGGCGCATCAAAGCCGGGCGAGAAGATGGAGGTATTCAGTGTCGGGAAAAGCAACGTTGTCACGTTTTTTTTTTCCAAGTAAGCGTGCGCACTCCACGCGTGGTTACATGCATTCCAGTTAAGGTGAAAATGTATTACAGCATTGTTCACACAATGTTTGCCTCACAGTTAGTGAAATAATATTCCATTTATGGCTATTCGTTAAGAAGCTAGATGACTCGAAATATTTGACAGAAATTATTTTTTTCAGCGAAACGGTTCTTTATTGACAATAGTTATATTGGACATATTTGTTACATTCGTCATGTAGGACCCCTGGGTTAACATATGGCCGAAGCAGAACCTTCCACCCTGTATTGTATCTAATAATGTCGTGCATAAACATTTATAAGGGAGGTACAAAAGCCTTCTAGAGCGCAAGCCAACAGAGCAAGGATAACTCAGTTCCATAGAATTCTACCGGTGCCCTTGGTGTTACCAATTCATTGTAAAACTTCGCTGCCCATTGAGCCCAAAACAGTGTATGACGTCATCACCGCGGATGCTCGTGTACGTGGGATGCTCGATGTACTAAGATGCGAAAGGAAAACATGGCGGCGGTCGCCGCCGGAACCGGAAGCTGCGATGTGTCAAGACGACATTGTGACCGATAAGACTCCAACAGGACATGTTTCTGACCGACAAAGTGTTTCAGTTATCCTCTGACTTGTGCAGCGCAATGTTCATTTGTTCGTGTAGTGTGTTAATATGTGCAGCAATGTGTGGGAAGAAAAGCATTTGGGTGCGTGTGAACTTCGAATTCGTCTTTCATTTGTTAGTTTGTAATTCTGCTTTTAAGTCGACTTGCAAGAGTTTCGAAGGGACTTTATTGATGTTTTAAACTAGAGGTATACAAAATTTGTAAATAATAAATTATTTTGATTCCATTTAACGTCCTTTAACTGGGTCATCGGACGATGAATGAATAGAACTGATTGTCAAATGAATCCGGTGTCTTTAGAGCTTAAGGTTATTCGACGTCCTTCTGTTCAGGATAAGGGGAAACCCCGGTGAGGCCTTATCGGCGTAACTTGCCCTAACCAGGATTCCAACGTGAATGTGAGATAGAAATATTACTCTATATATTTATAAAATCGTAAAATAAATATTTTGGGACTATTTTTAGGTGTGCTCCATACATTCTTGATATAATTATAGATGAACTAAATGTTTTCTTTTTACTTTCTCTATCTAATACGTACTTAGGGGAAGTATTGTATTCCATAAAAAATTCAATAGCGACATTTCACTAGAAATACGTGTTTTGAGGCCCAGTTAAATTAGAAAGCATGTTTAGAAATAATGTGTGTGTGTGTGTGTGTGTGTGTGTGTGTGTGTGTGTGTGTGTGTGTGTGTGTGTGTGTGTGTGTGTGTGTGTGTGTGTGTGTGTGTGTGTGTGTGTGTGTGTGTCCAGTTAAATATCAAACCTGGTATTTAAATTCAGCATCTTCCAAAGATATGATCTTCAAGAAAATCCCCCACCCTAAAGTAAAATTTTGGAAAATTGTAATTTTTTAAGAACTGGTTAACGATTTTGATTAACATACCATATTGAACCTGCAATAAAATCATTTCTAGAGACATTTATCTCGATTTATTCTTATTGTAGATAAAAGAATAAGCGTTTTTAAGAATACATAGTTTGTATAAGAGTGAGCAAAGAGAGTCAGATTTGTAATTTAAATTTTTTCGAATTCGTATTTCTTAAGTCAATGGGTATTATTTCTAATTAATTGAGACAGCAATCGGGAAAAACTCTGGCGTATTGCACTCACACGACTTTCTCTACTCTTGTAATAACCATTCTTACAAACTCTTATTCCTATATCTTCTTCGTGTTAGTTGAGATAAACATTTGCAGATATTATTGCTAATTTTCTTGTAGCTGCAAGGGGAATGTGGAAATACGGTACGCTTTGAGCGATAGTCAAATCTTTTAAAGCCGGTCGCTATGAAATTCTGTTCTCTTTGCATAGCCAAGAGATAAAAAGTGAATAACGACCTTCCATTTAGGGAAAATAAAGATTGCAAAACTCACACAAATTACAAGGAATCTCTCCAAAATGGTTCACTCCACAAAAACTGCTTTAAGACATAACTTTTGTGTTGCAACGAGATATACATTTTTGTTTAGTAAGATTTGGACTGTCTCTTACGGTTCACTAATTATGCAAAAGTTATCAAGAGTAAAGAGGACTACATGCGCTAATACCCAGAAAAACCAAGATATATGTACATTTCATTTGCCATAAAAATATCTTAAACACATATCAGTTTAATCCAAATCGTTAGAGCCATTTTTAAGGAAATCGGAATTTTCGAAAAATTTGCCATGCAAAGGGTAGTTGAGGATAGAGGAATTTTATTCAAATCTTAGTGTTGCATCCTTGAAAGATATTGAACTTAAATACCAACTTTGGTTCTTAATCGAGTTTTCGTTTGTTAGTATACTGTACTCTCTCTCTCTCTCTCTCTCTCTCTCTCTCTCTCTCTCTCTCTCTCTCTCTCAAACACACACAGACCTTCTAAAAATCTGATTGTTGCACTCATGACTTCCTCTACTCTTGTACTAACCTTCCAAACTCTTATTCTCATATCTTCGTGTTAGTTGAGACAAGCATTTGTACAAATTATGTTATTGCTTATTTTCTTGTAGGTGCAAGGGGAATATTAGAATACAGTAGGCTTTGAGCGATAGTGAAATCTTTTAAAGCTTTGAGATTCCGTTCTCTGTGCACGCTTCACATATAAAAAACGATGATCTATTTCTCGAAAGTTTTAAGTTTTCCAAAACTGACGCAAATAACAAGGAATATCTCCGAAATGATTTACTCTATCAAAAAATTTAACTGGACATAAATTGTGTTAGTGAGATCTACATTTTTGTATATTAAGATTTTGTCTATCTCTTACGGTTTACGAGTTATTCAAAAGTCATCCAGAGTATACAGGACTGCACAGGCTATAGCCAGAAAATCGAAAATATACACTTCATTTATCGTACAAATACCTTAAACAGATGTCATTTTAATCAAAATCGTTAGTCATTTTCAAGAACATCAAAATTTTCGAAACATTTTCCATGTAAAGTTTTTTTTTTTTTTTTTTAATTATTAACGTCCTCCAACATTGTGTCATATCGGACGAATAAATGAAATGAAATGGATGAAATGATGCTCAAATGAGCCCGAGGTCCATGGAGCTTTAAGTTACCCGACATTCGTCTTTTCAGGGTGGGGAAACCCTCGGAAAAAACCTTACCCGGATAACTTACCCTAAGCGAGATTCGAACTGGCCACCTCTTGAACGTGAGGCAGACACGCTAACCATCACGCTACCGAGGCGGGCAGTAAAGGGTATAGGGTTTTTAACCGACTTTTCATTTTTGAGTTATGCTGTCCACAGACTGATAGACACAGACTGACACACACATGGACCTTTTTCTAAAAATGCTCTTTTTTATTCAGGGGGTCTCAAAACATATATTTCCGGTGAAATCTCGACACCCAATTTTTGGGTGGAATACAATACTTCCCCTACTTACTAGTAGAGAAAGTAAAAATACTTCTTTTTTATTCAGGGAACCTCAAAACACATACATCCGGTGAAATCTCCACTTCCCGTAGTTACTATACGTAGTGAAGAAGTTAAAAGTGCACAGTCCATTAGAGTAAAACTAAAATATATTTAGTAACACTGAACTTCAGGTAAAACGCCCAGCTTTAAGGGAGTAATGTGCCCGTCCCACATTAATGGGGTCCCTCAATTGGAATGTCGGTTAGAGTGAGTTACGTCAATAAGGTGATTTTTCCGAGTTTTCCTCTATTCTGAGAAGACAAATGTCGGGTAACACAACTCTAGAAACCTCGGGCTCGTTTGAGCATCAATTTAATTGTTCATTCACCGTGCAAAATGACTTACGCAATTAAAATTAGATAATTAAACACCAAATATCATCACTAGGGCCCGGATTTATATGAACTAAGGCATGTTAAAAAATGTGATGTGTTGCACTCACATGACTGTCTTTACTAGCTCATATTTAAACTATTCTTATGAACGCTTATTATTTGATGTACTTTACGTTAACAGAGTAAACATTTATTTGCATGACTTGTCCTATTGCATATTTCCTTGTAGCTAGAACATGAATGTGGAAATTCGGAAGGATAAGAGCGAAAAGCAGGTATAAGTATTTCAAATATTGTCGTTAGACAATAAAAAAATATTTTAATACTTTATTTTAATCTCTGCCTTACACACACACACACACACACACACACACACACACACACACACACACACAGGAGAGAGTAACTCAAAATCGAAAAGTCAGTTAAAATCCAAACTTGGCATTTGAACTTAAGGAGGCCCCCCCCCCCCCCCTCCAAACTATTCTTGCCTGGAAAATGTTTCGAAAACTTTAATATCTCAAGAATGACTCTTAAGGATTTTGATTAAAATACACACGTATGTTTAAGATATTTTCACGACAAACTAAATGTGGGTATATCTTGAATTTTTTTGAGAATAGACTGAATTCCTAAGCGTCTTTGTTAGGCTACACTAGCATACTTATGACGTCACAAACCTTTCGGATACACCTTCAAATAGATTAGACCGCTGCGTTAATATGCATGGAATAATGACGCAAATAAATCAGTAATAACTTCAACATTACCATAAACGGATATCGTAGGAGGGAGTGATAAAATCGATTGAATAAACGTAGAAACTGCGTCACCAGTAGAGGAATAGTTTAAATGTAACGTTTCGTGACATTTGGCGCATTCCAGGATATCTGATAAAACAGGGAAAAGACCTTGTTTCCGGTGCGTTCGAACTTCCTTGTGACGTCGTTTCTATTTACAAACTTTACAAATGCCGTTTGAGTACAGGAATATTTCATTGGTTCGCCCCCTTAGTGTGGTAGAGTTGCAAAAACAGGATGCCCTCATTTTTAGTTTCTCTACCACGTAATAGTAGGTACATTTTGATATCTGGGTTTCCAGGAACCCAAAAAGCGAATTTTTGAGTTAGCCTACGTCTGCGAACGGATAACCCAAAAATGGTATGTGTTGCACTGTTAGTACTAACCATTCTTATCTTCTTCGTATTAGTTGAGATAAACATTTGAAACCCCGGTCTCTTTGCACGGCTAACATATAAAAATATTAACAACGGTGTTTTATTTGGCGAAGGTTTGTTTACCGAAACTGACACAATTAACAAAGAATATCTCCGAAATGGTACACTGGGGAAAAGATATATATATATATATTCAAAACATACATTTCATTTGTCATAAAAATATCTTAAGCATATGTCATTTTAATCAAATTCGTTACACCCATTTTCGAAAAATGTTCCATGTAAAGGGTAGTTTAAGGTTGAGGAATTTTCTTCAAAATCTTCATGTCGCATCCTTCAAAGACATTAAACTTAAATACCAACTTTGGTTTTTAACTGACTTTTGGTTTTTGAGTTATGTTGTCTACAGACTGACACACACACACACACACACACACACACACACACACACACACACACACACACACAACTTTCTAAAAAATGCTTTTTTGAATTCAGAGACCTCAAAACATTTCCGGTGAAATCTCAACATCGAAATTTGGGTGGAATACAATACTTCCTCTACTCTACTATACGGAGTAGAGATAGTAAAAACGAAAATTCGGTTACATACCAAACTTTGTATTTAAGTTATGCATCTTCCAAGGATACGACACAAAGATTTGCAAAAAAATCTATCCTTTACATGTAAAAGTTTCGAAAATTCTGCTGTCTTCTTAATTAAAATACGATAGGTTTAAATTATTTTCGTTGAAACGTGTATCTTAAATTTTCTGGAATTGTCCTCCAAGTTCCGTTCAATCCGAATTATACTTTTACATAATTGGTAAACCGTAAGAGAAAGACAAAACAGTAGTACACAAAGAATATATATATATTATTATTAAAGCACACGATTTATGTGAAGTAATTTTTTGGGGGGGCGGAGATGACCATTTCAGAGATTTTCCTTCTAATTTGTTTGAATTTTCCAATACTTACAAACTCTTGGCGCAGCAGCCCATGAAGAGCCTATGCTTGCCGCCCAGACGCTGCATCCACCACCTCTGCCCACTACGTGCGTCATTGGTGGGGTGCAGTACGTGGTTAGCATCCCAATCCCTCCCGGCCAAGTATACGGCCTTCTCGACCTGGGGCCGCTACTTTCCCATCAAGTAGCCTCTCAATTGGTCCTCCCGGGACCTGAAGCAGAGTGCACCCCGAGCCAGACCTCCCAGAGGGAATACAATTCCCATGCTGGTACCGGGGATCGAACCCGGGTCTTCCGCGCCAAAGACAAGCGCGCTACCAACTGCGCTACGGAGGCGGTCTTCCAATACTTAAACTTGTCTCAAATGGCAAGTTACCATTCGTTATTTTTTGTCCTGGCTAGAGTTGCGATCTACCAAAGCTAGTATAGTACACAAATGACGTAGTAAGTGGTAGGACCACCAATTATATTGGTAGCATTGGTAGGGAAATAAATAATATAAAATACAACGAATTAAGAAATTTAATGAGAAATTCAAACATAATGATCACCGATAACTGATCCTGAGTTTGGTCATTGTGATAAAAATAAAATTTGTACTTTTCTGTTGAAAATAACATGCGTGATTTTCCAACTGGTGAATATTAAAATTACTCCCACTATTTTTTTTTCTGCATTCTCAGTTGATTACAAGCACAATTGCATATTCGCAGCAGTAAGTTTCCAGGACATGTAGTGTTCTCTCTACAACACGTGTTTTCCTCGTAGTGAACAACGCGGATGCACATAAGCAATGTGCATACCCTGCCTTGGTTTCCGGGCGTATTTTTCTCTTACACGTTCACACACATTACTGTTCAAAATGCTCTTTGTTGTACTGTGATACGTACAGAAGAATTAAAAATTTGAAATTAACTTTCACTGCCAGACAAAATACTGAAAAACGTAGCTTTAAACCTCATTATTAAGATTAACACTAGAGATGCAGTAAGCATTACGCCAATTGGATTGGTATATAGATAATAGAAAACGTTAACTAGCAAAAACTGACATACATTGACGCTACGCCCCTGCTTAAGGGAGCTTCCAAATATTTTTGAAGACATTAATATTCCTTAGATTAAGTGATTCTTTATATATCCTCTCTCAGCTTAGAGAGGTTCAAAATTCAACGCTTCCTGTTTCTAGAGGAATCTTGTAAAACATGATCACATAACGTAAATAATGCGATCGATATGAGGTAACGCCTAATAGGTATGCAACACACCTAACATACAGGTAATGCTGATAGATTCTTAAAGACTAATTCTACCAAGTAAACTACCGTAGTCTACACATATGTCTACGATAGTTTTGCAACTCTATCCTGGCCATGCAAGGAGAATGGAATTTCAAAGCCATTATATAGCGACCAACTCTTAAGAGATTTGACTATTGTATTGTATTTGACTATTTATTGCTTAAGAATTGTACCCACAAAGAAACAATTTCTGCAGACGTTTATCTGGATGAACATGAAGTGCGCAGAAGAACGAGTTTTTGTAAGAATATTTTATAAAAGAATGAATAGGGAAAGCCATGTGAATGGATACATGCATGTTTAATATGCCCGCTTCCTAAGGCACCACAGCCGGAAGCAGTGGGGAATTGGGGAAGGAAACGTTCCAGACCTGAGTTCACGGGAACTCCCCGGCATTTGTCAGTTACGAAGATAGAGCAGGAAACTCTGAAAATAAGCATACATTTTCATTAATTTCACCCTCATTTCATACATCCTTCCCCACTTAACCAGAATTCGGACTGATCAGTGATCCTGGCTACTCTATCTAATTCAGAGTCTGCCCACAGGCGCCCATTTGTATGTCCTGGCGACTGTAAGTCCTCCACACGAGCAGTGTACAGAGAAAGAAAAAGAAAGCTTGTTGCCATGATATTATTTTCAGACCGAAATAAACACACGTTTAAAAACGAAATTAAAATTCCAAAGTGAAACTAAGTGAAATGATTACGACTGCTTCTAATTTTATGACATAATTATGATTTACATAATCAGGGAATTACCTATTTAGTGCTTCTTAGCAAAATAAACACCATTTTAACAATTTCTAATACAAGCACAAACGTGTCTGTTGATATTTTAAAAATGACAAATACGGTTACTTTTTCTCCACTTATTTCCTTTATAAAACCCTGTCTCAAGAATAGTTCTCTATTTCATGTTTAACACAAAAAATAATTTCATCATGATCGTAGCTCACAACTGTTCTGTCCGATCATAACCCTGACACAAATATTGCTCACAGTTCTACAGTTCTGTCTCACAAACAACTGGCTCCGACGATACACGTGCTCAAACTCTATTAACCCTGGCTACACACAATGCACACCTAAAACTGGCTTCTCTCGCCATCCCAAATCGCTTTTATAGTCCAGATGTAGTGAGGCAAATTCTATGGAAAATGCACCTTTTCTGGAGAAACTTGTAAATAAGTCGGCTGTCGAAAGTTTATCGAACAGTCTGGAATCGCTTGGTTCTGCCGCACTCATAGTCGTTTGTGCTGACCGCTCAATTATAGCCGGGCCGCGTATTTACAAGCTGTGATGTGAAGTAGCTTGACCTTGAGGCTCTCTTTGACCGGCGGCCGGCGTCACAATTTTATTGCTGCATTTATATTCCGCTTTTAACTTCATGGACATTTCGGAGGCCTTTCCTTTGGAACATATTGCCTTTCGACAACACTGCTAACTCGTATATAGTGGATTTTACTTTCTCTGCTACTATAGTAAGGTAGGGAAAGTAGTGTATTCCACCCAAAAATTCGATGTCGAGATTTCACTGGGGCCCCCTGAATAAAAATTAAAAAAAAAAAAACAAAAAAAAAAACAGCACTTTTAGAAAAAGATCCACGTGTGTATGTGTTTGAGCCAGTCTGTGGACAGCATAACTCCAAAACGAAAAGTCGGTTAGAAACCAAAGTTAGTATTTTGAGGGGTCTGTAGAGGCCGACCTCATTCTTGTTCAGACTCATGTTCTTATTTAGTAAGTTTCTGTGTTTTTTGTATTCAGATTTATTTCCCCGTAATTCTCACTTATAGCGCTGCAGCGCTGATCGATAATAAAGGCAAATTAAAAAAAAATAACAAGTCTTTCAAGGATGCGACACGAAAATGGAGACAATTCCTACACCCTAAACTACCCTTTATATGGAATTTTTTTCGAAAATGGCTCTAACGATTTTGATTAAAATGCCATATGTTTGGGATATTCTTATGGCAAATGGTATATCTTGAATTTGTTGGCTATAGCCTATGTGGTCCTATTTACTTTGTATGACTTTTGCATAACTGGTAAAGCGTAAGAGACCATATCTTACTATACAAAAAATGTAGATCTAGTTAAAACACACAATTAATGTTTATTTTATTTTATTTTTTGGTAGAGTACCATTTCGGAGATATTCCAGGTTATTTGTGTGAGTTTTGGAGAACTTGTACTTCTGTCAAATGGAACAACGTTATTAATTTTCTATGCGTTAACCGTAAGAAGAGAACGAAATTTGAAAGCTTTAAAACATTTGACTATCGCTCAAAGCCTACTGTACTCCCATATTCCCCTTGCACCTACAAGGAAATAAACCATAAGATAATTTCTGCAAATGTTTGTCTCATCTAACACAAAGAAGATATAAGAATAGGTGTTAATAAGAATGGTTAGTACAAGAGTAGAGAAAGTCATGTGAGTGCAACACATCAGTTTCTTTTTTTGTATCCAACCTGTTTGTATACAATACGATTGAATTGCATCTAATTTTTTCATCCAGCAACTTGAAAAAGCCAATCACCGTCTGTAACGTAACAATATGGCGGACTGCGCAGGCAACATGTCAGCTGTTTTATACGTACGGCTCGTGGCAGTTTTAATGTGATGGGTATTTTAATAAAACGTTTAATTTTTTCTGAAACATTCATTAACAATTTCTCATGACCATTAACATATATTACTGAGTAGGTTATTACATAGCTATATGTCATAAATAATAAGAAATCCAGTTAACAGTATGTTTAAATTTTATGTTATGAAATGAGTTCAAATCTCCTGTCCATCCATACTAAGATTAAAACCATTACAACTGTTCCTTATCTCTTTCGCGTTTGTCTCATATTTGTGTCGTGGTGTGTAATTTTGCCTTCGACACGATGTAAAAGGTTGAGAAATAAATCATCGGCAATTCTTAGAAAATTGCGATAGCTTTCTGTGCCCTCTAACCTCAATTCGTTCTGTAGTAAACCCAATATACTTCGGTCCATGCCCTGTTCTTTCTTTCTTTCTTTCTCCTGTCTTTCTAACCATGCCGTTGTCCACCATCTTTTTCTTCTAATACATGTTTTCTTGTTACTGAGACTCGTGGAAATATATCCCAAAGCTATACTTAATATAGCAATCGCTAAATTAATATTTGCTTCCACCATGTTTATTTCTCACGCTTGCTACGTGAAGTCATTTGTTGTGGACCAAAACGAATGTGTGACAGACACTGCTTCTTTTGTGTGGAATTCCATTGGATACAAAAAGTTTGGTCAAAAAAGCTGGACTGTGGGATTTGAAAATCCCTCACCATACCCAAAATCTGTTGTAGTACTTGCTCCTTTTCCCCTTACTGCTTCTCCGTACAACATATAAAAGAAGTTAAGGAAAAAATCCTTTAAAAGACAGCGGGATGAATAAACATAGTTTACTGAATATTGTGTTCCTGTTTTATTAAGTAGTATATAAAATAATACACTTACTTCCTTGTATTGCATTTGTCCTGCTTTTTTACAATTGCAGCAGATGTTGCTTTACTTACGAAGGCAAAAAGTTTTGTGTGCGTTCCCTTGTAAACTTTGTTGAGAGTATCGCTCCACCTACAGCCAACTTCGGAGGAATTACTCAGTAACGCTTCCTGAAGAAGATATGTACAGGGTGAAAGGGAAGTCATTGAATTAATTTAAAGCAGTGATAGATCTCGGTATTTGGAACCCCTTTTTCTATCTTACGTTTTTGTCTCTGACGAATTCCTATGGAGATATTTTAGTTTTGTCGAAAACAATCTGGCAACGCAGCAGATTGTGTGGGTGTAACTTTCCCTAGCTCAGTTCATAAACACAGTAACGGTGCTTCTTGAGAACACAAATACCCTGCCTTGTCCTTCCGTGTTTACTACGCGAGTGTAGGCCAATCACAAACGTTAGCTCCCAAAACATCAAACGAAAGCGAAAGTGCCCGGCCTATTTACATGCACAAACCAGTTCAATTCCCCGACCAACCTCAACGCAACGTTGTCGACCTACTGCACGTCTGAAAGAGCTGCTCCACGTCCTTTAGTTGATCAATTATTTCGAAACCCAGTGTAATGTCCCATACCTCATTATTACTGAAGCTATGTCAGAAATAAGTTATTCTACACATCCTACAAGTAACAAACTTATCGCCGCACATTCCTGTGGAATTACGCATCCAATTTGGATCAAAAACCATTTATTTTTTCGAAATCGGCTGATCAAAGCACAAAATGCCATTAGACTTTTTTGTTTGTAATGCTTCTATGAAGCACATATTAGAAGTTGCCATTTCAGCTTCTGTGATTCCAGCTTTGCGGTAGCTTAAGACATAAGTAAAGCGGTCGCTTTGTAAGGAACTGGAAAGCCGACTTTCGCTCGAACTATAACTGTTGTGGTTCCTAGCGCCCCATTCCATACTGGACGTGAAAGATCGTTTAATTTTCCTCAGAGGCTTCTTTATCGGGCTTGAGATTTTCTTACGTACTGTAAATCAATCACTCAGGACCACTGACTTTACTTCCCTTCCTAAGGAAACTATGTTAAGGATTTTTACGCGCGAAAATATCGTCATTCCGCCGGGTTTGAGCCCGCGACCTCGGAAACCGGAGCTATAATATTTATTGACTTCAGTGTAAGAATTCGTAATTTTCCTTTTCAATTTTCTTTTCTTTCTGCTTTCCCTTTTATACCGTACCTTAAATGATATTTGCTACGTTTCATTTGGAACACATTGTCATATGTCAACTCGTGTACATTTGTCATGGGATTTCTTTGGGTTTTGTTCGTTTGATCGCACACGTGGTCAGACTCTCATTCACATTTCCAGCGCGCATCTGTAGCGTGGTGGTAGCGTGTCTGGTGCACGTCCAAGAGATCGCGAGTTCGAATCTCGCTTAGGGTGAAAGTTTTTTTCCGAGGTTTCCCCTTATCCTAATAAAACAAATGTTGGGCTACTTAAGGGACACTGGGAGTAAAATTTGAAAGTTCCACATTTCTTGATAGATCTTTTTGAATTTTTTACTGTGTTTGTATTTATATGAGAACAGAATGTACACCAAATTTCATTAAAATTGGATAATTCGTTTATGATATATAAATTATTTTATGAATTTAATAGGCACATTTTCTAAATGTGAAACGCGTCTGACTTTTCAAAATTGGTGTATGTTTGCAGAACTAGTACTCTAAAACATGGGTAAGAATTGTATGAAGAGTTATTTCAAATACGTTCGCTGTACACTTTTTTAACAACAAAGAACATTTAATCTTAAAAATTATTGATTTTTCATACAAAAAATGTTTTTCGAATTCATGTTAATGATAACATCAATATTGAATCATACAATTGTTTAGCTGCTATTTATGAATACTTTTGGAAATGTTCATTGAGTTTTAAGTAAACCTCAGGCGCGGCCTACATTTAGAATATGCAGAAATGTAGTTTTGAGAAAAACAGGCTTTTATATAGGAACATACTGTGTACGTTAAGGGAAGAACGCTGGGTCGTAATGACCACATGGAGTGGGGGATATGAAAAATGTTAGCTGAACCAGATGCACAGGAGTTCTAGGAACATTTTAATGGGAGGAAAAAAAATTCGACTTTTTGACAATTTCCACCAAAATTTCACTCCCAGTGTCCCTTAAAGCTCTATGGACCTCGGGCTCATTTGAGCATAATTTCATTCATTTCATTCATTCACCGTCCTATATGACACTATGTTGGAGGTCGTTAACAAAAAATAAATAAATAAACAAATAAATAGATAAGTAAATTAGTAAATAAATAAATCACACCTCCAGAGTCTGGAAAGGTTAAGAAATAATTTTGGCTACAGAAAACGTACCACTCCAGCCGGGTATCGAACCTGGGAACTCCTACACAGCACTCAGGTGCGCCATCAGCTGAGCTGCGACGCCATTTTAATTGTTATTCAGTTAACTGTGACCCATATTTAATCTTACTATGAAATCAACCACGTGGAGCAGTTCTATTTCTTTGGCAAACTCGATAATTCCTTTCTGCGCTTTACTTCCTTCGGAAGCACCATTTCCTGCGCCGGAGGTTATTAGTAGAGTAGAACAAAGAAGCTAAGAATTAAATAACTTCCACTTTCAAGTATGCACTGATGAGCATAATATTTTCTGGCTTAACCTTACTGGAAAATTAACCTTTGTGTGGTTGTCCAAATTGAAAAGCTTGCTTTAAAATGTTATGTAAATGATACTGCAGGCTTGTGACAGACAACATGCAAGGAGAGAAGGGAAGTGAAAATGTGTTACATTCACATGACTTTCTCTACTCATTGTTTATTTTTTGTATCGTTTCAATTACTACAAAAGCTTATTTTTCTATCTGATATACGTTAAGCGAGATAAGCCTTTTGTAGACACTTGTGGGGCCGAAAACGATTCTATAGTCATATATACTGATCTTGAAATTCTAGACTCTTTATACACTATATCGCGAGAAACAACTAAATAGCTATACTACTTTTAAAAAAAGACAAAGAAGTGAAAACATTATTCAGATCAATAATAATCCAGATATGGTTAATGATGCAGGAAAGCTTTTTAATCGTGTTCTGGCGGTTTAAAATTTTTTTTGAATAGTAAGTTTTTGTTTATTTCTTGTAGTTAACACGTTTGACAAACTTAAATAAAATTCCTCCCGAATGTAGAATGCTAGTCCCAGAAAGTCCAAGATATACGTTTTATTTGTTATGTAAATACCAGGTGGCCCACTACAGCCGGCCCCGCCGAAAGTAGATAAACCTTAGTGAGTTAAACAACTTGCCGAACTCCACGGCGCAAGACAGGGCAGTGGCGTTTCTGCTTTTCAGCAGACGTGCAGCGAGAGGCAGTTGGACTAGCTTGTGGTAATATACGAATAACAAAGCAAACAGCCGAAAAGGTCTCACTTTACTTACAGGATCTTCATTTTCCAGGGAATAAACTCACTCTTCGAGTCGTCCTTCTTTTTGCCTATACGTAATTTAATTGATTCATATTTATGCTCGTAGTCATCGTATAATTGTTTTGAGATGAAATAAGTATTCTTTAAACTCAATTAAATAGCCTAAAAAGTATCAGCACACGTGGTATTCCTAAAGAGAAGATATTTGGTTTCCCTTTATCCTGACTCCATGCATTTATATTCAAAGAATACATTTCATGCAAAAAATTGATGAATTGAAATAAAAAGTAATGAATTAAAAAAGAAAGAAATTTACTCTATGTTCTTTCGCAGTCTGTCTCAAATTAGAACGGTCCTGTTGTAAACACATCGAAGGAGAAAAAGAAGACTGTGTAACGTAACATTGGCCGCTGGTTGGTGGAGGTGTTCATAGAGGTGGTTACTGTACGATAAAAAAGAAAAGAAAACGCCCATGAATTTCCTTACCACAATCATCAGCCAAAGACCGTTTCGTTAGTGTGTCTCGTCTGTTTCTCCACTCCCATGTGTTTATAATAGGATCGTTCTTGTCTAAGACAGATTATCGCAAAAAGGAATTAATTTTCCCTTGTCTCTGGAAAGGCGTGTGCATCGCAATGTTCTAACGCACCCATGTGCTATGTAGTGTAATGTGCAGTGGTGACAAGTGAAAATGTGGAAACACGTGCAAGACACAAAGACTAGAAGGAACAGCAGGACAGAGAATGCAACTATAGAGCCTCGAATTAGGATGCGGAGGAGGGACAGGATTCATTCGCGCTCCTGGCCCAGGAGCTCTGCAGACTTAGAGGTAATCAAAGCTTTCGATACCATTTCCCATAATATTTTTCTGAAATATTATGGTTTTGACAAGGTTTCGTTGAAATTGTTAACATTCATAACTATGCAATAACATGTATCAACCTGTATTTTACAGTGGTAAATCTTCTTGGTATATTTAAGTTACAAGGAATGTTCCCTAGGGTTCTGTATTAGGACCTATTTTATTTCAGATGTATTGTTAGTAACAGGCCTAAGGGCAATGCAAATGTTTATTTGTTTGCTGATAACTAATTGTAAATGTTACTGCAAGCACTTTTGTGTTAAAGGTGAATTGAACCTTGCAGACGACACAATCAATGATTGGCGTGCAACAAATTCTTTGACTGAAACATGGAAATCAGTTTAAATATAAATATTCAGGATGCTGTGAAAATATCTTCAACCGAAACTACTCTCTGCATAGAAAAAAATCGATATGGCTTTGTTATTAAAACATCACATATTTAAGATATTTACATGATAAAATCTACATATTGAATTTGCTGAGAATAGCCTGTGAAGTTCACTTCATTCGGGCGGAATTATGTAATTTTCCATAACGGATAAACCATTCGCTACATTAAAATGTATGTCTCTTTTAAAAATACAATTTATTTTAAATGACGTTTTTGTATCCTAAACTATTTCCGAGATATCTGTTAATATTGGCTTAAATATTCGAGATAAACGTTTTTAAACTTTGGTCGCTATTCACTTGTTTCTCGCGATGTCATGAATTTCAAAGTCAGCATATAGCGAACGCCTTAAACTGTGTGACTGTCGATTTGGTTTTCTCTATCCCCTTGCATCTAGAGCGAAAAAGAAACTATCTCTGTGAGTTTATCTCGTTTACATTAAATTAAGTTTTCGTGAGAATAGTTTGTAAAAGCTGTATAAAAATAAAACGATATTGGTTAGTGTTGCAAATGTAACATAGAATTGTTTAGAAACTCTTTGAGCAGTTAAAGGAAGATCAGTTTTTTCAGAGTACCATTTTCATAGTCGTTTTGCGGTGGTTGAGAGATGGTATAACAGTCTACAACCAGCCAGAGTGTACCCACCAAAGATTTGGCCAAATATTCAAACATGAAGGACCCGTTTCACAACCGATGTTCTCCAACTTGTTTACTTATATTGTTAAAAGTTTAACCTAACTTAAAAACTCCTGTGTTTCATCAAGCTTTTCCAGCGAATCAACGTCAAAGATATTTGGGAATGACAGCTTTTTAGAAGGTAGCGATGTTGCCAACTCGATTATGCTAAAAGTCTTCAAAAGCCCCATTTTAAGCAAATTATTATTATTATTATTATTATTATTATTATTATTATTATTATTATTATTATTATTATTATTATTATTATTATTATTATTATTATTATTATTATTATTATTATTATTATTATTATTACTATTATTATTATTGTTGTTGTTGTTGTTGTTCAAGGAAATGTGGATGGATAATCAGATACCATCTAAAATATAAAGTAGGTATTCTAAACTTAAATCAGTATATTTATCTGCATATTCCTCTGCATATTCCAAATGTCTGACCCTAGGCATTGGGTTCTAAGTCCTACATAAGGGGAGGTTTATCACGTTTAAAAAAAATATATTTGTTTAAGGTTGTGAATGTTATTAGGGTGCAGGTTTTTTAGTTCTTTGGTTAGTTTTATTGAGAAATCTACCCACCCTTTCCGAAAGAGACCCTTAAAATGTCTCCAATCCTAAATGTGGATTGTAATATCTGAGGTGATTCTCAAACAAGCCAGATTTAGTGACTTTTCCTCCAAATTGGCAACACTGGAAGGCGGTGACCGAACTGCACGGCTGCTGAACGCGCTCCGATGTGCTTTTGTCTACGCATCGCAGCGTTCTGTTTTAGAAGCACTCAATTACATAGTTACGTTCATGGACAATTTCCATGTCATTTCCCTGATTGAGGTTAGAATCTCGAGGGATAGGTGCAGGGTTACTAAATTTTCACCGTTCGAAAAGAAATTAATTATAGATGTGATTAATAAGAATAGAAAGAGGAATTATCTAGTCCATAAAAGAGACCGCTTTAAACTAAAGGAGAAAGTTGTAGACTGGGATAAAATCCGCCAGGAATTTAATTGCAATGCACGTTTCTCCCAATTCCAGTAGGCAACTGCGGCACGTTTATGCTAACATAAAACGCATTACCAAAAAGGCCAGGTGCGAAAAGAGTTTAGAACGGTTTAAAGCTGATGGTGCAAACTACGTTGAAACTAGAGTGAATAGAAGTGTGTTATCGCTAGGGCTGGATGTTAGGCAACATGCCTACGCTTTGTTATTTGCATAAGTTAATATAATGGTATTATGGTTGTGTATAAGAACACAATGGAAGACAGTGGCTATCATTTAATTAGTGTATAATTATTAACATTAGTACAGAGAAGACAGAGTATACCAATAAATAAAGGAGTTAGACAAGGTTGTCCACGCATATATGACATTTTCCAAAAATGGAAACATTTTTATAATAGGTATTAATTTGGACAAACATATTGACGTACTCTATTACACGCGGGTGAAGTAGTTATTCAGGAAAGTGAATATGATCTGCAACGAGTTCTCTACCATTTGAGGATATGATTTTAAAATGTCAAAAGAAAAAACAAAAATAACAGATTTCTGGAAAACCACCAAGTTCGATTGAAAATTGTCCAAAATTTAAATTATTTTGTTGTTTAACGACGCTGTCAATTGTTAGGATCACATCAGCGTCGCCGGTGTGCCGGAATTTTATCCCGCAGGAGTTATTTTACATGCCAGTAAATCTACTGACATGGAGCTGTCGTTTTTAAGCACACTTAAAAACTATCGATCTGGGCCGGTTTTTAACCCGCGACTTTGGGATTAGTAGGCCAACGTCTAACCAACTGAGCCACACAGACCGACGAAAATGGTCCAAGATAATTAGCTGTTAGAATAAGTTTCAAGTTTTAGATAAGCTCACTAAAGGAAGGACTTAAAATTGGCAGCATTTAAATCTATGGGAAACAATTCTCAAAACCCTGAAAAATAGTTGTACAAAACAATGGTGGTTCTAGTTTTACGTATGGGTGTGAAGCATGCGTAACCACCAAAAAGATCGAAAGTAAGGTGCAAGGATGTGAAATTAAATTTCTGAGGAAAACTAAAGGATATGTACGATTAGACCAAACAAATAATAATATTATAAGAACCGAGCTTATGTAAATTATATAGACACATTTTTATACAACGCTATAGGAAAAGCTGATTCTCTCTTCTTGAAGGAATGAATAAATTAGCGACTTCCAAAGTTAGCATTAAGATGTAAAGCTACGGAAACAGGAGATTTAGGCAGGCGTAAAAGAGATGGGAGGATATACTATGAAAGCGGAACAGAATAGGAAGTGAAGAAAAAATAAGAGGAAAAAGGAAGAAGAAAGGGAGAAGAAAGGACAAGAGGAAAAAGGAAGAACAAGCAGGGGAAACAAGAGGAAGAAGAAGAGGATAAAAAGTAGTGGCTGAAGAGGAAAAAAGAGGAAGAGAGGAGAGAGAAGAGAGAAGAGTGAGAATTAAGAGCCGGTCGGCAACTAGGTCATCTGTGCCTCAAGGACAAAGTAAGTAGAGGAAAGAAGAAATAAGGAAAAACGAAGAAAGAACAAAGAAGGAAGAAAGAAGTAGAAGAATAGGAGGAAAAAGAAGAAGAGGAAAAGAGAAAAGAAAAGGAGAAATCATTAAACATCACCATCTACATATGTTCAGTTATAAACATTAGCTACTGGAATAAGGTGGCGGTTTCCCCGGAGTGGTGACAGCTTTAGATAAAAGAAGTCATATCAGTCAGTGATATTCCATGAATGAACGGATTGCGCAGATTGATATCACTTGCTTGGGTTTTCCTTAGACCTTACGCAATGCTGAAAACTCTACAACAAATGTGCAGCAACCGGGCCGCTAGATGAACAAAGCTTGCTTTTCCCCCGCTCCAGTGAGTTTTGTATCACCAGACGCGAGTCCCGTTGTTTCTGCTCGTACTCTGTGTGAGGCCACGTGTAGATTCGTAGTCTGTTGCTTCTGAGTACAGCAGTGGCGTATTCTGAAACATTTGCAAAGGTACGCAACATGAAACAGAAATTATTTGCATTATACAAGAAAAACCCCGATCTTCACTGTTCCATGGAGATCTATCCTTCCCGAGCAACAGACACAGCCAGTAGAAGAGCTTACACTCAAGCAGTGGCGTAAATAACGGCCCCGCAGACCCCACGGCGCGGAGGGGAGGGGGGGGGGGAGGGGGGGCTACGATCTGTAGGAACCCCCGGATTGGCCTTAATAGTTTTCTTAAAAATCTGATGACTCACATGACTTTCTCTACTCTTGTATTAACCATTCTTATAAACTCTTATTCCTATATCTTCTTCGTGTTAGCGGAGATTAATATTTACAGAAATTATCTTATTGCTTATTTCCTTGTAGGTACAAGGGGAATATTAGAATACACTAGGCTTTGTGCGATAGTTAAATCTTTTAAAGCTTTGAGATTCCGTTCTCTTTGCACACTTAAGATATAAAAAAAGGAACACTGGTGTTGCATTTCACGAAAGATTTTAAGTTTTCCGAAACTGACACACATAACAAGGAATATCTCCGAAATGGTTCACCCTACGACAAAATTTATTGAGACATAAACTGTGTATTTGAGGAAGATCTACATTTTTTGCGCAGTATGATTTGGTCTATCTCTAACGGTTTACCAGTTATGCAAAAGTCGTCCAGAGTAAATAAGACTACAGGGGCTATAGCCACAAAATTCAAAATATACATTTCATTTCTCATAAAAATATCTCAAACATATGACATTTTAATCAAAATCGTGGAGCCATTTTCAAGAAAACCAAAATTTTCGAAAAATGTTCCAGTTAAAGAGTAGTTTAGGGTGGGGCTATTTTCTTCAAAATCTTCGTGTCGCATCCTTGAAAGACATTAAACTTAAATACCAACTTTGGTTTTTAATCTACTTTTCGTTTTTGATTTATGCTGTCCACAGGCAGACACGCAGACAGACACACACACACGGACCTTTTTCTAATTTTTTTTTTTTTTTGAGTCAGGGGGCCTCAAAATATATATTTCCGGTGCAATCTCGACATCGAATTTTTGGGTGGAATACAATACTTCCCCTACTTACCAGTAGAGAAAGTAAAAATGACATTTTATATTCAATTTAACCATGGAAAATCGCTAGGAAGAAACGCTGGAACAGTTCCAGTTCACTAATTACCAGGGAGCGGGGTTTTAGTGCGAAATCCATCAAGTTAACCGTGCATCTACAACGGGAAGTGGAATTGCCGGTGACCTTGCAGAGTAGAAGGCAGTACAGCAGGACCTCCTAAATACCGGACCTGACACTGTGATTCAAGATGGCGGCCTATGTGGTGGGAACTACTTGTAAACAACTCGTCTACAGGCTACGATTTCAACGCAGTAAAATAAAAATGTGGTATAATAACACGCCTATTTTGTGAATATGGGCTGTGTTAAACACAAAAACACTGTCTTAAACATAAACTCAAGTAAACAAAAAAGAATGACATTTAATATTAAATGATAACCCATGGGCAATGAAATATATAACCTCAAATATCATTCATGCAATCTACAGGTTTACATGCCATTATGTAACTGCATTACACACTCAAATTACAAAGAAGATAGACAAAACTGCAAGCAGCATGTTACTTAAATAAAACAGAAGTGTTGACATTGAGTTGACTCAGAATTATTAATCATTGTTTACACTGTTTTTCACATTTGTACAATGTGCATAATGTTATATACCTACACAAACATGCTATACTGGATGGCTGATATACAAATGCTGCTATTTAGAATGACCTAAAGCTACCTACTGAATTCAAAACCTTTAGGGTGAAATTTTGCTGTTACTATTACTGAGAACTTGATTACTCAGTTTGCAACAACATATTACTCAGCACTTCAGGACACTTTATTTTACAGGGGGAATCCACAAAAGCAGATGAAATATTAAAAATAATAACCGTAAAACAGCACTGTAAATGAAATACATGAAATACGTAATCTTAAATCAGCATTGTAAAGCAACATTGTGTTAGCTTAGGTTAGGTTAGTTTTGCATATGAGTGGGGTGACAGGGTCCTGTGTTATCGAAATATTTACAATTTGGGTAGTGTTTATGCAATAATTTCAACGTAAATGCATTAATCAATCATTGTAGCATATATTACACTCGTTTATGCACATTTATTAGCTAAATATCCGCCGCATAAGCGAAATAAAACCACTTCATCGACCGTACGAAATTTTCTCATAAATAAAACACGAAGCTTGAGCGCACAATAAAACTTACAAGATCGTAATCAGCAATAAAAACTGCATCCATTGCACTATGTTTCATTCGTTTTCTCGAGCGGACGATTTTGTAAATATTTACCAAACTTTGCTATAGTCTACAGTTTTACATGCAGCAACATAACACATTTCTTCTAAACTACAGCTACACATTTAAATTACAAAGACAAAAGATAATGTACAAATATGAGCAGCATACTACTTACATGAAACAAACTGTTGGTGTTGCAGATGCCACTAATTGAATTCACTCGAAATTATTGTCTTTCACTATTCACACTATTCACCATGTTATATACACACCGGCAACTAATACACATAACGCTGCAATTTATTGTAATTAAATACTGAATTTAGAAGCTTTATGTTGTAATTTACCTTTTGTTATAACTGAAAGTTTCTGATTTTTAATTTGCATCCGGGAATGCAACAGTTACGGTGCATTGTCGTGTTTGAGGTTAGGTTGTAGTATGGCAACATTAATATACACTACTGGAACAGTTTTTCTTCAACAACCTCTCACCACTGTAATCGTGACACAAATTGTACTTGCAAACAGATAAATTAACCACACTATACGGCTAATGTAGCCATAGTCCTAGATGGAACACAATAAACATGAACACGTGGATAGCACACGGCACAGTCAAAACGTTATTACATTTATTCCTGTTCCTATACTGCCCAAATAAAACTTTTGAAACACTCGCTTTGCTAATATGAAGACAAACTTACATAGGAATTATTATAAAAAAACAATAACTCGAAGACATAGAAAATAATACGAAAAACAGCGTGTGGAAACACCTCAGAAATCACTCCCACCAGCCGACGCCATTTTTGTACAACTGGGATGCCAGGCTCAGGTCCGTTAATCTAGAAGGTCCTGCAGTACAGCCCTCACGCTACCTGCCGGCTCTATACTCCATGCTGTTAATCTTAGTCCTATGTTTACATACTAAAACCCCACTCCCTGCTGATGACATCTGACAACAGAGGCTTACCATGTAAGCATTCCCTATCCTTTCTCGCCTAAAAGTGTAAAACAAGCTTTCCACCAAGTGTGTTTATTCTCAATTCACAGTCATAGACATTCATTAAAGCACGGTATTTTATTCAATACAGTTGTTATAAAAGCCGAACAAAATGCATAGTGAGTACAAGTACCTATGCGAAAATGAAGTCGATGGTCCAAAAAACTCGATTATTATAGAATTTGGACATAAGAAATAAACATTACCTAAGCAATATGTGTTGTTCTAACAAGCTGTTGAGTGTTATTGCTTCTGAACGATATCTGAGGTACTACAAATAGATGTTTAGTTGGGTTAATACCTGACTTATCCAGAATATTGACAGTTAACGATTTTGTTCCACCTATGTGCATATGCGTTTAGCGAGTATATATTGTTAAATAATTATTAGTGTTGGTAATCGGGGAATTTTACATTAACACACAATCTATGTGAGTAAATATGTAATGCTTTAATCTCTCCATTTTTAAGCTTTGTTAATACATAGGGCCCCCAATATTTATTTGCAGGGGGGGGGGGGGAACAGAACCTTAGCTACGCCACTGCACTCAAGTTCAGAGGAGCATAACTATGATAGACCGCGAACAAAATAAAGTTGGAGGCGTGGCTTACCGAAACTGAAGCTCTTCTGCTTTCCCCCTCCACTGTCCTTAGGGTTGCCTCTCCTCCACTGCGCCGTCTGCTCTGGTCAGCTACTGACTACTCACTCGCTCTTATTCATACAAGGGAATACTAGAAGGGAGGGAAGCGTATCACGTTTTGCACGGGTGATGTGGAAGGGACATAGCTCTGCTGACGCATGCGCACACCGACTCTTTTTGCTCCGGTCTATCTATAGTAATGGGACAATACTAGATTTCTCGATATCCGATAACCATACTTATTTTAGAACCGTTACTTGTTGCTTATTAAAATCTGTAACGGCGATAACATATTCCACTGAATTATGCCCTTATTGTAAATGTAAACCCCGCGCGACAGCCCACGAAGGGCCAAGGCCTACCGCCCAGCCGCTGCGTCCCCCACCTCTGCCCACTACAGGCGTCATTGGTGAGGTGCAGTACTGGAGGGTGGGACGTGGTCAGCGCCCCGAGCCCTCCCAGCCAGTTATGCGGTCTTCTCGACCTGGGGCCGCTACTTCTCCATCAAGTAGCTCCTCAATTGGTCCCCCCGGGACCTAACGAGGCTGAGTGCACCCCGTGCCAGACCTCCCAGAGGGGATAAAATCCCCATGCTGGTACCGGGGATCGAACCCGGGTCCTCCGCGCCACAGGCAAGCGCGCTGCCAGCTGCGCTACGGAGGCGGCCTTTATGCCCTTATTAGCAGTTTTTAATGTATAAGATATACATTTTATTTGCCATAAAAATATCTCAAACATATGGCATTTTAATAAAAAATCGTTAGAGCCATTTTCAAGAAAATCAAATGTTTCGAAAAAATTTCCATGTAAAGGGTAGTTAAGGGTGGAGGAATTTTCTTCAAAATGTTTGCGTCGCTTCCGTGAAAGACATTAAACTTAAATACAAAACTTTTGTGGAGAAAAAGTGAACTCGCCCAAACATTCTACGAAAAGACTAAATATCTCTGTAATGAAATATAGGTTATTTAATTTATTTGTATTAACCCCCCCCCCCTAGCGCAACAACCCTTCGCGGGCCAAGGCTTACCGCCCGGCCGCTGCGTATTTATATCAAAATGTATTCAGAATTATTAGGTTATATTTAGAATTACTATTAATTTTAATATTAACCTACAAGAAATGCATAAAACAGTGACGCATTGTTGATTGTTACCATGGTTACCATGAAGAATCAACAAGCAAAGAAGGCCATGAACATAGATTTAAAATGGCGTTAACAATGTGAAATTGAAAATATAAAACCATCCTTTTATGTTTAGTGATAAAACAGATACAAAGATGATTACCACATTTTAGAACGGGTACTGTGTAATAAAATAATAAACCAAAGTAAGAAGAAACGAAAATACGAGAAAGTGTAAAATAGGCATAAACATTATGGTGAGTAAAGAAAACCTGTATGCAAAATAAGTTCTGATTAGTAAATAGTTAACAAAGCTATAGAGAAATACATACAGATATTATTGCAAAAAGCATACATTTGTAATTTATCTAATAATTAATTACACGTTTATTCCAATTTATTATTGAGAGAAAATTAATTTTACGAATTATCAAATAAATTTGTATGAAACAAGATGCCAATTTCCTGTTATACTTTCGTATGCAGGTCACTACAGTTGTTTAGCTGACTTTGTATTTATGGACGCTCTTTAACTTCCGTGGTTCTCAGTGTTTCATTCTATATTGGGAGCGAAAGACTGCTTAATATTGCTCAAAGACCTCTATTAAGGGAGGTTGTTTCACGCGCCTCAAATGTATTACACAGGACCAACGGCTTTACCTCCCTTCCGAAGGAAACCATGCTAAGGATTTTAACGGTACAACAGTCCTGGCGAGCCTTACCGCCCAGTCGCTGCATCCCCCACCTCTTACCACTAGGCGTCATGAGTGAGGTGTAGTATTGGAGAGTGGGTCGTGGTCAGCGCCCTCCCTTAACGAGGCTTAGTACACCCGGTACCAGACCTCCCAACGGCGTAAAAATCCCCACGCCGATACCGGGGATCGAACCCGGACCCTCCGCGCAAGAGGCAAGCGCGCTACGCCTATTGATTCCAAGGCCCCGGGTTCAAATCCGGCCCAGACCGATGGTTTTTAAGTGTGCTTAAAAAGACAGCTTCTTGTCAGTAGATTTA
Source organism: Tenodera sinensis (assembly GCA_030765045.1). Taxonomy (NCBI): domain Eukaryota; kingdom Metazoa; phylum Arthropoda; class Insecta; order Mantodea; family Mantidae; genus Tenodera; species Tenodera sinensis. The sequence continues at coordinate 41,726,569 of CM060974.1, forward strand.
GTAGCATGTAAAGGAGCTCCTGCGGGACGAAATTCCGGTTCATCGGCGACGCTGATGTGACTTACAAGCCAGTGCCTAGGGTCAGTCGCCTGTCGGGGAACAGAGGAACCTATGGACCAGACAGTGAAGATCTGGAAGCGGATGGTGAGCCAAGCAGTGTGATAGTGAGAAAGAGGATGATGCGAAATGCAGGCGAAATCTATGATTGGAAAAGTGATAATGGAGCAGTTGGTGGAATGAGTGACGGGGGAAACCAGAGAACCCGGAGAAAACCCGCTCTGACGACGCTTCGTCCATCACGAGTACCAATCGTGTCTCTCGGATCGAAGCCGGGCCGCCTGCTGGTGGGCAAACGCTCAAACCGCTCGGCCACGGCGCCGCCTAAGGATTTTACGTCCGGAAAAAAAAAGAGAGAGAAAAAAAAACACCATTATTCCCACCGGGAGCGACCTCAAAAGTAATAAGGGCATTGTCTCATACCTACCATAAACAAAAACTGTGATATGTATGCATACCAACAAACGTTTCATATGCAACGACAATTTCAAATACTTCCATAGTATTGTACCCATAGAAACTACTTAAACAAACAGCCAAAATTGTTAGGAGCAGATTCTCAGCTCTACAGTGGAAAGGTTTGACGGCTGAGCCCAGCAGCAACCTGTTTCAATATGTGACCGACTGCCGAGGTCATCCATACCTTATATGCAACTATATATTCATCGGCCATCTCCAACCGCCCCAATCGCTATATTAGAAAAGGAATAATGAGCATATAGTTTCGGCATATATCTCAGTATAGTTTATTATACAATGTTCCAGTCGTTATAATATCAACCATTATATGGTTCGGTCCATATCTTAACACTTAACTACTGCGTGGCGATAACCTTATAAAATAGACCAGAAGATTTCATAATTAGCATCTTTTTATAGTGCCTCCTCTGATAATTATGTATCAGCACATCTAATTGTATCTTTTACCATACTATATAAGTGAATTATTTTTACATTGTGTTTGGAATGTCTGAATTTAATCATATTTAGAAGTTATCTTTAGTGTGATTAAATTTAATTTTTACTTTATTTTTCCTCACAGTCTTAATTTCATTTACTTTGAAACTATTTCCAAAAACAATTTTCCCACCAACATATATAGATAAATATTTACATTTCCTAGGTTACCATTTATTATGACTGTAAATTGCTTAGCCTTTATAATATTATTATATTTTTTTCCTTTTTTAACTGTCTTGTTTTATAACTATTTGGATTGCTTTCTGTTACCAGACATACATATCTAAATAATAAAAAATCAATATTACTATAGCATCTGTATACGTGACCATCCATTAAAACTACTAGTTCGATACAATGTATCAGTTTTTCAATACATATGAAGATACGACAAATTCCTCAAACGACTCATAATTCAAGTTTAAAAATAACATGATATTTAAAGGAATGCAAATAAAGAACAGAGCACTATGAAATCGCTTGTTTACGAAAGGATATCAGCTACTCGTAATTTAAAAAAAGGAAGAAATTCGCTTTTCAGGTGTTATCGCAGGTCGGCAATACTCGCCGTGGTTAGGATAAAGGAGTTCGGGAAGATTACTTTCACATCCTTTAAGAGGAGTAAATTGAACTTTAATCTCTAACGAATATATTGAAAACAGTATTAACTTATTTCAGTTACATTTGTTCATGTTCCGTGCTGCATTAATTTGTTAGAGCTGGTTTTTCTTTGGTGAAGAGTGTCATGTTGGCCCCACTGCTATGATAGAGCTGATGTTGCGCTGTTTGCATCTTGTGTACGGAAGTTGTTATTCGATATGAACTTGGTTTCTTTTAATGAAAAAGCTTCAGTATTTCTTATGTTTGGTGTTAGGAAGTTATACCCACATACAACATGTTACGGAATGTAGCGTGTGAGATAGACATTATTTCGAGAAAGAAAAGAAAGGTGCGCGAAAAAGTGAACTCTGCACTGGTGAAATATTTTACTCCTTTTAAGAACGTTTTACTCAATGAATGTGCAATATTTTTGCATAACGCTGAATGAATATAAGATGTGAATCATGATGACAGTTAATGCGGGTGACTGAAAGTTCGTATGGACATGGGAACATAACCTCACATTTTGTAGAGCTGCTGTCGAGGAATTTCAAATGGTTATGCTAAAAGTGTTTAGTGTGCTTTGTAAAACCAATAGGGCATTAAAAGAAACAATTACCAATCTCTGTGCAAATGTTTGAGGTAACAACAATTTTCCCAGGCATGATTATGACATACCTGCAAGTTATCCAGGAATGTGACCTAATTTTCTTTCGTTTTAATTTCAGATCGACTATCCCGAGGTGCAAACTGGAAGAGGGGGAGGGGGTGGAATAACAGTAACATCAGGCAACATGGACCGAGGTGGTGGTGGATGTGTCAACTTAGTCTTTGGAGACACAGTATGTATAGCCAAGGCTTAATCCTTGAATGGAAAGAAATCTGTGTTCAAGTGCTATTTATGAGCTTATTTTTATAAGAAACAGCTTGTATCCTCAGCAGGGTACACAATCTTATTTTTATTGTGTCGGAAAGTATAACCCATCTTTCTGCTACAAATAAATCTGCTGACACACGTAACATATACACAGTAAAAAGCGAGAAACATGCACTCTGTTATTAAAAAGGAAAAACATATATTTAAAACACATCGAAAATGGTTTTGGTGACTATGTATACTGTATTTTTGAGGTTATTGCACAATAGTATTGATGCTTTACATTGGTTTAAAAAAAGTTATCAATTTTTCTTTGATTTTCCACCCATTAATACACAGTATATCATATGTACTAATCACAAAAACACTGTCATAATTTAGGCTTGGCAATGATAGAAGTTGTGTAATTTCTAGAGCTTGAGTTGTGTCAGGCACAGATGACCTTGTCTGGTCATATTGTTAACATTTGTATAGTAATGATGTATTCCAAAAATCCTGATGCCTCATGCTACGACAGCAAGAATACAGTATACAGAATCCATGCATAATGTAACTTTGCATAGCATAAATGTAACCTTCAATAAGTAAATGAATATATTTTGACATGGGACAGAAAAATGTGGCAATTAATGAACAAACATATAGTGAAGCTAAATATTAATGGTGCTTAAAAATTTTATCATATATATGAAAACATAGAAATGAATGTTACTGAGGTTCAGCTGTATTAACTTTGTTTTATTATTTTGTAATAGCTGATTTTTAAATAAATATTACACTTTGTGAAAAGTGGAATTACCTAAGGTCTGATCTTATAACCTTGCCCCATGTCACTTCTTATTGGCTGCTGACTTTAAGTAGATTGCTCTGTGGTGCAAAACACTTCCTTATTTATTAAATTCAAAGATAATTGTCACATTTGCATCATAATAATTGCATTAATTAAATATAACGTGTAGCATAGTTAATAGTTCAGAATGTATGCAAATATTTCTTGCACACTTTATGTTGAGCCTGGGATCTAGTCCTAGCAATGGTTCAAGTCAAGAAGAACTGTGCTTTGCCAAATTAACAATTGAGCATCGTCCATACACTAGTGTTACCACTTGTTCATTTCACTGTGTTGCATTACCTGTTCTCGTGTCTTATCTACCAGTTTACTTTTGTGTTTAGCCAATTCAAACTTAATTTTAAGTGCTAAATGCTTGAAGTAGATCCAGCATTGACACCACAAACTCCTGCAAATAGTAAAAGAAAAGTCAGCTGTGTAGCCTTTTACTCCAGCCAAACAATTGTGGAAACTACAACTCACAGCCTTCTATGTTATAGTTTAAAGTGCAACTGTGTAAAATACATGTAAAGTCCTGTTGCTGTCTTCAACAATGCCATCTGAGAGCTCAAGATAAAGGGTGCAAGTACTACTTATGAACAAATTGATGGGAGGATCTTTCAGTTTAAACCTATCCCTCAGAATGACGAAAGCATGTGCATCTATCAGATAAAGGTTTTATATAGCTTTTATCATGTGTCCTCACATTGCACAAGGCTTGTTTGGCATCATTTGAAGGCATACATTAGCCAATCAAGGGAAAGGGGAAGAAAATAACAATGCAGAGTAATACATGTCAGCAGGGAAAGGTTATAAGCAACGGGGTTTAGAGAATTTATTGTAAGAATGTGCTCATACAGTGAGAGAATAGGAAATCTTGGTTACAACTATATAACAGAGTACATTTTATTTGCAGTTCTCACCAGCATTGACGGGCCGGCCTGAGTTGTATGTTAAATCTAACAGATCTTCACACTCGTCTGACACTAGTTCTGCATATAGTGGTTCGGACACAATGGCCAGTGTACAGAGCTCTTTAGAAGCAGATGAGGTGGATCTCTCTGGTCTTATTGAGTCCATTGTGGATTCAGATGGAGACGAAGATATCACTGATAGCATGGATGTAAGTAATTATAGCATTCATAGTTTTGTAATGATGTTAAAGATATTGCTGACTTTTTTTGGTACATGTCTGTGATAAACTGTCATATTTACCTTCTCAGATTAGTTCATGGCTTGGCCAGTAGTCGGTTAATTGTGGCTGTATAATTCAGCCTGAAGAGCCACTAGCTTTTGAGCAAAAAATACAGCAGGATTGAAGGAATGCTCAGCCTTACTGTTTGCATTTATTTATCAATACCAATTCATATAAACTACTTATTTGTTTAGAGTGCCTAAAGTTTGCTCTTTAAGACTATTTTAACTTATAAGGGGTTGGATACCAAATGAATATGATTGATATCCAATAATGTCATTAAACTAAAGGAAGAAAGAAATGATTGTGAGGCAAGCTGAGGCTGTTAGTGAGGACCCTGTGGCGGTTTTTATTAAGGGTTACAATGATGACATCATTGTTACAGGGTCGTATATGACAGACAACAGATAAAATGGCAAGGGCTAGGTTTTTTAACCAATTGTCTTGATTTCACCAAAAATAACCTTATTTTATGTTTTAGATAGAGACCATTCACAAAATTAATTAACCATGTTCGTAAACCTAATGTCCGAAACATTTGGGGGTAATTGTTTACAAAATTGGTCGCTCAAGAAAACTAATGAATGCAGTTAATGTTGATTACGATTTTGAAAGTCGTATTGTGCGCTGAAGCTTCGTTTTTGATTTATGAGCAAATTCCGTACCTATGATGCAGCAGTTTTTTTCGCTTATGCGGCAAATATTTAGCAAATAAATGTTTATAAATGAGTATAATATATGCTAAAATGTTTGATCAATGTATTTACATTGAAATTGTTGTTGCTGATTACAATTTTGAAAGTTTTATTTGGCGGTTTTCGTTTTTGTTTTGCCAGTATTAGGTTTAGTGTGTGTATATGAGTGGGGTAACAGGGTCCTGTGATATTGAAATATTTACAATTTGGGCAGTGTTTATGCAATAATTTCAAGGTAAATGCGTTAATCGGTCAATCTACCATATGTTATATTTGTTTATACACATTTATTTGCTAAATATCCGCCGCATAAGTGAAATAAAACCACTGCATCGCAGGCACAAAATTTGCTCATAGATCAAAAACGAAGCTTGAGCGCAAAATAAAACTTTTAAAATCGTAATCAGCAATAAAAACTGCATCCATTGCACTATATTTCATTCGATTTCTCGAGCGGCCGATTTTGTAAACATTTACCCATTTTGGTTACTAATACAGTATAATCTGGGCTTGTGGGCCATGGTCTGCTGCGGAAGACATCTTCAGTGGTAGTGGCAAGGTCGAAGTACTCTGGTGGAGGTTTCAACAGCAACTGTGCTGGTCACACCGTAGGCTGCAGAATTTATATCAGTGACTGGAGGGGAGGTCTGCTGTGATTGACCCGGATGGGTGTTGGGCTGGACTTGTGTTGGCGGAGTTCTTGACTTTTGACATTTATAAGTGCTGTTTGCCATATTCTGTTCAGTTTAAGGGTAAACAGCACTGACAGAGGTCAAAGTCAAGAACTCCACCTGAGCCAATTAGGCACCAGTGGATCACAGCCCACTGTCGACACAAAACTCTGGCCGTGAAAGCTGTAGAACTTTGATCATTTGGGTTATTTCTGTGCAAAATTTTTCCTTCTAATCACCTCCAACCCAAAGCATAAAATGCATCACTTTCATGACAATCCAAGTTTTTTTTCTCACACGTATTTATATCCATATACATTTAGCATTATTTCTTCTTCATATTGAGACAGAATATTGACTAATAGAAAATTGTTCATGTAAATATTTTTATAAGAGTGTGTAAATTTTTAATTTATATAATTTGGATGTATTAGGAACTTATTTCTTTTTAATAATCAACATCCAATCTCTTGTCGTCACTTTGAGTTCGACCAATGAGAACTGTTGCGCGGATGAATACAAAAGAATGGCGGTGTTGCGTTATACCCACGCCAAAAACTACTTTCATTAGCGTCTGTGACTTCAGAATGTAAAGACGTATAATTGTTGATGGCGTGTGAGAATGTGAATTACACAAACTTTTAACCGGCATGGACGCCATCCAATCTTAAAAGTTATTTACCAAGTGAAATAGTGATATAAAGTGTATATAAAAAGAATAAATGTGTTTATAATAAAAGTACGTTGATTTATGCATTCCATTCCACGACCACATCCCCTGCAGATAGGAATCGCGCCTGCTCCAGCAAACTTTACACCATTCAGCAAAAACAGCCTTCCATTTGCTGCTATATTCACGCTAATATGAGTTAACCATTTTTTAAAGAAATCCCCGCCACAATATGATCCTGGTGGACTGTTTGTTCTTTCTTCTTGTTACCTATTCAGAAGAATTAATGTGTGTTTTATTTTATGATGATACACTTCTATTGACAATCCCACACAATTAAGCATCTTCACGCAACACTTTGATCATAACTCTTGTAAAAGATGAACTACTTATTCTCCTTGGTTACTGAGCCTAGCAACGATTTTTTTCCTTTGCTTTTCCCCACAATTTATACTTATCATTGTCGGCCCTGCTCCACATTACTGTGCCAAATAGTTACATTTCTCAGTGTCCATTACCTGTGATCCCAAATATAGAAAGAGCAGTCATTTAATCTAGTTTAAGAAAAAGAAAACGAAATTAATAATAAAGTGTCTTTGTGAAATATATTTCATTGGGTTGATTAGATAATTAGAAGTAGTAGGATAATCTATTTGTAATGATCAATTAGTGACATTGACCCAGTGAGATGATCAGACAGTTGAGAAGGTGGACATGGTACCATTTTAAGGTGAGAGTAAATATAAAAATAGTTTATATGTCAATATATTTATATTTTTTGTACTCCTGCAGAGTCTGACAGTACGAGATACTGTGCGGGAATGCCTAGAGAAAGATCCCTCGGAACGAACAGAAGATGATGTTGAAATTTTACTAGAGTTCACCCAACATTTGAAGGCATTTACCAATATGACGCTTGCTGTGCGGCGGGCCCTCTGCAACGTTATGGTATTTGCTGTCGTTGAGAAGGCAGGCACCATTGTCATGAATGATGGTGAGGAGCTGGACTCGTGGTCTGTCCTGATCAATGGGCTTGTTGAAGTGGAACATGCAAATGGAGAAATTGAACAACTTCAAGTAAGTAAAACTTTTTCAGGCATTCGTTATGAACATGTTAAATGTGTTTAATATCTTTTTGTTTTATAAAATGTAATATTTGTGTTGCTTCACTATAAATTGTTTGTTTTTATGCATTAAACAAGGTGATGTGTATATACTACTTGCACACTTTATCTTGAACCCTGAAATCTAGTGTAAAACAGTCCAAGTTAAGAAGGCCTGTCCTTTCCCAAAGTAACAACTGAGCATCCTAGTATCGCAGTACCTTTGTTGCTGTTCTCATGCATTAGATTAGTGTACCATTTTTCTTTAGTGTTTAACCAGCTCAAATGCCTGAAGCAGATCCAGCATTGACACAGCAACCATCAGTAAATAGTAAAAGAAAGAGCTGTATTATTTATTTATGCCAACAAACTTACTGTTGGTGTTTTTAAATACAAGCCGTGTGAGGGCAATGTTTGAATGGTAGAATTGGAAGCGGAAAATCCAATGCCACAGCTGGGATTTGAACCACAGACCCTCCACTTGACAGGCAGGTTATTGTTGTTGTAGTGTTTAACGCCCGCTTTTACTACTACGGCACCGCAGGCGGTGACACTGATGATACATGGAATGAAGATGGAGCACCGGGGGAAACCTGAGCACCCGGAGAAAACCCGCCCTGACGCCGCTTTGTCCACCACGAATACCACATGTGGGTCCCTGGGATCGAGCCCGGGCCGCCTAGGTGATAGGCGAGCGCGCTAACCGCTCGGCCACGGCGCCGCCGACAGGCAGGTGCTCTAACCATCACGCTACTGTGACAACCTGCCAGAATGACATTGAATTCTCCAGCCGATTCGTATTTCTTCCAGTAAACCACAAAGGGAGTCTCACGTCAGAGACAATTACCCTAATAACAACTTACTATCATAAGTACTTTATATCGCAGGATTAAATAACCTAGCTGTGGCATTGAATTTTTCAGTTCCGATTCTACCTTTCAAGGCGCCTTATGTTTAATCTTTTACTTAGATGTTGGTTAACACGGAAAAGAAATTGCAGAAACTGCAATTCATGACCTTTTAAGATATAACTTTAAATATGACTGCGTAAAAGACATGTAAAGTTGTGTTGCTATCTTCGACAACAATGATATCTGAGAGCTCAAGATAATGTGAGCAAGTAGTGTACCATATTTCATTGCATAATTGTTACTGTTGTATAATGGTTGCACCTTGATTTATAGGCAAACAATCAAGACTTAGGCATTCCACTGCTTAGTTGTCACATTAATATTCCAGGTGTTCATAATTAAGAAATGTTGAAAAATGTGCCACCACTGCAACATATTAGGTTCACAGGAAGGAGTATAGGGTATATAGCGTATTGTACCATATTCCTCATCATCTTCAAGATAGGCCAAATCGACCTGTTCAGCTCGGAAGTCATCCTCCCATTGGCATCGAGTTGTTCCAACATTTCTAGTTCCTATTGGTTTATATAGCATTGCCGGTTTTGCTGGTCTGTTATTCTGCATTCTGAGATTCGTGGCCTGATTGTCTTCGGCTATCTTTCTTCTGAGCTTTAGGAGTGAGAAACTTTTTATTAGGGTGGGACACCAACCCGATCGCCAGAACCCCTAATCTGGAGGACCAGGATTTTTCTGTCAGGGTTTTCTTTCCTTAGATGGTTGTCTTCACTATGGCTAATGAGAGTCCTCTTCCTGGTTTTATTTCGGAGTGTCCTCTTCTAGATGAGTCAGCAGTTACGCTCCCGGAACGTGCCCTCTAGATCATTGGATACTGAGCCCCTCCACCACGACAAGGCGACTATCCCCACAGGATTCCTCATTATCAATGCTATCAATTTACAGACTGCCAAGATGATAGCTAGCCCATCAATGAATCTGCTTGGTTCAAGTGCCAAAAGTGCAGGAATAAGTAGACGCAACTAAGCAATAAGCAAATGGAGCGGCAGGGATGTGAACCATTTGGTTGGCATGTGCCAAGTCAATAACCATCTTATTCTTAAATTGTGTATGGCTGTTTATTTATTAGTATTTCTAAGGAGAGTTTATTTTGCAAAACACCAGAATAGGAAATTACGGAACTTACACTGCAGATTTTAAACTAAGAATGATTGCATTTACGGAACTAAATGATAATCAAGTTCTAGAAAGACAATTATCAGAAAAATGAAAATCTTGTAAACATGTTACAACAAATTCACTTATTAGGTATATTAATTTTATCCAGGTCAAATTACGGACTTGTTTAGTAGTGCGATAATAATGCCCACTTAAAAAGTACACACGATTTAACAGTATTGGCCTTTATGAAGAGATGATTTTTAGTACAATAAATTCAGTCACTTATTTTATTGGAGTAGGTGTTCACATTACAGTTTCAGCATCATGGGCTGCTTTTATTTCTACTCTTACTCCTCTCCTATCTTTTCAATTACAAACAGTGTAACATGGCAATGCTTAAATGCACTCAGTCATGTTCTTACTTCTGTTACTGTACATCAGTCACTGAATGTTAACACAGCCAATCTTAAATAATTTATTCTTCACATAATGGTTGCATTGTGTTTTTACTAATAAAAAGCTTTAAAAAATTATTATGCAGTGAAATATGGTACATGTACAGTATGCTATTGACCATTAGGTATATATGTATTGCTTAGTGGAGCATGGAGCATTGGAGCTTAATTAATGTGTGTGAATATTTTATTAAATATTGTAAACAAGAGTTCTAAGTTAACATTTCTGCTGAATCTAAGTACCAGAATATATTTCCAAGGCCTATGAAGGTTTTGGTAAATTTATAGTTCTACTGATACTGAATTAATAATTTGGAAAGTAAATTTGAGTTATTGGTAACAGTAGGAATTTAATTTGATCGTTACATAAGGCCTTTATTAAAAGAAAATTAGGGTATACACATGTCTATTTTTCCAGAAACCTAATAATATGTGGAAATAGTGTTGAGTTGCATTTATGTTAGTGAAAATATGTAAAAATAATATCTGGAACTCTTGCAGGTGGGTGATAGTTTCGGAATATTGCCTACGATGGACAAGCTATACCATCGGGGTGTTATGCGAACAAGATACGATGATTGCCAGTTTGTCTGTATCACACAGACAGACTATTACCGCATTCAGCATCAGGGGGAAGAAAATATCAGGCGCCATGAGGAAGGTGGACAGGTTGTACTGGTTACAGAGCAACGTGGATCACACGAAGGGGGAGGCCGCCGTGGTCATGTTGTTATAAGAGTAAGTAATTCCATTTAAGTTATTACCAACTTCTACTTAATTACAAAACCTTGCAATTCCAAAACATAGGTTTCTACAAGTAGGTCTACATTATTATTATTATTATTATTATTATTATTATTATTATTATTATTATTATTATTATTAATTCATTTATGCCAACAAACTTACTCTTGGTGTTTTTAAACACACAAGCCGTGTGTGGGTAATGTTTGAGAGGTAGAACTGGAACTTAAAAATTCAATGCCATAGCTGGGATTTGAACCACAGACCCTCCGCTTACAATGCGGGCACACTAACCATTAAGCTACTGGGAGAAATACGAACTGGTTTGAGAATTCAGTGTCATTCTGGCAGGTTGTCACAGTAGCTTAATGGTTAGAGCACCTGCCTGGTAAGTGGAGGGTCTGTGGTTCAAATCCCAGCTGTGACATTGAATTTTTAAGTTCCAGTTCTACCTCTCAGGTCTACATTGTTTATTTAGAAGAAACCGGCATGAAGTCATTTAAGGGTAGGTTTTAAGCAATGCTTAGATCACTACAATCGATCCAGCCTTAGAGTGGGACTTCTGAGCGAAACTTTTGCATCCCTTCATGTTAGCCTCTATGTGTCAACTGCGAAGAGCAAATACAAATGCCTGTGGACTTCCACTATGTTTATAATGCAGTTGAACAATGCTATTCTAATAATAATAATAAACACTGAAATAAAAGCTGGGTTGAAATACACAAAATGATTAAAATAAAACTTGCATTAATTAATCTGTAGCTGCATGACTATTGGGCTGTCAGTTTTAAGCACCCCTATAAACCATCAGTCTAGGCTGGGTTTGAAGCTTTAACCTCCCAGAATGACATTGAAAATAAATAAATATAAATAATAAGGCATTGAATTTTTCAGTTCCTATTCTACCTCTCATCTTTCTACAGTTTTCTGATCTTTAAATTTCTGTGTTCAAAGTAATCAGAAAATAGTAGTACAAAATACTGACAGTTGTAGTACTGGCCTAACCATTACATAATGGTATGGAATCCCTTTGTTGAAATTAATAGTTACATATTTTTGCAGGGGTCACCAGAGAGATTAATGCTGCAGCTGATAGAAGAGAATTCAGTCATAGATCCTACATATGTTGAAGATTTCCTTCTTACACATCGGACGTTTATTGACAGTTCATTGCATGTAGCGGACCAGTTACTCAAGTGGTAAGTTTGGCATTCTGTGAATTGTTAACTATCCCAGGAAGAGTGTTAAAGTATTCACAAATAAGCTATGTAGAATAGAATATTTATTTCCACTTCAGTAAGAATACATATTCTGTCAATTTAAGTCAGGTTCCTTTCTAAGCCCTTATAACGAATTGTAGAACACAGGCTTTGAAAAGTAGTGCATCAGATGTTAGATAAACGACGATTTTGTGAGTTTATTGAATTTAATTTTCATTGAAAATGTTGCAGTCTGCTATAAATATATCAATGATTTAAAAAGATTGAATAAGATAATTTTGTCTGAAGTTTTGCAATCATCTTTTTACATAATAGCAATGATTTAAAAGATTATTAAGGATAATTTCATCAAAGGTATAGCAATTAGATATTTAGTTAATATATAACAATGCTTGCTGGCTAAGAAGATTGTACAGAAAAATTTATATTGTGTCTTTATATTTGAGTGCATAAGATTATTAAGAAGTAAAACTCATGAATGATTCAGGAGACGAAATATTTTTATATCCATATTTTATATTTGAATATTTTTATATCCATCCGTTATTACGACACTTTGAACATCAAATACGAAGGAGTTGTACAGCTAGACGACCAGGCATTCAGAGGCATTCGAACATCAAATCTGCTATGAATTACATCACAGTGTGGGCCAGTATTAATACAAAAGAATGTGAAGTAATATTAATACATTTTATAAGATTCATTTATAAAACTCGCTTCAAATGTCGCCTCAAAGTGGAGCTTGGTCAACAGTTTTATAAAGAAAAATCTGAAATGATGACTTTCTCTACTCTTATACTAACCATTCTTACAAACCCTTATTTCTATATCTTCTTCGTGTTAGTTGAGATAAACATTTACAGAAATTATCTCATTGCTTATTTCCTTGTTGGTACAAGAGGAATGAATATTAGAATACAGTAGGTTGAGCGATGGATCGTTTTAACTTTAAGATCCCGTTCTCTTTGCATGCTTAACATATCAAAAAATGAACAACGATGTTGCATTTCACAAAAGTTTTAAGTTTTCCAAAACTGACACAAATAACAAGGGATATCTCCGAAATGGTTCTCGCTATAAAAAAGATTATTCAGACATAGAGTGTGTGTTTTAACGAGATCTACATTTTTTGTACAGTAAGATTTTTCTATCTCTGACTGTTTACAAGTTATTCAAAAGCCATGCAGAGTAAACAGGACTATGTACATAGGGTATGGCCAGAAAATTCAAAGTATACATTTCATTTGTCATAAAAATATTTAAACATATAGCATTTTAATCAAAATTTTCGAAAATTTTTCCATGTAGGGGGTAGTTTAGGTTGGGGCTATTTTCTTCAAAATCTTCGTTTTGCACCCTTGAAAGACATTGAACTTAAATACCAACTTTGGTTTTTACCCGACTTTTTGAGTTATGCTGGCCACAGACAGACACACACACACACAGACCTTTTTCTAAAAATGCTTTTTTTTTTATTCAGAGGGCCTCAAAACATATATTTCCGGTGAAATCTTAACATTGAATTTTTGGGTGCAATACAATACTTCCCCTACTTACTAGTAGAGAAAGAGAAAGTAAAAAAACTAAAGAATATCTGAACAGTAAACATCGGAATTAACTGAAGGATGGGAAAACATTGCACTTTGTAATTTGTGAGCAAGAAATCATACTGCAATTTTCTCTGAAGGTAAAGGGGTTACCTGAATGATATTAAGATTTTCAGTACACCATATTTCTGTATTTAGGCTCCTCTAAGCGAAATCAGGCTTCATCAGTAGCAGTTACCCTAACACATCAATTCTGCGGCATGTAATAAACCTATGAAACAATTCACAGTACAGCACATTTTTCCATTGATCTGCCAGTTTTAGTTCGTGGACGACTGGTGCTTTATATGGATACATACAGTTTCTTTTTTACCTCTATATATATCTGGAACTGTAAGAAATAACACATTGTTGGGCCAATTTCTTTTTTGATTTCTGTGGACTTTTAAGCATCCCATCTGATGCATCTATCCAGTGTATCTTAAGATACTCATCTACCACTTTCTGCATCATGTGTGGAATTTCTGGTAACATTTATTAATTATCTCGTGCAGAGCATCATGGTGCTGTAGTTATGAGTTAGAAAACTTGAGCAACTGAATTTTCTTTCACATTCTGAGTGTGGTTTCCTAGTTCAGGAAAAACCTTTTCCACTAGAAACACATGTTCCTCTATTGAGTATATTGCTGTCGCATCACACACATGCTAGAAACCAAAACATGGGAGTACCAACCTTCTCTCAAGTGGTAGGCACCAGCACAGTGCAAAGGAATTTGTTGATGTCCTAGTACTTCTTTCTGTGAGCACTCCTGTTCCTACTGTAAAGTGTACTGTCCTTAAGTTTTTATTTTGTTTGAAACAAAGACCTTTGACTTTCTGTGCCGCTGCTCTGACCAACTGCGCTGCCACAACAGTAAATTCTGCAACTGACTCACACTTTCCCCCATTAAACCATGATATCAGCTTACAATTTTGTAAATACTTTGAAGTGCCTGCTTCTTCATAGTTAACCATTATTGGTACAGTTATAATCTTCGCAAAAGTTAAAGGCATATGGAAGTGGGCTGTACTGCAGACTCCAGCGAATCCTAAGCTTGCCCCTCCTACCAGCGCTGCCGAATGTGGTACACACATCTCAGGCACTCTTATGTACAGAACCTCTGCCGGTATATGCACTACACTTGGCAACAGCGCTCTGCTTGAACATTGGCCAGCGTTCACATGCCTTTAACTGTTGCGAGCAGTATAATTATTGGGTTTTTTGTTTAAGAAATTAATCTGTAGAATAAGTAGCAAAACTGGTAAGATGCTATACTTTTTAGTGAGAAAAGTGTTTAATGTGAACAGGTTCAATGATCCGGCAGTGCGGGACAAAGTGACACGTGTTGTACTGTTGTGGGTAAACAACCATTTCACGGACTTCGAGACAGATCCAGTTATGATGGAGTTTCTAGAAAAATTTGAAATGGGATTGGAAAAGGAGAACATGCAGGGACAGTTGAGGTTACTCAATATTGCTTGTGCGGCAAAGGCAAGAGTGCGCAATGTAACGCTTGCGAGGCCATCACGAGATGAGGTGCTTCATTTCTCCATTCTTGGCGGTCATGAGAGAGGCTTTGGAATTTTCATATCGAAGGTAAGAAGCTTGATAATCATAATTATTGATTTTTTGTTTTTAGATATAAGAAATGAATAAATGTTAAATACTTTTATTGTTCCATTTACCAAAATTACTGGAAAGAGAAGTTTCAAGAACTTTTCACCTATTTTCGGATGCTGGTTGACTGACTAGTGATTATCTGGTGTGGGCTTAATGAATGCATAGATTAAACTGTCTTCAAAGTTAATAATACAGTTAAAATTAAAATGAGCTTTCATTGGCTTTCTATAAAAGCAGGACTTCAGAACCTTTTGCTTAATGTGATAAGATAATTTCATTAGCTTCACGAGACCGGAAAGAAATCTTACTTCAATGAATTCTGTTATCCATTGTTAAACTGGTCTTCAAATTCTTTAAAGCATCTGAATATTGTGTTTCACTTAGAGGATTTCAACAGAAGAGCTTGTATTAATAAATGCTTCCGAGGTAGACCTGTCGTGAGGGACAATGTTAATGCACATTGTCGTTTATCAACTGTAGAACTGAAAAATTGAGAGAAGAGATGTGCTATAGGAAACAGCAAAACTGTTGGTAGTTGCAAAATGTTGTATGCTGCTGTAGAATAATAGACATAAAGTGATAAGTAAATGAAGCAGTAAACAAATTTAATACACTAAAGTAAGAACAAATTAGAAACTAAAAGCTTCACTTATCTTAGTAATGCTGCAAGTTCTTGGTGCAAAGCTACAAAGCTTTCTTACTTTAGAATCTTGTTGCCTCACTGTTAATGGCTTCAATTTTCCATAATTAAATTTAATACAGTTACCAGGAGTAATATAAGATATAAAGTTCTTAGCATTAAGGAAATTTAACCCTTCCTGGGCGTAATTATTTTCCTAGTTTTCTCAAGTATTTTATAACATGAATATTATTCAAAATAAGGCACATATGATACTATATTGTGTACTAAATTATTGAAAACGTATAACCAAGCACATAAATGTTCATTAAGTCATAACATTGTTTTTTATTAGAGGTATTTTCTTTTGAGGCTACACTTATTTATATGAAAAGTGGCATATGTACCAAAACAACTGAAACTTTGCCATATCTACAGGGCAGAGTGCATCATCAGTTCCTAGACATCTTATTGGGTGACACTGAAGTATTTTTGTGTATGGTATGCTCCAAAGCAGTTATCAGATCACATGTTTCACAAAAATATATTGTTTCTTTCCTAACACCTGCTGCTACATAGGTCACTGTTGTGTGCACTTGCAGGACTTTCGTTTTCATCACTTTCCCACGCACTAAAGTCACTTTCATCTGTTTCATTGAGCACAGATTCTATACAAGCCCTTATTTCATCCTCCCCATACAGTCTCTTACGCGCCATGCTCCAAATCAAACCAAAACGAGCCAAATAATGAAACACATCACAGAAAATTACCTGCTCAGGACGTATTATTCTGTAGCGACTAACAAAACACAAACCTAAGCACAGACGCATGCTTAAATTCATCTAATGACATCTGTTGACCATTTACGTGAAGTAAAGACCAGCTACGATAGCTTACGCGAACGTATAAAAAGAATTTGTGCGAAGCTGACACGTAACCATGCATCACGAATATATGCACATTTCACCCGGGAAGGGTTAAAACAGTTAAATAAATGCAAATCTGTAGACAGCAAATGAATAGTAGTGCAAGGGCAAGAAGGTTTAGAAGTATGAGTCAACCTAAAGACACTCGGAGTTTCATTGCACTTATTTTTATCCAGATGTGTTTTGAAGACCAATGTCTTCATTTTCAATGGTTTCTCGACTCAACTCGACTTCTATAGTCTGATTTTTAAAAGAAGATACATGTCAAATGCCAGCTTCTCCACGTGGAGAGCTGCAGTGTTGTCAATAAGCAGATAGCGATAACCCTCAATACTCGAGACGTATAAACAAACATTCGGGTTTATCTCACGGCAGCGAAAATGTGCACATGTAATCTCTAGTAGCCTACTATCAAAACAAAGGTAATTTGTTCTCAATACAAATAAAGTAATTTGAATTCACTTAACGTTAACGAAGTAGGCTAACAACACACTATGCAACTGAACATCCAAACAAGTTCCATTCCCTGCACGAGTTTAGCGATAACTGACCTGAGCAGTAAACTATTTATCAGTGTGGCTAACGTGGCAACCTTTGTTTACGTTTCCATAGCAACGACCTTCCCCTCCTACCCTTAACCCCCCTTCCTTGACTGCTGCCATGTATCTTCTTTTAAAAATCAGACTATAGACAATTTTTTCGTGATGATCATCAGCCACATTTTCAATGGTGTCTCAGTAAACATTGCTTTAAATAGGCCATTGAAAATGTAGTGGATCATCAAGAAACAATTGTCTGGAATTTTAAAGAACTTACAGCATCACTAAGATAAATTAAACTTTTAGTCTTTAAGTTTGTTTTTATTTTAGTGAATGGAATTCATTAGGCACGAACAGCAGTGTCAGTGTTGTCAAGTGGTGTTCTGTCTGATCTGATGCAATTTCTATTTATTGATAACTAAGTCACTGTGCATCTTCCAGGTACATTTTATATAAAACTTGCTACTTAATGAAAATTGTCCCATAGGTTGACAAGAAGTCCAAAGCTGAAGATGTAGGGCTGAAGCGAGGAGACCAAATTCTCAAAGTGAACAACCAGAGCTTTGAACACATGAATCATGCAAAAGCTTTGGAACTTCTCCGTAGTACGACACATCTCAGCATCACAGTCAAGTCGAATTTGCTTGGTAAGTTTTATTTACATTAATCTTAAGAATATATTGTAGCATTTCTTACATTTTTGCATGTCCTAATTGTTGGTTTTCTCCACGTATTGGACAGTAGGACAGTATTCTCCGATGCTAATCCTTAAGGTGTACTGTAGGAAAAGGAAGTAAATGCATTTATTAATTAATCTCTTCAACTATAGTGGATTCAAAAAATTACAGTTGTAACCTAAAAAGCATATACTATGAAGCCAGTGTATTTTGCACGTATACGAAGTTCAGACTACGAGCGATACAAAGCAGAAGTAGCAGGTATGCTAAGGGGATGGTGTGGGTGAGAGTCACAGGTCACATCATTGCCATGAAAGTTAATGTTTCAAACTGAGAACACAATTAGAAACTAAAAGCTTCACTTATCTTAGTAATATTGCAAGTTCTTTGGTGCTGTGCTGACAATGTTTCGAGTTGACTCCAACTCATTCTCAAAGCTATACAAACAAATGTGTTACCATAGCTACTGATGCTCATTTTAATCACTAATCTCTGAAAACAAAAACCATAGCTACTGATGCTCATTTTAATTACCAATCTCTGAAAACAAAGATCTATAAATAGAATCTATAGAATAGATGGTTTTTGTTTTCAGAGATTAGTGATTAAAATGAGCATCAGTAGCTATGGTTTTTGTTTTCAGAGATTAGTGATTAAAATGAGCATCAGTAGCTATAGTAACATATTTGTTTGTATAGCTTTGAGAATGAGTTGGAATCAACTCGAAACATTGTCAGCACAGCACCAAAGAACTTGCAATATTACTAAGATAAGTGAAGCTTTTAGTATCTAATTTTGTTCTTACTTTAGATTCTTGTTGCTTCACTGTTAATAGCTTCATTATTTAATGTTTCAAGTTCTTTTTTTAAATTTTCAACAAATCTATTATCAAACGAAATGACTTAGTGTACAAGTAGTTCTATTATGCAACATTGGAAACAAATGCAGCACTTATTTTTAACGTTTTCACTAAACTTTCAATTGGTATTTGTCTGCTAAAGGACAATGTGGCAACTGTACACAAAGCACATGGTTGCCACCTCTATTATAGTTGGCACACTCTTAGTTGGTGATTGACATTTCCTGCCCACATGCTAATGTGCTCTGAAAACTTTAACCAGGAGGAGGGTGGGGGTTAAACCGTCACTCTGGTCTCATAGCAACCACTGGAGGCACAAATTAGAGGCAAGCTTCCCCAAGCCATTTCCATAGCAACGACAGGGGCCTTTGCACGGTTGTCAGCAGTAACATTGAATACCATTATTATTTATTTATGCCAACAAACTTACTGTTGGTGTTTTTAAACACACCAGGAGAAATACGAACTAACTTGAGAATTTAATGCCATTCTGGCAGTTTGTCACAATAGCTCAGTGGTTAGAGCGTCCGCCCGGCAAGTGGAAGGTCTGTGGTTCAAATCCCAGTTGTGGCATTGAATTTTTAAGTTCCAGTTCTACCTCTTAAAATTGAATACCATGTTTTCTACTTAGCACAGTGACTAAATTCTTTTCCAGGAATCTTTACCTGATGCTAACAGTGTGCTATTGTGTTGCAGTGTAAATCTGTGAATCTGTGACATAATATACCTGGTACGTCAGTTTACTTGTTTTGCGTGCGCTGTTTAATTCGTGAAGTGTCGATTTATGAAAACAGCATTCATTGATAATTATTAGGTGCAGTGTTAGTATTATGCTCGTGTTTACGAATAGAAAATTTGGTTTTAAGAGGTAGAACTGGAACTTAAAAATTCAATGCCACAACTGGGATTTGAACCACAGACCTTCAATTGGCATTGAATTTTTAAGTTCCAGTTCTACCTCTTAAAACTTTGCCCACACACGGCTTGTGTGTTTAAAAACACCAACAGTAAGTTTGTTGGCATAAATAAATAAGAAAATTTGGTGATGATTATTATGTGTAGGTGTGTATGCATGAGGATTAAATATTGTTATTTAACTATATCGAGTGAAAATAGTGAAAGTCAAAAAGACAAAGCAAAGCTTTCTGGGAAAATAAAAGCTTTTTTTGGAAAAGGTATTCCAATATTGCATTTGGTGCTGTTTTTATATTATGTTGCTTTGTATGCGCTGAGCTATGAGATTCTTTTTCTACCCCAGGTCGTGGTACTAGATGGAATGAACAAACACTCGATGTTACTTTACTATGTTATATTACTTTATTAACACTTTTTCTCGTCTTTACACTTTCGTCGCATCAATTTATATTATATTGATAGTCTTTCCAGTTTTTTAACAACTTTAGAACCAAAGCTTCATGAAAGTTTAGTCAATTTTCTACTCACATCCAAGAGCACTATAAAAACACGTCTTTTCCCTTCAGATCATGGGACGCTAATAACAATTCTAGCGCCACATCACATGATGCTACCTTCTTTTTGTGTACATCCGTGCATGCGTTCATCAACTAGTTCCCGTGTTGTTAGGGAAGCAATCTTTAGCTATTCTCCCTTCGCTTTCAATATTGAACACATATAATTCTTTTATTTATACATATATATTAAATTTAAATATGGAAATATTTATGACGTCTTTAAACAAACTTAATTTTTTGTAACAATGAACAATAGCAACACATTTTTGTCACTCAACCAACTCGTACCAACACCAAAAACAAATTACACTCTCAACAAATATTCACATAATGATTTTCTTTTGGGGTCTTACAATATCCTGTCTCACATTCATACAGACAATTATTGCTCATTTTATAATAAACGCGACATAAGTATCGAATAAAACATTACAATCAGTGTGTTTAAACATTTGAATTTAATCTTCGTTCTCTGTTTGTGTTTGTTGCCTTAATCTGCTGTGATCCATTATTGTTTACAGTCATTGTTAATTCCTGCGAGTTTCTGCAGCATTATTCGTGTTTCTGCTATGCATTTGGTCACCACATGGATGGCGGCACTAAGAGTGGCAACTCTGTTGTCTCTGCTGTTTGAAACGTCAACCACCAACTAAGGGTGTGCAGACTGTGTCGTCCCAAATGACCTAGTTGTCGACGGGCCCCTAAACTCCATCCATCCAGACTGTGTCGTGTTTGTCTTGTTCAAAACCATATAGTTAAGAGGTTAAATTATGACAATGTGTGTTAACTGATGATTATTAGTTCACATTAGTGTGCTGTATTATTAGAGAAAATAGAAGCACGTCTCCAGAATGTTATAATGTGAAAAGAGTTTGTAAAGTCTGTCACAATGTTGCAACACTGCATGCCGAAATATGTGATGTGAGGTACATCTGGTTTGTATCACTCATACCCTGAACTTCGAAATAGCAATGTAGTTGTTAGATATTCAGTGTTAAAGCATAAGATATTAAAAATATGAAAGGAAGGCAGGAAGAAGCTAAAATTGCTGAAAAAAAATTGTTGTTACTGTAATTGTGTCTAGGATTATGAAACATGAAATAAATGCTACAATAAAACATAATGCCTGTGTCACTAGAAAACTGCAGTATAAATAGTTATTCTCTTCTTTAGTTAGTCAATCAATGAACTATTAACTTGCTCTAACCAAGATTTGAACTCAGGACCTCTTGAATGGGAGACAGACATGCTATTCCCACACCACAGAGGCAGGCTAGATTTCTTTGTTAGCCATAGTTTACAGCTTACCATGCTATTTTTCTTGTGGTTTAATCAGTTCTATGAATTGTTAAATTTTATTGCAGCATTCAAGGAAATGCTCCAGACTCCAGAAAATTCACCGCGTAATAAGATGAAAAAGTCAGACGTCATTCCACTGATCCAGGCTGATCCTCGTGCAAGAGTGGATACCATGGGTTGTTTCGAAATAAACAGTAGTAACCCATTCATGATGTCTCTCAATGCTTCGCCAAGTAAAGAAAATGGCAGTAATACTGGCAGTAAGAAGGTCTTCAAAACTCTTGGTACACTACGTTGGATGATTGACAAAATTAACCGATTGCCCAAAAATCCTATAAAGTAAGATTTACTTTTGCATTTTATTAAACTAAGAAGGAAAAGTGTGTGTGTGTGTGTGCCCACGCGTGTGCGTGCGTGCGTGCGTGCATGCACTTGTGTAGTTGTTATAAGTCAGCTTATATTTTTCATTTTTCATGTGTCCTTTGAATTGAATCAACACAATGTAACTGGATTTTATTAGGACAAGTTTTGAAAGCAATTGCTTCCATCTTCAGCTTTGGTATGACTAGAGTCCAAATTCCTGGTTAGGTTGGATATGGTGTTCTCTGGTTTGTTCTTGATGAAACAGCTCAGGATATTAATGTTCAATATTTTTCTTTGCATGTGATTATGGTACAGTTTTAAAATGGATGTGCTGTGGTAAACTTGTATTTCATAGCACGATCGAGATTATACATAGTTTCCTTTGGCTCAGTCTAGCTTGACATATAAACTATCTTCTTTTTTCGTCAATTCAACTGTTTTTATTACTTAATACACGTATAGTTTAGCTTCTCAAACTTCAATTGATAAATAAGATCTTCCTTTTAAATCTTGGTCCACAAATATTAAATTATTTTACAATCACTTATTTGGAGCCATGCATTATAAAGGCATTCACTCTCTTCGAAGTCTGCAGACCAAGAGAAAGTTTAACATTACCGTCTTGCTATGGTAGTGTGTTCCTATATTGTCTTGCTTAGCTATGCGTTCCCTGTGACATAATTTTATGACATCATGCTTTGCGCCTTGCTATAATCTCCAAATTGCTGAGAAAACTATATTGATTTGCTTTTTTAACATTTTTGACATAAAATAATGTTTACTTATATGAATACAATTGAAACATGACATTTAACAGTAATTTTATCAATAAATAGACAATCTTCTGGCAATGAAAGAATGATATGGGACAACGTAAAATACATAAACGAATGAAGTCAAGTTCATGTTTAATTTGGACTCTAATGATCTAGCTGGTGACGGGTTCTTAAATCCTACTCGCTCACTCATGATTAATTTTATTTTCTCCGAGGACACATATATATACTGTTTCAATTATTTTCCCATACTTCAGACATTATCCTTAAGTATATGTCTGCAGACCACATTTCCAGTGCTTCCAGTTGGACCAAAGCTGAATATGGAAGCAATTGAAGTTAAGTTAAATTGTCTAAACGAACTCAGCATCCAATTATTAAATTAGTATGCACATGAGTTGTGTAGTAGTTACTGAGGAATATGAAAACATAATCATGTTTAAAAGCAAGATGAAGAAACATAAGGACGTATTAATTGCTATAATAAACTTTTTTAGCTAAACACAAAATTGCTTCATAATTTGTCCATTCTACACTAGAGGGAAAACAGTGGGCGGTGGAAGATTACGGGTATATCTGATAGAGCAGTCGATGATGTAGAAAGGTTCCTACAAAACTAGTCTTGCATAAATTACAGTTTTTTGCAAAGAAATTTTGTATTTAACTAAAAAATTCTTTTATAACAATTCATATTCAGCTTCACAGTGTACTACTGCCAGTTTATAAATTAAATTATGAGGATGTACCTTAGTTTGTAGTCATTTTACTTTAAATTTTCTTTGGTTTAAGTGAAATCTCCAGCTTGAGCTTTGTTTGCTTACAGCGATGGAATATCTGGAAATGATAGTTCGTATACTTCGCAGCCATATCATAGTCGTAGCAATCCTGACCTCATGAGCATTTGTTATGAGGATCCACGTGGATCATCCGATGTTCCAGAGCATGTATTAAAGGTAAGTACCAATTGTATATTTTCATCACAAGTAAATTACCAAGATTCTAAAGTAAAAACAAATTAGAAACTAAAAACTTCACTTATCTTAGTAATGTTGCAAAAAAAAAAAAAAAATGCTCTTCATTGCCTTTATTTCATTATTTATTTGGATAAACTTAGAAACATTTCAAAAATTCTACAAGGTGACGATTATGTTGGAGTTGAAATGGATCCTACAATGATGCTATATTTTATATTTGCTCCAGTAACCTCTATCGATGTTGAGAGGTCTCTTTGTCATAAAAAAAATGTGCTAACAGGAGACTCAACATGACCCCAGAGAACTTAAAAAGCATTTGGTTGCCATATGCAACAAACAAGGCATTGCAATATGCAGACCTTTTTAAAAATATTTCTTTTTTGTGTGAATTACCACACTAGTATTTTGTTTAAAACTTTGAAGTTCTTTAAAATATGACAATCAAGTTATTGAATATGTAATCTATTAAATAAATGGATTTTTTAAATTGTCTTTTATTGCCTGTTTTAGTATTTTGACTGCCTATTTTAATGACTTATAATGCCTAAACTTCTGGTTAGCACTATTTTGCGATGCATATATCGCTAGTAATGATTCATTACCTCTCTATAGGGGTAATTGTTTATTTCCCTAGTTACAGACATAGCAACTGCGGTTGATTGACTATTTATTGATTTGATTGTAATGCATCGATCATATGGTCATGATTGACCTTGAACATGATCACAGTAACTCTGGGACGGGTATTAAGAAATATAATTTTGATAATTACATTGCGTATATGATATTTGGATGTATTATTTCTAAACAACTTTGCATATTGAATATGGTTCATTAATCTTTTCTCTGATGCATTTTAACACTTATTTCCTGTCACACTTGCAATTAATCTATGATACTTAAACTGTGTGTTGTAGCACTTTTTTCTGTTTGTTTAATTTTTCTTTGTGAGTTCATGCGTGACCATTGTAGCTCACCATAAACAGAAAAGCATGTGGTAGTTCTTTGTCCTGGACTTGTTTTTTGTTTACAGTGATTCATTGATTTTTGGTTATTATACATCATCCCAGAATGTCATTCTGAGAAAATAAGTAATTAACAGAGGATAAACTTGAGTTAGCATTGCTGGAAAGGATATGTATAGTTATGGTATAGTGAAGTGGCGAACCCATTGCCCAATGCGAAACCACTGCAAACAGCCACCGGAGTATTAGCGGGAAGACGAAAACCTTTCGAGGTTGGGAGGAAATGCCCAATCCGTACCTCAAGAACTGAGGATCTACCCGAGTACCCCAGGGATAAAACAGCGTCCTTGAGAGTTGGGCTAATCCCTCACCTTAAGTAAAGTCGGATTCAAATCCTGTATACAGATAAATACTACATTTGTGTTGTATGAATAATTGAGTTTTTTTTAAGAAATTGAGAATTTCTCTCTCTTATAGGTATACAAACCAGATCAAACCTACAAATACTTGCTGGTGAACAAGGAAACAACTGCACATGAAGTGGTGATGCTGGCACTGCAAGAATTTGGTATTACGGACCCCAGCTCTAATTTCTCGCTATGTGAGGTCTCGGTGGCTGAAGGGGGTATTATTAAGCAGAGCAGATTGCCTGATCAGTTGCAGAATCTTGCAGAACGTATTGGCCTTAGCAGTCGGTGAGTTGAGCATGCAAGTTTGCATTTCCATCAACTACTTTCATTGTTTAGTTTCAGATATGTTTAAATACAGTTCATTGATTCATTTATTATCTGCTTAAAAGAATACAAATAATGAATATCATTGTCAAATTGAACAGTTGTACACATATTCAGTGATGCATACATAAACACCACGCTAATATACACGTAGATTTTAAAATAGCATAATTAAAAATGTTGAATCACTTGCTATTTTATTACAACTTATAAAGTGCTATTTACTTGAACAATAAGTAACAAAGATATTCATCTAGTGAATAGCAGCATCCTTCTAGGCAAAATTTCTTTAATTTTTTCCTGAATATATTAAAGTTGCTAACATTTTTCAAGTAGACAGGTAGTACAGTTAATGAGCTGCAGCAGTAGGTTTAGTTTTGTACATTTCTGATCTATGTAACTGAATATGAAAGCTTGCACTTCCTCTAGTATAGTGCTCATGTATTTGGTTGTTTATTTTACCCGCATCTTGCCTGTTGAACAGTTGAATATTACTTCATATATACCGGGTGGAAGGGAAGTCATTACATTAATTTAAACCAGTGGTAGATCTCGGTATTTGGAACACATTTTGTATCTTAAATTTTCGTCTCTGACCATTTCGTACAGAGATATTTTAATTTTGTCAAAAACAACCTGGCAACGCTGCAGATTGTGTGGGTGTTACTTTCGCTAGCTCAGTACATAAACAAACACAGTAACGGTGGTTCTTGAGAACACATACTCTGCCTTGTCCTTCTGAGCTTACTGTGCGAGTGTGGGCCAATCACAGCTCCCAAAACGTTATACGAAAGCGAAAGTGTCCGACTTGTTTACATCAACAAACCAGTTCAATTCCCTAACCAACATCAATGCAACGTTGTCGACTTACTGCATGTCTGAAAAAGCTGCTCGGAGTATTCAATCATGACGTTTAAGTGATCAATTATTTTGAAATCTTGTGTGATGTTCCTTAATTACTACCGAAGCTGTCAGAAATAAATTACTCTATGCGTCTTACAAGTAACAAACTGTTATCTTCATACATTGCTGTGGTTTTACAGATTTAATTCGGATCAAAAACCATTTATTTTTTCAAAATCGGCTAATGAAAGAACAAAATGCCATTAGACTTTTTTGTTTGTAATTCTTCTATGAAGACAATATTAGAAGGAATGTTAGGACTTCCCTCCCATCCTCTATATAGTGAATATGTTGAAAATATTTAGGTCTTTAAAGGCTTGCCTGCAAGAATCTAATTGTTTCATCTTTAAAATTAATCCTAATGCTCTTTTCTGGAGAAGGAATACTCGGTTAGTATATTTTTTAGTACAATGTCCCCATACAGTTATCCCATATGATAAATGAGGATAGTGTCCTAGCATCCACTACATTTGTCATTTTTTTCTTTACAAATAATCCTGAACTTATTTTATTACAGATATAATATATATGTCTACCTCACATCAGATTTTTATCCAAGACTACTCCTAGAAAATTTGCACTCTCTACTTCCATAAATTCCCTGTTTTCAATAGTTATCTTTGTGTGCATAGTGGATCTGTTCTGTGACATTTGAAACAGAATGTAATTAGTTTTGTTTAAATGTATATTTGAGTTATTGCACCTAAAATATTGTATAACTTGTGTTATATTCTGTATGGTCGTATTTTCTATGGCCTGTAGATTTAACCCTGTATTCATTATTGATGCATCATCAGCATACTTTCTGTTGTATTTTCATGTTTCACAATTACATAGTTATATTACATACAATTTAATATACAATAACTTTTGAATAAGAAATTAAGTTGCTTTATAACTATGAACTAATACAAACTAAATGTACTCGAGTTGCACCTGGTGTTAATAAAAACACCATCGTTATTAATATATTATACACCAGTTTCACAATCTACCTATTTTTAATAATCTTTAAATAAAATATACCATTTTACCTGATAGGCATCCTTGCAAGTATCCAGTTTTATAATTTTAAAATGGCTCTTTCATATTTTTCTTTCGTCCTTCCTAATAATTCACCAATTTCCTAATTTTCTTTGTACTGAATATTAAAAATAGAAGCACTAATAACATTCAAGTATTTTTCAGGTTTGAGGTTATTTTTAGTCACTTTTTTAGACTCAGATTCACTTAAATTGTTTTAAAATCTGAGTCACCCAACAGCTGATAATGGAATTGAATGGTCCTGAAACTGTTTCCAGTTTTTAAAACAATTTAAGTGAAGGTGGGTGTAAAAAAGAGAATCAAAATGACCTCAAACATTCCTCTGTACTGTTAGACTTTCTAATTCTCATCTTGTTTCTCTTGGTAATTTCCACCACCTCACTGGTGTCAGAACAGGGAAGTTGAAGGAGAAGAGCATGTTTAAAATGTATGATAATTTATGAATATATGTTACCTGAATTTAAATAAAATTAATTTTGGTAGAGTTCAGACATTAATTGGAAAAACACTAGCTATCACCGTCTTTATCTTTTACCCACTAAATATAATCCTGAAACAAAGGTTTCATTAGTCCCTAAATGAAGTATGTCACATTGTTAACATTTTTATCGCTACAATTTTATTGTCGAATTTCAGGGGATTAAACATATTCTTGAAGCCATTATTTGGGATATCATCCTGACAGAGGTTTCTTTTCTATTAGTCTCTTACACGAAGCTTATGATAAGCTTTGAATTTGCTTTCACTGCCATGTATTCAGTCCGTGCATATGTATTTCATGGTATTTCTTTACTACATGATCATTATCCTGTTGACGTTCCTTCTTTTGATTTTGGATCGCCAATGCATTTTCCCATTGATATATCGTGCACACGCTATTATTTGTGTGAAATCAGATGTCTGCACAATTTATTTGCGTCACAGCTGTACTGAAAAAAGTTCCTTATTTATCCTTGTTGGTTATGGAGCTTAGGAACCAGTTCAATTAATTTTATTCGCTATTTGATTTCAATACAGAAATATCAGCTTCGTCAAATCAAGTAATATAATACATAATGAGTAAGATACATATACAACTAGACAGGTTTGAACAATAGATAATGAATAATGAATAGACACATAATACATAGTTCATATTACATAATAAACCCTTAGCGCAACAGCCCATGAAGGGCCAAGGCTTCTTTTTTTTTTTTTTAAATTAACGTCCTCCAACATTGTGTCATATTGGACGAATGAATGAAATGAAATGAAATGGGTGAAATGATGCTCAAATGAGCCCGAGGTCCATGGAGCTTTAAGTTACCCGACATTCGTCTTCTCAGGGTAGGGAAAACCTCGGAAAAAAACCTTACCCGGATAACTTACCCTAAGCGAGATTCGAACTCGCGACCTCTTGAACGTGAGGCAGACACGCTAACCATCATGCTACCGAGGCGGGCGGGCCAAGGCTTGCCACCCAGCCGCTGCGTCCCTCACCTCTGTCCACTACAGGCATCATTAGTAAGGTGCAGTACTGGAGGGTAGGATGTGGTCAGAACCCGAGCGCTCCCGGTTAGTTATGTTGTCTTCGCCACCTGGGTCCAGTACTTCTCCATCAACTAGCTCCTCAATTGGTCCCTCCAGGACCGAACGAGGCTGAGTGCACCCTGTGCCAGACCTCTCAGTGGGGGGGAATCCCCATGCTGGTACTGGGAATCGAGCTGGGGTCCTCCTCGCCAGAGGCAAGCGCTCTTCATATTGCATAATATAACTTATAACTAAATCTAATTTGTTCTTAATTTAGATTCTGTTGCTTCACTGTTAATAGCTTCAGTTTTCCTTAATTATAACTAAATTTCTAATTATTTCATATTATCACCAACTCACATATCACACCCTTAAACTAGATGTACTGTTTCCCCCATTAAAGTATACCTCTATGGAATAATAACACTTATCAGGTAAGTTTTTAAGCTGGTTTTAAAGTTGTTAAGTGTTGTGATGAGTTTTATTTCAGAAGGAAGGCCATTATAAATGAGAATACCATTATATTTAAAATTGAGCCATTGTTTCACGATTTTCACTTATACTTGATCAATGTTGGTCATGTTGCACTTTACCGCAACAGTTTCGGACTTGATAGTAAAGCTTACAAAATAAAAATGTAGCATTTGTGTTAGTAAAAATTGACATATTTTTTGTAAGCACAAATAAATACAATAAATATCAGCATGAATCCTCCATTCCTATTATTTAAAATTAAATTTCCCATGCTCATAATTTCTGCAACAATAGGAAAACAGGAAACAAAATCAGACACATGGGAGAGTTTTTGAGGAAAGCAAACGCAAAATGTGCCAGAAAAGTAAGGAATAAAAGAAAAGAAAGACAAAGAGAAGAGGGGAACAAAAACAATATAAAAGGTTAAGATGGGTCAAAGGGCCATGCCTGAGCACTGGATAAACATAACTAGCGCTTAATGAATAACCAGTTAATTTATACATAGGATAGACTGAAAGTGGTACTTATGTGTTTAATGTGTAGTTGGTTCATCTGTTAGTTTTTCTTGCTCAAATTTATTTCAACTTGCAACTTTTGTACATGCTGCAATTTTAGTCACTAAATTACTCTGGAAAATTATATATGCTTTTGTGGCAGAACAAATGTGTACACTTTCTGAGAAAGAAAATGTTAAAATTCTGTTTTAATACAAACGCCTTTCACTTTGGATGACATTTCCACTACTTTTTACTTTTTTAGCAGTATGCTGCAATATAATGAATTGGTACTTTCAGATATTATTTGAAAACCAACGGTACGACAGAAACACTTGTACCAGATGAGATGGCTCCAGAATTGGTACAAGAAAGTCAAGTAAATTTCCTGAATCTAAATGCTGTGGAGGTAGCCATACAACTCACTCTGCAAGATTTCAGCATCTTCCGTCAGATTGAGAGCACAGAATATGTGGATGACCTATTTGAGTTGAAGAGCCGTTATGGCACTCCAATGTTGTCACAGTTTGCAGAGGTATGTAATCATTTTAGGTAATAATATTAAGTGTTCTTAGAATTTCCAAATTGTTTTTTATTAGTTTTATCAACCTCTGCTGATAAAAGTAAGATTAAGGGTTAGATGTATAGATGTTACTTGAGGTACACTTGTATTCACCTCATTCATCACTCAAATGTTAGTACAGATTCACCCATATTGTAAAACAACTTCTTATCTTGTTTTTTAAATACCGGGTGTTCATTTTTAATTTTTACAGTTGGTGAACCGAGAAATGTTTTGGGTAGTTACAGAAGTTTGTTCTGAGCCTAATCTAGTCAGAAGATCAAAAATCATCAAGCAGTTCATCAAAGTTGCAAGTAAGTGATAAATTTAAAAATAAATTAAATTTTAGTTAATGTTTGGTATTTATCAGAACACTTGAAATGAATTTTTCATGCACCTTTAACACTATATTGCTCTGTTTTATTGCACATTTATTAAGAATACACTTTTAGGAGCAATAATTAATACAGTGGCACCTTGCTAATCCAAACCCCACATATCCGAAATTTCGGATAATCCAAAAAAAAAAAAAAAAAAAAAAAAAAAGAAAACAAGCTTATTTTTTATTATAGAACTGACAGACTCATTATTGAAACTTCACTAGTTGTGCTGCAGAGGCTCTCAACTTTCCCCCAATGTTTTCCAGTCACAGAGGCTTTCTCAACACCTAATTGAAGAGCCAATTTTGTAGCACTTTCCCCCTTGTCAAATTGCTTAAGCACTTGCAGTTTTTGTTTTAACATACAGGAACTATGTTTTCGTTTGGTTGGTGCCATAGTGCATGCAATAACTGCAAGTCAATAAATGTGACCCAAGGAGATTTTGAAAAGTAAAGAATGCTATGATAAAGAAATTGAAGAAAATTAAGTTCAAAGTATTTAAATGGTAAAGGATCAATTAAACCGCTATTTGTGGCTTTAAAATTTGTTTTATCAGAAAATCAATAAAAGTTCTATTTTAATAGTCAAGAACATTACAAAACTTCTTTGGAAAAGCAATGCAAAACTTGACATTAGACTCAAAAGAGCACTTCAAGCACCTAATGGCAGTTTTCTGCAAAATGGTAAATTGCAAACAAGATATTCTTACAGGATATGTTTCAGAACAAAACCCTCAGTTTTATCAAGGAAAATTGAAGCTATTAACAGTGAAGCAACAGAATCAAAACTAAGAACAAATTAGAAACTAAAAGCTTCACTTATTTTAGTAATATTGCAAGTTCTTCAAAAGCTGACTAGTTTCAAGTTGCATCCAATTTGTTCTTATTTTAGACTCACAGTTTTGTTTGCAGTTCGTCCATTTTGTGGATTGATCAAAAGATTTCAAATGTATGTTATATTGTCATTATGCAACCAAAGCCACCAGGATTTGTAAATGTAAATCTGAAGGTAATATTGTTGTTAGTCATTGTGAAAATGCTCAGTATTTTTAAGATTGTTAATATTAAAATAGCACAGTTTTATCCCATGTTTCTCTGATTACGATACGCTCGTGAGTGCCATTCCCATGGCCTGGGTTTTACTCTGCTGTCAGTTTTGGGCGATAACCCAGTAGCTGTCAATACAGTGCTGCGGTTTGTCGCCAAATTGGCTTTGGTAAGCAAGTTTAACATTGAGTTTTAAAATTTTTTAATTTTTCAATTTTTAAGGTGTGATTATGTCTGCTATTGGTTTTATGGAGTGATTTTTTGGTTTTAACTATTTTTTTTAGCTTTTTCAGCCATCACATTTTAACGTTTTAACGGTGAGGCTACATGGGTGGCAAGTTTCTGTGTTTTTATCCTTTGACTTCGGGCCTTAATGACCTAGCTATCGATAGACTCGTAAACCCAACTCACTCTTTCTCTAAAGCCAAATAATTTATATTTCCATATTTTCTAAAAGTGCTTTGTTGATGCTTTTAGGACAGTGCAAAGATTGCAAGAACTTCAACTCTATGTTTGCCATTATATCTGGCTTGGGTCATGGAGCTGTGTCAAGGTTACGACTCTCATGGGAGAAGTTGCCTAGCAAGTACCAGAAATTGTTCCAGGATCTTCAGTTTCTCATGGATCCATCTCGCAACATGAGCAAGTATCGTCAGCTTATCAGCTCAGAGCAGTCTCAACCTCCTATAGTAAGTTTGGTTTTGTTTTTACTGAATTGTTAAAACAGTGACTCATTGTGTTTCTTGGCAACAAATTATTTAGTAGATACAAGGGGGAGTTAAATGAAAACCTTGAAACTGTAACAGTTCGTGTTATTGTTCTACAATGTGTGCAAGAATGGCAATTTTAATATGACTTTAATGTAACCTGAACTAGGATTTATACATGTAAACACAGTTATCTGGAAATTAAAACTTTGCCATTTATTATTCACTTTTATCATTATTATTTAGTAATATCAATCATTTCTTGAAGATACCATGCTGCAAATGGTCTATGTACACATTCCTGCTGTCGTGAATGCAAGTTTGATGTAACTCTCCGCAACATCTCAATGCTGATTGATGTAATGTTGTCACGAATCCTTGCTTTTAGTTCTGTTCAGCAAACAATCTGCCCAAAGTGTGATGAGACAAACCTAACAGCATGTTGCCGTGCCGAACGCTGTGGACTTTGCTCAGTTGCAACATTGACTGCTTCAGTGGTCTCTGGTGCTTGAACAGTTCTTCTTGGTTCTGGATGCTTCTTATTCATGGCAAAACCTGTTGATTCGAATTTTCCAACCCATGTCTTAACACTGTGGACTGAAGGAACAGGATCATGATGTCTAAATTGAAAATGACTGAAATTCTCATTGTGCCACTTCATAACAATCATTGTTTTTACAATAAGCCTTTACTGCATAAGCACAATGCTCTCCTGACCACTGAGCCATGTTAACTGAAATGGCAGTTATTTATTTGCTAATGCTCTGGATCTTGGACTTCATCCATTCTCCGTCTGGCATCCCAGTAATAAGATATGCCAACAAACTAAATGCTGGCATTT
The DNA here is from genome assembly GCA_030765045.1 of Tenodera sinensis. Lineage (NCBI taxonomy): Eukaryota > Metazoa > Arthropoda > Insecta > Mantodea > Mantidae > Tenodera > Tenodera sinensis. The sequence goes on from CM060974.1 coordinate 41,760,046, forward strand.
TTAAACACACAAGCCATGTGTGGGCAATGTTTTAAGAGGTGAATTTTTCATTCCTGATTCCACTTCTTGAAATGGCAATGTTTGAGGATTAAAACAGAGGCATAACAATCGTACCAACTTCAGATATGATTTAATGCTAATCAATTTAAAATTTCTGCTCCCATGCGCCACCCTCAGTTGGCAATACTGTTACTAGTGCTATAAGGAATGTCCAAGAGGTGTCAGAGTACTGCAGACAAGTGAATGCAACCACAATACCAGTTCAAAACAGCTGCCCCAATTGCCACATTTACCAAGGAAGAACAGCATTCTGTCACATGTTTTTGGTGCAATGAAGGAATGAAACCTATTGAAATCCATCGGCGAATGAAGGTTTAGTATGGTGGTGCATGTCAATCACTGCAGCAAATATATGAATGGAGTAGAAAATTTGGAAATGATGTGACTTTGGTGACATGGTTTGTGTCCAGGTCAAGTACGCCACATTTTGACATAAGTCTGCAGCAGTTGAAGCAATTGTGATGGAAAATCGCCATGTGACGGTGGATGAAATAGCCACAAATCTCAACATTAGTCATGGCTCAGCACATCATGTTATTCATTACATGCTTAAGTTTCTCAGGACCTAATGACCTAATTGTCATCTGGCCCTTAGACCCTACTTACTCACTCAAGTTTCCCAAAGTGTCGGTAAGATAGATGCCACAATGACTTGCAGAGAGTATCACATGTTTTTTAACCACTCAAAGAGGAGATGGGAGGAAAGAAATTATGTTGAGGTGGTGCACAAGTGACTGTACACCAAAATAATTTTTTTTTTTTTTTTGTGTGAGGAATCTGTGCATTTCCTATGCACTGGAGGAAGTGTGCTGAACAGCAGAGAGACTATGATGAAAAATGATACATTTCTGTTTCACTTTTGTTCAATAAAAATATTTTTTAAAAATATTTAAGGTTTTCATTTTACTCCTCCGCAGAAGAATAAGTTGTCAAATGAGAAGAGAAAGTCATGTGAATGGAAAATGAGATTTTCATTTATGTTTCATGTTAAGATGCAGATTATTTATACTTAATAATGTACACAATTTAATGCAAAAATTGGAGCCTGTAACAATATGCACTAAGTTTGAGCATATGTACTAAATGTGGGGTTTAAACAATGTGTTCCAGATACCATTTTATCCCGTTGTTAAGAAGGACCTGACGTTTATACACCTTGGAAATGATTCAAGGATTGAGAACTTGGTTAATTTTGAAAAACTACGGATGATCGCCAAGGAAGTAAGAGCTCTTACAAACATGTGCTCTTCACCGTATGACCTGCTTACTATGATGCAGTTGGGTATGTACCATTTTCTTCTGTGCATAGTTTGTAAAGTCTTCTTTGCTCTGAATGAATGTTGTGTAGTTCTGTATAACTGGTAAACTATAACAAATGGATGTAAGCTCCCTGCAAAAAAGTGTAGATTTCATTAAAACATTCACTTAATGTGAAATGTACTTCTTGTGGCTTGAACCATTTCCTATATATTCATACTTGGTACTTTTAACAGCCAGTTTTTATCCAGAAGGTAAGTCCTGATCATGTCTAGAGATGGCACCACCCATTGGATAGGAATGCGCAGAAGTAGAGAGGAAGTATGTGGGAATAGTACAGTAAAGTTTCAGTCTTGTGACAGCAGTGGTTACCACTCTGTGCTCGGAGAAAATGTCTGCTCTGATATTGTCTCCTGCCAACTGCGAGGTTCATGCAGTTATCCAATTTTTGCACGCTCAAAAGCAATCTCCAGTAGAAATTCATTGCCAATTGTGTCACGTGTATGGACATAACATAAAGTGCAACAGCTGGTAAGGCGATGGTGCAGGCAATTCACTGAAGGATAAACCAATATTCATGACAAAGATCATAGTGGTGACCATCCCTCGTGACACCAGAAGTATCCGAAAGTGTGTGGCAAGCAATTTTGCAGAACCAGTGCTTCACAATTTCAGAATTCTTGTCAATTCCCCCAGATGTCTTGCTCGATTTTGCACCAAATTGTCTCTGGCAGGAAAAAATTTTCACAATGATGTTGAGGTGCAAAATGAGGTGACTTTGTGGCTCCAGACATTGGTGGCAGACTGCTATGACTTGGCATACAGTTGGTGGTGTACTGTTATGATAAACGCCTCAACATTGGTGGTGACTGTGTTTAAAAATTCGACAGTGAATCTATGTAATTATTCCAATAAATATTTCTCACTTGGTGATGTTTTAGTTCTCTGTATAGGTCATCGGGACTTACCTTCTGGATGCACTTCATACTGGCATGTTTTGTTTTCAAACATTTTGATCAAATTGTTTCACACAAAATTCATTGGTTATAGAACTATTTCTCAACTTGGCACATATTAATAAAAAGCAAAGAAATTTTTTAGGATTACAGTGAAACAGGTGATGCGTACTTTCATAAATTACATTCTGTGCATAATGGTTGTTTTTAAAATTTGTGAGTAAAGCTTAAAACTTCTTTCTTATTATTTGCTTTTGACTTTAAGCTAGCTGAAATACCTGGCATTGCTCATGGTTTGACCATAAAATGAATAGAAACCTGTAAAAACCACACACATATACCAACTTTTGTATAAGTTAAGAAAACTGTTAATAAGTGGAATTAAAATTGCTAGTTTTATGTAAATTTTTACAGTGGTACAGTATTTCTGATTTTTATTAATGATGTATATTATCTATTCATTATAGCAGGTCAGTTTCCATCAAATGCAATGGTTGTGTTGAATGAACAATTAACAGAAAGAAGTGGGCAGCCAAACGTAGCGACGGTAAAACGGCGGAAAAAGTCCACGGCACAGCCAAATCCTAAAAAGATGTTTGAAGAGGTAAGCATTTATTTCTTCAAGAAGGTGTGGCTAAATTATGCAGAGATACTTCAGGGGTTGACTGGATATCAACTTGAATTGTAGAGCCTAAGTCTGCATAATAATAGATAATAAATTGTAAACATTCAGATGAAGTCTTGAAGCATGGCTTCAAAAATATACCTCCCCTCCTAGCTCTCTCATCTTTGCATCTCTCACTATTTCCTCTCTCCCTTTCTCCTTCCTTTCTTCAGATCTTGCTAATGCAAGGAAATGAAATAGTGGATTTTGGAGCAAAGGCGGCTCACTAGACCTCAAGTTCTGAGAGCAGTGCTTTTGTGCTGGCATGAAGAGTGGTTAGCTCTCAACAAAAATAAACTTAGAGCAGTGAAGAAAATGTTGATAAACTGAGTAACCTCCTGTTGCATATCTCATGAGGAGATGATCTTGGCTCAGTTGCTATTGGTCACTGCAATTTTATGCATGGTTACATTTTTAAAGGAGACCCTGTTCCTCTTTGTCTGCTGTGTGACAAATTTTTGACAGTCGATCACATGCTGTTAAGGACTCTCTGCAACTGCCGGTTAGTCTTGTAAAGGTCCTGGCAGATGATAATCAAATAGTTGAAACTGCTTTGAAGCTTTTATCCATGGTAAACATCAATATAAGGAGTTAGAAGTAAGAACAAATAGAAACTAAAAACTTCACTTATCTTAGTAATGTTGCACGTTCTTTTTGCACAAACTGACTCGAGTTTCAAGTTGTCTCCAACTCATTTGTTCTAATTCTAATTTGTTCTTACTTTAGAATCTTGTTGCTTCACTGTTAATAGCTTCAATTTTCCTTATAAGGATTTAGAATTTTAGATATTGAGATTTTGTTTTGAACCATTTTATAAATCATCATCATAATCATCAGCATCGTTGTCATTCTAGATAAAGTTTTGTATTAATTGAAGATCTTGAAATTTAAAAGAGTTAGGCTGTATCTTTATCTCATTCAGTAACTGAAGCCATTTTAATGGCATTAATGATCTGTCCATGTTTAGGTTTTCTTCATTGTAATACGTAGTGGAAATCTATCTATGCCTTCACAGAATGGAGAAATATGCAGGCTAATTTCCCCTTTAATGCCACAGTTCTAATCCATTTCCACCTCTCCCTACCTAATTTATTATATACTAAAGTTTGTAACAATGTTTATAGTGATGCTGTTACTGCAGTTCGAGCCGAACGTTGAGGTGCTATTTGGAATGATTTTTTTTTCTTTTGTGAACAATAATTTGGCTGTTATTAATTTTCTTCGTTGGAGTGATAGTCTTTACAAAGTTTTATTACTCGCTGCCTAGCGTCAGTCTGAGAGCTGTAAGATTTTATTACTGTTGTGACAGAGGGTAGTACAGATCTATTTTACAAATGAATCAATCAATATTGTTATAATGACTATTTATTAACACTTAAAAATCATCATCCTTCTCATTAAACACTTCTACAATTTTCTTGCTAAATATGGCGGAATCCTTCACTAACGAACAAATGGCTAAGCACAGCCAACGATTGTGAAAAGTGAGTGTTCTTTACTAATCTCATTGCACTTGATTGATCTCAATCACTTATTGGTGATATTGTTGCTTTTTATTAATATCACAAAATTTCACAGTTATTCACTTTTTGATGAATGATTAGTATTTCTCATCGCATCAGAATCACTTCTTCCTTCTTCGTAGTATCACCCATGAACAGAAGTCAGCCAATGCTGCCTTTAATTTGCCCCCTAGGGCGTCTCCTCTATGCAGAGGTTACCCTCATTGCCTGGCCGCTTTGTCCTCCAGGTGCAGCCAAGGCCACGGAGTGCATGTTGGGGATGGTGGGGCTCAGCATGCCGGCTCCCCCAATCATAATGCCTATTTTTTAACATGGTTATTCCAGGCAGCTTTCTGTTGCCTCTAGATTTGCAATCTGGATCATTTCAGAGGACTTACACAAAAGTACTGCCTATATATCTTTCCTTTCCCCAGTGATTTTAAGTTCTCTATGCCACACTAGATATATTTTATCCCTATTATTGCTTAAGTGTTTTATATTGATAAGCCACCTCTGCTTAAGATAATGATAAATTTATTCCAAATTTTAAAAGATATTAAAAACAGTACATAGCATGAATGAGAATGTGTAATTTTAATTTGAGATGTTAGTAGCAAAAATATTTCAGAGGCCAGTTGACTTACAAGAGCAGTTTCTAGGTGACTGGAAAAACCTTCCTACAAATTTAAACAGAAAGAAAGTAAAGTATTGGACAATAATACATTCCAAATAAGCTAAATTTATAAATCAAATGGCTGTTAAGGAATATGGTATAATAAGTTCCTCAAAATAAGTATAGTATAAAAAATTTGCCAAGTTTTTCTTAAAAAAAATTAAATTTCAATTAATAAAAAGATCTGACAATCAGTTTAGCTTAGATAGTGACGGTTTACATTGCTAAGACCAAACTTCATGTAGAAACTAGAATAGAAGAACATTGTAGGAATATTAAATATAAACACACCAATAAATCAACTAAGGCAGATAATTTAATCGTGAAATAAATCCAGAGGTTAAACTATTAAAGCATTTAAATAAGCCCATAGATTTAATGCTACAGAAAAAAATGTTTATTTTGAAGCATATCTCTCATTGTTATAAAACAAGGGTGTTTCTTCCGTACTTGACCAGGGATAAGCAAGTGCTTGCTCTATCCACTCTCTCCTTTGTTTTTGCTATTTGCCGATGCTACAGCTGCCAACATGAGACCAAAAAACACTGCCATTCTTACACAAATAATGAGTGGTTTAGGTCCCAAATGCAAAGTCTAGCTAGGGGCTGAGGACCATAAGGCACAAAGTGTAGTCAAAGGATAATTTTTACAAGAAGAGTGAAGCAATTGCAACTGCGAAGTGACGACTAAGCGCAGCTGAAACATCAGAGTAGCTAAACCCCCATGATATGGGATAGTGGCAGGGAAGAGGCAAAATTAAATAATGGACAATACATATTTAACAGAAGAATATTTAAAATTACGCCAAAGTAGCAGATCTCATTCCTACCTTTAGTTGGCACTCTCATTGCTGCTGTCATGCAATAATTTTGCTGTAAAAGAGAACCTAAATAGATGAGTTACAGGATTCTGGTGTGGGAACATCTCTCTATGCAAAGTCTAACGTATTCTCATTCATTTTCCTCACTTTTTTTACACTCCATTTTCTCCAGCCAGCTAGAAAAGAAATTAGGCATTGAAAGCCTTTGTATCTGTTTTGGGTATTGTAACTCCTTCCTGCAGAAGATTTGGTACTTTTCCTCTCTCTTCCCTCTGTTGCCTGTTTTCAGTTACTTGCACTCTGACATGCACATCAGACCTGATCATTCAGGTGTGTACTTTGATGATTACAAGTGCAAAATTAAATTAATATACAGCTTTTACTTTGGGAATTCTGAAGTGCAGATGGATTTGTCTATTAAACTGTATATACATTTCTAAAATATGAACCCCTAACATGCTGACCTGTCATGGCATGTAATACGTCCTCTGATTGGTAATCAGAAGATATGGTCGGTGAATTTATTTTGATAATTCTCCTGGTCAGGTCGGTGAGACCCGTAAACCAACAACAGGTGTGGTCCTCCAGACATTCTGGGGGTTGTGAGAGAGCGATGTGACCGCCAAAACATGAAAATATGGTGCTCTCTAAAAAGCTGTTACTATTACTGCTATTGCTCTCTTCAATATCAAATAGAATTGGGATATATTCTTCACCACTCTGTCCTCTGTGTGATCTGCAAGAGGAAATGGATCGAGACCACCTTGAAATATGCCCGGCCACATCTAGTGCCCCATCCATCAGTGAAAAATATTGGAGAGCAAGAGGATTAATGACTTCATTGTCAAAAATCCAGCATTAGCTAACATTTTGAAGCATAAGTATCATGTAATGAATTTTAAATATCGCTAATTGGTGCAATATTTCACAAAACATTACACCAACCATTCGTTATCTACCAGCAGTAACTGTAACAACAAAACAAACCTTCAATAAGCTGAGGATATAGTTGATGGATTTGCAAAACTAGTTCTGAAGAATCTATAATTATACCATAAGATAAGTGAAGTTCTGTTTCAAATATTTTTTATAACTGTTGTAAGATAAGTTTAAATTGTTTCCAGGCCCAGATGGTCAGAAGAGTGAAGGCTTACCTGAATAATATGCGTGTAATAACAGACGAAGAGCAGTTGCATCAACTGTCGCTAAAGTGCGAGCCATCAGGAAGTGCGCCAAACTCAGTACCAGTGAGAAAACGCCACCCTTCCCCTACATTATCCACCACCAGCAGCACTAGTAGTGCAAGTGAGGGTAAAAAGGGGATAGGTGTCACCAAGTTTGGTGAGTTGGCATGTTATACTTGTGTTCTTGTGTATGTCTATGAAAGACTGCTGTATATGTGACCGCATGTTCATTGCATGCTCCAGTTTTGGCTCTACCACTAGTCGTATTTGTTGGGTTACATTACCCTTATCCAAATTGTATATAAAAGAAAACCATACATTTTATTTTAATATATGAAAAGAAGCTAGAAACTGCATTTTTTAATTTACTTCAGGTATGTTGGAATTATACTAACATCACTTTGTTCACTCACTTGACTTGTTTCGGGAAACGACTTGTACTCATTGTTAGAAGGTGTCCGACTGGTCCATTCTCCCATGTGTCTAATCTGGTTGCATATCTGGCCTTTAGATTAGTGTAATGTTCGGTTTAATGTTGTGGTTAATCATCCAGAAGTGGTGTGAGCCTACAGATTTGTCCAATTTGTTTGTATGAGGGTGGATCAAAAATGTAATGCACAATAATTTTTTTAAAAAAAAAAGTGTAAAAGGTAAAAAAAAAAAAAAATATGCACAAATGAACTGGCATCTTTTAGGTGCTTTTCAATATAGTCGCAAAGTTTTTCAACACATTTCTCCCATTGTTAGTTTTTCATTATATCCTCTCGGTTTGGTTTGAGTATGGCCATATGTGGACTGCTGATTTCACTTCTGCATCTGTCGCAAAGCGTTGACCCACCAGAAATTTCTTCATGGGACTAAACAGATGAACTAAAGTACATAAAATGTGCAAATTGGCCATGCAGAGTTGTTTAAAGAAAGCCAATATTAACATAGTAATAAACAGAAGCTTACTACATAATTGCAAAAGGAGGTATTACATATTTTGTAGAAGACGAATATGCAATTATTTTAATATCATAAGCTAGAGCACATTATGTAACTCTTTATGCTATTTTCAAGATAAATGAATAATTGCTACCTATGATTTGCTATTTTATAGGAATGAATTATAAATGTTATTGTCTTTTTAATCCCTCGTCTTTTAATAATTGCATTTTGTTATATGATTATCACACTTATATCTATGTAATTAAAGTTGACTGTAAGAAATTAAAAGCAAATAAGGTTTAAGATGAGGGAAATATAGTGAACACACTTTGTACATACCGGCATTATAATACTTTGATTGAGGTGCACGGAATTACAGTATAATACATTGTTGTGCCAGTTTCCTTTAATTGTTAAAGGATAGTTGTTGGCTGTAGCGTGAGAAACTTGCACCACATGTGACAATATGACAATGCAGCAATACTAGCTGTCTCCGTCTATGTGCGAGCAACCGCCAAGTTAGCTGCCGGTTACTATACTTTGAAAATACATTTCACCACCATAAGATGTCACTTGTACCAACAAGCCAAATAATACCCCCACTAGGACGAGTCTGTCAACTTTTAGTGATGGAGCAAGTGGTTGTAATTTTAATAAAAGTAAGTAATTTGGTGTTTCCCACTTTTGATTCTTCTTAAAAGTTAATTTAGAAATATTTTTTCTAGCTTCTTTAAAAAAAACTATTTATTTTGCTTGTTATCAGAAACACAGTATTTTAGTTTTACATCTGCTAAACAGTTGTTTTAACAACTCCAAATTCTGTGCTCACATTGACAGTGGTAGAACTGTTTAAGAAGTTACCTTCAGCTTGGGACTTAGTCAAGTAGTTATGCTTAAGTTTTTCTTATTCTTTACTGAATGACATTCTGCTTTAAAACAAATGAAAATAGAATGAAAGCTGAGCATGTAACTAGAGGTCCCATAAAAACAAAAAAACTTAAATACAAAATGCAAAACAACGATTCATTCATAGCCAATGGTCTAAGAGAAGGAAGTTTCCTTATACTTTACCCAGGCAAATAAAGCAAACCTTGAGTAAATGTAACAATCCAAAAGTGTGTACACCATTTCATTTTTTATTTTTCATATGCATCTTTTAACACCAGGGACACACAAGTGCAATCTTTGCATCCACTTTTTTTGCACATAATATTTGTGTGTGTTTGAGATCTAAAACACACTTCTGACACGTTCTGTCATCCTTTTAGCTCTCGGAAGCTGCTGGAATTATTGCATAATGGGTCTTGTCTATCTTGTATTAAAGAGAAGGAAAAAAAGGAAGAAGGTGATGGGTACACCCAATTCACAGTGAGAGGCATTTGCACGGCAATTTTTATACGCTATATCCTTCACACTGTGAAGATAGTGAAAATTTTTTTAATTATTTACAAATATCAGCTTCTCCATTTGATGAGCTTCTTTCAAATATGAAGGGATGCTTGTCCCTTTATACATCACAAGCGGTATTCCATAACACAGGAAGAATTTGAACCTCCTTTATTAATTGCTCTGCATCATCTTTGCAATTGCAGAGGCATGTGGAGAAGCAGGACACAAGCTAAATGCACTGCATGTGAAGTATTTCTCTTGTTATGCTAGTGAGTTCAGAGCACACGCGTTTACGTTTGCTTTTCTTTCATGGCCTTGATTACGCGCTGAGCATGTGAGATGTTCAATTAGATGCCTAGTGGAGCTGAGCTGTACACATATTATGTGCCTAAAGTGCACACAAAATAAACACTTGTGTGTCTCCAGGGTAAGTAAAATTTGCGTCAATTTCCCAGTTACTAGCATCATTTTATTTTTCCTTTATTCACCATTTTCTTTTCAACCATATTATTATAAAGATAATGGATAATATGGTTGCAAATACGCCTCTTTGATTACATTTTTCTTTAAGTTTTCTTCCTAGCACACTCTACGTTTGCATTTTCCTTTATTTAGAATTGGATATTAGTGAAATGTATTCATAATTCGGGAAGCCCTGCAGAAATATTGCCAATGGCTGCATTTAAAGCAATTTCTTAATCAGTGAAATGATTTTGAAGGCAGCTCATATTTGTTGGTATAATAAAGCCTTTAAAATAGTGCACAAAGTATCACAGAAATTAATTGTATCACATCAAAAACAATGTTTTAACATTGAATTCAGATAAGGAATACAACTGAGTTCTCCTGTCTCAAGTAATTGTGGCTCTTTGCTCTGAGTGTGGCAGTTGTTGTTTATTAAGATTCGTTAAATAAAGAAATGCACTGGAAGATAGCTTTATATGTACATTACAGGGGCAGCTTCACCACAAGCGGTGCGAAAGATAATGGCATTAAGTGAGCCTACTAAAACAAGGCCTCATCAGCCAAGACACCCACCTCAGCCTACACTGCCACTACCAGTTCTCGCTCACACAGGGGCACTTTCACCTTCCCCATCCCCAGGTTCACACCGGCGTGTTGGCAGTGGGGCTGTACCCTCTACTAGAGAGCATCCTGTTGGAGCTGGTGGCAGAGCACTCCATGAGCGGTCCCATTCAGACACGCCAACACTTCCCTTACCATCGGTTGACCTGAATGCAGAGAGTAGCAGTGTTACGTCACTGAGCAACCTGCCTCTTCGCAAGACTGCAAACTCAGGTATGTGGCTACACTACTTGGTTATCATATTCTAAAAGGTGCATTTCCACTGGCGACTTGTTTGTGTAAAAAATGTTCCTTACACTTTGTATAGTACTTGTCTGGAACTGTACATAAGTCGTTCCTTGTACATGTATAGAAACATTGGCCTGGAACTGTTTGCAACTTGCATGGAACTTGTTAAAAGAATAACTTATAGTAAAATGATTCAACAACTTTCTTAAATGTTTCCCCTCCCCTCCCTCCTTGCTGCCAATTATGTCTCCCTTTAGGCTAGTTTCTGGGAACATCTCCATCGTCAGTTTTGCATTTCCGTGGATAGTTTGGCCCTACTTGAAGATACGATGTTTTCTGTTCTACTGGTTAATCAGAATAACACCGAGTAACAATCATGATTCAGGGTGTGGCAGTTTTTATTAAAGGTCGAGTTAGAGCAATGAGCTCTTTTTTTACAGGGTTTTATGTAACAGAAAACAGATAAATAACAAAAATGGTAAGGGCTAGGATTTTCACCAATTGAAGTCCTGATTTCACCATTAGTAACTTCATTTTATATTTTAAATAGAAACCATTCAGAAACCAAATTCATGAAACAACCATTTGAAATCATTTGGATTACTCCTGCAGAAAGTTTTTTCCTTTTAATTACCCCCGACCCGAAGCATAAATGGCGTCACCTTCATGACAATCTTAATTTTTATTTTCTCGAACATTTACTTATATCTGTGGATATATTTCACATTATTTCTTCTCTGCACAATCATTAGCAGATTATTTGTTCTTTCTTCTTCTTATCTATTTAAAAGACGTAACACATTTTTATTTTATTCCAATGCACATCTTTCAATAATACCTCACAATTACACGTCTTTTTAATATGATACTTAGATCATAACTCTCAAAAGATAAACTATTTATTCCCCTTGGTGATAGAGAAGTTTGTAGAAACTATTCTTTAGAAATAGACATAAGTGGAGAAAATAAGCATTTAAAAAGTTGTCATACCAACATAAGTTATTATGATTCTGTACTGTACACAATACTCCTGGTTTATTTACATTATTGAAAGATCCAGCTAAAGCTGTAGGTCCTCTCATTTCACCACCATCCTTATCACCACCCTGCCTCGGAGATAACCCTTTGGGTGTCTCCATCTCAGAAATGGGTCCAGTAATTGCTTGGTGGAATGAGATTACCCCGAAGGGCATAAGCCATATGATGAGCATTAGGGACAACATTAACCCATTGGGCGTGACATTTTTGACCTTCATTCAGCCCTTCAGGCTGGGATATTTTTTCATAAACAATGTTCTTTGCATTACAAGCAACTATGTTATGAATCTCTCGTATTAAAATTGTTTATGTGTATATAGAACACATACATATTACATTTTAAGTACTTAAAAACTCTTCAGTTCAGTCATTTTCTTTCCCAGCTGATGCACCACTGCATTTTCTTCTTCCTCTTTACTGCTAGCAACTTCTTCTTTATCATCTTTATCAGTATTGGAACTGATTTTTTAGAATCGCAGGTATCACTTTGAAACGCCAAAATCACCAACACAAAATTCACAAACAGTGCATAAGCATAGCAATCGAATACCAGGTACCATCTATGATAACACAAAAAATACTGCATTAAGGTCGACAATGGAGCCATTCCATGGGTTGGCCCTGCATCCATTAGCATTCATCCATGTAAGCATTCCATGCTCCATATCCAATAGGTTAAAAGAGGTTTCTTGGAACATTTGAGTTCAGTTGCAGCTGTTGATACAGTCTAATGTAATGAACATCGATGATGCATTGTTTTACAGTTCAGCTCCATGTAAACTGTTGCTGCTATTAAAAAGAGAGAGGGAAAGGGGAGGGGGAGGGATACCATAGTGATGCGTAGGAAATTTGCGAGGATGTCACTGACTGAATTTGGAAATATAAACAGCTGCAGGACACTAACCTTAGAAATGCAATATCTCCAGCAGAACAATTAGCAGTAAGTCTGCAGTATTCTGTTGTAAAAGGTACAAACCTAAATGTTTAGTTGAATTCTCAAATACATTGCCTTACACTTGTACATTTCTAAGAAAATGAGTATTCTGCTAGTACTTTTAACCTAAATTACTCCCAATTGCACCTTTTTTACATTCCCTGTAAGCAGCTTATTCATATCCTCTGAAATCTTAAAGTGGTGGAAAAATTTCCATTTAGGTGTATACACAGCACTGGTTACCATCTCTTTATATCTTGAGCGTTTCTGGTTGAACTGAGATTTGACGTAATGCGTTTTTCCTTCTTTCTTTCTTCTCCATATCTGTGTGTAAAGCTGCTGAAGTATTGCTCAAATGTGCCCGTTTTATATCAAGGTTCCTGTATTCCATATTGCTAGTATCCCACAAGTGTGCTTTCTGGTCCAACTCCATTATTAACATTCTTATTAAGGATGCAGATAAATGCATCCTCAAAACAGCTGTAAGCAGTGAATGGGAAAGTCTAACTGTGCAAGTTCTTGAACTTTTATCACTTACTTAGCGCAGATAAGAAATGTGCTGGACTGTCTCTGTGTTCTGGTGGTTAGCATGCTAAGCTCTGAATCCAGAGGTCTCAGGTTAGGTTCCTGGCTAAAGGTGGAAATTATTCCCAATCCTGACTAGAGCCCAGAAGTATGAAAGAAGTATGAATATGCCTGCATGTATGAGACAACAGAAAACAGGTGAACTTCATTGTAAATGAATAATTGTCTCAAAGGGAAATGCTGCCAATATGACTTAAATCACTAAATCCAGCATATAATAAAATAGCATGCACACTCACAAAATAGGAAGAAAAAAAGAATACATTCAGAATATGTATACAGTTTTATACCAAGAACACAAAACAAGTTCGGAACAGTATGAATATAAAATTGTTGCTGGGCTTGTGAACTATTTTGAAACATGCACGGAACATAAGTTCCATACAAATATTTGCCAGTGGAAACACCTTAAGGGTGCTGAATTAGTACAGTCACATGGCCTGTCATGGGAAAAGCTGTGAGTTCACTCATGCTCGAATAAGTGAATAAGTTTTGCTGTATGTGTTCTCGTGATGAAAAACAATTTTTTTCTTTTGGGCATTTTTGACAACCTTTTCCAAAAAATTTGTGGTCAAGCTACATGTGTGTATCAATCAGTAGGTTCTTTTCATTGAAATTAGAGAAATGGTTTGCAAATGTATTGCAAATTTCAGCTATGCTGTAAAAAGACCTATTCATTCTTCGTTGCATGAATAAAACATGTGGTCCAATAAATATTGGAGCTAATTTTTTCCAGCTAGTACAAAGCGGTGGTAGGTTTCTTGGGCCTGTTTGATGGTGGTTGGGGATGGGGGTTTACCATTTAAGCTAGAAGATCCAGCTCATTTGCCTCCAAGTCTTAGGAATGTGTAAATCACACCAGAAGTGAAAGTGTTTAGTATTTGTGTCAAGAATCAAGATGCAGTAAACCATGAGCCGTGCAGTGTCATAAAATTTTGCATTTAATTGAACAAATCTGCTGCAGAGACCTTTGACACAGTTCATGAGCCTTGCAAGGATGTATCCATGTCCAGAACATGGGATAAAAAATTTGAAAATTGGCCAGGTAGACGGTAACTGTTATTTTATGCCAGCCAACTTACTGATGGTTTTAAACACATAAGCTGCATGTGGGGAATGGTTGAGAAGTAAAATCAGGACTGAAAAATTCAATGCCATAGCTGGTATTTGAATCACATTGGTAGGTCAGCTATGTGCGAAGCGGAAGATCCGTGGTTCAAATCCTGGCTATGGCATTGAATTTTTCAGTCCTGATTTGCCCAGATAGACATTAAAGAACAGTGCAGTGGATGCCCCACATCGACACAAACCAACGAAAAATTAGGATCTGCCACATCCAAAAGGAGATTGAGTCCTCCATTACATCAATGCGCCCAGTCAAATGTCTAATTATAAGGGAGGTATTGCCGCAACCACACTGGAGTCCAGATATGGCTCCCTCTGACTTCTTTTTGTTCCCCTGGATCAAAAGCCACATGAAAGGACATTTTTTAAAGATGACAGGCATCCAAGCAACTTTGAAGAATGCCTGAAAAGCCTTGCAGTTGCCATCTTCCAGAGGATGTATGAATACTGGAAAAAGCATAGGCATTGCTGAATTGATGCAGGAGGATCAGATTTTGAAGAATATTAACTCATTGTGCATATATGTTCAATAATCTTTCTTTATTACTTCAATCTCTATACTTACTGAGAAACCCTATATTCGTCCCCAAATTACTCAGAAGTTAAAATTTCAGGCAATGATCTCTTTGCATTTAAACTTTTGAAAAAGTGCCAAAGTAAGGTGCATGAGGCAAGTTCTGTTCAGCTGAGCTTTGCATGCTTTGAAGTTAAGACTTTCATATGTAATTAGCAGTTATGATTTCAGCAACAATTTGCTTTGCATAGCTAATTCAAAGTGAAAGCTCATCATGCTAATAAGCATGAAGCTTGTATGTTATGCATTTTAAATCCAGGGGTTAAGAATCTTAGCAGAATATATTGTAGATTTTTGTGGATAGAACAAGTATTTAAGGAAAGCCTTTCATAGTCACCCAATTCCTCTTTAATGCTCCTCTCTTCCAAGTTAAACTGCACAGTTTTGGAGGTATGAATTTTGGGCATTTAAAACTCCTTGCTTATCTGCATTTTCAGGACGACAGAGGTGAAGGTTTTGAATTTGAGTGATGGAAGAAGTGTATATAAATATAAGAATAAGGGCTAGTTTTAGCAACTGATGTTAAAAAGTACCATAACTCAAAGTTAATTATCTTTTAATTAAAGGTTTAAGTAAAAGTTAAAACTTTGGCATTTCATGAAGCTTTTACAGTGAAATGTTAGTTATTTTTGTTAACACCAAAGAACTGAGAGCAACAGCTTTCAAGAATGCACTGACTGATCTATATGGCTTTGAATGTGCCACAGTGCATTTCTATCTACGCATTGCAGCACTTGCAGTGGCAGTAACAAACAACTGGTTAGGCCCATGCCTTGCGCTTTTATTGAATGTTTGAGGTTAGAATCATGTCAGTTGAAAAAAATCTATATGTAGAGGAATTAATGTTCACCACTCAAAAATTAATTACAGAACAAAAGTTAATTACAGAACTCGTTACTAACAAGGGAGTTAGTGCAAGTTGTGATTGCAATTGCCAATATGATTTGGTTTGTATGAATATGTTGGTGGTGCTGATTACAAACATGTATAAACTAAGTGCCATTGCGTATAACACTGAAAACTGTGAAGATTTGATATTCTGTTCACAATGGACCATATCTAACATATCATGACTGGAGTAACTGTAGTCATCGTAAACAGTTTCTCTCTAACTAATGTAATTATTATGCTGTGGTCAAAATGACAGTAAGAGCAATGCCCTTGCAAATTGTGCCCCCAAAAATAATTGGTACCAAATTTTGCCATCAGGTAAAAATATTATAGTTACTCATATCAATGCTATTTGACCTCTAAACATGGTGTATACAGTCAAGACTATCCCTCCTGGGTGCATATCTTTCATTCAGCTGTTTAATGTGCTATTCTTCCGACAGTTCAAGGTGGTGGTGAAGCAGATTGAAGATCACAGTATCCTTATCAGATCACACCATCATTGAGGGGTTCAGTTTCATTGCCGATGTGTATTCTACACCATCATCTGTTCTGCAGTCTTCACAGACTGTTTGGTACTCCTGAACTGTAATGCATATGACAACTTCAGACCAGAGAGGTTTCAAATACCTCTCAAACTTTGCCCACACACGGCTTGTGTGTTTAAAAAGCACCAACAGTAAGTTTGTTGGCATAAATAAATAGTATTTTTGATGTTCAAAAAAAGCAGTGTGACTCAGAAGACTGATTAATGCAGGCATTCATGAAGTACTCCTACTATGATAAAAAAGCTCTGTTTTTGGCACTTTGTACTTTTTTGTTTTTCTAAATTATGTCCTCCCAACGTAGCGTTATATCGCACAATGAATGAATGAAATGGGTGAAATGGTGCTCAAATGAGCCCGAGGTCCATAGAGCTTTAAGTTACCTGACATTCGTCTTCTCAGGATAAGGGAAAACCTCGGTAAAAACCTTATCTGGATAACTCTCACTAAATAAGATTAATACTTGTGACCTCTTGGACGTGAGGCAGACACACCACAGAGGTGGGCACTTCATACTCTGTGAACATGTTCATCTTCGTAATTTTTTGCTGAGAGCTACCAACAGCCCATGTTTTTTAACTCGGTGACTGAACATGTGCAATAATGTTAAGTGCAGTATAATTGTCAATGACAAATATTGTGACATACTTGTAATGTACATGTAAAACTCTTACATGTGAACCACAACTTGTTGACGATTGCGACTTGCACTAATTCCCTTGTAAGTATAGAAGTATTATCACATACAAAAAAGCAAGGTACTTATGTAAAAGATTAATAACGCAGCCAGGAGGAAAATCTGCTATAGTAAATACGACCTAACAAAGCCGCTTGACATCAACACCCCTAATATTACAAAACAGCAGTTATGTTAAAAAATGGATCTATTTAGTTTTTTTGCACAGAGAACTTTGGTCAGGAACCAATCAGAGCATTCTCTGCAGTCATGTGCTTACAGCCGCTACAAGTGCTTGTGTACTTCAAGTAGCCTTCTTATTTTAGTAGCACTATAGTAATTTAATTGAAATACACTTGTTCCCTCCCCTAGTAAGAAACTGTGGTGATTTTATGCCAGCATAAAACTCAGTACAAAAATAGTGAATAGTGAGGTGTGAAAAAGATTTACAGCACTTCAAACCTGAATGATTCACAAAATGTTGTAATCAAAATGTGCAAAAATGTGTTACCACTGATTAAGGATCAAGCAGCCCTCAACCAAAACACGATTTGCTGCTTAAAGCAATTCCTTCGGAAACCTTATAAATGAAGCCACAAATGGTAACTTTGGAAATTCAACATGTACCATTGAATGAAAAGTGCCAGTAATCTAATCTCATATTTTAACCTAACATAAATATTTGCTGCAAAATTGTTGTCATGACCACTTGGGCAAGTCTTGTAATAGGTGTTGAACACCTTAACTCAGAGATATGCTAATGTTAACATCAAGTTTAACTATGTTAAAGCTAACTGTTCAATGAAACAGAATTTTCATTAACTTCAGTGTTAAATCAGTTTAACAGTGAGTTAAAATTTGACATTGGTTGTTTATGGTGTTCACTGACAGACGGATGGATGGATGCACGCTCACACATGCACACACAGACCATTTTCAAAATTGCTTTTCTGGGTTCAGGGGAACTCAAAACATATATTTCCAGTGGAATCTTATCTCCATCTTATTCTACATAATACAGAAAGTAGCTAATTATTTGTTACCAAGACCTAAATATGGGTCTGGCCATTTTTCTAACTTGTAGGCAAACATTTGTGAACTATATGTATGTACTACATTTGAGAGGAATGTGCTTTCCTTGACAGTGAAATGTGCTAATATGCACCTTTTAGTCATATGTCCTTGCTGCACTTGTAAGATGCAAATTCACTTAATCCATCCTCAAAATGTTGAGGTATCTTGCACCAACTGCCTTATCACATCACTGATTTTAAAGCAAATATCAGTTTAGTTTTAAATTCATCCTCATTTCTTCAGGCCCTAATGACCTAGTTGTCGACGGGCCCTTAAACTTTACACACACATTCACTCACTCCTCATTTCTTAGAAATAATAATTGCTTATTAATCTTTTGAGTATAATCATAAAAATTTACGTGGCCTAAAACCAAGTACTTTTAGTTTAAACTTCTAGCTTTCTACTACTCTAATGCAATGTGTGATTAAGGAATGTAATATAAAATATCTTTGTTGTTCGTTGAGAGCAAAATTTCTGAAATATTGATTATGTCATCAAAACCTTCACAATATGGTACCATTATTCTTGTTTCCATCATGGTTTTCCTCTTTCTGTCCCTTCCTCTCTTTGTTACTTGACATCACCAAATCCATTGATGGTGATTGGTTTGTTAGGTTCAGTGACATCCAGTGACTCTGGTCACTCCACGCAGCTTGACTCGCACTCCAACAGTTCGGTGGAGGTGACTCAGGGAGGCTGTTCCCCCCCTGCACAGCACAGGCGTCACTCCGTCATGCAGGGTAAGATTCACCTGTTCTTAATCTACTTCAAGCAAAATATCAGCCTTGCCATTCCAATTCATGTGCTGTATTAGGAAGCAACAATTATTGGTTAAATTATTGCCTTTTGGCCTCTAGAATTACTTTTTAAATTTTTTTTAATATGTTTATTTTAGTGTATAAGCAGCTATTCCACCTGCTTCTCCATCAGCTGTTTTTGAAAATTTGTGATTGTAAATGTTTTACTGTGATTCTCTATTCCAGATATTTTTATTGATTCCAGAAGTTAGGTTCATGAGCATTTGGAAAATTGACGCCCATATTAACATGCAGTTTGTATGAGTGATTATGTAGATCGTAAAACAAATTGTCTTAACAGGTTCAAAAGTAAAAATTATGAGATCTGTGGATCAAGCAGGCCAAAGATGTCAGTAATTGCATCCAAAGTATGAGTGGTAGCCCCATTGTGTGGAAATTTGCCATTCTTTTGCTCTTCATCTGTCAGTTGATGGAAAAACTGTCCCAAATTGAGATTCGGTAGTACGCAGCATTAATTATTTCACCAAAAACAGGGACAATTACTCTGGTGACACAGTACACCAAACACTTAACTTAGGATCTTAGGATGGACTTTGATGAATGAGATTCGGATTTGTAGTTGCCCAGTAGCGATTATTTTGAGAGTTAACTCATTCATTTAGGTGAAATCATGCCTTGTCACTGAATAACACAAATTGTGGATTTATGTTGCTGCCACTCACGGACTCCAGAAACCAGGTGAAAAACTGATTTCTTTTTTGTGGGTCCCTTTCCATCAAGAATTGTACTTCTGTTGTTTTGTAAGGCTGTAATTTGAGTAATTTTGTCGCTTTGTGGCAAACTTCTAACAACGCACCAATATCTTCAATCTTTTCCTCTGTTAAAATGCAATGTTTTCAATTTGTTTCTCAGTCTTAACTTTGTCAAATATTTTTAACACAGAAGTATGATGCTGTTGACACAAAGTTTAACACAATTACAGCTTACACTGTTTTCAATGAAACAGAATTCATGTTAACTTCAAGGTTAAATCACTTGAGTGTTGTTTGGTGGAACAGGCGTTCATCACAGAGTCTAACATAATTTGTATAAAAATGTAAGGGTAAAGTAATATGGATAGAAAGAAAACCAGTAATACATCATGACAAATGACCTCTGCTATGACAATATTTTAATACCCGGGCCTTTTATTTTATTTGGGTGTATTACCTTATGGGCACCCACATGTGCCATATGTTTATCAATAAAATTGGTTTGCATCAAGAGTGTTTGGGTGGTCTTCACAGTTCGCTCTCTGCTGGTGTAAGTTAATCACTCTTCCTGCATGTGCATTGAACATGGGTATAGTGGTCTGATAACCCAGAGATTTCTTCAAAGATTTAACTAAGTTTTGGCTGCATTTGGTCGTCTCCTTAGCATGGTGATAGCGCTTCTGCTTACCAAGTAGGGGACCCAGTACCGATGTGGGAATTTTTTCCTGCTGGGAGACCTGGTTCGGGTGCACTCTGGCTCGTTAAGTCCCAGAGGGGCCATTTGAGGAGCTACTTGATTGAAAAGTAGTGACCCTGGTTGAGAAGACCATTTAACCAGCCGGAAGGGACAGGGATGTCGACCACATCCCACCTCCGGTACTGCATCCCCTTATGACGCCCGTGGTGGGCCAAGGTGGGGGACGCAGTGGTTTGGCAGTAGGCCTTGACCGGATGGGCTGTTGTGCCATGGGGTTACGGTTGGCTACATTTACATGCTTGGTAACAAACATTTCTATTAGCTTTGCACTTAAATAGTAAACATACCTTTTAGAACATGCAAAGAATAAGAAAGGAAAAATCTAGTACCGTTCTTTCTTTTCTGTATTCAGAACCTTGATTTTGTACTTTCTGTAATCTATGTTTGTTCATTTATTTACTTTCCCTAAACAGAAGTTGAAAAGTATATTCATTTTTACGTCAGTCTAAATTTAGAGCAGCATTTGTCACTTCTCTACCATTTATCTAGTAGCTAGAGGAGGTGTATTCTGTTTTGACAGTCCATGAATCCCATCAAAAAGCATTTTTTGAAAACAGTCCATATGTGTGCCTGTGAACATCATAACTGAAAAACAAAAAAATAAACATGTTTTCTGAACTTCATGTTTAAAGTCCTGTAGGTTGCACAAAATGTCAGAGCCAGAGATACAGTGGCAGCACTATAACTATTCTTCATTTTCAAACATGTAAATAACTTCGCTAATTGCCATATTATTCAGCTGTTTCAGGTTCTGTTGGGATTAGCTACTGTTTGTTTTTCGTCAGAACGATAACATATCACATTAAGTTGATGCTTTAAATTTTGCATTATGTTAATGTTGAATTTTATTGTGAATGATTCCATATGTTTTATTTATTAGTTCAGACATCCATTAACCTGAATTAATCTGTGTTAATCAGGCTTTGGTACACTATTCCTTTACCTGTATGAGCATGTAAGATAGGTGATGATCAGATTTCTGAATCACCAGTCTTTGAAACCTACAGATAGAATGTATACATGTTGTGGATTCATCCAGTATTATAAAAAGTCAAAATATAATATTATAAAGGTCAAACATAATAGGAACGGTATTAAATGGACAAGATACAAACTTCTTTGAGAGGAGGTGCAAAAAATTATTCTATACTGATGAGAGTTGAAATGACCAAAAAATGCATAGACAGAGAGTGTTACATACAGTAGGGGGAAAAGTAATATTTAATAGTATAGTATAATAGACCTTAGTTCAAAAAGATGCCTTGCATTTTTAAATGTGTTCGTTATCTTATAGGAAAAATTTAGAACTTGAACGTGTTACATTCACATTACATTCACACATGGTTTTGTTAAGTATTTCAATTCATGTACAGTCATAGAAAAAAATGAATGAGCACACTACTGTAAGGCCAGTGGATCTCCGGCTCTGACATTTCACAGCTGTGATGAGCTGGAGGGGGAAGGTTAACGTTGCCAACGTATAGTAATGAGTTTCGGAAAATGGATTCTCAAAATTATCTTAACAATGAAAGTATATGATGTTTATCAAGTTTAAAACATTGAAATAAAGGTTTCGGTTTTATTTTCATGCAATATCTTCGTTATACCACTATTCTATTCGAATGTTACCTTTACATCTGTTATGGGCAGTAGCTGTTACTATTGGCAATACTGGAAGTGAGTAGCGCACCGGTTTTTAAAACTTTCTGCTAGCAGCAATCAGCGGTCTCACTGCTAGGCGTGGCTTCCAAATGTAGCACCATGTTACCAACTCCATTTTACAAGGACCACATGGTTTCAATTGCTTTGGTGTTTGTGCAGGGTTTTTCCGGTAAGTAAACGGTATAACAATTGTCCCCAAATCCTACTATGCTGTGATCATTTATATGCATACTGTCCACGTAAGTTTACAAAGTAGCGATGGGATCTGCAGATGTATGAAATGTTTCAAATACCCTGTTTGAAATTCCAGCTAAAGAACTAGCAACACAGCGTCATGAGGCCTTGAGAAATGTCAGAGTCGGAGATCCACTGGCCACAGAATAGGAAAGCAGGATATTTTTAAGTGCCACGTCATGTTGCAGCACGAATTACACAGGTCAATATTTCGAACATGCAGGCTGAGTTTGTTAGTCTCTGTTCCATATATTATCATCTGTTGGAAACATAATTAGGCTGTGTTTTGAGTCACCACTCTCATTTGTATTTGCGAGTATGTATACAAATATGAGTGATGATAACCTATGGAACAGAGATTATCAATAAGCTAAGCTATATGTTGGAAATATCGACTTACATAAACCATGTTGCAACATGGCGTGGGGTTTAGAAATATTCTGCTCTCCTAATATGCCCAATCATTTTTTCCATGGCTGCACAAGGGTACAGGAGGCTGAAGCAAAGGTCACATGTTTAAAAAGCAGATCAGTGGATTGCTGTATGCGTGACTGCGAGAAACAAGCCAATAGTCACTTTATGCTTCTAAAAGATAGTTGAAAATTGAAGCATTTTACAACAAATACCTTGGGAATGCTTAGTGTTATAGTAAAAACTGTTTGTTTTAATGTGTATATATTCTGTACATAAATAACATAATTTATGTGAAAATGTAATATAAAGAATCAGTTCCATCGTAAAAATGTCTAGAAATTGGCTTAAATTTTTTGAGGATAAAAGTGCTGCAGCTGTACAACATTGTACAGAAATGTTAGACATTTGGGATAGTTTCTCTTCTGCTTACTTGAGTGCTGGTACAATATATATCTTTGTGATTTTAAAATCTTATAACAGTTTTAACCTTTTTTTCACTCTTTTAGGTTATATAAAACAAAATTTAACTTTGCTGAAGGCAGATAGGATGAACCTAAAAGGATATTGTAGGTTTACAAATAGAATTGAATTAAGTAGTCTATCTCCAGCAAAATATTTGCAGAGCTGCCAACATGATTTAAACACTGCTATCCTTATGCATATTATGACTGATGTAAAGCCCTAAGCTACAAAGTATAACCCAGGGATGAAGGCCCTTAGCTGCAAACCTAGCCGAGGTTTTATGTAGAGGAATGAAGAGAGTGTCCATAGGTTCTGCGAAGCTAAACCACAGTAATCTAGAAATAAGCAGATTTCACTCCCTCCATTAGGTTGGCGTTTGCCTCTGCTTGTGTGCAATAGCAGCAAGATGGTGTGGTATATTGACACAAAGCTGTTATTTTTTTACAAAGGAAAGGCTTCCTAAGGTTGGATTGGTGGGTTAGAGGCTCTACAAATGCGAACATCAACTCTAAATGCAAATCCTAAGGATTCTCAGTTATTATTTAGTTTGTGACACTACACTTGGTGGTATAAATATGTTATAGGATCATTAAAACTGTAATCTGCTCTGCAGGCTCTATCCACGACGAGAGAGAAGAGAGTCGCCAGGAAAATTGTGCCATCATAGGTGCACTAAAATACCTTCAGTAGATGTTAAAAATGTTGATCTTCTGCTCTCAAATAGCACATCTTCTAAAGATATTCTTGCTTACTCACTGGACAGAGTGTATCATTTGTAACAAGAACTTCGACTGTCTCACCAGCACTAGATTAGCTTATTTACATTAATATCATAAGGTATAAGACAGAAGTGTTTAATTATATAAGATGTAATTTCAAGTGTTACTTGCTAATGTTGTAATATAAGAAACCTGAGTGCATTTCTGCGAAGGAAGGTTTGTTTTTGAGCCTAGTGTAGGGACAGAAAAACATGTTTTGAAATGTGATGTTAAGGGTACCACTTTGTGTGGAGACAGTGCCGGTAGGTTTGTAAAAACGCAATGACTGTGAGTGTGGCTTAAGGAACCAGTAGTGGGCGGGGCACAATATAATGACAAAAGGTGTTAACTAGTGGAGATACATCCAGATTTCGCAGCGATATATGGGAGCTGTAAATAAATGTGTGAAGACAGTATTGTGTTGCCATCGTACCGTGCGCCTGATAAATACCCAATCCTAGACTCATGCCAAATCCTAATTGAGATCAGCAGAGCCCGACTGCAACAATAAGAAGAAAATCACTGGAGAGTACCAGTTGCGATGCCAAGCAGGTACTTGCTTCACAGAGGAAACTACCACACGACTGAGCTACCATGGCAACAGAGCGGAGTTACTGCTACATGTTCTAACACTTGTACACTATAGGAATTTAATCATAACATTGCGCAAGAAATCACAATGTGCTGAGCTTACACAGGTGTGCGAGAACAATTTTAAAAGATATGGTGTCTGTTTGAGAGTAAAGGGTCAATGTTTTCAGCATCTACTATAAGGTAAGGATTTTTGTGTGCCGCTGACGACAGTTTTCTCGGCTCTCTCACACGTTGGAGAGGGCCACAGAACAGGTTACCTCATGTTTTAATGACCCTGTATATGCAATTAGAAGAGTTACAAAACATAAAGGCCTGTATCAAGATTTTCTTTGAAAGGCTGCTGTTAACACAAGGTTCTGGCAGTTGAGTTCTCAAAATGCAGTTTGTGTGCATGTGACCTTTTTCAAAACAGACCCCAAATGAAGTACTTTCTTACCTTTTACAGTTATCAGGATACTTTGAATTCAATGGCTGCATGCAGAATCTTATTGAGTACATATTAGTTACATGTTTAGAATTGGGTTGTTCAGAAGAAATATTGTGTTATGTATAGATATAGCTTCTCCATAAGCATGATAGAAGCTTGTGGCATGAAATGTTTTGTCTGCTTGCTTGTCCGTGGGGCTCCTTCTCTCTGTCTATCTGGTCTTGTCTATCTGTTGTAGCATCTTCTTGTTGGCCTCGGCCACCTTTCCCACATGCAGTTCCGGTGCTGCCACCCATTCTACCCCATCATGGTAAGTCACTGTGTGTACATGTGGTAGTAGAAATGGTTGTAACTATGGAATTTGTTTTTGGTTTGATTTGGTTTTGTAGTTTGGAATTTATTTGCAAGGTGTAGCATGTGTTTAGTTCTGCAAGTTATGAGCATGAAAGTAAAGCAGGTTACAATGGATTTAACCCTGAATGTTTACAGGTGTAGATGTATTACTTATCCAACTGCAACTATAAATATTAATATTAAATACTGGGTTTATTATTAGTACACAACCAATATCCTGTAATACTTTCAGCATTTGCCATCCAGCTAGTATAAAAAGTAATGTGAACTCATTAAGTCTGTTAATAGTGAAGGAATCATGTCCTAAATATGTGCTGCATTCACCCGACTTCCTCCTCTTCTGGAAACTATTGTTGCAAAATGTTAATATTCTGAGAGGTAGAATTGGAACTGAAAAATTCAGTGCCACAGCTGGGATTTGGCAGACTCTTCAACTTACCAGGCAGGTGCTCTAACCATTAAGCTACTGTGACAGTCTGCCAGAATAACATTGAAATCTCCAACCAATTCATATTTCTCCTGGTAAACCATAAAGGCAGTCTGACATCAGAGACAATTACCCCAATGGTGACTTACTATTGTAAGTGCTTTATGATCTGGGATTAAATAACCTTTAGATGGTAATTATTATTTATTTATGCCAACAAATTTACTGCTGGTGTTTTTAAACACATAAGGCATGTGTGGGCAATATTTAAGAGGTAGAATCAGAACTGAAAAATTCAATGCCACAGCTGGGATTTGAACCGCAGACCCTCCACTTACCAGGCGTAATTACCATTGGGGTAATTGTCTCTGATGTGAGACTACCTTTGTGGTTTACCCAGAGAAATATGAATCAGTTGGAGAATTCAATGTCATACTGGCAGGTTGTCACAGTAGCTTAATGGTTAGAGCACCCACCTGGTAAGCGAAGGTTCTGTGGTCATAAATAAATAATAATTACCAAGTTTCGTATCTAACCAACTGTTTATTTTTGAGTTCTATTGTTAGCAAATACAGACCTTTTTCTAAAAGGTTTTTTTGGCTTCAGGCAGCTTCAAAATGTGTACTTTTAGGGAAATCTTGTGATTGAATTTTTGGGTGGAATCCAGTATTTGGAATGAGGAAATGCCTTCGCTGGGAAATGTTATTTAATGCTCAACAAATTTTTGTAATCAAAATGTTAGATAAGATTCATAGATTATTCTCTTGTAATTCATGGATGGGTTAAAACAGTTTCCATTAACCTTTTTTTAAACATTCCTCACACTAATAATCATATGACTTTAGATCGGGAAACCAAGCAAGCCAGTCTATTAATTTGTGATCAAAAAGATTACGATGTTGCTATTAATCAATAAATGTACATTTGCATTTTCCTTCACTACATAACCCTAGGAATATCCTTGCGGTGTCAGTTTTCTGAAGAAGGACCAAGTATTAGCAATACTAATTTAGCCTGTAGGTATTGTTGCAAATCTTGACGATTCATGCTGAGTCAATTATTGTGTACAAAAGGTTGCAGCTTACATGATAAACCTAGTATTTGGGTAATGGTGATGGCAGCTTTGTTGACAAAATGTTTTTTAGGAAATAATTCTAACATAAGCCGAGATACTAACTTGAATATATGAATAGTTAAAATACCTCAGGAAGTCAATGCTTGTAGATAGATCATTCTGAAAATGCACAAGCACGAATGGCTGAGTTTGTTGTTTTATTAAGTTTGCAGTATTCACACAGTGTTAGTCTTCCCTCCTTTCCCACTATTTATGTTCACATTATGTAGGTACTATGCACAAATTTATACTCATTCAAAATATTATTTTTCAAAGGCGATTGAGAAAGTAAGATTATGTATGAGGGGTAGAATCGGAACTGAATAATTCAATGCCACAACCGGGATCTGAACAGATGTTGCCTACATGCGTTTCATGTGTTTAAAAACACCAACAAAAAGTTTGTTGGCATAAATAAATAATAAGAATATGTGTGTTTAAAATACTGAAAACATTGCCCAAACCATAGCAGGTATAAGTAGATTGACTTTATATCTTTTTAGATTTAAAAATCTGATATTATATTCAATGTTCTTTCTGTAGTCATTATTGGCTACAAACTCCCTTACAGCTAATTGAGGTAAACACTTGCAGAAATGATTTCATGACATATCTCGTATGTATGGTGTTAGAATTACACACTCTTTCTCCGACATTGCAACAAACAACTGAATGATGACCACTTCAGAAAATTACAAAGCGTTGGAAGTTCTGATCATGAATGTCTTAGAAATGGCAGATTTTATAAAAGTTTTATTTGAAAGAAATTGTGTATTTTAAAGGAATCTACATTTTTTTGTCTGTCTCATATGGTTTATCGTTATGCAAAATTATACAAAATGAATTCCAAATGAGGAGGACTTTACAGGTTGTTCCAGAAATTTCAAAATATTAATTTTATTAGTCATGTAAATATCTTAAAACATTCCATCAAAATCGTTAATGCTGTTTTTGAAAAAACGAACAACAAAAAATGTAAAGAATAGTTTGGAGTAGTGGGGTTTTCCTGTAAGCCTTTGTGCTGCATCCATATTTTTGGTTTTGTTATGCTATTCACACAACCTTTGTTAATGAACATGACCTCAAAACAGGTATTTCTGGTGAAATCTCTATATTGAGGTTTTAGGTGGAACGGCATACTTTGTCTACCTGCACAGATATTAGGTGCTAGAGAAAATTAAAATATTTCCTTCAACTTGCATGTACGCACAGTAACTATTAATTTTAGTTCAGGATATTGAGAACTATACTTCATCCAGCCCAAGAAAGATCTTGGTGTAAACAAATGCATGTGTCACCAACACAGCACACCTTACAAGCAAATGTAAATAGTTTGTTACTGCACTGCTTGTAGTATCACCCTTTTTGAACTGCGAGTAATTTAGACAGTTAATTACGATAGTATTTTAATAGCCTTTTCATTTAAATATAATTTAAATAACTACTTTCTATTTATTATCATGGCCCTACAGTTATTGGTATTCTCATGTTTTATTGGAAAGAAGCAACAATGTAGGTAGTGCAGTATTGTTTCTGTTGCAATCGTGGCTGAGTACTTGTCAGGTCAGAACAGTGTAATTAAACGTAGAAGTGGCAAAGTAGTGAAAAAACAAAAATTTTTTATGTGCTCAACTTTTTGTTTGAGTGTTTTGATTCCCTGGCTGTTAAGGATGTCATTAAATAATATTTGAAGCAAATTGAATACTTGAATGATTTGTGATCAAATTGTAGACAGACAATTCGAGCAATATCATCACTTTTGATTCCAATTTGGGTGTCATTCCGTTACCCAAGGCCTCTTTTAACACTTTGGCTAGTAAAACATGTTTCATAACATTTTTTCACCCATTCTTGAACTAGTAAATTAGTCTAACACATATAGTAGTATGTATTGCTTTATATTAGTGCTGGTCCAGTGAAAGACAGCATGAGGATAATGTAACAATCAGAGATGCGAATGGCAATTTCTTGAAATCTAATAGTAAATACTAGCTGAGAAGCTGCTGATTGAAAAGAGGGCTAGTTTCACCGTGAGTTCACAAAATGTTCAAAATGCAGAGTGATACTATGTGCATTGTTTATGTTAGGACCCATTTGTGGGCCAAAGAATATTATTGAAAGTAACTCAGTTACTTAAAGATATAACCAGACCTGTCTTAGTTCACATCAGGGCCTCTCAGGGTGCATGCACCAGTGCATTGTACAGTGCAAGGTGCAAAATGCGGCTATGAAAACTTATCCTTGGTGCAAGCATCCACTCGCTCTGTCCTTATGCTTGTTTTTCTCACCTTGCTGTCTCACCCTTCTTCACTTTCATTGCTGTTTTTTCCCTACTTGTAATGTCTACTGATTAGTTTGGTTTGTTATGACCAGATATGGTCTTTTATTTTAATGATATAGAAAGCAGTGGTACAAGACTCATGTTTTGATAAAGAATGCTTTTCTGCAAGATGTATCAACCTCTTTAATTCTTCCTCTCTAGCATCCCCTAGATTTTACCATATGTTTCTGTATGTACTATGTTAGTGTCTTTCAACAGATGAATTTCTTACTTCATTATTGTACTGCAGATAAACCATTTGGTTTTACCGTCACAACTTTCAGAAAAAATAAGAATGCTCCCATTCTGCTTTAAATGGACTTCTGGCATTCTTTGCTTTCTTTGGAGTCAGTTGTCCCATCATTGGTAGTTGTATTTAATGTATTGTTTTCACTGATAAGATGTTATCAATATCGGCTTCCTCGCTTCTTCGTTCTCCAACCGCAAGTTGAGCTGAACTTAACCAATCCATGGTGCAAGGAACCTCTACACATTGAATGGCACCTAACGCTATTTTAAGCTTTTAGAGGGCCTGATTTAGATGTACAGCATTGCAGTATTAACATAAAAAGAAGGGGGGAAACGTTTCATAACAAGCATACAAAGGAGTAATGCAAAGTAATATTTTTTAGAAAGAGATGAGATAATTTCTTTTTTATCATGTATTGCATAACTAGAAAAAAGATGTACATTCCAAAATTATTTATTTGAATCGTATAGTCTACTAACCTTAATTTTGAGAAACCATTGTAAATAATGAATAAAAAAATTATTTTTATGAAGATGTACAGGTAAAGGATCATTTGTAATATAATTGTTTATAATAAATCTGCATGGAAACAACTGTGTAAATATTAAACACTATGTAAATAACCTGTAAATAATTGTAGGTAACTAAACTATGAGTGATTTTGAACTGAACATTTAGAAGTGGTTGTGGCATTAAATCAGAAAAAGGTACCAAGCTAGAAAGTAGTTTCAATTTGCTAGCACTTGTTTATAGTTTGAAATAATCCGAGGAGGTGCTTTTTACTTCAATTCGAATGAATTTAGTCTCAATTTAATGTTAACGTGACATTGCAAAATCTCTCTTAGAAATTAAATTTTGCATGGCATTCTAACATTAAATTGTGACAAAACTCATTCAAATTACAGTAGAAATGCATTACAGCATTGTTCACACAATGTTTACGTGACAGTGAAATAATAAACCATTTATATCCATTCATCAAGAAGCTAGATGACTCGAAATGTTTGACACAAATTATTTCTTTTTCGCAAAATGATTCTTTATTGACAATAATTTTATTGGACATATTTGTTACACTCATCATGTAGAATCCTGGTTATTATATGGCTAAAGCAGTACCTTCCATCTTGTGTAAAAGATAAGGGAAGCCTATAGTCTCTATATGTTTGTCATATTAGTAGATTTAATTTGCTTCACTGTTAATAGCTTCAGTTTTTCATATGACAGATATCTCGTGATTTTAGTCAAAGGGATATTCAGAGATTAAAATGTCTGTTGTTAAGCTCTTAAAAATAAGTATGTAACTATTTCATTTTGATAAGAAAAAAAAAAAAATAAGTGTAAACTGGTTGTATGTTAAGAGGTTAACTGTATAAATAGGTCAAAAATCAGCATTTCAAGTGGATTTTTGTTGAATGATTCCAACTAACATGTTGTATTGAACCCTCGTGTTGTATGTTATGTATATATGTACATGGCTTTGTATGACGTAAATGCATTTTTAGATATGCTTTCTAAATGAGTTGTGTATTAAAATTGTAGGATGCATGCCACCCCCTAGGGAAGTTCCTCCCCGTCCTCGACATCCTCCCACATATACTGTGGCAGCACAGATGGCACGCATGCAGAGGTTGGGGCGGGCGCATTCACATGAGGGTGTGACTGGCGGCTATTATCACAATGATCCTGGTGAGGATGGTAAGTTCTCTTTTTAAATTAATTGGGGAACATTTTTAATTATTTATTTGCTTTCGTTTATTATTTTTAAGTATTGCAAATTGAATTGTAAGATTTAGTAGTTCACATTTATACTTGGTAAAAATACTTGTCTAAAGCCAGAGAGATGGCCAAAGAGTTGTCTTTTGCATTGTTCAAATGAATTAGTTTTTTACATAGTCAGATGGGCTCGTGGGTCATGGAAAGTGCATCCAAGCTGAAGACCATGAGTTTGAGATGGCTATTTATTATTCATTTCTTGGTGATGGCCTTGGAGTTTAATATGCCCAAAAACTTGCACAACTTCATAAATACAGTGAAACCTGCCTAAAACGGAACGAGATCATTCCACTAATATTTTTCCATTTTCACGAGTTTCCATCTTACAAAGGGTTGTAATATTTTAGTGAAAGAAAGTACAACAAAAACAATCATATAGAATTAAACTGAAGGAATAATTTAAATAAAATTCTGTAAATAAAAAATAGGTTCAATTGTATGTTTTGCTGTATTTTCAACTTACATATCATACATAATTGCAGTTTCTCCATTAGTTTCTTTACCCCCACATATCCGTCAAGATGCACTGTTGCAACTTCTTCACAAGAGAACACTCTGTGATCTCGTTTGCATCCTGCATCAGTTCCAGGAGTTTTGGAACATTCTTGGAAACTGCAAATTCCTGAAGGTCACTCACAACAGATAATGCGTCTCTAAAAGTGCATATTTTTGGCCCCCTTTCGTTGGCGTAGTTATCCATTCATTCCATGACTTCACAACTGCTGTTTCCAGCAGCAACATCTGCTGCACTTTGAATGTCTTCAATCATGGCAAGTTCATTATCAAAGCATGTAACTATGTATTAAGCATAATGAATATCCATCTTATGTTATTTATGCAAGCGGTTCTGGAAAAATTATTCCATTTCCACGTTAGGCAGTTTTTCAGTTTAGAGTGTTATTTAACATAGGAAATAGCTCCATTCTGAGATTTATTTTCCGACTGTCCAGGTTTCTGGTATAAGGGGGTCGGTTAATTGAGGTTTTACTGTATTGCGTGACTGGCAACATGAAAAGCTCTAACAGTTAATTGTTACTGTGAAAGCTTCAAATGTTAAAGTAAAAAGTATAGCAGTATTCATGACAGTGAAACGTGATATGATGATAGAGAAGTTCATAGACACTGTTGACTACTGAAAATGATCAGAATCATGAAATCAGTGAATCGATTCTATGTCTTAGCTTGAAAGTATCATTTGATATTTTTAGGCAACTTATATCATTTAAATATAGAAATTCTGTTAAAATTTGTTTATGTATGATAACCAACAAAGTTTGCCTTGAATGTGTGCCAAACTGTGAAACTAATAGCTTCCTCTAGCATTATGCGATAGATTGTAGATCTCACTAGCAATGTTGAACAGCAGTTGGTGGAGAGATCTAAGGCATTTATGTGTTACTTCTTGGCGTTGGACAAAACCCAAGAAAACGGAACATGTTTCGAGAGCTGTTTGTTCTATCATTGACCTGATGGCAACTGCTGGAACATGTGTCCTTGTGTTGGAGATAGTTGTGCTAGTGTTGTCATTAGTGTATTTTCGAGGAATTTCTTGCTGAGGTGGTTGCTTGGAGGTAATTCAAAGTCCAAAATCCTGCCTTTGTTTTTTAAAATGAAAATGTTGCACCAGACTGTTGTTTTAAGTTAGAGATGCTTTTTTAAAAGTATAGGTTCAGGACCAATTTCCTTGGCCAAAAGTGAGCTGGTAATGCCAATTTTTCTTGTTTATGTTACCTGTATGAAGAATGATACAGACGGCCATGAGTGGAAGCTTACGTAAACAAAAACAGATAAGTGGTATTACGTCACCTTCCTGGTACCTGGCCTGTACAGTTTGGCAATATTGAAATAAAGCAACTTGACTCTCTTACCGCAGATTAATGCACTTCCACAGATACAGTGGATAAAAGTCTACCCTCTATATCAGGGATTCAACCACTTGTGGATTAAGGACATGTTTCATTAGTGATAAAAGAAACACATGTTTAACCTGTTGTGGATAGTTTAATTTATTCCTATTTATGCACTCAGTGCTGATGTTTTGATGGTGAGACTGTACTGCGCTATAATCCTGCCTTCTCTGACCTCTCTAAACCATGCCATGCTACACCAGCACCCTCCTCCAACAACTACACTCTTTTGTTCAGACAGAAATGTTCCTTTGCCTATGTTTTTAATTGCCTTTTTGTATTTCCCAATACAAACTTTGTTGCAGTCTTTGCAGTTAAATTTGTATATTCCTATTGTTTCTGTTGCTGGTATGGGATCCTTTAGTTCAGAATGTATTAGGTTTTGGATGGAGTGTGGGTTTTTGGGTACTAGAATGATTTTATGCTCTTTGAATATTTTCTGGAACTGGGCATGGGCTTTGGAATGGTAAGTGCATTTTTCCTTTACTGCTGATAGTTTGATGGTTTTTGTATTGTTTGAGTTTTTGTGCCTTTTGGATTTTTTTTGTATTAACATTTGAAACCATTGTTTTCTACTGTTCTGTATATTGTCTTTTTTCTTTGTTAAATTTTGCAATGTTGTGAGGTAGGTGAAAAATCCTATGTATCAAACTGTTGAAGACTGCATATAGTATCAACTGTTGTATTTTATATAGTTGTCTGTGTGTGTTGGTTTTCTATATATGCAAAACTTGGTGAAAAATGGATGCAAGTAAGTATACTTAACAGAAGTATACCACAATTATCGTAGCAGCCTGGGTTGGATCCCAGGCAACCACATGTGGGATTTGTGGTGGACGAAGCAGCACTGGGGCGGGTTTCCTCCAGGTTCTCTGGTTTCCCCCACCATATCATTCCACCAGTGCTCCATCTTCATTCAATGTATCATCAGTGTCATCATCAAAAAAAAAAAAAAAAAAAAAACCACAGCCTTATTGCCATTTTTCTAAATATACATGAAATGTAACATTGGACTAGTGTGTTTAGGATAATCAAGGTTTTGTTGTATAATGGCCAGAGAATGTAACATCAGAATTTTGTTGTTGATTTCGTTTCAATTTCTCCATGGAATGCAGTTTGTAGCAATGACAGTTCTTTTTAATATGAAGAGTTCTTAAGCTTCAAGGCATATCAGGTTCAGATAAAATAACCGAGGACAAAGATTCTTTAAATAAGTATTTGATTTTAAGGTAAAATAATTGTACTTAATCAAACAAGTTGTAGGAGAAACTTGAAGCTCATGATATTTAATTTGCAATAACAGGAATGGATAATTTAAGTTGGTATTTGTTGTTTATTTTATGTCCACCAAAAATATGTCAATTTTCTGTTATATGAATGTTACACTATATTTTGTGAAGTTTATTGTTGCGTCCAAAATTATACAGTTTTGTAATGTGGAGCGTGACCAACAGAGTGTAAATTGAGGGAAAAACAAAGGAAGAACAGTCATTGCTAGGCACTGTAACCAAGAAAAATAAATATAGGTAAATATTTTACAGAAGGGTTGTGATCTTGGCGTCATATGTGAAGATGTGAAATTTTGTGCAAATAGCAATGAATGCACATTGTAATAAACACAAAACATATAGGTAATCAAAATTATAAGGAGTACCAAACAACCCAATAGTGATCATGTAGAGAAGAAACATTGCATAATAATTATCCATGGTTATAAATATGGGTTAAAGAAAAAAAAAAACCAAAGCTTGTAAAAATGATGCCGTTTAGGCTCGCATAAGAAACAATTATAAAAGAAAACTGCTACAGCAATAACCCAAATAGTTTGACAGTGGCTTCAAGAGCATGTTAAAAAGTGAAGTGATTTGTGAATGCATGTTACTTTGACCCAAATAAAGTTAATTTGAGTAAAACCCAGATTTTCAGTAGAAAAACAAATCTTTGCCCACGCCATCTTATCCTTAATCCGTCAGCTGTTACACATGATCCTGTAACAAAGAACTCATTTGCTCATTTTATAAAAAATTGCCATAAGGTGTAAAGAACTCACTGCCTAATTACAATTTATTATGAAAATCTCTGAAAATATTTTACTTTGAACTATTTGCGGATGTAATACTTGGTATGTTTCAATGTTGCAAGGCATATTTGGAGAATTTTCAAGAAAGATTAGTAAGTTTTAAGTACACGGATATAATTTAGTTCGTGACAATCATTTTTCATCTTTTGTCGTTCACATATTACACAAACATATTGATGCAAGCCATATGTCCTTGCATTTGACAGCATTTTGTTTTGTTTTTGTATTTGGTTAAGGTTATAGCTTCTGACATTTGTAAAACGTTCAAATACGATTAACACTAATAACATTTAGTAGTATTACTAGTAGTTTATTATTGTCAGTAGACTCATACAGGGTGTCTGACATTGTCAGAGGCTATTTACAATATTTACAAAATTTATACAGATCAAAATTATTTTATCCAAAGGTTTATAATAATAATAGTAATTGTGTCACAATATATAGATAGTTTCTAACAATTCAAACTCAAATTACATTTCATCCATTTTATACAAACATTCATGAATAAAATACTGCTTTAGTGTATTTTTAAAACAATGTTTTGTACAGGACTTAGTTTCAACAAATAGTTTATTGTGCAGTATACTGCCTACAATATATGGATCAGTATTTATTTTCTTTTTACTCGCTGCTATTCTATGAAAGTCAATATTTTGTCTTGTGTTATGCAGATGTATTTCACTATTCATCTGGACACCATTTGTGCTATTTGCAGTTAAGAGAAATGCAGTCAGTGTCAGATTAACCATGGGAGAAATAGATTCGTTCATTTTTTCTTCCTCTTAGGTCAAATATCATAACTTTGGTTTTTTTCTTCATTTACTTTTAGTTTATTGCATTCAAAATAATGTGTTAGTACTGTTAATGATTTCTCTGTTAACATAATACTAACAATATAAACAGACGTTTTTACTTTATAAATCATGACAATGCTTTGGGGTTATGTATATACTGCCACATAACTAAGAATACTTCTTGTGTTTCACAGATGATGAAGACGCACAAGTGTCTGCAGTGTGAGCAACCAGTGTCGTTGTCATTGTGTTCATCCTCGCCACCCTCCCACCCCTGCTAGAACCAAAGAGGGCCATGTGCAGTTTTCTTTATTAAGTGTAATCGTGGGCATGAGTGAACATTGCCAATCCATTTGCAGAACTGTTCCTTATTTGGAACTACAGCAAGAGATCAGCCAGAAGAATAAGTTGGTACCTGAGTAAAATCTTCGTTACTGCACAGTCTTGGTTTTAATTTCATCGCCACAGTGTCATTTCTGTAGGGTATTTTTGTTTGCCTCTAGATGCATCATTCCCAAGTTTTTATTTGGGCACATACTGTATACAGTGCCTGCATCAGCTTTTTGAATCTCGTTTTTAAAAGTGTGTTATTTATGGTGGGAACTTAAAATGTCCTTTTATTGTTTAAGTAAAAAGATACGCTTGTATTTTAAATACATCATTAGTTTAATTCACAAACAGTAGGGTCAGCTGGCTAAATATCAGATACGTCCTAAATTGCCATAGGTTGTCTATGAAAAGTTAACCCAAATACTGAATTTTTTATAACAATGAAGACTGGTTGCATACCTTCTGCTGTATTTGAGTCAACCTCGTATGTTCTGCAGTTTGAAGAACACGGCACTCTATGGAGTGCGAAAAGCTGTTGTAATATCAAATAGGAGGTATGTCTAATAATTAATGGGGAAGTAACATAATATTCCAAACATGTTTCATTTTACTGATGTGATACACATTCTATATTATCATAATGTTCAGTTGTTTTTTAATTTAACTAATTTTAAGAATTCATGAAGAAAATATATTGAAAGGAGATTTTATATGCTCTCTTCATGTTTTTTTAACGTCTTCAGGTTGCAGTATAGCCATCTTGTTGCTCCTCTCTGAAACAGTAAATTAGAAATCTATTACAAAGCCAGGATATTCAGCATCTGGTATGCTAACATATCTGGCATTAGGATTGTAACTATTGTACAGAAAACACAAGTTTGCCTCAAAGCAAGCGCATTTAGGAGTAATTATATTATTAGATGTTTGCTGTGAGATTACATTTTAAGTAATATTTTATTTCTCTGTTATGTAAGGGTATATTTTAAGTTGTCTTTTATCTTCATTGCAGAAAAATATATTCCAAAAACTGAAGCAAAATGCTCTGTTGGTTCATGCTTAGGGCGCTGTAGGCAAACATAATAAATACCAACATCAACAAAATGACTAGCTGATATTTGGTTGGGTTACCTTACTGTTCATCTAACTTCATAAAAAGTTGTTTAACTTTCATTGAATATTGGATTCTGTTTTCATCACTTGTTAATATGATTTTGGCACATTTAGTATCATTATTACAAGATATACTATCTGTATCTGGGCAATAGTGACCTCTTAATGTATTTAATGGATGAGATGAATACAATTGAAGTGTTTACTTCCAGCACAGGCAAAAGTAACTTAAACTGTACAAACTACAAGAGTTGTATATAGTAACACACACACAGCTGTGTACTTATTGTACTATTTGTAATTTGTTTACCACCAAAGTTGCAGCAATTTCAGATAATGTATTTTGCATACAGTGATTTTATAAATGCTGCAGGAGTTTAATCTAATCAGGGCCATGCTTTTTAAGGTCATTAATATCAGCTCCTGCATGATTGGACTAAGCATCTTCACCTCTTGCAGTGCGTCTTACTCTCAAAGCAAGCAGCGAAAAATTTGCCAATCTTTAACTACAGAATATCTCGGCAACCTCGAGGGTTTCCTAAACTTTTGCTTATTCAAAGGAATTTTGTTTGATGTAAACAAAAGAAGGGCGTGACATACTGGTCTATAAATTGTATTAGTATGCTCTGTAATCTATGACCATAACTAGGGTTGCCATAATCCAAGAACCAAGATCAAGGACATAGTCCAAGATTAACATTGTTGGCAAAGGAGTGTCATTAATAAAGAAGATTAATGTTTGCATTAAATAACTTTAATTAAAACATTTAACATAAATTACTAAAATATACACAATTGTGTTGTTACAGTTGAAATCTACTTTACACTAAACTCTGTAGCAAGTATATTTCTCTGAGCGTTGATCAGAAGAAAGGAACTTGCTCTGATTCTGAATGGGTGTGTGAAAAGCTGTGCAGCTTATATTTTTCTTGTACTAAATTTGGAGCATTGCATTGACTAAAGTTAATGCTAGCCTGTTCCTTTGTTCTGTCCATTGTGCATTCCACATAATGTTATCACTGCTGCCATCTACTGGCCCTTATCAAACACACCTAGAGTCACGACGGGGTTCAGGTTCAGGTTCAGGATTGCCCTCCACGTGAACGTTAACCTCATACAAACCACAGAATGTACAAACACAAGGCAGGCACTAGAAATAAGGAACCAGAAACAGCAAAATCACAGAGAATCAATTATAGTACTGCTTCCACAGTCACTGTTAGTCCGAGATTGGTGATACATTGATGGTCATGGTCAGCCATCGTGTTGCCATCTGGAAACTTCTATTGCAAAGAATAGTGAAATACTTTTAACGGTTTTTGGCGGTGAAACTCAAGTTTTAGCACTCACTGCTTTCATGGACTTTTATCTCTTTGCCCAGGATATACATCCTCTAGTACAAAATCGCAGAATGTCCACGAAATCCACAACATATGGCAACCCTAACCAAAAGAGCCCGCCTCTGTAGCGTGATGGTTAGCGTGTCTGCCTCACGTTCAAGAGGTCGCGAGTTCGAATCTCGCTTAGGGTAAGTTATCCGGGTAAGGTTTTTTTTCGAGGTTTTCCCTACCCTGAGAAGACGAATGTCGGGTAACTTAAAGCTCCATGGACCTTGGGCTCATTTGAGCATCATTTCACCCGTTTCATTTCATTCATTCGTCCGATATGACACAATGTTGGAGGAGTTAATTTAAAAAAAAAAAAAACCTAACCAAAAGAATACTTTGATGCATTGGAATATTGGAAGAACAACATAATTTTAATGATAACTGCAAACTGAGTATGAGTTATAAATTATTTAAAATATTGAAGTAGTACTATAGACTTTATGGAATGATAAAGCGGAAGATAACATTTGAAATGTATCTTATTAATCTGAATATGAAAAGTGATCTGGTCCGTCCATTTTGTCATTTAGCTGATGGTCATGCTCACTGCTAGTACTGTCATTTGTTGATTACAAAGTACATATCTCTAATTCCCAGAATTTTTCCTCCTCCCTTAATTACATGTGCTGTTGCCACTTATCCGCTGTTATTGCAATATAATAGTTTTTTTTCCCACTTATCAAAATTTTTCCTTGGGATGTTTCACATATACATGGTGATTACTCATAATAATTACTAACCTAAATGAGTGCAGCTAAATGCAACAAAACTGATCAACTATATTCTGGTAATAGAAAATGCTGCATTCATTAAGCTTTTACTAATTACATGTATGTGTTTTTAAATGCAGTATAAACTGAAATTTAATATCCTAACAGCGGTTTTTAACAAAATAAACTCTTAAATAATATAAAACTAAACTAATTTCTGTATTCCAACTATGAACTACATTGTTGCAATCTGTAGCCAATGCGCATCCACATGCTTTTGTTTACATCAGGTTCTCTTCTAAGACCAGAAGGTTTACAAGTACATGCACAAGTAACTTTTAAAGAATGTTACTTCTTGGTGCAGTACCAATAAATATAATCTATTTAAACAATGTTGTTTCTTTGTTTCATTTATAAAATCTATTGTTCTGTGTTTCAAAACTCATTATTGTAGCATTTATTGCAAAATCAGCAATTACCCTTGAGCCTTCACCTGAAATGTTCATTCATTTCAGTGAAATTCTTATATATAAAGTATGTGTATGTTACAAATTATATTATGCTAAATAATGGCCAATGCATATGAGCGGATCAGTAAATAATTATAATAATGTAATTGCTAAGAAATGCGTGTATGTGAAATTTTCTTGGCTTCCAGCTTTATTTATATTGAGAAAAATAAAACACTAATGTTAAAATGCACTTTAAACTAGGCCATAATAGCATTTATAGGTGTGTTAAAGGTACAGAATTTTTTATTAAGGTAGCCACTTTTTTCTTTATTCTAAAAAAATAACACAGAACATGTTACTTGAAAACCCTTTTATATTTTTTTATTTTAACATCTTCCTGTCACAGTTACAGGCTGCCAAAAAGACAAAGAATACTAAATCAAAAGTAACAAAATAGTTAACGAAGCAATGAATATAAAAGCTAAAAATTGAAAATGGTAAGGAAAGTGTAATCTCTTAAAACAACAAAAAATAAGTAAAATAAAGAATCATGGTCCATATGCGTGATCTCTAAAAATATAGCTATAGAGGCTTTGAGTGCCAATATAGCGATATTGTATACCAAATCTTTGGATAGGCCAAAACTCTTGATGAATTCTGCAAGATGTTTACTTGATATGAATGATGTCACTATATGCCTAATCATCCTATAATTTCATTTAAATCGGTTAATAATATAGTTTACAGGGTTTATTTTATGATTAGATTAAATATTTTTGCAGCAGCGGGTTTAGTTATTTTACAGTAATATTTTGAAAGTCCTCTGGAATTTTGATTTCCAAGTACATTTATTTTTCTCACTCCAAATTTAATCACACTGTATATTGTTTGGATTCTTTATTTTTAATTTTATTACTCTGTAAATTAAGTTTATGTAATTTTAAGGCTACAAATTCAATATAAATGAGATATTTCAAACTTCTAACACAAACCAAAATTTCAGATAAATATATGATTGCAGAAAATGACATTTAATAGTCTGAACATGGGGGTAAAATCAGGATATTTTTTCTGTTTTATTGTTTTTAATAATCGTAAAATAACACATTCTTCCGAAGAACTTTATCACCAATTTTTGTGTGTGTGTGTTTGCAAATATTAGGTTAACTAAATCTCAAGCAATACATTTTCCAGCATGTGCTGGAAAATATAGTATTGCTTTGTAGAATCAAATTGCTGGAAGTAAGTACTCTTATGGCTGGCACAAAATTTAATGACAGGTGGCTCAATACAACATCCAGTCATAGACTTGCCATACCTTGCGGCGTTGTGTAATTAAGCGGGCTGTGAAATGTCACTGTAAAGCCGGTGATATAAACATCAATTGTGCCCACAACATTTACCTGCAGAACAGAAAATTGAATATTAATAGCTATGAGCCGCCATTAAATTTTGCATCTACCATACTTGTTTTTATGCATGCCATCCATTGTATATGAATTCTTTCCTGATACAGTAAGGAATGAGGGTTAGATGATAAGACATTAAAACATTTAAATTATTTACATCCTGATGCAGGACGCATTTATTATAGATCTGACCAAACACTCAGCAAATTACAAAATTAAACTGTGTACTGTATCCAACATTATTTTTAGTAAATTTTGCATTGTTTATGTATGTAACATTTTGGCATGATTGACAACTTGAGACTCAGGGTGCTGAAATATTACATTTCCTAAAAGACTGAATGGACTCTGTGAATGTTTAGCTG
The DNA here is from genome assembly GCA_030765045.1 of Tenodera sinensis. Classification (NCBI taxonomy): domain Eukaryota; kingdom Metazoa; phylum Arthropoda; class Insecta; order Mantodea; family Mantidae; genus Tenodera; species Tenodera sinensis. The sequence goes on from CM060974.1 coordinate 41,801,847, forward strand.
TTAGCAGTCATTTAGAAGAAGAAGAAAGCATCTTAACAGGGTTGCTAACTCACTGAAAGCACAGTATTGTAGGAGGCAAACATATCTTGTATTAGTTCCATCCTGCCCACAGAAAGGTACGAGGATGTTCGAGAAAGTAAGGTAATATTTCTGTTCTGGAAAATATGGAATTTTTCCCAATTTTGTTTCTGTATTACTTGTATAGGGTCATGAAAATATACAGTAAGCATTTATGGGCTCTAGTGTGCCTCTGCTGACACCATTTCCCCAGCGACACTCGGTTCTCTGGAGAGAGTCTGTGAATTCATTACCATAAATTTTAATTACACTATACTTGCTTTCCCAAACCACAGTGCTGATGAATCAGTATTTATAGTGAAAATTAATTGTATGAGGCAACCAAGAAAGCAACGTCGCGCTACTGTAAAATGATTTTTTTTTTTTTTCGCTCTATCCAATATAAAATGAACCACAGGATTTAACAATCTAAGCAACAAATATTGCATTTATGCAAGAGTTGTGTAAATTTATTTTTTTTTTCCAGCTTTTATTCATACTTAAAGGCTGTAATGTTATATTAAAAGTATCATTGAAACAAAACACAACAGCAGAGCTAGTAATTACTTATTTCTTCATAAAAAAATAACATTTTTGAAGAATTGCTTTTGCAAAATGACATTGAAATCATTAATAATTCTTCTATATTATAATAAATTCCCACTGAAAATTTAACATGGATGATTTAATTCAGAAGTGTGTACAGTATTATAAAAAATATTTATTTTACATTTAGCAATATGGTAGCCTGCATTCTGGCTGGAAATGTAGTTAATATATATTATTATTTTCTCTAGGAAAGGTGTAAAGCAAAGAAGATAATTTTTGGTTAAATGTAGTTGGAAAAGTGGAATTAACCTAAAGAATTTGTCATAGCAGGCTTTGAACCATGGATCTTTCGGTTTCTGTCCAGTTGCTCTAACCAAATGAGCTACCATGGCAACTTGGCTTGACTCAATTTGCCACCTGCCTCACATTTTTCCCAATAAACCACAATGAATTTTAGATCTTGTGGTTTACAAGGAAAAATGCAAATCAGTTGGGCATTTAATGTTGTGTCAGCATGTTGTCATGGTAACTCGGTTGGAGTAATCTGAGGAAACCAGAAGACCCAGGTTCAAACTCCAGCAATGGTATTGAATTTTTTGTCTGATTCTACCTATAATGGCGTGTGTAAAAGAAAAATTAATTAATATTGATTAACTGTGCCCTATCTCGGTTTATTACATGTAACAAACAGTTCTAAATTGCAACTCAATCACATATTTTCTAAATTTAAAAACAGATACAAATGTTTAATATTCTGCATTAAAAACATAAGAATTTACACAAATGTTCAGTAATATACATATTTCAGCTAGTGTTGAATGGTTTACTGTTCCGTTTAGATCTACTTTCATGTTCAATCTAGGAGCGATAACTTTTTTGCAGGACATTTTTGCATTGAAATGCATTCAGATGAGTTTGTCCCTGTTTTGCAATTTTATTTGTGCATTCCAGAAGAGAAGCATGTTACTTTATCTTTCCTTAACATCCTACTAGAAGAACAACTCATTCCAAAGAATTTTGGCATAGGTACAATTTAATTTTAAGATGATGCAGAAATGAAGAATAATTTAGCTGTAATCATTTTGTTAATACTATTTACAATGGCATTGATTCATAGGACAGTTTTTAGCATGTTTGTATTTCCCATCCACAAATAAGAGGTATTACCTGTATAAATTAAAAATTTATTTTTATGTCGGTTAGTCATGGCGGGAGATAAATACTCAGATTGCAAAAGAATGTTTGCATAAAGTGCTGTTTATATTTAGTGTATGAATGTGCTGACCTCGTTTATTACCTTTCTTTTTAAATATACTTTCCTCTCTATCCCAAACTTGGGATTTGAAACTTTATTCCTGTATATATTTGGTCCAGCTGTCGTTAGGAAATATATTAGTTACTAGACACGTGATTTCTTCTCTGTACTTTACCTAGTCTTTTGTGTGTGTATATATGATATTATATACATAATATTTTTTGTAATATTTTCTCAGTGGCTGAAACTTTTTGTCATGTAATGTTAAATAGTGTTCGTTCCCCGTTTAAAGATTTTTAATGCATAGTCTACACTTGTGTCAAAATATATAAACTGTAATACAAATTAGCTTTATAGAAATACTGATAATAACTGTGTAATTATTTCTCATAATCATTTTCATCCACTGGGTATTTTATGCATAATTGCTGTATAAATATTATACATATTTTTAAAAGCTTGGCTTTCATCTTTACTGTATTAAGCTGAATGTTTTAAGATCAAGAGTTGGGGTGAATATTTGTTTAAAAAAATATGTTTATATTTCTCTCTGTAAGTTGGCGTCATAATGTTCTCAGTCTGATATGTATAAAGGTTGATGTACAATAAGCCGAGAACAGTAACCAAAATGGAAATGAGAACGGGAAGTAAGGCAACATACAAGATTTTGGTTCACAATAGCCTGGTGATGAGATCAGGAATTGATCACAAAGTGGAAAGTTGATTTTGTGCATTGGGATTTCATTTGTTTTTAACTGAATAACGGCGCTGTTTCACCGCTTCCAATTCAGCCAAAATAATGCAGATTACCCAACATCAAAATTCATTAAGTGTAAACATCTAATAATCCCTAGGTCATCTCCTCTGTGCAGAGATTACCCTCATTGCCCAGCCACAGCCAAGGTCATGGAGGAGTGGTGGTATGGGGTGGCGAGGGTCAGCATGTCGACTCCTCTGACTGTAAGGTGACTACTTGACCGCATAGGTATGCTATCCTTCTATCAGGATAGCTGGATAGCTATTCAGTTGGCCCCTCAGGGACCTAACGAGGCTGGGTGCTTCCTGTACCAGACCTCTCAGCAAGGGAAAAATAGACGAATGAAAAATAATTTCTAATTGTAACTAACAGCTATTATCCATCAATAGCTCCTGATTTACCAAGAATATCTTCTGTTGCTACTTTTTGACTTATTGCATGACATGATTGTTTAAATAAACATCTTTATAAAATTGGAATAGCAGCACCCCAGAACTACACAGCTTTTCCACAAAGCCTTCAAATAATACATTACTTTGGCACCACTGAATCAATTCAGTGTACAAAATCATCTGAATTTACATAAAACAGACAAAAATTCAGGTGTTTCTGTATAAATTACACAGACTGTGACAGATTTGGAGAAACTAAAAATATCTGAATATTAGGCTTAAAAACCATTTTAGAAACCAAGAAATAGACAAATCTGCAGTGGTGTATGATTTTTGGAAGGATAATCCGAATATAAAACACGAAGTTCGTTTCAATTTCGATACCACGGTACAAGAACCTGATTCATTAGGTCACTGAGAGAGATGCCTTAATTGTCGTCAGGGAATTTGCCAAATCAAAATTAGATAGACAATATGAGCTAATGATGTTCGAAAGGTCCCAACAAAATATGTTCTAGATAAATATCAGTAATAAATGGAGTATGAAATATTAGTTTGACTCAAAATTATATTAATTTTGTGCTTCACATTATCATAGTCCATACATACTAAGAATACTGTTTGTACTTCAACTGGTTTTGCTGTTCTTTGTAGTTTTTGAGGCAATAGCGAGGTTTGAATTGCATATAAATAAACTACAGATGACACTTGTGCTAGAAGAACCATGTTCAATGGATCTGTGGATGTCAGGATCTGAGGTTATGACCCACATATGCTAGAAGTCTTACGGTTTCATATTTCCAGCTTGCAAGTAGAGATCTCTTATCATGGCTGCATAGAATAATTTCTACGGTGAAGAGTTAAATATGCATAATATAGATTAATGTGCTGTGCCCAGTAACAAAAAATTTGAAACTTGACCAAGCCTTCTTTCCAGTTCACAGGATTTGGCAAAGCTTCCAATAAATTGTGAACTCTCCCATTAAAATACATTTATTTCATCTTTGTCATCTCATTTGGTTACTGTTCTTGGTTGTTGTAAACCAGCCTTAAAAGTGCCAAAAAATAACATACAGACACACAACAAAAATAATGGAAATGTTGTCCAGAAGTTAGGAGTGAGATAATACGCATTTATATTAATGATGTCAGAAACATTCAAATGTGACACTGCATTAATGTCATGCTGATACTGTTTTGAGTTGACGAGAGTAACGTAATAACCTTCTGTAATGTTTGGAAGCCAAAATTGTAGTCACTAGTGTTTCTGTAAAAAGAGAGGACAGAATCTCTTAAGCACGCCCACATCTGTGTTTTGTATCCAAGTAGTTAAGTGTAACTATATATGTGTATGTGATGATTCTGCTATGTCTATATATATTGCAATATTTTGTATAAGGCATTTATTTTTATTGAGAAAGTAAAAAGATGAGCAAACTCTTAATTTAAATTTTGCATTTTTAGCAATGAAGTGCATGGATTCAGAGGGTTATGAGAGAAAAGTATGAGGAAAGTGCGTGATTTGAAGTTACTATTTTGCACTCTTAGCATAGAGCTTAGGCATGATCATAACATTAACAAATAATTCCAATAACATACAACAGCAGCTGGAAAGAGATATTTGTTTTGAAAAAGCCTGCACTAATGTAGCATTAAATTCTCAGCCACATTTTAGCTATTAAAGGCGCTATAGTATACACAACTTTTGAAACATTGAGGTATAAATAATTCTAAGGGACACAAAAAAAACTATGTCAAGCTATAATTCTTAGTTTGCACATTTATTTTAAGGCGGATACAAAAGAACAAGAAATGATTACCTAGCTTAATATTGATTACCGGCTTGAAGATGATCACCCTTCTGGAACCTGGGAAAGGAAATTAAATGTTTCAGCTACATGTGGTTCATTTCACTTTTAATTGTGCAAAATCAGATTCTTATTTATGCCCAGAAACCGTTTTGTTTTTTAATTTTTATTGATTAATAGGTCTTGTCAGTTTGGGTGGCTCAGTTGGTTAGACGCTGGCATGCTGGTCCCAAAGTCACGGGTTCCAACATGACCCAGACCGGTGGTTTTTAAATGTGCCTAAAAGCAACCACTTCATGTCAATAGGTTTCCTGGCATGTAAAAGAATTCCTGCAGGTCAAAATTCCAGCACACCAGTGGTGCTATATGATCCTAGCAATTGACAGTGTCGTGGAACAAAGTATTTATTTTATCATTTAGTTTGTCAGTGCATGCGTGACCCAATAGGGTAGTTAACTTAACCACTATTATCAAGTTTATAACTCTAAGGTAGATTTAAGTAGAACGCAGCAGGAAGAACCCGCTACTGCTCATGCAAGGGAAGGATAGCCCTCAAGAGAAGGCCTACATACCTTTCTACGGCTCTGTCTCCAACAAGGTTTCCCGTATACTCGCGAGACATAATATAAAAACCTTCTTCACACCCCCTAAGAAGATCCGACAACTCCTCAGGCCGGTGAAAGACCCACTTGGGCTTAAGGTCCCGGGAATATACAGGATTCCGTGCGAGTGTGGTAAGGTGTATGTGGGTCAAACAGGACGCACGATAGAGGAAAGATGCAAAGAACATCAACGGAGCATCAGACTTCTCCAGCCAGAAAAATCAGCAGTAGCCCAACATTGCATAGAACAGGTCCACAAAATAAATTTCCAAGACACAAAAATACTAGAACACGCAGAAAATTACTGGGACAGACTCATCAAGGAGGCCATCCACATCAAATTACACCCCCACAATTTCAACAGAGAGGGCGGACTCAAACTAAGTTCCGCGTGGACTATAGCCATCAGAAACACTGCACAAATTTCGTACCCACGGGAAAACACTGCAGCCGAGCCTACAGCAGGCCCAATCAGAAACCATCACCCGCGCATTGGTTCGGACAACACAACCTAACCATAGTATATATTTGGAAACTGAGGAGAATTTTCCATCATTTTAGTCCTGAAGATGGCCATGGAGAGTATAATGGCCGAAAGCTCGACCTTCTTAAGTTTAACACGGCTGATCACCCGTGAAGCTCTTATCACTAGATTTACAGCTGTTTCATTACAAAAAGAATTTAACTTGTGAAAATGTGTCACACCCAGGATTGTGTGATATTTAATGTTCAGAAATAATTACATGAGGAAATCCTGTTATATCCTCCTCTCCTAAAAAGCTAAACAGGCCAATGCAAGGCCAAGGCCTGCTGTCTGACCATTTCATTCCTCATCTCTGCCCACAACGGGCGTCGTATGTTGGGTGCAGTATTGGAGGTTGGGGTGTGGTTAGTGCCTTAAATCCCTATCAGCTGGTGATTGTGGTCTTCACAATCTGGAGTCACTGCTTTTCCCTCACATAGCTCCTTAATTGGCCCCCCAGGGACAAGTCTAAGTGCACTCTGGACCAGGTGTCCCAGCAGGAGAAAATCCCCATGCTAGTACTGGGAGTCGAACTTATGCCTCCTGCTTGGTAAGCCACTGCACCATCTCTGTCTGAGGAAACGAACCTCCTTTCTGCAATGGCACCTGGAACAGTCTATAATGCAGCTTACTGTCGGCTAACTAATAATGCGCAAGTCAGCCATACTATCTGATACCCTCCGTTTGCATGATTACAAAGTATGTCTTGGAGTTTAGGGCTAACCAGATCTTAGGAGCCTCCTAGCATTTGCTTAACTAAAACTGTGTCTATTTCTGAAGTTTAGGTCATGATGCTTTCCAATTATGTATAATCTTGTTAGATGCATTTTTCTCCACTGTCTCATTTTGCAAAGATGATCTCTGCCTATAATCTATCCCTGTTAGGTAGACCAAAATTTGCACCAGACTGTGGTGTCTGATATCCAAATCATCACAAATTCCAGCCTGTGAATAAGAAAATTAACGGTCCACAGTAAATCCACCAGAAGTATTAAGTTGGTTCATACCAAGATGACTATGAAATGCTGCTGTAATGCTTTCAGTGGGAGGGGACTATTACCAAAAGAACATAAAACTATAAGACCCATTTTTTCCAATGAAAAGTGCAAAACTTTGCGACCAGTTATTAAAATGGAAACATCCAGAATCACTATGTAATGCAATATGTAAAGCAAGTGTTTCTGAACTTTATGCTTGCATTGCAAGCTTTTGACAAAACATGATTGCTAAGCGAGTTTGTGCCATCTACATAATCGTGGTGCTCTTCCATTTGGCCATGCCACGCCATTTTAAATGCTGTTGTCAGACACTGATGTGATGTTTGTTTGGTACAACATTTAATTATTTATAAAGACTGATGAATTGTCATTGGTTACGTTATTCAGTGTGAAACTTGTGGTACACTTGGAAGATTTCTACATTCTGTTCATGGATATAGGAACCCTTGCATTAAGACTACAGCTGTATTGTGAATGGGGCTTAGTGACAGAGAAAATTACCTCAAATTGTGTTTGTCCGTGATACACTCGTGAGCGCCAGTCCCATGGCCTGGGGTTTACTTTGCAGTCATTTTTGGGCAATGATCCAGTAGCTGCAGTTTGTCACCCTAATTCATTTTGGTATGCAAGTTTAACTTGCCAAAGGAGTTTTTAAAGTTTTTTAAATTACATGTATTTTAAAATCTACTGTTTTAACTTTTTAGCATTTTAACACTATTGGTTTCCTAATATTTTTTAGGTTTTAGCTGTTTTAGCTTTCATATTTTAACAGTTTACCCATTGGGCTTCACAGGTGGTAAGTTCCCATGCTTTTATCCTTTGGCTTTGGGCCCTAATGACCTGTCAACGGGCCCTTAAACCCTACTCGCTCAAATTGTGTCCCAACATCCTATGACTTGGCTTATACAGAACGTATACTACAAATGAACAGAAATCATTAGAATACCTGAGAGATTTCCATGATCTGCAGCATAGATTAGCGTTGTGGCATTGTGAGAAATCTTGGGTAATTTTTCTCTAATTAAATGCTGAGTAATGTTATGATCATGCCTAAAATGTTTTTGCCTTTGAAACATTCGTAAGACTCAAAATATTGGGTAAATGTATTGGAACCCTAACTAAATGGAATTTAAAGAGCTAATAATGATTATGGCTTTGTTTTGTAAGCTTATAACTGTAGCAAAAGCTTCTGTGTTTCTTGAGGATATTGTCTAAAAGTCATATTTGTTACTTTTCATAGTCTCAACTGTATATTCTCAGTGAATATTCTCTACAGCATAAGTATCTAGCGAAGTGATCCATGATAATTTTGGGACATTAGTGAAGTAAGCCTGTACTGTTGAATCGTAAGTCCTTTCCTCTGTTTCCAGCACAAGCTCTCAGAATGGAAATACAAAGCATATGGACTTTGAAGTGTTTATTATTAATGAATTGACTACTACTGGAGTCGTGTACTGAACATGACAAATTACAAGAACAAACTGAAAAAGAAAGAATGGTTTTACTAAAGTTAAGGTTTATGTAACGTATGATTTTTCTGAACATGGTACATTTACAGTATGAACATTATTTGTAATAAAAGCATTAGTAAGTAAGTATAATGGTCTGCTAACAAAGAACCATTATATTATTACCAAGAGGGGCTGTATTGAAACAAAATGAGAGGTTCAGAGTAACAGTGGTATAAATCAAGCATTTTGTGAAGTGGGATACAATAACATTTGAATGCTCCATGTAGTTAAAACATGTGATGAAAGAAATGTTACTTGATTTTGATGTTAATAATTCCAAAAGAAAATTGAAGTTTACTGGTCTTGCATAATTTTGTTGTTCACTTGATTCTTCAAATTATAGTGATGAGTGATGGGTGTCCAGGTTGTTTCTTAATGCTTTGTGTCCATTGTTGAATATCTCATACAATTTTGTCATATTTCTGCAGCATTCAAAATTCAAATAACACTCCTCACCTCAGGGTCAGCAAGACCTTATATCACATAGGTGATTTTGGACCCTCACAGAATGCACGATAACTTTGTTCTATTGACCTCATGTGTTACAAGTATATAATTTATTCTGCATACTGGAACACAAAATACATGTGTACTTCAGAAGCTTATAGCTGAGGCATATGAATGTAATGCAAAATAATGAATCACTAATTTTAGTGTTGAAATGCGTAACTTAAAAGTCTGATGTGTTTATATGTGCATTATTTTCTCTATTCCGAGACAAAATATTCTTACGAAAGCTTATTGTTCTGTCCACTTCTTGGTAAGGGAGGTAAACCTCCACTACACATTTCCTTTTAGATTCAGGAAAGGATACATAACATTAAATGATAGATATCTTTATACAGCTTCTACAAAGTGTTCTTGCCAAATTTATTTGCAGCTACTTAACATCAACTTAGCAGAAATAGATTCATTACACATTTCATTGAAGTTACAAGGGTCATAGAAGAAACTTAATCGATAACCAGATGTTTAAAAACCAGCTTGTATATGTTGGTCTAGAAATTCCATACTCTTTCCATGATATCGCAAGGAACAACTGAATAGTCACAGCATTAAAATCACCAAGTATTTTAAAATTAAAACCAATAACAATGGGCCTTTTGAAAATGGCACAAAAAGTTTACTGGTTATTAAAAAATCTTGCTATTCACCAAAAAAATTAAAGATATACTTTTACTTTTCATGTAAATTTCTTAAACGTATGGTATTTTAATCAGAATTGTTAAATCATTTTTGAGAAAATAAAAAATTCCAAAAAATCTTCCATGTAAAGCGTAGTCTGGGATGGAAGAATTTTCTTGAAAGCCTTGCGTCTTGTGTCTGGAAGATGCTGACTTGTCTTTTAGATTCAGGGTCCTCAAAACACTTTTCGAAGAAATCTTGATGTTAAATTTTTGGATAGTGTGTAATATCTTTCCTACATAAAGAACTAAAAGTGATTTATAACACTGTTGCTTTGAGTCCCTCAGTTGGACATAAATAACGAGCCTCGTATTTACTATTATTCTCCATTAATATTTTGAAATACAAGAGCTAGGTAATAACTTAAAAATTCTTCATAATAAGTGCCAGTGTGCGCATATGAAATAAATGTTACTTTATACAAACTTTTTTTATAATTTCAAAGAGTCTGTTACTGTCAAGTACTGTATTGTAATAGTACTAAACATATTATGAAAAAAACATGAATTAACATGTACAGCAATTCTATATTAATTTGGTGTGTAAGAGCAACTTTAACCTCACATTACAAACTGCAGGGAGAGAAATAAAGCACCATAGTATGTTTTGTATTGGTTGCCTCAGAAAATAATAGGTATTAGATATTGTATATTTTTATTTATCAGACGATAAGAAAATCAGGTACAGCATGAGGTAAACCAGAAATGATGTAACTAAATATTCCAAATGATCATCTCAAGAGCACAAAGTAAAATGCTAAATCACTATGAGACATATTAACATTTTTTTTATTATTATTATATTTGTGTCACATTTGACCACTGTATGTAATATCTGTTGTATAATTATTGTTCTGTCTCCTTATTTGTTCTCCCATGGTTTTAAAGTCCATGGATTGTGTTGAGCTCCTTTAGCTAACTGTGGACCCTTTTTGGTGGTCCAATACATTTCCTGTACAAAAGTAAATAAATTCCTACAATTTATGTGATTAATTCATTTTGCAGTTTTTACATAACCTCTACCACAAAGGGTTCTCAACCTCTAAGTACCTGGGCTACTGTCGAGTGTTACATAACCACTTTAGCAAGTAAGATAAATTGATATTTATTTTACAAACAACAAATACCATGCATTCACTGTATATCAGGGCCACAGATTGGTATATCCATAGTATGCTTTCATTGCAGTGACCTCTGTATTTTTTGGCTGTGAATGACTCACTCAAGGTTACATTTATCAGCTATGTTATACTCTTACACTGTCAGTTTCTGTATTCAGTTTGAGCTGTAAAGACTTATCTACGTTGTGTATGAATTGCTTTAGAGTATTATTATTGTTGCTGTTCTTGTCTTATAATTAGTCCACTGAGATGCCTACCAAAGAATTCATGCCGGAACAAAGAGCTTTTATATGTGATACATGCATACAAAGTTTATAGGAACCCCACACCATAGATGAATTTAAAGACAATATAAGAAAAATGTTAAAAATTATGGGAGAACTGAAAAAGATTTCCGTCCATCTGCACAGCACACAACATGAAACCTCTCAGGCTATTGAGTTACAAGAAACAAAGGTTTATATTCTATACTTGAGTAATTTGAGCATAATTAAGGGTAAGTATGGTATGAAGACCATTGAAAATTGCCCAACAAAATCCGATTCATGTTACGACAGGGGAAATATCCCCTTGGTCTTAAGATTATCAGGGTATAATGCATTCCATGTGAATGTGGCAAGGCCTACACCAGGCAGAAAGGAAGAACTATAGAACAGCGACACAAAGAGCACAAGAGTTACATCCGTCTGTTGTATCTGGAAAAAGTTGGTTCTGCATCTCGAAATCTGCAAACTATTAGGATCACTCCATGAAAGAAGCCATAGCAAATCAAACATGGACCTAATAACATTAACAAGAACAAGTGCTAGTGCTCAATAAACATACATGAAGCTTCATTAGATGACCAAAGGTCAGATCTGGTTTTATATCTGCGATATATCCTGCAATGGACCAGTCAGAGAGCCTTGACTCCACAACAGATGCCATTGGTCCCTAGACTATACCTATTATGCAGGATCTGAAGCCATCATGTACGGACATCAGGCCATTCCCCCCCCCCCCCACTGACTATAAACATTGGCAACCAGTTGTTTGACATCATTCCCTTAAGATGAGAGCACTGTTACCTGGCTTATAGCCCGAGAGAACTTATTGTCAAGAAGAACTTGTCTGTATGAATGGAAGTTTCATCCGAAGATAACAGGAATGCCTCAGTGCAGATAGACACCACTTTGAACACAACTTATAACAAGGTCATTCCTCGTTATAGTGCATGTTACTATTATAGTAATTAAAACAGGAGCTTTAGATCAGAAAAATAGAACGTGTACAGACCACAGAAAGGCATGATCACGGCCCCACAGTATAATGAATGCACTGTATTTGACAGTTCTACTATAAGCAAAACAGTAGATTTTATAGTATCATGAAAAAGCATTTGTGTACAAAAAAAACATTCACATGACTTTCTCTGCATACTATGGTTTATTATCACATAGTCTTCACAAACTCTTATTAAAGCTTACTTTCTATCTACTTTGTGTTAATCAAGAAACATTTGCAGCTTCATTACATATTTCATTTAAAGTACGGATGGATTTAGGAAGTGGAATCAATATTCCGATGTTTAAAAGCCTGATGACCATACACTCCCCCAGAGGTTTCATACTGTTTCCATGACATAGCAAAGAACTGAATAGTAACAGATATCTTGAAAATGGCTGATGCACAAAAAAGGTTATTTGAATTAAAGAGATCTTTTGTGTAATATATTTTTATCTTTCTTATGATTTATCAGTTTACCGAAAATTGTACAAAATTTCTTCTGATTGAAGGTGGCGTCAGAGGCTTCAAGTTATACATTTTATTTATCATATATCTTAAACATACAGTATTTTCATCAAAACTTTTGGAACCAGTTTTAAGAAAATAGAAAATTTAAAAAAATTGTATGTGTAATTGGTAGTTTGAGAGGGTGATTTTCTTGGGAAGTTTTGTGTCACATTCTTGTAGATGATGAACCTAAATATCAAATTTGGTATTTAATGCTCTTCTCAGTTTTTGAGTTTGTATTGCACACAAACCCACCCATACTTTTCTTATGCCTTTTTAGATTTAGGAAACCTCAAAACATGTATTTTTGGTGAACACTCAATATCAAATTTTTGGGCAGAATACAGTACTCTTACTCTACTTATTTGTAAGCAAGTAGTAAATAAAGTAGAAGTTCATTTTCAATCCTATAACGATATGGAGTGCAACTCCAGTAGGCTTTATAAGACAACAGGGGGAAACGTTTTGTTGTATTTTTAGCAGAAAGACACATTTACAGTTATTAAAGCACTGAAGTTAAATTATTTCTGTGGAGGTAAAATCTGTCTGAAAAATTTGTCATAGCCAGGATTTGAACATGGATCTTTAGGTTTCTGTGCAGTTACTCTAACCAACTGCCCATCTAGTGTGGTGGTAGCGTGTCTGCCGCACATCCAAGAGGATCCAAGTTCGAATCTCAGGGTGAGTTATCCGAATAAGCATTTTTTTCTGAAGTTTTCCCTTATCCTGAGAAGACAAATGTCAGGTAACTTTAAGCTTTGTGGACCTTGGGCTCATTTGAGCATCATTTCACTAATTTCATTCATTCATTGATATCACACTACATTGGAGGACGTTAATACACAAAGGAAAAGAACTTTAACCAACCGGGCAATACTTTGGTACCCACTGTCACTGATTTTTATAGTGTCAAAGTATTGCAAAAACTTATTCTTCTAAGTCAAGTTTGAGATAAATGTTTGCATAAATAGTTCCATTCTGCATTTTGCTATAGGCAGGTGTGAGTATCCCATTTAAGCATTGCTTCTCCTTTAATTGTTAGTAATACATTAATTTCTATATTTTCATTTGTCATCTTCGTGGAAAATTTAGTGATACAATTTTCAAACCGTGCAGGAATTGATGCACAGGAGACACTTTTGCAAGTAAGTGTTATGGAGAGTTCATCAGATGTTGCTAATGGTTTATCTTGTTTTGCAGAAGCAGAGTATTTCTTGCTTATAGATCCTTCTGGATAATCCAGGTTCCTGTTTGTTGAAGGTTAGGAAAGAAAATTAAGTCAAAGTATGTTTATAAAACAGCAGTCCAGTAGTATGTGATATTAATGGGTGTATAATGGAATGTTTGTGTAACCACTTTTATTTTTAAATACAGAATTGCATGTACTGGAAGCAATTAACAAACTGCTGATCAGTTTACTGGTTTATGGTGAGAGCACGAGTGCAGCAGAGAGTAGTGAAACATGTGCGAGAGGAGAGCACTGTGTTATGTGTGAATTTTGAATTGAGGTTTCCCATCTTTACTACACAAAGAAGAAAGCAATCATCAAAAAAGGTAGGAAATCTGTAGCATTAGAGAATAAAAATCAAAACTTGTATGAGACATTTTATTAAAGGCATTTATGGCATAGAATATCTTATAAGTTGTAAAGGTAGAGCCAGATTGTTTTGTTGGCCATGTCTACTCTCAACATTATTGTCATGCCATAAATTGCCACCACACGTCACTGTCATGTCACTCATTCTTATATAGTATCTCTAAGCTTATTATTCTCTTTCAAGTTAATTGAGATGTTTGCATAAATGATGTCATTGCACATTTTGTTATAAGAACAAACACAAAACTGATGGTCAAATGCATGGGTGTCGCAAAAGGGGGGCAAGGGGGGGCCGCGGCCCCTCCCTGGAAGTTGGTGAACTTAATGTGCAACCAATTACTGACTATTAAACTATTTTAAAAGATCAATTTTTATTTAACACAAATTAACATGGTTATATGCAACGAATATTATAAATTTTGACAATAAAATAGTGAATTAATATTATCTGATTGCAAATTTCAAACATGTGGCCCCTCCCCTGGAAAAATGTCTGCCGACACTCATGGTCAAATGTTTAAAAATTGGTCACTATATATTGATATTGACACTGGATTCCATGACACCATAACAAGCAGCTATAGTAGCAGCATTTTAACAAAAATGACAGGGAATTAATTTAAACACTAATAATGGATAAATGGGATGTAGGTGGTGCCACAAAAATGTTATTTGAAATAAATTCTTTTAAGACTTCACCTTTTATGTGGCATGTTGCTGTAAGTGTGATGTTTTAATTAAAATCATCAAAGCCAGTTTTACTAAATGAACATATTGAAAAATCTGTTCAATTAAGGCATATTTTGGGATGGGAGGGGGGTGATTTTCTTTAAAATCTTCGTTGCATTGCACAAATCATACATTTTCAAGTTGTAGCTTTCAGTTTGCCACACTCGCAAAGACGCTTATTAATAATTCATCTTTTTTAGCGGTATTCTGCAGTACCGCTAAAAATTTGCACTGCGACATCGTTTGTACCGGCTCTTGTGGGAAATGCTGGAAATTTCCGTAGCAGGCAAAGGTGATGTGTTGATATAATTTCCTGGAGGAGGGTAATCAGATAAAGAATATTTAAAATATAACACGGGTCAATATTCATTTGTGGAGCAGTCAGTGACGCTGACATCGGTGGTTGTTGGGGGCAGGAGGGCTTTCTTTCTCCAAATTAAGCTCCATCCGCCGATTTGCCCTTCCAAAGACAGAGAATCTAACACTCCACAATACTAAGTGACTCCTTGTTAAAATAACTTAGATAATTAGAGCGTTCTTTTAAAACGAGAAGTACGGATGGAACTTGTAGAAATCGTACAGCAAAATAATGAAACCACCGGGGTCATAGTTGTGACATTTTTTTAAAGAGAGGGCAGATACCACAATAAAGCCTTTTCCAAGCAACTCAAATGAGCCTCATGGCACAAAGACTTTTCAATTTAGAAAGCTGATAAAAATCTCCTAACGTAACACAGACAACAGTACCTGTATATACTATACACCAGGCTTGGAATAAAGGTCTATGGACATATTTTGATAGCAATGGAATGAGGAATTACGGAATCACTTTGCTTTCATACAATTCTATGGAGGAAAATGTATTCATAGTACCAAATACTAAATACGGATAGACGAATTACAACTTGTGGTATAGTGCTTGGCGGAAGGAATGTCCTCAGGTTGGCAACGCTGTGCGGGCGTTTGACAGAGTTTAACAATTGGCACTTCGATGTCTGACTTGTAGTTATGGTGTCCGTGCAATGTTGATGTGTGAGGAAATTCTCATGTAGTCGTGGCAGGAAATGTAATGCGAAACGAGTGAATGGCATTGTCTTGTTGTTTAGAATAGGTATTTAACGGCGGAAAAATGATACAGAGTTTGTGTCCAATAACACAGGCCTTTTTAGGCACACTGTTTACATGGGGTTTAACAGCAGCGGGTGCCGGCATGATAGTTGTAATCGGAGGGAGTCAGGTAAGATATTGAAACTGTATCAACGATAACATTTTCGGTTATGACACATTTATCGTAAATAATTTCGTGCAAGTTCAAAGTGTGATTGTAACAATCGAAAGGAATTCATATCGGTAGGTTATGTCAGCTTTATGAAATGTACAAGCCGCTGTCCTAACTTACTAGTATTAGTGTAAGTCATACCCATATAATGACTTCTTTTAACCGATCCCTAAGTCAAAACGATGTAAAATCATGGCATGCAGTTTAATTTAAATGAACTTTCCAAATCCATTTCCATAAGTTTTCCTTTCATAACACTTTTCCTTTTCATAAAATTTGTTCTTTCGATCTTATATATGTAATATGAAATAGGTGAAATGTTTATTTTACCTTATTAGGTTTCACTGAATTAGCCACTTGGAGAAAATGGACTGTCATATAGTATGTATTTTATTTCAGTACTAAGCAATATTCTTCATATGTTCGTTTTAGCTTTTACCATTTCCCAGGCCATGATAGTGTGATCAGGGTGCACAAAAATAGCAAAATTTGTATGGTTGCTCAACTTCAGCTTGGGTGTTTTTGTTTACAATTTTTCATGGTAAGATTTCCTTTCACCACCAGCTATTGTTTTCAGTGTGAGGCTCTGCAGCGTAATTTCCATTGTACAAGACTCTGTCATAAAATAGATAGGGTATGTTATCCCACTCCTCCCAGCAGACTTTCCAGAGATCCTCAATTGTTAACAGACGTCGAGATGCAAGGAGCTCTTGCAGCAGACCAAATCTGCAAAAATCCATTGGGGAGATATCTGGTGTCTTCACAGGGATCCTTTCAAATGGTGTCATGCTTACACTAATTTCCTCAGCTTTCTAACGGCAGTAATCTTAGGAAGATATAGAAGTGTGGCTGGGTGGTTTATTCCATGTGGATCCCAACATTTTAGGCATTCTCGCCCCACAACTGGTAATCTCATCATCTAAGACTTGAATCCATGACATTTCTTTGATAGTATGTTGCATTAATTTTTGCATTTTTGGCAGCTCTGAATGCTGAGTTTGTTCCTTGAGCAGTATCCTGGAGCCCCCACGAAACCCTGGGAAAATTCCATTCCTTTATACTTCATTTACCAGTTGTAAATCACTTTACAAGAATTGTCAAATTACAGATATGAAGAATATAGCTAAGTAAAATGCTATACATGTATACCTTATACATTGGCATTGTGAGTGCAATATATACAGTAATATAAAAATACAGGGAGTACAGCAATACATTACAGTTTTAGTATTTGTTTGCATTTAACATTGTGTACTCTTCTACAGAGTAGAAAGCCTTTTTTTATCAGGTGCTTTTTTATTGCTTTAAGCATTTTCGTTTCATCAGTTGTCTGTTTTATTTGGTTAGGTAAATGATTGTACAAATCCTTAGTGTTATTTTCTCTACTTTTGCTTGTTCTAGTAGATGAAATTAGAGCACCACTCTTGGTCCACTCATGCAATTAAACGTTCACCCATTGCATCTTTTTTCCCTGTATAGTAGGTAAAACAGAATAAATTGGAAGTTGCAACTGCTTACTTCCAATTTAAAGCCTTTACCTGTTACTCGGTGGTAAAATGTTCAAGATTATACTGTGAACTATAATAAAAATAACATTTTTTAAAGATTTTGTGCTTCTTAGAGTAGCTTTGAAAAGTTGAGAGACTGACTTTTATTTGGTATGCTAAAATCCCTTGTGGAATAATTTAAAATTATTTCTTGTGCATCATCTGCATGTCTATATTACAGCGAGATGTTTTGCAAAGCCATCATAATTATTTGTAAGATAGCTAAGGAGGGAATGTGTGTACTCTGCAATAAGGGTGAGAATTGTAAGAAGAATCTAAAACGGTAAGTTTATAGCACAGATATTTCCTTACAGTGCACAGAATTACTTCTAAAGATTATTTTGTATCGTAAGAAGGAGTGAAAGCAGGCAGATCTGATCTAGACTAGGGGCATCATCATCATCATCACCACCACCGCCACCACCACCACCACCATCATCATCATCATTGAGAAGATTGTTGAGAGATTTATTATTGCAAAATATGCTTAGCTAAATTTTGGTAGTATGATTTCAATACCTTTTCCTCAGCTAAAAACTTTAGAAACTGTTTACAAAATCAGCCGCTCAAGAAAAAGAATGAAATATAGTGCAATGGATGCAGTTTTAATTGCTGATTATGATTTTAAAAGTTTTATTGGTGGTCAAGCTTTGTTTTTTATTTAGGAGCAAATTCTGTATGTACGATGCAGTGGTTTTGTGTCGCTTATGCGGCAGATATTTAACAAATAAATTTTTATAAACGAGTATAATATATGCTATAGAATTATAGATTAATGTATTTACATTAGCTCAGGGGACAAAGGGGGTCACAAATCTCTACTAATAATTCTGTCCTGAAACACACTTTCAATTGTTCTCATTGAAAGATTGACTGTATGAGCTATTGCAGAGTCTTGTTGAAAAAGGCAAAATCATGCTCCCTGTTAGTTAATTTCTAAAGGGAGGGGGGGGGGGTGAAATTGTATTCAGTGTGTACAGGTGTCAATTGTTGACTCGAAAAAAAATTGGGCCTATAACTCTTTCTCCACTAATGGTGCACCATATACCAATTTTTTCGTCTTCAAGGGGTATTTCATGAAGAGTATTAGGTTTCTCAGAGCTCCAATAACGATTATTTTTTGTACACACATATCCATGAAGGTGGAACCAAGCCTCGTCTGTGAAAAATGTTCAATGTGGGTCAATTTCGCCATTGCATACACTATTGAGAGTCCACTCACGAAATGTGTGCCTAATTACAGGATCACCTGGTTGAAGAGCGTGTGCCACAGTTATTTTATATGGTTTTAACTTCAGCAATTTAATAGCACTTTGCACAGAGCCATAACAAATGCTTGCCTGTTTTGAAAGACGCCTAAGCATGTGACCTTGTGTACAGTAGCTGCATTATCATGTTTCTGTGTTAACAGTGGAAAAACAGCACAGCAGTTCAGATGTTTTTGGATCTCTCTGTATATACCTATTAAATATGTATCTGTGAGATTCTAGTTATACCTAGGTAAATTTAACATCAAAGTTAAGAAATTCCTGTGCAGAATAGGTAATAAGTCATTTTACAAGTTGTTTAATAGCAGGTAAGAATTTCTTCATAGTGTTTGACAGTAGCCTCATAGTTTTAGACCCAACAAGTGCAACAGCAAAGGCATTTGCTCAAATTGAAGTGAGAATAAGTGGCAAAGAAAATGTGATTATGGAGAGAGCTCTTAAATATTAGTTTAAAATCCAAAATTTAGATGAGAGGAACATGGTAAGACAATACTTAGAATGCATAATTACATGGTTCTTTTTAAGGAAGAAATAAAACACCAGCTTTGGCTGACCCTTTAGCTCATTTGGTAGGACATCTGTCTGCTGTGCAAGTGGTCACAAGTTTGATTCCCAGCTGGGGAATGTAAATTTTTCTCTACACAAGATAATTCTCTAACCTTCCCAGAGTATGAATGAATGCTCCAAAGGAGAGCTGCCAATGTGACCATTGAAGTTAAAGGTGCGGTATAAAAGGAAATATATTTTAACAAAAATGACAAAAATCTGTTCCTGTTACTTTTGTAATATTTTATTGTCCTCTAAATTTTACTACAAATGCACAATTTCCTACTTGTTGTTAACATAGTTTATGGTCTTTTCCATTATTACAATTCACAATTCTTCTTGATAATCTTTCTCTGGCTTTCTCCAGTTTCTGTGTCTCTTATATCTTGACTGTTATGATACAATCACTCGACTACACATACATACTCACTGACAGGCTGGCGGACTTGCTCTCATAACTAAAAACTAACTGTACACAATGACTTACACAACTAAACTCGCCACTACAACTCCAATTAGACTCAACTAAACTGCTATACCTGCGCTGTCTGTGGTTCTATTTATACTGGAGCTGATGTCACGTGACCTTTTGAGATCTTTCCATGCACACGTGCACAAAGACTCAGCGAGAATTAATGAGAAGCTTCTTAGCCCCTTTTGTTGTTATTGGACTGCCACGGCCACGCACATACACAACCACACCAGGCTGCCTGATTCCTCCTCTCGTCCATACATTGTCCATACAACTAACTTTACAATATAATAAAAGATCAGCTCAGTTCAGTTTATTCGTCCTTTATAGTCATACAGTGTGCATTGCACTGTCAGAGAACCCATCATTTTGAAGGCATACAAAATAAAATCACATATAACATACAAGGTATAAATTAACATATAAATAACATATAGGTTTATGTAAAGTTGGTCATAATAAGGTAAAATTAGCTGTCTTTTGTTTGATTTGAACTCCAATGTGTATAAGCTAGATACTCTTCAATAGTATAAAAACTGATCAAGCAAGTATTTTTCTAAAGTAAGAACAAATTAGAAACTAAAAACTTCACTTATCTTAGTAATGTTGATATTCTTTTGCTAACCCAGGGGTTTCAAGCTATGTCCAGCTCATTCTCAAAGCCATATAAACAAACTCGTTGCCAAGCTACAATCTTTTATTTTTTCTGAAAAACAATTATTCTTATTCAATTTTTATTTACCAATCTCTGAAAACAAAAATTTATAAATACAATCTATAGATGGTAATTCGAAGTTCATGACACGGTTCCTGTTTTTTAAAATAAAATTTTTTTCCCAAACCATTAAATCTATCGGATTACTTAATTGTTTTAGTAATTTAACCTCTGGATTAATTTCATGATTAAATGACCAAAAATGATCTGCCACAGCTGATTTATCAGTTTGTTTATATTTAATATTTCTAAAATGTTCTTTTATTCTGGTAAGAATAAAATAAAAAAGAAATAAAAGAAATACTAGAAACCAGAATAAAAGAACATTTTAGAAATATTAAATAGAAACAAACTGATAAATCAGCTGTGGCAGATCATTTTTGGTCATTTAATCATGAAATTAATCCAGAGGTTAAATTACTAAAACAATTAAGTAATCCGATAGATTTAATGGTTTGGGAAAAAATTTTTATTTTAAAAAACAGGAACCGTGTCACGAACTTCGAATTACCATCTATAGATTGTATTTATAAATTTTTGTTTTCAGAGATTGGTAAATAAAAATTGAATAAGAATAATTGTTTTTCAGAAAAAATAAAAGATTGTAGCTTGGCAACGAGTTTGTTTATATGGCTTTGAGAATGAGCTGGACATAGCTTGAAACCCCTGGGTTAGCAAAAGAATATCAACATTACTAAGATAAGTGAAGTTTTTAGTTTCTAATTTGTTCTTACTTTAGAATCTTGTTGCTTCACCGTTAATAGCTTCAATTTTTCCTTATTTAAGTATTTTTCTATTTCTGATTTGAATACTCTTGGATTTTTTATTGATTTAATACAATTTGGTAATTTATTATAAAGTATTACACCCATATGAATAATATTTTTTTGAAGTTGTACTAGTTCTAGTTATGTGCAGGTTGCTATTTTGCCTTGTATTATAACCATGTATATCCGAGTTCATGAGAGTAAAGTTTCTGTTTTCTGTTAGATTTTGTTTGACAAATATCAGGGATTCATATATATATACACACACACACACACAACATAACAGAAGAATTTGATACTGTTTGAAAATGGGTTTACAGGAAGATCTTTGTTGCATTTTTGTAATAATTCTTAACCCTTTATTGCCTGGTGTGACTTATAACATACATAAGCTTTTTTTCCTATTTGTACTAGTTTTAACTTTTTTTTTCTGCTATATTCTTGTTATACTGTCTGTCACCAATTAAAAATACGTATTTGAGACAGTTTGAATTGTAAAAAAGTAATTTTTTTACAATTTATATTGTAGTGTTTTTTTTTAAAGAAAAGAAGCAAAATCCATGCAACCACAGTCAAATGATACCCCGTCATCATCCACGCGTGCCATCACACCTATTATTTTACGTGGGCCCTCCCCGTCCTTTACCACAGGCACATTTGACTGCGGTTGCCGAGACTCGAACTCACGACCTCAGGCTTTGAGTGCATGGCCAGTGCACTACGTGTTGCCTTAACGATCATGGCTATCCGAGCCAGCAGGCTGAAGGCCTCCCAGACCGCCTAATCTAAACCAGTTTCGAATTAGAGGAAGAACGGCATATGTAGCAAAATAATTCAGGCAATAGAGGGTTAATATTCTTTTTTTGCATAGCAAATAATTTTTTACAAGGTGGTGAGTTTCCCCAAACTAAAATACCATACCTTAAGATTGAATGTACACATGTGAAATATACACTCCTCAACGTTTCTATTTATGCCAGTTGTACTAAGTGCCTAAAATTATAACAAAGGGAGCACAATTTTCCTATTAACATTTCAACATGCTTATCCTATTTAAGATTATTTTGTAACCACACACCTAAAAATTTTGTTGCACTGTCATTTAAAAGGGTTTTACCAGAAAGTGTTATGTTGACATCATGGGTGCTAGACAGTTTTGAAGGGTGAAGCTAAAAATGCATTGCTACTGTTTTCTCTGTATTTACTATGAGGTTATTGTTTTTGAACCACAGGAAATATCGTGTATTTTTTCATCTGCTACAGTTTTCAAATTGACTAAAGAGTTACTTATTAATAATATATTCGTATCATCAGTATACTGAGTAATACTACCCAAGAATCATTTGATTTCAAATCATTCACAAAAAGTAAGAATAAGATTGGTCCTAGGATAGATCCCTGAGGTACTCCATTCTTTATGACTTGCTCATTTGAGTAATGTTGTTGTTAGCTAATGCTGGATTTCTGACAATGAAGTCATTAATCCTCTTGCTCTCCAATATTTTTCACAGATATTGAAGAGACTTAGCAGTAAATGTAACCGCTTTTTAGAGAGCACCATATTTTTATGTTTTGGCGGTCACATCGCTCTCTCACAACCCCCAGAATGTCTGGAGGACCACACCTGTCGTTGGTTTACGGGTCACACCGACCTGACCAGGAGAATTAACACAATAAATTCACTGACCATATCCTCTGATTACCAATCAGAGGACGTATTACATGCCATGACAGGTCAGCATGTTAGGGGTTAAGGTTTTATAGAGAAATTAGAGAAATGGAGAGGTTGGAAAAATAAAGACTCCCTAGCCCTCAGGAACCCTAATAGCATCGAGGTCGGAAGAGAGCAAGAGATGACCAAGGTAAGGTCAGATAGAAAAGCTACAGTGAGGAGCAAAACACCAGTAAGTGGAAGTAATGTTCTGCTCAGCTTGGGTACCTTGTGGTCGGCATTCACATATCCCCTAGATACCAGTAAGTGGAAGTAATGTTCTGCTCAGCTTGGGTACCTTGTGGTCGCTATTCACATATCCCCTAGATACCAGTAAGTGGAAGTAATGTTCTGCTCAGCTTGGGTATCTTGTGGTTGCCATTCACATATCCCCTAGACAGAGACCCCTGAGCACGATTTGAGTAATGTTGATGTATATAACTTCCACTTTTATTTAAAATTTCTACTAGCTGCTTTCTATCCTTGAGATATGATTGAACCCATTTAAGTGCATGTCCCCTAATACCCATTCTCTCAAATTTACTAAACAATATGTGGTGATTTAAAACATCAAACATCAGCTTTGACATCATTCTTCTTCGTGTTCCTCCTCCACCTCTTCTACTTTCCGCCCTTTTCCTCAACCTTCTTCTTTTCCGACACAATTCGACACTCCTGACACCAGTGTGACGAAAACCACAAAATCCAGTCCAGTTACTTTTCTATCATTTTGTCAACTAAACTTTTGCACGAATACACAGTTCTCTTCTACTGACGTTAACACAGTCTACAGTCTTTCATGATAGTACAACTCACAACTGTTTACTTCTCATAACCTTGACTAACCTTTCTCTATCTCTCTCATACACTAACTCTGATACAATCACTCAACACTTGTTAAATCTTCTTTCACTTTAACACACTGTAACACACACACCCCCTCCCTCCACACACACACACACACACACACACACACACACACACACACACACACACACACACACACACACACACACACACTCAAAATATGTATTTTCGATGAATTCTTTGCCTACTTACTACACATATTAGAGAAAATAAAAGTTGTTCACATGTAATAAAAAAATAATTAAAATACACTGAAATAAACAGAAAAAGAAAATGCTGAAAAATAAAATATTGGTGATTAGACATTAAGGAATATTCTTGTAATCTCAGGACATGAAATAATAATAAAAGTATCAGTAAAGAGACTGTATAGAAAGACTATACATGAGTCCACTTAAAAACTGTTTATATAATATGAAATAAATGCTTGTTTGAGCTTTACAAGCAAGCTTGTATTTAACAATAGGCAGCACCTTTATCAATCTAGAAAGATAAAACTAACTTAGATTGTAGCACAGAATAATCTAACGATTTTTTCAATGTCCATTTGAAACCACTTTCCTTTCTGCTTATTCAGTTTAAACAAATTTTCTACCTGAAGTGGTAGATAAGTGAAAGCTGGGAAAAGACAGCTGCCGGTAATTTTTTGGTTTTATCAGTAGCAGATAAGAATAATTTCAGTGTTATCTCTACAAATGCACACATGCTTGAGAGGGTACTTCAGAGTGAGTGACACTAATGTGTATTCCCATTCATAGAATAAGCAAGCAAATTATGTACAAGTTGCATTGGTGTGTTTTAATTTACCTCTGCTGCCCAGAATGATGAAAGCTATCCACTTATGATTCACACAGGGAAAAACAAATATATTTTTACTTTCTGTACTACTTAGGCAAAAATTAACAAGAGATTGCACCTAAAATATGCATTTTGAGGCTTCCTAAATACTAAACAGAGCATGTTTAGTAAAAGTTCAGTGGATGTAACTCGGAAACAAAAAGTCGGTTAAATACCAGACAAGATGTTTAAGTTCAGCTGTTTCCAAGGATATAACACAAAGATTTTCAAGGAAATTCTCCCATCCCAGACTACCCTTTACATGCAGTATTTTTCATTAGTTTTGGTTTTCTCAAAAATGGCTAACAATTATGATTAAAAAACTAAGTTTAAAATATTTGACAAATGGTGTGCATGTTTTGGTCATCCTCCATTGTCTAGGGCAGCAATGCCAACGCAAATGCAATTTCGTGACCTTGACAGTACTCGCGGGCATGAAACGCTAGACTGTCAAGGATGGATGCAGGGTTTGTTTTCGGGTGGGACCTGATTAGGTGCTACTATTAGAACCTCTGGAAATGTCATCGGATGTGTAAATAAATATATATATCAGATAATTGTCTTACAGAATTATACAGTTACATTTAAAGAAGAACCGACGAGGCTTTTTACGCATTTTATCCAGTACTTCTTGAGTTTTAATTTCCAAATTTTTATGTATATACATAACGCTAGTCCATTCAGTCTGTATGTTCCCATGGTGCTCCTCAAATAGGTTCTCAGATACCATAATGTTGAGAAAGAACATTCTGGTGTTGCTGTAGTTACTGGTAAAGTGCAGAAAATCTTCAGCGCCTTGTGGACGAAAGGGAAAATAATTTCATTACACCCTTCAAAGATGATATAAGCCCCTCCGTTGTTACCACCGAAGCAATCTAAGAGTTTCCTGAAACTGCAGAGCAATTTGTGTTATCGTAATACCATAGATTTTCATACGATTTGGAAAGAGATTATAGGAAGTATATTTTATCGTTAACTACTCTGAATTATGATGGCAGGACATAATTATAATATATTTAGATATTTGTTAAATGCACATTTATTATTTTAATGAAAATAATGTAGAAAATGCTCAGATTCTTCGAATATATTTGTGGATTAATGTGAATACTTTTTTCTTTACTTGTATCCTTAACAGTTTCTAAATTTTTGGGAGAGGGGGATACAACTCCACTATCCCCCCCCCTCCCCCCTGGATCCATCCCTGCAGAATGTGTTATACACAGAGGTAGCAGGCATTTGGCAAAAGTGTTCGTTTACATAGATTTTGTGATCACAAGGTTTTAATATGGATTACAATAATAACATAATTATTCAAAACCAAAATATTAAAGCAGAAGAAATATTTATGTAACTTTTAACCATACAATTCAAAGGAAACAGATTGCTCGCATAATATAAAATAAAAATACCTCCACATTAAAACCTCTGGTCACATTTTGAATCTAATTACGCATTTATTATGCCCATGTGCTTTTCCACCAATATCTTAATACTTGGGAAATCATTAATTACAGAAGCAAGTCTCAAGGCAGACTAAAATTCGTAATGCCAAACATACACAATTTCTGCAATAAATTTGCAAAATTCTCTGTCTGTTTGTAGATCAAGGGGTTTGATAAAAACACCATACACTTGTTTTAGATCTGAATCACAGCATAAATCAATAAGTTCTAGTTGAAGTTCAACCAGAACATTCTTTGGATTTACAGAATAGGGCAAGGAGAAGAGATCCAATTTAGATTTAAGAGGTTCCAAATCTGAGAATCTTCCAACATGCTCCTAAGAGTTCATCCAATATGTCTTGATACTTATTAATTTGTGTTTATGTTAAGAGACTGTAAATATGGAAGTGGCTTCACTTTTTCTATTGTATGCACATTGTGCAGCTGGATTACGTAACACTGTCCCAAGCTGAGAAAGCAGATGCTGCTGTGGGCAACGTGGGCCTGCTAACATACAAAGTACGCACTTACACTCAAGCGTACCATTTGGCATCCCTGGTCTAGGGATAACATGCTGCCTCAAGTTCCTGAGGTCACAGGTTCAAACCTGGTGGAGGGTAATGGATTTTTTTAGGCGTAAAAATCCTTAGAATGGCTTCCTTTAGAAAGGAAGTAAAGCTGGTGGTCCGGTGTCATAAATTTACATATAAAAGATGATGGCCTTAGGGGTCTCCGTCTAGGGGATATGTGAATAGCAACCACAAGGTACCCAAGCTGAGCAGAACATTACTTCCACTTACTGGTGTTTTGCTCCTCTCTGTAACTTTTTTATCTGACCTTACCTTGGTCATCCCTTGTTCTCTTCCGACCCCAATGCTATTAGGGTTCCCAAGGGCTAGGGAGTCTTTATTTTTCCAACCTCTCCATTTCTCTAATTTCTCTATAAAATCTTAACCCCAACATGCTGACCTGTCATGGCATGTAATACGTCCTCTGATTGGTAATCAGAGGATATGGTCGGTGAATTTATTTTGATAATTCTCCCAGTCAGGTAGGTGAGACCTGTAAACCAATGACAGGTGTGGTCCTCCAGACATTCTGGGGGTTGTGAGAGAGCGATGTGACCGCCAAAACATAAAAATATGGTGCTCTCTAAAAAATGGTTACTATTACTGCTATTGCTCTCTTCAATATCATTGTGAAAAATATTGGAGAGCAAGAGGATTAATGACTTCACTGTCAGAAATCGAGCATTAGCTAACAACAACATATAAAAGATGTTAAAGAGGCCTCTGAGCAAAATTAAATGGTCTTTCAAGCTTTATAAAGAATGGGAGGCTGAGAACCATAGCAGTTGAAGGGCATCCATAAATAATAATTCAATTTCAATGCATATTTTGAATTTTCTGTGAATAGCCTGTTAAGTCTCTTCACTCTGAATGACTTTTGTATAACTTGTAGGCTAAACTATAGAAAAATATTACTACCCCAAAATCGTAGATCTCATTAAAGCATATAATTTATAGTAATTTACTTTTTGTGGTGTTAATCGTTTCAAAAATATACTTTGTAATTGTTGTAAGTTTTTAAATACTTGTATTTTCAAGTGGTTAGTTGCTATTCAGTTTTACTTTCTCTACTACGTAAGTAGAGAAAGTATTGTATTCCACTCAATAATTCAGTACCAAGATTTCATGGGAAATACATTTTGATACTCCTGTATCCCCCCCCCCCCCCCAAAAAAAAGCAACTTCAGAAAAACATCTGAACGTGTATGCATCTGTCTGTAAACAGTGTAACTTTAAAAACAAAAAGTCTGTTAAATACCAAATGTGGTATTTAAATTCATCTTCCAGGGACGCGACACAAAGATTTTTAAAAAAGTTCCCCATCTCAAGCTACCGTTTGCATAGAAAAATGTTAGAAACTTTTGATTTTCTCAAATATGGCTTGATTAAAATATCTATTGTGACACCAGGCTCGGTTCACAGCAATGGACAGATGGGGGCCGGGCTGGTTCACACCTCTTGCTGGGCTGGCGAGAAAAGAGGCATTCAATGTCAGGCTGCCTCATGCAGATGCTTGTGTGTACGTGGCTAATAATGAAAGCAGCAGGAAGAAAAGCGACTTTCGTAGCACCTTCTCGAGAAAGATCGGTGTGATATCATCTTCCATATATAAGTACACGATGCAGCAACAGAATGAGTTTAATTTTAGAGTTAGAGCTACAGTCATGGGCAGGTCAGTGAGTGTGAGCCAGCTGTGTGTGTGTTATCATGAAAGTTACGTCAGTGTGTCGAACAATCAACAAGCGTCGAGTGATAGTAATGCTGTGGTTTAGTGTATGAGACAGAAAGTGAAGAAAGACACTGAAAGAACAGAACGAGGTTATTTATGAGAACAGTTGTGAGATGTGGTAGTCCAAAAGATTATAGACTGTTAACGATGAGAAGAAAGCTGTATATTGGTGGTAAACATTTTGGGAGACAAAGTGATAAAAAAGTAACCTTACTGATTTTGTCATCTTTGTTACACTGGTGTCAGAAGTGGGGTTCGAGTTGCCATTTTGTTACAATATGTTTAAGATGTTTTTGTGACAAATGAAATATGTATCTTGAAGTGCTGTTCATTCTGGGTGACTTGCATAACTGGTTAGCCTTAAGAGAGAGACCAAATCTTTGTACACAAGAAATGCAGCTCTCTTTAAAGCAGGCAAATGTCAAATACATTTTTTTGTGGAGATAGTGATTTTCGAGATACTCATTTGCAGTTATCAGCTCATAAATATTAATGCACTCAAATGTTAGCTCTAAAGCTTTGGTATTCATATTAATCTGTTTTCTTACAGCGTAAGCTGCTGGATGTAAGTCTTGGATTTGCTGGGGGTGTGATGACAGCTGCATCCTATTGGTCACTGCTTGCACCAGCTATAGAAATGGCAGCAGAGTCTAAAAGTTATGGACAGAATGGAGAATATGCCTTTATTCCAAGTGTTGTTGGGTTTCTGATTGGAGCATTCTTTGTATGTGCAACTGATTTGTTCATCTCTTCACTGGGAGCCCATTCGCCTCATCTAGTTCTAGGTAATTTTTGTCTAAATACCATAAAGTTTACTGTTCAGAATGTGTAAATATTTCGTCTCCACAGGTGAAAATATTTTGATTTTGTTGTTTAACTAGTTTTAAATATGGTGAATCTTAGCGAAAGTTGGTGGGTAACTTTTATTCACTGGTCTGTGGGACTGTGCACAACTCCCGGTCCCATGTGCTGTGAGCACTTGGTAGAAATTGGACACAAGCTATTAAATAACATCATGCATTATTCACCCTGATCATAGAAGATGGTAGAAATCATGTCTTAAACATATTTTGCATCTTCTTGTGCAATTATCATTCACATGAAATAGTTCTACACTAATGAACCTAACTAGCTTTACAATGTTTTGACCGGGTTCGATCCCAGGGACCCGCATGTGGTATTCGTGGTGGACGAAGCGGCGTCGGGGCGGGTTTTCTCCGGGTGCTCCGGTTTCCCCCGCCATCTCATTCCACCGGTGCTCCATCTTCATTCCATGTATCATCAGTGTCAAAAGTAGTAAAAGCGGGCATTAAACACTACAAACACTTTACAATGTTTTGTCTATTTTCCTCAAATGTGTGAGAATTAACGGCATGTGCCTTATATTTCAGTGATCCTCGGAAATATAAGTCGCACACATTAGATCTGGGGATCGAGGAGGCCACAATCTCTTGCTTATAAGTTTTTGGCCAAATATACTGCACCATTCCCTAATGGATTCATTAGCACTATGGGGTGTGACATTATCCTGCTGAAAATAATAATGCCATTACACGTTCCCCATAAGCTAGTGCATTACATAATGGTTGCAAAATTAGACACATATGCTAATCACTGTTGTTTCTTCAAAAAATGACTAATAATTCTTTTAGCAATAACTCTTCCACTGCTGAGATATTAACAAGCTCAGAGACCCTCCTTCCTGAGTTACTTTAACTAAACATTAATTAATATACATTAAAAATAGAAGCAATATTAGCAGTGAAGAATTTTTCGTATATTGAATTAGTTTTTCTTGAGTCACTTTATTTACACTCCCTTTCGCTTATAAAATGTTGGGAAAAACTGGAAGGTTTTCGAGATCATTCGATCTATTCCTCATCTGTTGAATGACTGAAGTCAACATCTTTTCTCCACATGGAGTTGACTTCAGTCACTCAACAGCTGAGGATGAGTTGAATTCTATATGGTTTGCTGTGGAGTTTTGACGAGTTGCAGTCCAAAAGTAACACACAAAAAATTCTCAATATTCTTTATTCACGCAAAATCATCTATAACACAAATGTCATTTTTCCACATAGTCTCCTTTATTTAAACAGTTACCAATGTTCAACCTATTTTTCAAAATATTCTGTGCAGGAGTCTTTGAGTATATGTTTTAGATACTGGTATACTGCAGAACCTAGGCTTGATCTCAGAGAGTGTTTTCAAGGTGTCAATCAGCCAAAAATCACTCGGAGCAAAATCAGGTGATTAGGGAGGATGTCTTAAAGTGTCTCGATTCCATTTTGCAGTACAAATTCGGTAATAATCCGAGCCTCGTATGGTGGAGGATGAACTTGCCCACCAGTTCAGGCCGATTTTCTCTAATTACAGACAACAGCTGGTTCTTCAAAATGTCTCTAACATTCTCTGGTGATTGACATTCCCTTAGCAAGGGGATATGACACAATATAACCCTTATAATACCAGAATATTGAATAAGAGTTTTCTTTATAGATGGGCAAGATGAGCAAGGTCTGCCCGAGCGCAGCAGATCGGTGCTGGTCACTCTTCCTGTTTTGAACTTTACCATCCACCTATTCATATTACTATAGTCCAGTGCATCATCCCCACAAACAGAGACAAGTTCACTGTGAATGTTGACACAGTTTTCACCTTTTACACAAGCAAATTTGATGACAGCACACTGTTCTTGCGAAAATTCCATAATAAGAAATATACAAATAGCCTCTTAAGGAAACTGCCACTGTACTTTCATGCTCTTGCTCTTAGAGTTGAACTGATGGTTTGCTCATTGCCCAAGGTCATCTCCTTCTTCCCCCACCATTGTTTTTGCTGCAGCAACAGTTGCAGTCAGAACAAAAATGTATGCTTTAGAAGTAAATGAGTTTACCTATAGACGCCGATCGAAACTGTTGAGAACAAAGATGCTGATCTTCTACATGCATCTGGACAAAAATAAGTGTAAGTGAAACTATAAGTGTCTATAGGTCGACTCATTTACTTCGAAAACATTGGGAAAGTTTCCCAGTCTATATCACTTCATATATATTAAGTGGAAAAATGTTTGCATTAGTTTTGGACTGCACCTCATACAGATAATACAAGTTGTCACATGTTCAAAAGATATCACATCTTGTCCAGATTTATGGAATGACCCTTGTATTTTAAATCCCACTTTAGAAATCCTAAGTGCAACTAGATTTGATGTAGTTGGTTATATGCTGGGTAGCTTGATATAGCTTCTGCATATGATGAAATGATATTAATTAATAAAATGAAGTGAAATGTCAGTGTATAATAGTAAATATGTCACTTGTTTAGCTTCCTTTTTTCTTTGTAAATAAGTTAGGGACTGAGTGGTTTACCTCAGTAAATAATAACAGAACTACATTGCTATTTCAGCTTTCACTGCAGATAATGTGTACAAGGACAAGCGTGAGAGAGTGAGAAGAAGTAATGAAGAAATGGAGGACTTGGTAGAAAGTACAACCACTATAGATGGTAAGGGGAAATACATAGACTTCTGGAAGAACAAATTATCTAGTAGTATTAAGCCGAAAAAGAATCTGGGCAATATGTTTACCAAGATACAAAATTAAATGACCAAGATATGTTTTTATTTTGCATGAAAGTCAAAGAATTTTAATTACATTTGAGTTTATTGAATACTAAAGAATATACATTTTGGGCTGCCCATGAACTTGGACCTGAGCCCCTCTGTCTTTGGACAGCCTAATGAAATTCCTTAAATATGATTTTGATGTATTTATTCTTTAACTAATGTTTATCTTCAACTTCCCTGTTCTACCACTATCTTGTGTCAGGGATTTACCTCGGATCTTTCAAGGCTCACACTTTTCTTGTGAATCCGACTTTACTGAAGGCGGGGGATTAACCCAACGTTTAAGGTCCCTGTTTTATCCCCAGGGTACTCGGGTAGATTCTAAGTTCTTGAGGTAGGAATTGGGCATTTCCTCGCAACCCCAAATCATTTTGGTTTTCCCGCCAATATTCTGGTGGTTGTTTGCAGTGGTTTCCAACTGGGCGATGGGGTGGCCGCTTCCCTACACCAAACTAATGTTTATCACTTTCTTCAAATTCGTCTTTTGAATGACTTTTCTCACCATTTCCCTAAATTCTTTATGATTTCTAAACTACCTATGTCATTGAAACTTATTTTTTTTACTCCCCTGTTTTCTTTCTTATGTTTCATACTCATTTGCTAGTAATTTCCTAGATCTCATTGATTTACTTCTTATCTTTTTGTTGATCACTTCCACTTTCTCTCGTCACTTAATTTTCACTTTTGTAATTCCTACTTGACTTTATACCTAAACTTTTATTTCCATCCCTTATACCATTCCAGACAACGGTTAACGTAATCATTTGTTCTTCCTTGTCACATGGTGTAGGGCAGCAATTTCCTTTACTCTTTGGCTTTCTATCTATTAAACACATTTTTATTATCTAATAGCCACTTTCCCGTGACCTGATCTTTAAATGTATATGCTTTTCTTCTCTGTTTTCCCTTGTTCCACCCATTTCTATCCACATACATAAGTAATACCGGTATTCCTGTCCTGCTATTCCACTTCGTCATACATCATATCTTCTTATACTGGTATACTGGTCCCTTCACTGTTGCTAGTCATTCATCATCCTGATGATGGGAGAGATGTACACTCCTGAAACGTCAATGGCTCTTCATCACTACACCTGGCTCGAAGCCCGAGAACATCTTGAATATGTTCGTCGCCAGGAAAGCTTCAAATCATATCATATCTTCTTGTTTGTTTGATTTATTTCCACTTATCTTTGAGATAGCCCATTTGCTGTTTGAGTAATTTGCACAATTTCATGTATGCTTAATGCTGGCTATGCCTTCATGTTCAGGGACTAAATAGTTTCTGACATATAGGGTGTTTAAAAAACGCGTCTGATATTGCAACAGTAGTTTAGATTGGTGAAAACTAGAATAAATGTTCCTGTAAACATATGTCCGGAAACAAATACTTGAGATATGAGCCATTTTAGAAAAATGTGCAATGTATGCACATTTTCAATAGGTTTGGCATATACCAATGTCTTTAAATACTCCCATAGCCGGAAACCTAATGGATTGGGGTCCGGCAAACGGGGAGGCCATGCTACTGGATCTCCTTGACCAATCCAACGTCCATTAAATGTTTAGTTAAGTATTTTCACATGATGCATACAAAATTGGGTTGTGCCACATCATGCACAAACCACTTGCATCGTTTTTCCACAAGCACAACTTCTCCAAAAGCATGAGTAACTCATCATGCAGGAATCAATGATATACAGCACCTGTTAATCTATTCGGTAAAATGTATGATCCTAGGAGTCTGTCACTCACACATTGGAACTAAAGCGATCTTGATACTTAAGCCAAACATTTAATGGAGGATGGATTGGTCAAGAAGGTCCAGTAGCATGGCCTCTGCATTCACCGGACCTCAATCCATTGGATTTCTGGCTATGGGGACATTGGTGTATGCCAAACCTATTGAAAATGTGCATACATTGCACATTGTTCTAAATGACTCATATCTCAACAAGTATTCGCTTCCAGACATATGTTCATAGGAACATTTATTCTAATTTTGACCAATCCCAACTCCTGTTACAAAATCAGACACCTTTTTTTAAACACCTGTATTTAGATAAACAAGATTTAACATGAAAGGTAGAATCAGAACTGAAAAATTCATTGCCATAGCCAGGATTTGAACCACAGATCTTCCACTTCATACACAGCTGTTCTAACCACTGAGCTACCATGGCCAACTTGCTAGTATGACATATTCCCCAACCGATTCATATTTTACTTTCAAACATTGCCCATACATAGCTTGTGTGTATAAAAAGAGCTGCCATAAGTTGGTTGGCATAAGAAAATAACAAAGATTTAACATATTTAACATCAATTAATACAACATTAGTAAAGATTGAATGCACATAAGAAATATCACCATGATTCAGTACCTGTCTAATTCTCAATTATATAAATACTAGCTGTACTCTGTGGCTTCGCTGTGGCACATTATGGTTGCATGGATGAGAAATGAGCATGTTTCAAAACAGTTTAATTTTGCAATACTTGTGGATATACAATATTTTTTATTTTTCCATTGTTTGCGTAGATATAAAGGCTATCTGGTTTACCAACACGGGAACATGCAACAAATTGTCCATGTGAGAAGCAATCCACACCTAAATCTAAACCACACAATTCTAAAGATTGGCCTTGAGCTTTATTGATTGTGATTGCAAATGCCAATCGAATTGGGAATTGTTATCTTTTAAGTTTAAATGTGGTATCAGTCGGGATCATGGGAATTCAAGGGATAAGGATGTCCTCGCCTTTGAAAGGCCTAGTTAATATTGTTGCTTCCACTGTGTTGTTCATCAATTTCTTAACTGTGAGCCTCGTGCTGTTACAGATTTTTGGCTGATTAACATTATGCAACATGATAATTGACACACCTATTTTCAATTTTAATATATTTGGTGGCATTCCTGGCAGATAAAAAACTCTGATGGGTAATTAACTACTTCATCTGCTTCCACAATGGTGTCTATTGATTTATATATAATTTCCTCACTTTGAATGCTGGATTGTATGAAATTATTAAGTTGATAGACGTCTTTATTCTTCGCAGCAAGGACAGCTCGTTCACTGATCCAGTCGTGATTTCTATAATTAATTTGAATATTAGGAAATACTTTTTGGACAAGTTCTTCTTTCGATGTTACTAAATTTCAAAAATTATTAGGAAATGATATTCGTCTTGTTTCATCTATTGGCAACTGTCCGTTTCTAATGTATAGTAACTGTCGTGAGAATACCTCGGCTGATTTATCGCTTTGAAGCTGGACACGCATATTCGTAGTCAACTGTAATGTACATACATGTTGCCACAATGTTGAATATTTTATGCAAGCATTTATTTTGTCTGCTGGTGTCGATCGAGAAATTACAGGCAATGTTAGTCTAAAATCTTCTGAGCAATATTAATGCATTCCTGAATGGTTGTTTACTTGCAGTTGCAGGTATGTTACTGACACAAGAAATATATAAAAACAATCTTTGAAGCGGATTGTACATCGTGTCAAAATTTAAGCTAAATCAATGCAGAAGTTTGAGTTTTTGAAGCGTGTGCAAACCAGCATAACATTTATATATATATATATATATAGATTCTGGGCATACAATTTCCCTTACACTTATTATAAGCTGCCACACATAGATTAGTAGAGCACACTTTAAAATCTAAACAAAGTATAAAGTAGTTATTATTTATTTATGCCCACAAACTTACTGCTGGTGTCTCTAAATGAATAGGTTGGAGAATTCAATGTCATACTGCCAAGTTGTCACAGTAGCTCAGTGGTTGGAGTAGCTGCGCTCGAAGTGAAAGGTCTGTGGTTCAAATCCTGTCTGTGGCATTGAATTTTGCAGTTCCGATTCTACGTCTCAAAGTTAAAGTATTTATACTCAATATATTGTTTTAAAGAATTCACTTTTATTTACATTCAAAGCAAAAAGGCATAGCTTAAAAATATGTGGCATAGTACTTTAGGACTTGCATTATAATTGTTGAATTATATATAATTATGTTTCTGTAGGCTTTCTGTGAATGCCAAAAGTTAGTTTGCTCTCTTCTTGGATGGTGGGGAGATAAATCAGCAAAATTCACTTTGGAAATGGAAACAAGAGGAGAATAAATTAAGTTTTGGAGAATTTTATTATTTAAAGTCCAACTGTTATAATTAGCTGTAATTCTTGTTCCCATAAGTTTGCTTTATTCACTAGCCCAGCATACAGGACTGAACATCCTCTTCTTAAGATTGAATACAAAAAGGAGATTAAACACATAAAATACGCCTGTCCTCATAGCATTTCAACCAACACAACAATTAAAGAAATAAACAAGTTTTATGAAATACTAATACACTCTTATTCTCCAAAAACATTGATGTGTTTCTCTAAAGTAATTGTATTAACCCTTTAACGCCGAAATAATATTAATTCTTTTATTCACTTTCATTTTTTTATCAGCAACTCATACAGTTTTGTGGAACTGTAATACAAAATAATGAGTCATTATAGTGAACCATTTTGTCACAATGGACCGTGTCCATATGATCACGCTAGGCGCTAGTGTAAGCATTTTACGCCTAGGTGGCCATACTTCACAACAAACGCCAAAGTTACAGTGCTAATTATATATTACAATGAGGTGCACTTTAAAGGTGAATTATAAATATTAAATGCATGCAGACATATAACATATGATCACATGAGCACAAAATTATGTTGCAAGTCCAAGAATCAAGTCTTTTATAGGGTGTGAAACTCGACAAAACACGGGATATAGAGTCCAACGTTGCATTTTATACACTCTGTGCAAACAGTACTGGTGCATTCTTTGCCAGCGCAGTGTCGTCAATTGCAGGGAGCTACAAGGTGGTTCTTCCCATCAAGACGAATATCATCACTAACACTACACTGCTATTTTAGGATCATCATAATTGTTGAATATTGCATATTTCCTGGATTCTTCTATCATAAATTTAATTATTTCATCGTCAAACATGAGTTCGAAACATTCCACGGGTGTTTTGTTGGATAATGATGAATAATCAGCTTCTGGGAATATACCAACCAAACCTCTATTATCATCCTTAGTCCACACGAAGCTTTTCTTCATATGTTTGCTCTTCTTCTGTGGTGGAGCATTGGCGTTTTCTGAAGTGACATCAACTGCACCACCTACACGCTCATTGTTGGTGAGGACAATTTCTGCTTGGCTATAAAGCTGGCACCCTGTAAGATTATCAATCTCACCACCACCATCCTCTTCAACAGAATCTTCGTCGGAGTAGACGTTAGCATCTGGAGGTTCTATAAAAATGATATCAACATCTCCTATTGGTTCATCTGATTCTAAAATATCCAAGGCTTCCCGGAGAGTTATATCCCTGTTAAAAACATACGGAAAGTTATATTCTGTATACAATATTCAATATTCAATTTCACATAAACACTTAGTTCAATGCGAGATTGTGAAATTTTGTTTCATTGTTAATATTGCTTGTTTTCAATGTTTACCAATAGCATGTTTAGGGTAGCCTTATCAGCTTTACATTGCTAAAGAGTAGCTAATTTACATTTTTAATTTCAGCCTAATTATTTAATCTTTTTTAACTAGCACATGACAAATTTTTATACCTTAACTTCTGAAGCTCCCCTGAAAATTTCAAGCTAATAAGTCATAAACTAGGGTCCAAGGAGCATTTTCAATAGTAAAAAATGCTGGAAAAAAATAGAACTAAGAAAAATGAATTTTAAAGTTTAACAGTATGTCTTTGTTCTTTACCTAAATCCAATCCACTTAAAATTCCCCAGCACCATATGTAGAACTCTCTGTTGTTTTCTTCTTGGCCTTAGCACTTTTTGAGAATTTTAAGCTTGCTTGGTTGTTTCTTAACATGAAAACGTTCCTTTCACCTTTGCATTGTTCACAAAATTTAGAAATGTATTGTTCTTAGCCAACCTCTTATGCTATGCACTTCTTCAAATTTATACAGAACATTCATAAAATAAATGCTTGTTATGGCTTTACTATAGATTAATGAATAACTTAAAACCTACTAACTACCTCAACAATGTCTAATATATAACTGGAACACTGAAATAACCTCACAAGATTACAGAATTACAGAACACTGCATTTCTCTGTTTGGAAGCAAAACGTATCAAATTTGCGGCATTTTAGCTCGAATATCGAATTCATTTCAGCACAGCTAAATTGCAACCTTTCTGAAACAAAATTTCCTGCAAGAGACCAAAATCAGAGCCAGTGAAAACGAAAACTGTATTTCAAAGCTGTAGCAATGAGGTTTAGTGAGGAACGCTCACCTGCACTAGCACATTTGAATACCCTCCTGGAGCTTTAAAAATGGCTGATATTGAGAAAACTAAAGTGTGCCATTAAAGTACAAAGTATAAGCATAATAAAAAATGTAAAAACTAAAAATCAATATTTTTGGCAATTTTCACCAAATTTCACTGATACATTGCCTTAACATATAAACAAATGAACGATGTTTCATTTGATGAAACTTTTAAGTGTTCCAAAACTGACACAAATAACAAGGAATATCTCCAATATGGTTCACTCTACAAAAAAATTTATTTGGACATAAATTGTGTGTTTTAGTGAGATCTACATTTTTCGTATTTATGATAGTTTTAGTCTTTTTTGGAGTATGAAGATGTCCATTGCTATTTTGAACCAAATCTTCAATTATTTCTGTAAAATAAATGTTAAAATTGAGCTGCATCTGTAATCTTTTTGTTATTATGTTCAAGTTCTACTTTACTAGGCCTACTTTACCTATCATTTTATTAGTTATTTGGTTTACTATTTGCCATATAGCTTTGGTCTTATTTTTAGAATTTGTAATATGATTGTCATTATTATTAATTTTAGCCTATCTTATAACCTTATTTATCCCTCAGGGGTCTCCGTCTAGGGGATATGTGAATGGCAACCACAAGGTACCCAAGCTGAGCAGAACATTACTTCCACTTACTGGTGTTTTGCTCCTCACTGTAACTTTCCTATCTGACCTTACCTTGGTCATCTCTTGTTCTCTTCCGACCCCGATGCTATTAGGGTTCCTG
This sequence comes from Tenodera sinensis, assembly GCA_030765045.1. NCBI lineage: Eukaryota > Metazoa > Arthropoda > Insecta > Mantodea > Mantidae > Tenodera > Tenodera sinensis. The sequence goes on from CM060974.1 coordinate 41,841,175, forward strand.
AGGGCTAGGGAGTCCTTATTTTTCCAACCTCTCCATTTCTCTAATTTTTCTATAAAACCTTAACCCCTAACATGCTGACCTGTCATGGCATGTAATACGTCCTCTGATTGGTAATCAGAGGATATGGTCGGTGAATTTATTTTGATAATTCTCCCGGTCAGGTCGGTGAGACCCGTAAACCAACGACAGGTGTGGTCCCCCAGACATTCTGGGGGTTGTGAGAGAGCGATGTGACCGCCAAAACATAAAAATATGGTGCTCTCTAAAAAACGGTTACTATTACTGCTATTGCTCTCTTTTTTTATGAAATATGACTCGAGGGGTAAAATGTTCCGGAGTTAAAATAGTCCCCCATTCGGATCTCCGGGCGGGGACTACTTCTCGAGAACCAAAACATTATACTAATAGAAGATCTAACATCAGACTTCTACAATGGAATGCGGGTGGTCTCACACAAACAAAAAAAGTAGAACTGAATAAAATTGTATTTGATTTTAACATTGACATATTTGTAATACAAGAAGCAAATCTAACAAATGACCAACTTAAATACTTCAATTTTACTGGATTTTTACTGCACTTACTACCCAAAAATAGACAGATAAGTAGTGGAATATTAGTTGGAGTCAAAAAGGATATTAAAACCTCCTTTGAAATTGTTAAAGAAATGGATAACACAGATAAAAGTGAATTAATAAAGCTAAATTTTTGGGATAACAAAACACATCTACATTTATACAGTATTTACAATCCTCCCAGGAATGTACCGGATCTCTCACTTATTGACCAATTAAATAAAACAATCGTAATTGGGGATTTCAATGCCCATTCCAAAAGATGGGGTTATGAAAAAGTGGATTCTACAGGGAAGATAGTGGAAGAATTTTTGAATACCACAACTTTTGAACTGATTTATAGTAAAGAAGATCCCACAACCTTCATACATTATTCTGGAGCGGGCAGTAACCCAGACCTCTTGTTAGCTACAACAGATATTGTTTCAAAAATTAAAAAACAAGTTATAGAAGATCCAAGTTCTGGTCACAGAGCGGTAATTGCTGAGATAAAACTAGAGAATACAAATAACAGTCAAGGTCCTACGAATCTGTATTGGAACTTCAAAAAAGCAGATTGGAACAAATATAAAACTGAATTAGAACATAAATTTAAAGAACAAACAAACTCACAGCTGCATGACCAACCAGATCATATGAACAAAGAATTCTGTAAAGTCATCCTAGAAACTGCAAAAAAACATATTCCTCGTGGAAGAATTAAAAATTTCAAACCCTTTTGGAACCCCCAGTTAGAAGAACTGAAAAAGCAAAGGGATATAGCTAGAAATACAGCTGAACAAACAAAAAACATATCAGATACACAAATATGGAGGAAGAAATGTGCCTCATTAAAAAAAGAAATCAATACTGCTAAAAGGAATCACTTTAATAATTTCTTAGAAAAAATGGATTATAGGACAGATGGTAACAAAGCTCATAAGTTCATAAAAAATGTCAAGGACAGGAAAGAAAACAACAGCACACCTATCATACACAACAATAAAATGTTAGTAAATGATGCAGTCATAGCCGAAACATTCAATAAATATTATGCTAATGCACACAAAGTAACAAGAAATAATAAAAAGGAACGTAAAGAATTTAAGAAAGATTCGAAACAAGAAAGAGAATGTAATCCTAACACTCAGTGCAATATCTTTTTTCAAAATTTTAATATGCAAGAATTGAACATTGCAATAAATAATCTAAAAAACAAAAAGTCTCCTGGACCAGATCACATACATCCAGAGTTCATAAAAAACCTTGGAAAAACAGCAAAACAACAACTACTGAAACTCTACAATCTATCCTGGAAAACCACTGTACCTGCTGAATGGCGAAAAGCAATAATTGTCCCACTCTTGAAGAAAGACAAAACAGCATCAGAAATAAAAAATTATAGACCAATAGCTCTTACCAGCATAATAGCAAAAGTGATGGAAAGAATGGTGTCAAACAGGTTAAATTGGTTTCTAGAATCACAAAATTTAATATCCCCATGTCAAGCTGGATTCAGAGAGTTCCACTCTACAAATGAACAAGTCTTACTTCTCAGTCAAGAAATCAAAGACTCCTTCAATAGAAAAGAAGATAATTTATCAGTTTTTATTGATTTTCAAAGCGCATATGATTCTATATGCAGAACAAAACTACTAAAGAAAGTAAAAAAAATAGGGATACAAGGTCCAATGTTTTCATGGCTATGTCATTTCCTAACACAACGCTTTATTGCAACCAGATATGGAAGAAATATATCTAAATATAAACAAATACACCGTGGCTTGCCACAAGGTGCAGTGCTCAGCACTACACTTTTTAATATATTTATTAATGATCTACCACAACAAATACAAAAATCAGGCGTGAAGTGTGCACTATTTGCTGATGACTTGGTAATGTGGACTTCAAAACCAAAAAGCAAAAGTACAGAACTGGAAAAAGCCATGCAACAATCCTTAACCAACTTACAGAGGTGGACCAAAGAAAATTTAATGACTGTTAATACAACAAAATCAAACTACCAAATCTTTTCACTAAGAAAAAAACCACTAAAAATAAAACTAAATTTTGAGGGTCAACAATTACCAGAAACAAAGGAAGCAAAGTATTTAGGAGTTACATTTGATACCAAACTTACATGGACCAAACAAATAGAAAATGTAATACAAAGAGCAGAGAGGCGCCTTTCACTGTTAAAACGTTTAACAGGAATGAAGTGGGGATGTTCCAGAGCAACGCTTAACACAACATATAATATATATATAAAACCGTTGTTTACTTACTGCAGCGAAGTTCTTGTAACAGCAAACACAAAAAAAATTCAAATCTTTCAAAACCAAAGTCTGAGATTAATTACAGGTGCTATCAAAACCACACCAATAGCAGCTATGGAAATACTAACCAACCAATATCCCATTGAATATGAAATAGAAAAAGCGGCTCTTATTCAACATGAAAAGTTGATCAGACTCCCATTCAATACATGGCACAAGAGAAATTTTACACATACACTAAAGACTCAGGAGAGCTTTCTTTCCAAAATTCAAGATATCAAGAAGGATGTACACCTTCCAAATTCAAAGGAAAACTTCGTATCTAAAGTCAATCCAACACATACATTAGACATCACATATTATTTACACCTGACAGAAGAAGTTAAAAAAAGTGATACTCCAACTAGTGTTCTAAAATTATTGGCATTAGAAACAATCCATACTAGGTTTCCAGAACATGAGTGGCTCCATATTTATACTGATGGATCATTTATATCAAACCAAGATGGAGCAGGTGCTGGAGTCACATGTCACCTCTTTTCCTATTACAAATCTTTAAGTTATGGAACTACTAACTTTGATGGAGAAATTGAAGCAATTCGAATGGCCCTACAAAATCTTTTGTATAGAATTTCACATTTTCAGCAAGCAGTTATTCTCTCAGATTCCAGGGCAGCAATTATAGCAATTACTTCCAAGTTGTCACCAAAAAACCAAACTATTATAGAATGTTGGAAGATGCTTAGCCATCTAACAGCACTTCAAAAACACCTAGTCTTCCAATGGATACCGGCTCACTGTGGACTGAGTGGTAATGAGAAAGCTGATTTTCTTGCAAAAAAGGGTACCAGCGGTGTACAAAAATCTATAGTTAATTTACCATTTTATGCAGCTAAAAGATTAGTCAACTCTGAATTCAAAAAAATTATTGCAAAATATTACTATGAAAAATCAAAGAATAAAAGATGGGAACTACCAAACATTCAAACAGTGATTCCTGAGTATCCTCGAAAAACAGCAGTTGCAATCTTCAGGTTGATTACAGGACATGATTGTCTGGCAAAACATTTAAACAGAATTGGGATATATTCTTCACCACTCTGTCCTCTATGTGATCTGCAAGAGGAAATGGATCGAGACCACCTTCAAATATGCCCGGCCACTTCTAGTGCCCCATCCATCAGTGAAAAATATTGGAGAGCAAGAGGATTAATGACTTCATTGTCAGAAATCCAGCATTAGCTAACAACAACATACTCAATTCACTCTTAGGTTTATCTGCGTCAAAACAAAGCCATGTGACCACTGTACCGTGATACAACATGGTAGCAATGCGTGCAGGGAAGTAGTCCCATACTAGTAATCTGAATTTTAGAATGAATTTATCCTTAAATTATATAATATTCTATATAAATACCTAAGAGGTTAATTAACGCTATTGTAAACTACTAAACAGAGTTATAAGTCCCAACATCAAATTCGTGTGGGTTAACTGACATTCGAGTATTTACCCAGTATTGTTTACAGCCAGCAGTTTCTATTTAGGATCATGGCGGACGGTGGCGGTGAAGTTGTTCTTGCGTCTTCGTCCACTTATGTAAAGCATAAAGCGGGCAAACGATTGACTAGTGGTGAAAAAACAATAGTGTTGAACGTATATTATAAGTTATGTGAGAAATATCCAACTGTTCCCTTCAAAGAAGCAGTGAAATTATCTTCTGAGTGAACCGGTGTTTCAAGTACCAGTATAAACAGAGCTCGTAAGGAAAAAGCTGAAACGGGAAAAGTGGTTACACCCGGGAAAAAAGAAAGCGTGTGAAGTACGCCATGCAAGAATGTGACGATTTTGTTGAAAACGCAATTCGTGAAACAGTGCACAATTACTTTTTAAAACTGAGCCGCAAACAATTGACAAAGTGCTACAACAGGTTTATTTTGTTGTAGCTATCAATCTTATCGCCTTTAAACTCTAGTTACATGTTAGTCACTCTTTAAGTTGACAGAATAAGGGATCGGTTCTTTTGTATTACGTACCGCATTCACTCACCACACGGTTGTGCTGTGACAGTATTTATGGCGTGAATGGTGGAAGGATACATTATAACTGTGCACTGGCCACTTGGGTTAAGTTTCGCTCGGATCAACCTTAGAGTGAATACAGAGTAAAGTTTAGTTTGATTACTGTTACCTTGTGAGCCAAGGCTGTGCCATGACAAGTGTGTGCAAAACTCTGTATCAGGAATTTAAAATCTTACAGCAGCTCATTTCTGACAACAAGCATACATATCTTGTACGAGGTATGGGCATTCACCCGACGTGCCACTGCATGTCACATTCTCCTCCATCCCTCCACTTTAATATGCTGTTCACAAAACAAAAACAGTCATCAATCCAGTGGCGGAACATTCTATGCATGTTCCCCCAAAAATATGGGTCAGAAATTTTGGGAAGAATATGGCCTTAAATATTTTGTTGCGTTCAAATTTGCTGCAATGTGCTGTGTATTCTGCAAAAGAAAATTGTCACGCACTAGTGTATACAATGCTAGGCCGTTATGGAGTATAGTACATCCAGAATTACGTGCTTTGGAATTATTAATTTGCATTTATTAATATTGACATAATTATGTAATGCAGTTATTGGTGCTTCAGTGTAACTCGGAGCTCATTGAGGAATCTTCTCACCTGTGAGGCAAGGAATTGTATGAACATATTGCTATTAATAAATACCCTATACTGTATAGATTTGCAACAAAGATTGAAGCTATTTTAGGCTCGGCGTATATTTGTGAACAATTTTTATCCCATATGAAGTTTACAAAATTCTCACCATACTAGATTGTCACAGACACATTTGGTTTCAACACTATGATTAAAATTGTCAAATTTGAAGACTAATGTTTCTGAACTTGCTAAAAATGTAAATATTAGTTAAATGCTAAATAAGTGTTGAGTATTGTTTGTTGGTTTGTTCTTGTTATAGGTGATATTTATTTCTTCAATTTTGCAAGCAGTATTCTATATTTTGATTTTCAAATGTAGTGATTTTTACAAATGGCTTTTAACGATGTGTAATGCAAAAATGAATTATCTTCAGGGCGTTATGGGTACAAGCGGACAAATAAGGGCGAGATATTATTTCCAATAAATATTCAAATTTTCCGTTACTTCAACTTTATTGCCATTAACTTGCAACACTTGAACAGATTATCTTCACTGTTTTACGGAAGTACTACTTTTAGGTCCCAAAACTATTATGTTCAGGAACTTTGTGGTTTCGTACGAGTTAAATCTTCACTTCTTTCTTTCATAAATATTTTAGGATATTTATATTTGTACCTATTGAATATTTATGTGTGGTATTCAACCACATGTCCTTCGGTGATATAATCCAACATTGTTGGCTTGCAGAAAAAATCTCTTATTCCGCAGTACGAATATGCGACTGTCTTTAGCGATGCATGAATCACTAAAGTGCGTCTCACCCTTAGAAGACAGTACACATTAAATGGGGTGCAACGTTTCGACATGTACTATATGTATGCCTTCTTTCATATTCGAACCCCAAATCATGTAAGACCTGACGCAGAGTGACCCTTAAGAAAACTGGTAGGGTATCATCACTGTGATGATACCGTGACAAAGTTATATTCAGCGTGGGTGAAATATTTTTAAACAGTAAAGAATGAACATTTCACCATACTCTGCTGTGCAACTCTATTCTATCATATTGCGTTAACCTAGCATTTTGTGCTGTCCTGCCCATTTTGCTTTCTTTTTCGTGGCATTCTTAGAGGTCCTTCCATTAGTTCCTTTTTAATCCTGTTACACTATTGGTTCTGAACACCCAATAGCTTTAGCTGTTTCTTTTACTGCCCTTATTAATATTCATTTGACTTGAAAAACAGTATAACAGATTCATAATTATTTGGCGTTCCTTCTTAATTTACCAATATGTTGTCTCTACCTAGCTTCCCCCTCCATAACTATAAATATTTACAGAAAATGTTAAATAACGTAATAACACTTCGCAGGTTCCACAGTATAAACACATACGCTTCTTTACAAACTGATGTTAACTTTTATTGCTGCCTTCTGTTGACACCGTTTAGCTGAATAGGTGCATACCTTTTGTTTGCCTTTACATGATAAAAGAAAGAGGCTAAAAGCTTCTGGTTTATTTTAAAAACTGTCTCTAACCCTCCTCAATATTTACTCTCACTTCGTCCCCAATGTAAACTCAATAATAAAAAAGTTTCCCATTGCATAACTTTTATAGTGCACAGATATAAAAATTTTCCGAAAACATTTAATTTAAAAAATTGTAATACTTGACTGAGTAAACATAAAGAATTGAAAGTAGGCAGGTAGCAGCACCATAGTTAACTCTAGCTGAGAAAAAAAATAGAAACGTGTTCTAGCAGTTAGTGAATTAGTGCATTATGAAAATAGAAACAGTAAATATCAGACTTTTACCGAAAAGAACATTTTCTGTAAAAATTTGGGCCTAGAGAAATGTATAATGACTCTAAAAAAGATATAATCTGATGGAGAAAATTCTACATAGGATATGTTCAAAGCTGAAATTTATAACAACTGAATATGTACAACATGCTATTTGGAACCTGGCAACAACGCGAGATCAGAAAAGGACGAAGCTAACAGCAACTTGTATGTGCTAGATAGAGACAGGTGTATCCCATTTAACTTGATACTGTCATCTAAGGGTGAGACAAGTTATAGTAATGAATGGGGTAATTGTTTATTTCCCTAGTGACGGGCATAGCAACTGCAATTGATTGACTATTCATCAGTTCTGTTCGATTGTGATGCATCGATCATATGGTCATGATCAACCTCGAACATATTTCCTTTTGACTTACAATAGGTATGGGACATGGATTTAAAAATACAACTTTGATAATTACATTGCATATACAATATTTAGGTATGCTATGCCTTATTGGCATTAATCTTTTCTCCGATGCATTTCCACATACAATTTGATAATAATGAATAACCCTTTTATGTTGTCATTTAATGAACACCTTGCACTTTAATAAATAGGCATTTTTAGCCTTTTGAAACTAAGAATTACATTACACCACTGCTCCTATATGTTGCGGCGCAGTGCCCACTGCAATTTCCTCCCTACTGATTCTGACACACATTTGCCCATACCTGGCTTATATGATGTCTCATGTTGACACTGAAACATTCACTAACAGTGGTTTTTCCTACAGGTTTCAGTGATGGAGTGTCACATTCCTACCACTCCAGAAGAAGGACGACACCCAGTGCTGCTCCTTCAGGAAAGTGTAACAGTTTAATGAATAACAGCACTTGCACAGATTTGGAGGAACTTCACAAGAATCCACGTTGGAAGAGAATTGTACTTCTGATTGTTGCCATAACTGTACACAATATTCCAGGTAATTGTTCAAGGCTTTGCAGTTCTGCTGTAGTTGAGCTAAAAATATTTTAAACCTGTGAGTCTTATTAACCTCTTGAGGGATATCGACATGAAATCACGTCCATTTAAAATGGCGGATGAGCGATATTTGCGAGCTGTGCATTTAAGCATTTAACCCTTATTTATCCCTTATCCAACTCAACTTATTATAATTTTCCCTTTATGAAACATTTTAGTAAGGTCTATATACTTTATTGGCTTACCTTAATATGGTCGTTCTGCAGTGATTTACCTCAAAACAGGGATAAACACACAAGGGTACGTACATCTCCACATTTGCGAATTTCCTTCTTGCGGCACACGAAACACTTTGGAGATGGGCGGGACTTCTTTGCTGTTGGTGGTATCCTTTTAGGATAATGTTTTCCTTGAAGTCTGAGGGGTGCAGGGGTTTTGGATTTTCAACCCCCAACGTGGTATTGTTCAATTAAGCTGCGAGCTATTTATAGTCGGTAGTCAAGGTCGGTCATTGTCCTGTGTAGGTTTAGAGAGCTGTCCAAATTCCCAAACAATTGTATATGGTTATATCCAGTTGGTGCAAAAACACCTTTTTATACCACTTCTCCCTTCAGCTACAAGCAGGAAAGAATACGTATGTATTTCAACAAAGAAAGACACGGACTCTACTCAGTTACGAAACTCGCGTAAGCAAAAGTTGTAATGTTGATCTATTCTGATGACTCAAGAGACCACGCATGCAGTAGTGCTTTATTACACAGTATGCTGACGCATAAGCCACACATACAATGGGTGTTTCTTTACTCTTTCTTTCCGAGAACTTATATTAGATGCATTTGACAGAGCAAAGTTGACTTTTCACCACAGTGAAACAAAATTGTGCCATTTCAACGTTTTGTAAATGCAACTCAACTTTGCTGATGACGTACATTTATACTGCAAATAACGAGTTTTATACCAGTTTTTGTTTCATTAAAATAACTTAATATTTACACAAAATACAGCTGTGTATATACGAAGCACTTTTAGCGCATTTAACAATTTAAATGCTAGCAGTTCTCGGCTCGCGGATGTTTTAAATGGCCATCGCTCAAGAGGTTAACCCAATTGCGTCATATTTAAATTCATTGGCACCTAGCCAAGAAATTAGATTTAACTCTCCTAGCTGTGAGGGCGGTAATGTCTTAATGCTTAAAACATCGTTTAAAATCAGCCATTAACTATTTTTTGTTGAAAATTTGGGTGCACAGTATTAAAAACAAACTTGCCAATACTGTTGTCCTAATACTGCTGTTGTGTGTGAAAGAAATGGGAAATCAGTTTGAATCTCTACATACTCATTGTTTCATGAAAAATTTGGGTGTCAAGGCATCGGGTTTTGCTCCAGTACAATTGAATAGTGATTTTCGCACTTGGGACATCAAAATAAATAAAACAATATGGCCCTTATTTCATTTTTCATCATCTTTCAACACTTTCTGTCAGGATTGTTCAACTTCCTTGTAGGGTAAGCATTTGTTTTGTCACATGTTTTTTCAAACAATATGTGTCCTGTGTAACGATCCAGCAGAAATGAATGAAGAACACTTGAAGACCTGTGAGGCATTAAGATCAGAAGAAACTACAGTTCAAAAGTATTGGAAAGCACGAATGCTAATGGCTTCATTGCCAGATGCAAGGAACTAGAAAACAACAACAACAACTGTTTTGTCAAACAAAGGTTCCATGTATTCTGAAAAAAATTGAAACTGCAGACTCATGTGACGCATGCTTATTCAGTATCTTCAAATACCACTATTTGCAGTAAAAGGGCAGAGAATGAGATAGTTGTCAGTTTTAGTCCAATGCCAGTTACACTGGTTTTTCTGCGTTGTAATGTGAACACATTTCAAAGGGTCTGGTGCATCATCATTGGCTTCATAATTATGTTCTTTGCTGCTTTCTGCACTAGATTCATTATCACTGTCACCAAAATGTTCTTCAGACTCTTTTTCATATTCAAAATCACCACTTTCACTGTCTAATACACTTTGTATCAGTTTCTTAAACCTTCTCATCATTGGCACGAAATTTTTTTCACTGCCATGATGGCTACTGAGGCTAGTGAAATAATGCTAAGATAAAATTGTTTTTTCTTGATTGAAACAGGTGGTTATGTCATACTCATTAGAATTATAAACACCACGTGTTAGCATTTCATTCCAGACGTGTACAAATGACATCTATGAGAAGGGACCTAAAGTATATGGAATTACATGGAGCAGTGCAACACAGCGAGCTGAGCTCGTCATACGATTCATATACCAAAAAGACACATGCAAGCCCTGGTTGTCAAATGATGTAAATGGGTTAATAAAAGCAGGATTTTATGGGGTCAGCAATGAAAAATATTTTCTGTAATCTTTCTCGGACAAGAACAATCCTGTTTTTAATTACTAGGTGGAACGAATTCAACCTGTCATGTGTTCAACATAAATGCGTGCAGATCAGTTTTGCAACACTAGCTGTAGCAGCACTAACTTCTTAATAAATCAAGTAAGACATTACCAGTAACTTATTACACGTACATGTTACACGATTTCATATTATCATGTAATAGTACAATCGTTATACTTCAGGTATTTTTTCTTAAGCATCATGGAACATTGCACAACTATTTGCCTCTCGCCACTTCTTAAGGTTGCCGTGGTTGTTTTATTTTGGCAGTAGGGCAGGTCTACGCCATGATATAAGCTGGCTGCTTTTAAAATGCATATAAGTATTCTGGGCCTCTGAAGTATGTGGTATAAGAGTAAATACACTCTTAAATATCAGAAGTGATTGCATGATAAACCATATCTGAATCAGCTGAAACAGTTATTATACGAGGCATATTCCAAAACTAACATCTGTTTGTTCAGAATAAAAACATTGCTCAGGAGACAAGGTTTTTATTGACAGTAATATGTGACTATATATCTAATTCACTTTTCCACATAATCACTGTTCACATCTATACACTTTCTGTAACGCTGCACCAGCGCCTTTAATGCGTCGGCATAGAAGTTCATTGTCGGTTTAAAAGTGTTGTCCACCAAACCGTTTCAAATGCAGGAAGAGGATTGCAAGATGTGTAACACTCAATATTTTCACAACATACGTTTCAACATCCACTACGTGTCATCATCAGGTGACCTTACCTTATGCAGATCATAATCACATGACTTTCTCTACTCTTGTACTAACCATTCTTAAAAACTCATAGGAATAGGAGTGTTAGTATAAATAAACATTTGCAGAAATTATCTTGTTTATCTTCTTGTAGGTACAAGGAGAATATGAGAATACAGTACACCTTGAGCAATAGTAGAATCTTTTAAAGCTTTCAAATTCCGTTCTCTTTGCGTGGTTAACATATAAAAAAAATGAATAACAATGTTCCATTTGACAGAAGTACAAGTTCTCCAAAACTCACACAAATAACAAGGCATATCTGTGAAATGGTTCACTCTACAAAAAAGTTTATTTAGACATAAATTGTGTGTTTTAGCAAGATTTGAACAGTAAGATTTGAACTATTCTTACGGTTTACCGGTTATGTAAAATCATCCAGAGTAAATAGGACTACATGAGCTATAGCTGGAAAATTCAAGATAAACATTTCATTTGCCATAAAAATATCTCAAACAAATGACATTTTAATCAAAATCTTTTCAGTCAGTTTCAAGAAAATAAAAATTTTCAAAAAATTTTCCATGTAAAGGGTAGTGTAGGGTGGAGAAATTTTCTTCAAAATCTTCATGTTGCATCCTTAAGAGACATTAAACTTAAATACCAACTTTGGTTTTCAGCCAACATTTTGTTTTTGAGTTATGCTGTCCACAGACTGACAGACACATACACGTGCGTGCACCAACCTTTTTCTAAAAATACTTTTTCGTATTCAAGGGACCTCAAAACATATATTTCTGGTGAAATTTCGACATTGAATTTTTGGGTGGAATACAATACTTCCTCTACTTTACAATATGTAGTTCAGAAAGTAAAAAGGAAAGGAAAAAATGTCACTGTTAATGAACTGAAAGTTTAACTGAGTGATGTATAACGGAACTTCATTAATAGTAATCTAAATTGTAACAAGGTTTAAAATGTGGAATTTCATTCTAAATGACACCCACCTGACATAGAAATTTGAAAAAGCAACTGTTATATATGAGAAAATAATTGTTTTCAGAGGGTCTTGCTGTTGGAGTTGGATTTGGTGCCATAGGAAGCTCAGCAACGGCAACATTTGAAAGTGCAAGGTAAGATGCTTGCTATACATGACATCCAGTGTGGTAATGTTTCTTGCGTTACAACAATGACCAATCTCTTAGTGTTTTAATGCATACTCTACATCAAGAGATTAGAGGAGATGTAAACAAAGCATCGGTTTGTATCTCTCTACGGCCACATGCATTCGCAATGATGCAACACAGTTACCGCTACGCGTAGATATAATATGCATTTTACACTACTAAAAGGATATATTTACTTACTCCAAATAACATGTAGCCCATGGAAATTATCTGCTACTTACATCATCTCTGTCCACAATAACACTTTTTCGTTTCCCGCTCACAAATTCGAAACCAATCTCCAGAAGCAGCTTGTGGAGGGAAGTTTGTTTTAAATCTGGAAGATCGGGATCAGAAGTAACTGCAACAGCCCTTTGTTTGAGGTGGGGGTTCATTGTTAACAAAGAACTGGTGAACTTTTTGACAGATTGCAGATCTCACAAATTCGTTGCAAACTATGTAAATCCAACACTTGCCTGGCAGGTGGTTGCTTTTTGCCGGAAGTTCTGACTTCACCAACTGAGGAGTTTTCTTTGCGTGTGCTGTAAATACTTGCAACTGACACACCGGTAAACTCGGATGTTAATTTTATCAAGTTTTCGATAGCAAGTTTGGGATATTTCTCGCAGATCTTGTTAAGTACGTTCAATATTATGGTCTGAGGCGATATTCTTTTGCATAAGCCCCCTGAAGTGATTGAATGTAAAATTATAGGGGCAGTGGAAAGGCCTCCTAAAGTTGTAAATAGCTATGACAGTCGGCAAAGACTGATATTCAATTGTCTGTTTGTTCAACTGTTTTTTTTTTTTTTTTTTTTTTTTTTTTTTTTTTTTTTTTGGCGTGACATGAAAATGGCGAAGTCCGTGTTCGAGTAGTGTGAGCCCCGCAGGGGATGAGATAAAAGATGCCAATCCTGTATAATTGTGTTATTATTTGTGATATAATGAACAATAAATAACTTTTTAAAAAGGAAACGGAATTTAATCCTCCTTGCCACGTGTTGACCCATACTGTGCCCTGAGGTGCATCGAGAAAGTTGATAAACATGAGTCGTGAGTCTCATAGCTAGAAAATGGTGCTTACGTGGGGCGAATGAAACAATATTTAAGGACTCGTTGTGTTAGGATATAGTGGATCTCTCTCCCACCATCCCCTGCTCCTACAAATAAATAATACAAAATAACTGTTACAAATGGCACCCAACGTGGGGCTTCGAATTGGGTCAGTGCGAGATAAGAAGAAACGAGGAAACCCACGGACAGCGAATGTCGTTAGAAGAGAGGAGAAATCAGTGAAGTCCAATGTTTACCAAGTAAGACTGTTCTAATTATATGTAAAGTTAAAAAAAAAAAAAAAATTAATTTTGGATAACAGATTGAATGATATTAAGGAATAGGAAATTAGTAGGAAAGATGGAGAATGTTAAAGAGTTAGGTGATAGTAAAGAGGGAGAGAAAAGTGAAAAATCAATGGAAAAGGTTTGTGAGACAGAGTTAGGATTGAAAGAATACATGCAATTATTCTCTAAACAGATGATGGAATTATCTCAAAAGATGGACAGTAATAAGTCAGACTTAGAAAATAAGTTGGATAGTAATAAGTCAGACTAAGAAAATAAGATGGTGGAATTAAATAATAAAATGGATAGTAGCTTAGTTACAGTAACTGAAAGAAGTGAACTGGTAGGAAAGAGTGTAAAGAAGAACTGAAAATATTGTCTTTAGACTTAAGGGCAGAAATTGGATCTAGTAAAAAGGATATAATTAAGTTAGAAGAACTAGTGAATGAAATAAAGTTAGGGCAAGAAAGAGTAGTGAAAGATATGCAGACAGAAGTGGTTAAAGAGTTAGATGAGTTTAAGAAACAGCAAGATGAGAAATTGGAAAAACAAAAAGCAGATTTAGAAAGGTTAGAGGACAAAATGATGCATGGGATAGAAGCAAACAGGGCAGCTGCAATAGCAGAAAATTCTAAGACAGTTCATAATGAAACTAAATTAGCCCAGGGTAATCTTGCTGTAGAAATTAGTAATCTAAGCAGTGTTGTGAAAACTATGGGTGCAGGTCGCGTGTTACTTCTTGACGAATGAAAATTTTATATGAAAGGTTGGATGCGAGTCACTACTCAGCTTTTGCGGGAACGTTAGCATTGAAAGAGAGCGGAGGTACAGTCTGCAGTGAGATGACGTACATGCTTCTGAGCTGAAGCAGTACAACACTACAAATAAATTTATGGCATTTCCAGCAATATCAGCCACACGTATTATACACTATACCTCTATAACTGTTTTCACTTAACTTTATTGCATTTCTGCTATTCCCAACATTTCTCCCTCGTCTTCTTCCTCGTCTGAATTGCTGTTATTTTCGTTGCATGCACACATCCGTACCGCACAAAACTTTTGCAGTTGACTGTATACACAAACGCTACAGAGGAAAACAGAGGTGTTTGTTATCGTAGCATAAACATTTGCTGACCTGTTTATTAACGATAGGCCTACTCACTGGATTTCTGCTCAAGGTCATTCATCAAGAACAAACGCACAACCTATACTGAAATGTAATTACAATGCAAGGAGTCTACTAAGTTGAGTGGTGAAGTAAAAGTTAATATGCGAAAAATGCAAAATGATTTAGAAAAAGAAAATAGTGGAAAGTTAATCCAAGTCGTAATTGCATTGCAGGCAAATGATGTTGATGAAAATCAAGTAGTAAATGAACTTAAAGATTGTGACAGATATTGACATACCTGACAGTGGTAGTAACATTGTTAACTTCCAGAAAAATGATTTGACTAAAATCTATCATATAGCAAATCAAGGTCACCCTTATAATATGAATTACCTGTTACGTGACTTAACCCCACCATCTTTTGATGAGGAAGTTAGCGAAAATAAACAATACCAACATGAGAGGATAAGGTTAGGAACTCAAAATAACAAAAATGTACGGCACTCGCAAAGGAAAAATACGAGAGGCGAGGCATACAGACATAATGTTGAAGATGACGAGACAGGCAGTAATTTCATCACAAAATAAAATAACTTTTTAAAAAGGAAACGGAATTTAATCATCCTTGCAAGGTGTTGACCCGTACCGCGCCCTGAGGTACATCAAGAAAGTTGATAAACATTACTTTGAGTCTCATAGCTACAAAATGGTGCTTACGCGGGAAAAATGAAACGATATTTAAGGACTCGTCGTGTTAGGATATAGTGGATCTCTCTCCCACCATTCCCTGCTCCTACAAATAAATAATACAAAATAACCGTTAGAGGTCTTTTCACCACTTCGTAATGATTTGCCGCGCTTATGTTTCACAACACTTACTTGTTCCGCCATGTTGCTTTCATTCTGAATAATGCACATGGAGAATGAATTAGGTTGGTTACAGATTCACTTAACTGCGTATTCTTACACTTTAACTATGCTTAGTACACTTAGTTCGTGCTTTAGCAAACATTAAGTGAGATTTCAGACCTTAGTAACAGTATTTCTTCAAGGGACTATTTAGACAGCGAAAGCGTCAAGAGGGCCCACTGTGGTCAAAACGCACATGGCTTTGTCTACGTCTTCTTTAATCTCTTGATGTACAGAGTATAGATATAAGTATTCCATGCACACCTTGTAGTGTTTTGTTCGTTGTTGAATGCTCCATGTTGTTTGCCACGTATGTAGTATTTTGTGATGGTATTTATTGGAGTCCCATGTTGTTGGAGCCATGTATGCAGTAGATTTTAAGTTTTGCGAAGAGGTTTAAGGTCTCAGGGTCCACATGAATACGTTTCCAGGACTTTACAATTTGTTTGTGGTCTGTGAATTGAAGGAGTCAGAGGTTTTTTAGATTCACACTTGGAAATAACATTTGCACATTTTAAGAAGAATGCTTTAAGTTATCAAGAATTGTACAAGTCGCTGTAGCTTTTACACTTAATATCACTTTAAGCACTTGAAGTTATGTCTCATTCTTGTAAAGAATAATTCACATTTAATGACTATGGTCTTTTACATGCATTATATTTCTCACTCATCAGTTTATATGTGACCTATTTTAATTCCATTGATGAAGTATTTACTACAAATCGTTCTGGCCCGTACAGCCATTTAAGAACGCTTCACATGTTACTCTGGCAAATGATACTTTCAGAATGCTTCTAACGGATTGGAAATTCTATATAAATACTGTGGTACAATCTTATGTCATTGTTCTCCCACCATTATGACCTTAAGTCTTCTGATTTGTGCTTTTTAAAATGCTATGCTCTCATTGGCTCTTGATTTGCATTTTAAATATGAGTAATATTTGTTGTGTTGGTGTACCTATGCGATGAATGGTGTTACTTGGTTATTTTATATTTCCAACAGCCTATATCTGTATTCCCTACAAATCTTGCAGAATTCTCTGCATAACTATGCCATTATTTATTCACAAATACTTAATATGGATACGTAAATTCAATTATTTTTCAGACATGATAATTGAAAATAATGAATAAATTAATATTTTATACATATTGATCCGTTCTCTAAGGGTGTAGTTGAAAATAATGCTACAATCTGAGCTTAAAGCACTGCAGATGTCTTAAAATGTAGTGTTTTATCTAACCAGCTTGAAATATTAACATATAAATGTATTGTACCTAAATGGGCTATTATATTTGGGAATACTTGAAATAAAAACAATCAGATGATTGTTGTAGACCTGCTCTACAAATTACTAAACGATAAATATCAAAATAGTGTAAAATTGTTAAAGTTTTTGTTTAGTATCTGATTCTTGTATAACTTTTCAGTGATTACCTTAAGTATGCTAATAAGGATTCAGATTATTTTTGTATCTAGCCTTATTTTTCGTATACATTCATGGGGCTGATTTCAAACTCTCTTTAACATCTTGTTTGCTAACATTATCTTAACAGTTTAGCATAACGTTAAAACTCTTGCGTTTCATGAAGTAATTGCAGCCAACATCTCAACGTTAAAGGTAACTATGAACAACAACCTTTGCAAAGGTGGTGACCAAACTGTAACCCCAAAAAAGAACAGATAGTCATTCAGTATTTTAGAACAAGTGGAGGTTTTTGTTAAAAGTGCAATTCACTTTAAAGTGCGCAGTTTCTTTTCGAACTATAGACCTGGACAATTCTTCAAATGATATAACTACTTTTGAACCTGACCTGGATGCCATGCCTTTATCAGACAACTCGGATTAACATAAGTCACAAAATTATATTTCGTAAATTTTTTAAGTTCATTGGTAGAGTGATACAATCAGCAATGTTTATGTGAGGGCCCTTTCTTAGCACAGAGGAACAGTAGTTATGTTCATAGACAACTGTCATGTGTTATTTTTTGGTTTCCAGTATGGGCCGCATTTTGTTGGCTTTTTTAAGAAAGTTAAAAATTATGCCAACATTTCGCCACAAAGCTATGTTCGGCTTCTTCAATGGGTGACTGCAAAAAATGCATCCAATTAGTCACTGCCTACTCTGACTGGCCCCTTGTCCCACCTCACTCGTAATCCTATTGGTTCCTTTTCCTCTAATAGGAAGTTGACCTGCTAATAGTGTTCCATATCATGTTGAGTGGTTTGCCTGTGTCACGGTTCAGACTGCTCTTTTCTTTAAGTATTTTTGTTTTCCCTCACTATTCATTGAGAGAAATTGTTTCACATTGCTAAAATTTTTAAATTTAGTGGAGTATGTTAACTTTATATCAACTCCATGTTGACTTGATACATAAACTGAACTAAACCCCTGCGCAGCAGGCCATGAAGGGCCAAGGCCTACCTCCCAACCGCTGTGTCCCCACCTCTGCCCGCTACAAGCATCATGGGTGGGGTACAGTACTAGAGGGTAGGACGTGGTCAGCATCCCAAGACCTCGCAGCCAGTTATGCAGCCTTCTCAACCTGAGACTGCTACTTCTCCATCAAGTAGCTTCTCAATTGGTCCCCCCCCCCCGGACCTAACGAGGCTGAGTGCATCCTGTGCCAGACCTTCCATCGGGGGAAAATTCCCCATGCTGGTACTGGGGATCGAACCCGGGTCCTCCGTATCACAGGCAAGAGTGCTACCAACTGCGCTATGGAGGCAGTCGAGCTTGATACATACTTTAGCATAATATTTAGCTAACACTGTTTGATGAAATAGACTTTACATTCACTTGAGTGTTAAATCACTTCATATTTAGTGTTAAACTTTAACATTGTTTGGTGAAACTGACCCTTGAAGAATCAGAGCTATAAGTAAACCCTGGTGCGACAGCCCATGAAGGGCCAAGGCTTACCTCCCAGCCGCTGTGTCCCCCACCTCTGCCCACTATAGGCGTCATTGGTGAGGTGCAGTACTGGAGGGTGGGACATGGTCAGCGCCCTGAGCCCTCCCGGTCAGTTATGCGACCTTCATGACCTGGGGCCGCTACTTCTCCATCAAGTAGCTCCTCAATTGGTCCCCCCGGGACCTAACGAGGCTGAGTGCACCCTGTGCCAGACCTCCCAAAGGGAATAAAATCCCCATGTTGGTACCGGGGATCGATCCTGGGTCCTCTGCGCCAGAGGCAAGCGTGCTACCAACTGCGTTACGGAGGTGGTCGAAGAACCAAACTGACTTTTGAAAAATGGTAGACCATTTCATATATGCAAAATACCACTCAAATAATGGTAACCAATCGAAGCTTCCAGTGCCTGCACAGCTTGTACTTCTAATGATAGAACAAGTCAACATTTTGGATTTCATAAATGTACTTACTGTAAATAAGAAACTGTGTTTTCGTGGGTAAGCAAATAATTTTAAAGAAAATCAAAATAAGCATCGTGTGCTCATATATTTAGAAATTAAACCTTACTAACAAGCTTTCAATGAATAATATTGAATACTAGCTGACCCGACAGATGTTGTGCTGTCAAAAGCTATTGGGCTGTAACAGTCTCACAAACTTATCTTTTCTGGTCAAGTTCTGCTTATGGCATTGCTTATGCAGTGATGACATGTAATTGTTGCCAGAGTTCATGATAATATGCGGTTACAAATGTGTAATTTAAACAATAAATTGAATTCCGCTTAATATATATGAAGTGATACAGACAGTGAGACTTTTCAAATATCAGATATATGAGTCAACCTATAGGCACAGTTTAGCTTAAATTTTTATCTGGATGTGTTTCGAAGACCAGCATCATTGTCAACAGTTTCTCGACTGATGGTTGAAGAAGAAACATCTGTTGTGGGAGTGACTGTGCTGCTATCCGGGTTGCTGGTTATAAACTTCAGTATACCTTCTGCTTGTGGTATATAAAAATTCATGGCTATGTGAACATTCATTATATATATTTTCAGTCTTACTGTTGACGTTACATGTTTTAGTAATAGAACAGGATATCAAATTACATTCTGATAAGGGTCCTGATTTTGACTACCTAAAAATGTTTGAAAATGATCCATAAAATGACTAAAATTTAAAACCAAGACCTAATAATTACAACAACAAAAAGAACTAAAAACTGAAGACCTATCCAATTTATTAAAATCAGTGTATAGAAGTTATAAATTAATTTATACATGAGTATAACTGCTAGGTATAAAAGTAAAAAAAAAAGCAGATATAAGAAAACAATAATTTAAAAACTAAATTAAAATATATTTGTTGCATAATCTTGTTGGAAGAATCTGAAAAGTTGTTGTTAGCTAATGCTGGATTTCTAACAATGAAGTCATTAATCCTCTTGCTCTCCAATATTTTTCAATAAATACTGAAGAGACTTAGCAGTAAATGTAACCGCTTTTTAGAGAGCACCATATTTTTATGTTTTGGTGGTCACATCGCTCTCTCACAACCCCTAGAATGTCTGGAGGACCACACCTGTCGTTGGTTTACGGGTCTCACCGACCTGACCGAGAATCTGAAAAGTAACATGTACAAAATTCATTGAAATGAAGAGAATTTTGTAGCTGAGGACGCCACACAGCAAATTTTCATTAATGTGAAAAAGGGAAAATGACCTGTCTCATCTCTAGTTTAGGACTGGAATTTCTAACTGTATAGTGGACACAGTTTATCGGCAGTTCCAAAGAGTTCAACATGACTGGCATTAACTAAACAGCAGATGAAAGTATTCCAAAAAGCAGTCCTGCCAACATACATAATAAAGGCATTTCTAACCTCAAATATCACAGGGTTAAAGTAACCTGCTTTCAAACGATAATAGTGCTTGAACATCGTTACCACACAACAAAGAATGTACTCAGCTTCAGTAAATCTTGTTCTGCAATAACACTTTTGCATAAAATCACTTCCGAGCGCTAAATATCTTAATATATATTTAATGTGCTACTGTGTAGCAAACACAAAAATAACAACAGTAACTATAACTGCATATACTGCTTTAAAAGAATTCAAGACAATATCACGCAAACACGAGCAGGACATCCACAGATTAATTAATTAATATCGCGTCTAAACAGACTCTAGTTTTAAAATCTATCGGTTGGCCTCTCTGCAACGTGTTCATAAACAAGGCTTCTTTGGCAACATAACAGATGCAATAACACCAACTATGGCCGTAGCTGTACCATGGTTATGTGTTACAAACAGTTGGCAGCACTAATGCAACCTAATAGCTGGAATATCACCAAATATAACCAGACTGCACTATAATGGGGGGAAGATGTCAAGTTTTTTTGGGGGTATCTCAATAAGCTGTGCCTACTGTAATAATACCTGCATATTTGACAGTAACAATCTCCCCACCCACCTACACCTTGTTCCAGACTAACCATTGAATAGGAATGCGAGTATTCTCAATTGAATAATGAAATTTCTTATGTAGGAAATGTTACTCTTATGTAACATTAAATAATACATCATGAACAAGTTCGTTTTAGGCAATGTGGCCTGTAACAATAAGCCTAGTGAAGATGATCTTTCCACCGCAGTTTTGATCTTCTTGGTCCCTGTGACCAGTTGGAGCATACTGGAATGCTAATTTTGGGAGTCTAGTTCTTTCCATTCTCATCAAATGATTCTTCCATTCTCGTTGGTATTTTTCAGTCAAACTTGGTACTCCAAGGTTTTCTCTGTGTCTGTATTCCTTTGGTGGTCCAGTCTAGTAACTCCTAACAGTAATCACAAGAAATGCATTTGGGCTACTGCAAGTTTATGTGAATTTCTGTTATTTAAAATCCAAATTTCACTTCTGTCTCTGAGAGCAGCTTTTGATGTGATATTATGTAGCCTTAGTTTTATATCGGTTGTCATCTGTTTACCAAAATGTCTCATTATTCCATTCAATTTATTATATTTTTGTAATTTTGTACTAATATCACCCTTGTGATCTGCAAATACACTTCCTAGGTATAAGAAAGCAGATACTTGTTCTATAATTTTTCCATCAATCTCAATTTTTACATGTATATTTTTTCTACACATTGCCATTGTTGTAGATTTTGAAGTAGAAATTTTCATATCATATTTGCTGGCGATTTTGAATAGTTGGTACACTTTGTAAGCTGTCTTCAGAATTTGAGAGTAAAACTTGATCATCTGCGTATAATATTGTTGGGACTATATATTTCTTGTTAACGGAATTCCACTATTTATTGTTTCCATTCTTGAACTATTCTATTAATATGTATTGAATAAGAGTGCAGACAATCCGCAGCCATGTCGGACACCTTTTTTGGTGTTTATAGGTTCTGTTAGTTGTTCATCTGGTAGTTTAATTTGAATTTTAGAGTTTTGGTATAAGGTTTGTATGGCATTAAATAATACATGCCTATTTTATATGTTTAATGTAAATACAAGTAAAGATGCAAAGGTCAAGACAATTACAAAATACAAGGGCGACACTGAACATTTTTTAAAAAATCAAACCAAGGTTAGGTTTAAAAAATTAAATGATTTTATTATTTTTCAAAGTATTTCTCTTCAATATCATTATGTTTTTGTATTCGGTAAAACCAGTTGTTAAAGCAATAATGCCGCACTTTCTGAAACACTTCAGAAACCAGGTTTTTATAATGTTCCAATGCTTCATCTGGTGATGAAAAAGTGATTCCAAGCATTTTATCTTTAATCTTTGGAAACAAAAAGAAATTACAAGGTACTAGGTCAGGACTGTTTGTTGAAGGGTCCATAGTGCTGACCTTCAGGGCATCCAGATGACGTACTTTTGTGACGATGCATTGTTATGATGTAAAATTGTTTTTCCTTTTGGGCGTTTCTCTCAAAATTTTTTAATGTGTCATGCCCATTGGACATTTCTACACTAATTGGCAGTAACATTATGTCTAAAATCTGATGTTGCACTCACATGACTTTCTCTACTCTTGTACTAATCATTCTTACAAATTCTTATTCCTATATCTTCTTCGTGTTAGTTGATATAACTAACTTGTAGAACTTATCTTATGGTTTAACTTGTAGGTACAAGGAGAATAAGGGAATACAGTTGGCTTTGAGCGATAGTCAAATGTTGTAAAGCTTTCAAATTCCGTTCTCTTTGCACGGTTAGTATAAGTTCTCCAAAACTCACACAAATAACAAGGAATATCTCCGAAATGGTTCACAACAAAAAATTACTTAAACATAAGTTGTGTATTTTAGCAATATCTACATTTTTTTGTGTAGTAAGATTTGATCTATCTTTTACGGTTTACCAGTTTAATGCAAACGTCATCCAGAGTAAATACGAGTACAAGGACATAGCCAGAAATTTCAAGATATACATTTCATTTGTCATAAAAAAATCTCAAACATATGGCATTTTAATCAAAATTTTTGAAAAAGTTTCCATGCAAGGGTTTAAGGTCGAGAAATTTTCTTCAAAATCTTTGTGTCGCAACCTTAAAAGACATTAAACTTAAATACCAACTTTGGTTCTTAACCGACTTTTCGGTTTTGAATTATGCTGTCCACAACCTGACTGACAAACACACACACAGACCTTTTTCTAAAAATGCTTTTTTGGATTTTAGGGGGCCTCAAAACATATATTTCTGGTGAATTTTCGACATCGAATATTTGGATGGAATACAATACTTCCTCTGCTTTACTGTACATAGTGGAGAAAGTAAAAAAGAATTATCAACCATTATCTTACTAATACTGTAAATTCTTCAGACTTTTGCAGGCCTAGGCCCTGTTCGAAAGACCCATTGTGCTGATTGACTTCTCTTTTCAGGATCATAGCAATAAATCAACATTCATCACCAGTAACAATGTTCCAAATAAAATTTGAAGTTCCACCTTGGAAATTCTCCAGTTTATCTGCATCAATCAAGGCGTTGTTTTTGATCGGGAGTCAGAATCCATCAATAACAAGGTTTTCTCATGTCTAATTGTTGATGTAAAATATTTTGGATTTGATTCATACCAATCCCCAATGTCACCCAAATAAATTCATAAGACGCTGATCAACTATTGCTTGAACAGCAGCAATTTTTCATCAGCAACAGCACTTTTTGGGTGTCCGTCATGAAATTCATCACTAAGGAAAAAATCTGATGTGTTGCACTCACATGACTTTCTCTACTCTTGTACTATTCTTACTAACTCTTATTCCTGTATCTGCTTTGTGTTGGTTGAGATAAACATCTACAGAAATTATCTTACCTATTTCCTTGTAGGTGCAAGGGGAATATGGGAATACAGCAGACTGAGCGATAGTCAAATCTTTTAAAGCTTTGAGATTCCATTCTCTATGCACAGTTAACATATAAAAAAATGAACAATGATGTTGCATTTGACAGAAGTTTGTTTTCCGAAAGTGACACAAATAACAAGGAAGATCTCCAAAATGGTTGACTCTGCAAAAAAAAAAAATTGTTGTGGCATTGAATTTTTAAGTTCCAGTTCTACCTCTCAAACATTGCCCACACACGGCTTGTGTGTTTAAAAACACCAACAGTAAGTTTGTTGGCATAAATAAATAATAATTGTTTAGACGTAATTTGTTTGCCTACATTTTTGTGTATAGTAAGTTTTGGTCTATCTCTTACGGTTTACCTGCAATCCCAGTCATCCAGAGTAAATAGGACTACAGCCAGAAAATACAAGATATGCATTTCATTGCCATAAAAATATCTCAAACATATGGCACTTTAATCAAAATTGTTAGCCATTTTCAAGAAAATCAAAATTTTGGAAACATTTTTCATGTGAAGTGTAGTTTAGGATGGAGCAGTTTTCTTCAAAATCTTCTTTTCGCATCCTTGAAAGACATTAAACTTAAATACCAACTTTGGTTTTTAACCGTCTTTTCGTTTTTAATTTATGCAGTCCACAGACTGACAAACACACACAGACCTTTTTCTACAAATACTTTTTTTTTTTTTTGATTCAGGAGGCCTCAAAACATATATTTCCGGTAAAATCTCGACATCAAATTTTTGGTGGAATACAATACTTCCTCTACTTTACGTAGTATTTAGAGAAAGTGGAAAAAGAGTGATCTCTGTTAAATTCACTGTACCAATTATAATAAATTGTGGCCAAATATCATTGCGGCGTTAATGTCAATTTAAAATTGTAAAAAATCATCGCCCAGAAATTCTCTCTTGTCAAATTCATTTTTGGGTGAACACAAAATTTTAAAATAATTGAAATTGAGTTTTTATTTATGGACTCTGTTTAACAGTTACGGTTTTCAGTGTATTATACTGGGCGTGAAAGACACCTTAATTTTACTCAGAGGCTTCTTTATCAAGTTTAGGTTCTTTTACGTGTTGAAAATCTACGACACGGGACCACCGACTTTACTTACCTTCCGAAGAAAGGCATGTTAAGGGAAGTTGAAACGGTGATTTTTGTGATTTTTTCAAAATTCAGGTTTTACTTCCATATGAATATTTCAGATCTTCCACCCATTTTGGTTTAAGTTTTATAGACGTACATTAATCGTAACTACATTAAAATTATTATTGAAAATAAAGCTGCATATTGGTTTTAGGCTTTCTCATCTTGTTTATCTGCAATTTCTGAACTTCTGAACTTTCTACACCGATGCTCCATTTTCTCTGAAAATTTGTGGTATAATGCACTGAAATTTTTATCACACATTTGCAACCAAATAACCTTTATTTTAATTTTTTTTTTTTTTTTTTTTCAGGCATAATAGTTATTTTAATGTTAAACCCGCTATATTTCAATAAAAGTCTAGGCATTGTATTAAAAAATCGTAACTTTGCTTCTGATGAAGAAAATGTGGTTTTGTTTCAATTAACCGTAAAAAAGACCACTGAACAGATCATAAAAATCAGCTAATTATCGTAAATACATTCTGGAAAATGGGCCATCTATTAACATTGGAGAGATGGGACATTTCGACTCCCCTTAGAATTTTACGGCCCTCCTCCCCCCCCCCCTAAAAAAAGAAGGTTCATCGCCCTCCGTGGGGTGCGAACCCGCGACCTCAGTAACCAGAGTAATGATAAACCATTACAGGAAGCCGTTACATACGCGGCAATCAACACGCAAAACATTAGAAAGTAACCGTGAAATTAAACAAATTTCATTTATTTTTGGAAACATGGCATTCTAAAATTGTTCAGTGTCGCCTTCTTGATGCCGTAAAATTCTGAAAAAAATTACATAATGAGTGTGAATTTTGCATAATGTGACATCCATGATAGGATTTGTATACAGGTTAGCAATGCCTGTGATGCAACAATTAAAAGATGACGTCATCAGAATGCCAGTCTTGACGTTCGCTGCAGTGAGGTCCTGCTGCAGTGCAATGTTTGCTTGTTGGCTTTGTTAGCTTCTAGAGGAGTCCGATAGATGTCGGGACTGTGCTGTGCATGGTAGGAGGTCTGGATGAATGAAACAGGGCGGGTGGGCTGTGATGCTGGTCTGGGAGGGAGGGAGACGAGGAATGGAATGTTCAGGGCCTCCAGGCGCCGGACATTCCTGCCTCATCTGACCTCACCTTACATCGACAGACTACTGGCCGCTCAGAAAACATTTCTTCCTGTATCCTGAGATAACACCAACAACATACAGAAAATGTATTCACTTGTCAAACCCTCCATTACTTCAACGCGTCAAAACCGACTTCAAAACAAGAGATTCTACAGTTCTGAACTGTAGTTATGACAAACACAAAATTTAATGGCGACATCAGCATTCTTGTTCCAATTCTGCGTGGCTCAGTTGTTTAGACGCTGGCCTACTGATCCCAAGGTCGCGGGTTCAAATCCGGCCCAGATCGATGGTTTTTAAGTGTGTTAAAAACGACAACTCCATGTCAGTAGATTTACTGGCATGCAAAAGAACTCCTGCGGGACGAAATTCCGGCACACCGGCGATGCTGATGTGATCCTGGCAATTGACGGCGTCGTTAAACAACAAATTATTTTTTCCCCTTCCAATTGCAAACAAATGTTGTGGGCTTTACAGCGTGATTTCATAGAATGTTTAACTGTACAACACCGCAAGGCGTGGCAAGCCTCTGATTGGATGTTGTGTTGACCAGCTCCTCCAGCTACCCGCCATTAAATTTTGTGTGTGCTATAGTTACTCATTTACGGCTAGAAGAATTAAGAACACTAACTAACCAGTTATTATGTTAACTGTTACCGAGTGTGGGTGACATTTTCTGCATCTATCAGCAACTGGTTACTTCAACCCTTTACGCGGTGTTAATTCCCTCCGCGAGAGATTGCGAACGGCATTGTGCGTGTAGTATACCATCTGGCGAGCAAAATACTAACTATCCGCTTTGCTGCATATAGGTACAACTGAGATTATCTGCATATTTTGTGATGTTAAGCAATGATGCATGTTTGGGCGTTAATATTTCTCTTGCAACATCGCCTTTCTAAATGGCTTTACCATGTTTTAAACTAACGTTCTACGGAAATTTAAGTTATTACTTGCTTAACCTTAGTCATGTTCATGCTCACAGTAATGTATTTCTCTTTGCGATGTTTGCATCACGTGATTGTTAAATTGAGATTCCCATATAGTTCTGTCATCTGTCTATAGTAAGTAAGAATGCATTTTGAGCAGGAAAACTTATTTTTAGATTGCACCAAGTAACAAAGTAATCCTGCATCGATATCGTTCACATTGAAAGGTAGATACAGCTAATCGTGTCTGGTAATCACAAATATAATGTAACTGTGAACGTGATAAACATTAAAAACAAATAATTTAATCGTAGAATTGGACTTGGATTTGTAGCGGAGATTCCACACTGTGCCCATCAGTAGGCAATTGTATTCAGACCCTTGGGTGGAAGGGATGAGATGAGAGCGTACGACAGCGGTACTACAGCGCGAGACAGCATGGGCTCTCTAATCTGAGCTAGAGATTAATCTCGACGTCTCCTTTGTCGCTGTCTCCAATCAAACAGCTGGCAGCTGCTCCAGTGTTGAACTATGAGATCTTTCTCTCAGAATATGCGTGGACTGGTGTGAAGATAAACACCAGTTAAGTTGATTGGTAAATTTAATGGAGGGTAGTAATAACTCACCAGCTATTTGAGGTTGAATTGAACTGTTTCTGAATCGTATTACTCGAAATGGTAACTATTGTATTATAAGTGCTAACTTCTGACTCATCCAGGTTTTAGTCACAGAAATACTAAGCGGAAGGTACCCTTGTCGGTGACTGCTAAACGTATATAACACTAGCGGGTCTTTAAGCACTGTGGCTGCCGATAATCGATCACTCTTAACACTTCTGTAAAATTGTCAAACACGAAGGTAAAACCGTTACATTTTGAAGCATAAGCTCTAGCGGAGCGAGACCTTTAATCAATGTTGCCAACCATCGTTGAAATTAGTGCCCCAAAAGAAGGGATTAAATTCCTTGTCATCTTCCAGTGTTTATCATTATTTTTAGAATGCCGTGTGTCTAAACCCAAGTGAAATTTATTTATATTTGACAGCTACTTTCTGTTTTACAAGTTGATTGCCTATAGTTTGTTCGATTTCCTCTTATATTTGTTAATTATAGTCATTTAAAGATTTTGTGTTCACCCAAAATGAATTTGACTGCACAACATTTCCGGGCTATGACCGATTTTAAATGGACAATAACGCAATGAGATCTGTGAAGATCAGCTTGGCAATAACTTATTGGTACAGCGAATTCAAAAGAGATTGGAGTTTTCTTAGTGATATATTTCGTGGATAATGGTCAAGAACTGCTGTTACTGTTGAAAATATTGCCTATGTTGGAGCATTGCTTGAAGATCGACGGATATCTTATGAATTTATTCGGGCGGCATTGGGCATTGGTTATGACTCAAACCCAGAACATTTTACATCAACAGTTAGATGTGAGAAAACTTTGTTGTCGAAGGATACCACATAACCTGACTCCTGATCAAAAGCATTGATTTGTGCAGAAAAACTCTGGAAAAATTTCAAGGCAGCACTTCAAATTATGTTTATAACATAGTTAATGGTGATAAATCATGAATTTATTGTTATGATGTTGAAAAGCCAATTGGCTCCTGAAGAGCTATTATAGGCGATTGGTGCACTGATGTCTGTTTACTGCAAATTTTTGAACTAATTCGTGAAAAACGCTGAAAAGGAAACTAATTTTACATCATGAAAACACATTGTTGCATGCTGCAAAACTAACAGCTAGGATGTACTAAAGATCAAGACCATGGACGTTCCATCATACAGCCCTGTTTCCAAAAATTAAAGACAAAATGCTTGGAATCACTTTTCCTTCATCAGATGAAACAGTGGAACCTGGTTTCTGAAGTGTTTTGGAAAGTGCATCATTGCTGTCTGGTTTTATCGAATGCAAGAATGTATTGATGTTAAAGGGGAATATTTTGTATAACAGTAACATCTTTTAAATGTTTTAAACTTGTTCCTTGTTTGATTTTTTAAAACTTTCTATCTCGTATACTAACCCTTGTAAGTATATGAGTTACAGAAAAGAAAAATGACTGCAGTGCTTCAATATTATTGTTAAGCGAATTTGGGGGTGGACTTGGACTGTTCTGCCTAATGTCCCTCTGTGGTTGGCTAATGCTAGTCTATGAATTAATGCGTTGATCCATGCCCTTTATCTTGTCCTGAATTCAGATTTCTCCAGGGATTTCTCAGTTTAGGGAACAGATATACGTCTGCTGGAGCTAATTCAGGGTTGTGATGGACATCGAAGCAAATCACACCCAATTCATTGATTTTGGTCCTTGCAACACGAGTATTGTTTTGATAGAAAATGGCTTTCTTCATTGTCAAACACGCCCTTTGCTCGAATATTTTGGTCTCAGCTGGTGTAGGGGAAGATAAGCATTTACGAGCTGACCCTTAATATCCAAATAATCGATGCCATGATCTTCCTGGTTTCGAGTGTGTTAAGAAACAGCTTTTTCTCAAATTGTCGGTGGAATCCCTCTGAAAAAGAGCCAATCAGTATGCAGATATTTGCACCTGATCCGGATTGAGCATCCATCATACAGACATTTTTTTCATGTCCAACTCCACTCTCAAAATGAAGCTTGCATACGTTCCCCTGAAATATTCTGAACTTCAGCAATTTAACACCTTCATTCGACAATCCTGTAAAATCATCTCGTTTACTTACATTGCTAATTACACGCAAACGTCCTTTAGCCAAAGGATTGACTCATTGATGCCTTATTCAGCTATCAAAATCGAACATTTATACTTTTAAAGCATGGTGCTCAAAAACTAATAACTTATTTTTTTCCTCTCCTACGTACGTACAGTATTGTATTCCACCCGAAAATTCTATACCGAGATTTCATCGGAAATACATATTTTGAGACTTCATGAATAAAATAAAAGAATGCATTAAAAAACCTGCCTGTGAATAGCACAGAAACGAAAAGTCTGTTAAATACCAAACTTGGCTCAGATCTTCCAAGAATGCGACACGAGGATTTTCAAGAAAATCCCCCCACCAGTCTACCCTTTAGATGGAACATTTTTCGAAAATTTTGTTTTTCTCAAAAATACATCTAACAATTTTGTTTAAGGTATTTTCATACCATATGAAATGTATATTTTGAATTTTCTGGGAATGTTTTCAGAAACCCTCTTTACTTGAGTGGACTTTTGCGTAACTGGTAAACCGTAAGAGATGGACAAAATCTTACTTCACGGAAAATTTAATCACATTACAATACAGCTTATGCCACAGTAGTATATGTTTATTTACGATTATTTATTTATTTATTTATTTATTTAGTGAACCATTTCTGACCCAGCGGGTCCCAAAACATTATTCTCCGTTGAATACTTAATAACGAATTTTTCGGTGGAATGCAATACTTCCTCTATTAACTGTGCGTAGTAGAGAAAGTAAAAACGAAGAAATACGTATTTTAAATTGCTGTATATTCCACAGTGACAAAAAAATGCAGTCATGCTTATTAATCTACAAGACGCAATGAAATAAGTATCTTGCATAACAACAGAAAATCATAAAAGTTGAAGAAAGCGACAAGCTGTAAATTTCAGACATTATTGTTATTATAATTATGGTTATTATTTACTCGTATTATTATTATTATTATTATTATTATTATTATTATTATTATTATTATTATTATTATTATTATTATTATTATTATTATTATTATTATTATTATTATTATTATTATTATTATTATTATTAATCATGATGATCAGGCGCGGGTTAATAGCATTCTGGACGTTCAGACTAGCGGGAACTGGACGGGGCGAGGGGATATTCCAGTTCGTGACAGTACTTGCCACCCCGAGCGAGGTGGCGCAGGCGGTAGCGCGTGCGACTCGCATTCGGGATGTCGTGGTTCCATCCCTTCATTCCCTCACTTCTCATTTCATTTCACCTTCATCCTGTTTGAATGTTTCCGGGTTGTGCCGGGGAAAGTCTTGGTGTTGCATGGCAGGTAAAAAGGATGTTCTCTGTTATTCTTCATTTTGCGGATTGGGAGCAGTCTCCGTGTTCCGGGCCTCCCATTGGGATATGTAAGCCCGCAGGGGGAGGGGAGTCGGTATCATGGGGAGTCTATATCTGAAGACTGTAGGGACCCTGCCCTTTGTTGTATGCCTCCTAGCTCCGGCCGCTCTCTCTCATTTCATTTGCAATGAACTGATTTTAAGGGCGCTGATGAACAAGTAGTTTGCGCTCTTAAACCTACATCTCTCTCTCTCTCTCTCTCTCTCTCTCTCTCTCTCTCTCAGGCGCTGAAGTCCCCTCTCTGAAAGTTCTCATACCTCTGCTGGCAATAGTACCGGCCATGGCTTATCGTTGGCAGACATTCCAACCAGAAGTGCTAACTAATTCATACGTAACACAAAGTATACTATATTGAGAAGTGAAAAATAAGGCACTAATTACTAATTTGCAGTGCAAAAGTTTGCAAAAGCTTGTCTTTACATCACATTCATAATTAATTTTCCATTGCTCATACTTTAAATTAATCGTTGTTTCTAATCGCGTTACCTGCATTGACAGCAGTCCAGCAGACGATTAAAAGAGAACTCGGCTAGTAAAAGTAAAAATCGGATATGTTGCACTCACATGACTTTCTCTACTTTTGTACTAACCATTCATACAAACTCTTATTCCTATATCTTCTTCGTGTTAGTTGATATAAACATTTGCAGAAATTATCTTATTGCTTGTTTTCTTGCACGTGCAACGGGAATATGGAAAAAAAGTAGGCTTTGATTGATAGTCAAATCTTTAAAACTTTCAAATTCTGTTCTCTTTGCACGGTTAACATGTAAACAAATGAATGGCGATGTTCCGTTTGACGTAAGTATAAGTTCTCCAAAACTTACAGAAATAACGAGGAATATCTGCGAAATGGTTCACTCTAAAAAAATATTTAGACAAATTGTGTGTTTTAGCAAGATCTATGTTTTTTGTATAATAAGATATGCTGTATCTCCTTCGATTTACCAGTTATGCAA
Source organism: Tenodera sinensis (assembly GCA_030765045.1). Taxonomy (NCBI): domain Eukaryota; kingdom Metazoa; phylum Arthropoda; class Insecta; order Mantodea; family Mantidae; genus Tenodera; species Tenodera sinensis. The sequence goes on from CM060974.1 coordinate 41,873,647, forward strand.
AACTAAGCCAGAGTAAATAGGACTTCATGGGCTATAGCCAGAAAATTCAAGATATATATTTCATTTGTCATAAAAATATCTCAAACATATGACAGTTTAATCGAAATCGTCAGAGCCATTTTCAAGAAAATGAAAATTTTCGAAACATTTTCCATGTAAAGGGTAGTTTAGGGTGAGGCTATTTTCTTCAAAATGTTCATGTCGCATCCCTGAAAGACATAAATACCATAACTTAAATACCAACTTTGGTTTTTAACCGACTTTTCGTGCTGTCCACAGACTGACACAGGGACACAAGAACCTTTTTCTAAAAATGCTCTTTCATTTATTTATTTTTTTTTTTTATTCAGGGGGTCTCTTTTTGGGTGAAATACAATACTTCCCCTACTTACCAGTAGAGAGAGAGTAAAAATGCAGTGTGCGCTAACATGAATTTCTCTACTCACTCTTGAGAAACTATTCTTAAAACAAAAAGCTTACTCTATTATTTACTTCTTATTAAATGTGATAAACGTTTGTAGAAATTGTGTTATTACATATTTCTTTAGAGTACAGCGGGAATAGGAGTATAGAATTGGCTTACGCGATAGTCAGATCTTTTAAGAACTATATCGAAATTCTCTTATGTTTGCATAGTCTGGGAAAGCATGAGCATTTGTAAATGCAAATCAAGAACGGGAAATATCTCAAAAATGGTTATATTCACTGCATAATTTGATAAATTGTGTGCTTTGACGAGTTCTACTTTTCCGGGGTGGGGGGGGGGGGGGGGGGACTGTGGATCGGAAGTCGCCTTTCTTTTTCTATATATGTCCTGGGCATGCAAAGAAAATTCAAAACCATCACACAGCGACCAGCTCTTGAAAGATCCGACTATCGCTTAAGCCTACTGGATTCTCTTATTACCTTTGTACCTATAAGATGATGTGTAATAAAACCATTTCTACAAACGTTTATCTGGATGAACATGAATTAAAAGAATAAACGTTTTGAGAACAGTTTCTACAAGATGGAGTATAAAGAATCATACGAGTGCACACAATCAGCTCCTCGCCTTCTTGTCCACCTGAGATGTCATTTTAAAAACATTTTGTCTAACAACATACGACTTCTTTACACATTAAGAACCATACATTTTCGTATTTCTCTCTCCCTCCCTAAATTATTCATACAAAAGCTTGTATTTCTACCTACAACAATGGTACACGTTTTGTTGCAGCCCTATAGAGAACATGGGAATCTGGAAGCATAGTTAATTGTTTTAAAAGCAGGTCGTTAAAGGTTAGCCTTGATGTTACATGGGGCTGGTGAGAGCAAAAGATCTAGCAAACTGCTCATTCTTTCAAAGCGTATTGCTTAAAATATTGAAAAATCACGACAAGCAACTAATAATTTGAAAGCAGTTGGTACAGCGAAAGAAAGCATATCACATAAAATGTATGTAAATAATTTTGGTTTTGGGGAATTCCTTAAAAACCGCCATCTGTATCCGTAAAATAACCTATCCTAGTAGGAATTGCCAACTATACATTGACAGAAACATAGGCTCTTTTTTGTAAAATTGGTGCGGGGAACTCCAAACGCGCATTTTCTGTCAACTCTTGAAGTCCAATTTTTGGCTAGCATGCAACCATAACTGCAACAGTTTTATACTAAACCATGTTTCTTATAACTTTGCCCCTCTTAAATGTGTTTTTCTGTGCCCCCTTTGCCCTGATTGGCTAATGTACAACACTGAATAGTGACTTATGACAAGCGCTGAGCAATGCAAGATTAGGCGATTGAATCTGTGTCATGATAGATGTATACTTTTTTCGTCATCCTGAGGGGCAGATTTGAACCTTAGACTCTATGGAGATGTCTGAATGGGCAGCAGCAGTGTTAGAAGGTGGGTAACACATTTCAAAGATGAAAATACGAGTATACAAGATGTCTTGTAGCGGTTGCCCTCGAAGTTTTTGTGGAACACAACAAGGAAAGAGTTAATCTCGCCAGAGGACAGCCGTATCACTGAGAATGAAATCTCTGCAAAACTTGCAGTAGGACATAGTGCAATGCAAGAAATTATTGAAAGCTTTGGTTATCGAACAGTTTGTTCCCACTAGGTCCCAAGACCACAAACTTCAGAACAGAACCATCATTTTAAAGCTTCTTCAGGGATTTCAAAATGGTGATGCTTTTTATGAGTATTGTGACGGCCAATTAAAGTTGATTCCGCTATTAAGAGCCTGAAACAGAACATCAGAGAATGGGATTGGACCACTTGATTTTATCATTGAAGAAGACAGCGAAAACAGTGCAGTTGTTGGGGAAAGTTATGGACAGTGTCTTCTGGGATGCACAGGGTTGCATTCTCGTTGATTTTCTTGAACCTGGACAGACCATAAATGCTGAACCTTATATCCAGACAATTTTGAAGCTCTGTCGTGTATTGCGTGATAAACGGCCTGGAAAGATCATCCTGCATCGCGTCCTTACACTGCTGGTGTCGTTGAGAAGACGTTCAGTGCATTTGGGTTGGAAAGTCTTTCACACCCTCCCTACAGTCCCGACTTGGCACCCTCTGACTTCGTCTTAAGGAACAAATGCGAGCTCAACGCTATGAGCTGGAGAATTTTCGGAAAGTAGTGCGTCAGTGTCTTCGAGCAGCTGGAACAGAGTTATCTTCAAACTTTCAAACTTGAAGAACTATGGGAAAAGTGTGTGCAAAGAAAAAAAAATTAATAAATAAATAAATATTAAAGTTGAAACTTTGCATGGCTCCTTAGTTCCTTTTGCATGTTCATTGTATCTTATTTCGTGGCGTAATAATTTAGTATGTTCGTATCTAGTAGAATGTTTCTTTTTTGCCTTTGTTTCTAAGGCAGGATCAGTTACTTACTTTTGGTCCCTTGTTCCTGGCTCTAATTCAGTCGATATTTGCAAGAAAACTTTTATCTGCAGTCACTGGTGACGGAAAAGGCACTATTATGCTATGTATGATTTCATGACTTAATCTTTATACCTATATCGTGACGCAGGGTGCGGTGCGCGACAAAGGACGGTCAGGGCTAAGCTGCTTCACACCACATACCAGGCCGGCGAGCAAACTAAGGGCACTCAAGGTCAGGCTGCTTCGCGCGACTGTTTGTGTATTCGTGACTAACAACAATGAGCGCGGCGCAAAACAAAGGATTGCTGGAATGTCACATTACCCTCGCTGTATAAGGAGGCGAGGAAACGGCAGAGGGGAGAGTTACAGGCATGTGTTGGTGAGTGTGTCAGTGAGCGCGAGACAGCTGTGTGTGGGTGGTACTGTCGTGAGAGATACGCCGCGTCGAAGTGAAGACATTTTAATGAGTGTTGAGTGATTATACCATCAGAGCTAAAGTATGAGAGACAGAGAAAGTAAAGAAAGACAGTAAAATGGCTGAGTCAAGGTTACGAAAAGAAAACAGTTGTGAGTTGTACCACGAAAAACTGTAGACTGTCTTAACGTCAGTAGAAGATAACTGTGTTTTTGTGCCGAAGGTTAGAAGAAAATAGTAACTGGACTGGACTTTGTCTCTGGTGTCAGAAGTGGGATTCGTTGAAATACCGTTTTGTTACAATATCATTGACTTGTTTATCTTCTTTATTCTGATATACATTTATAGCGCTCTTGAAGCACAGATGCACTGGGTATTTTACAATGTACTATCGTCTTTGAAATTTTCTTATGAGGGCGTAAAAAGGAAAACTCAAGATTTTTTTTATTACTACTACTTGCTGTTTTCAATACGATCCTTGTGTATGTTTACTACTATGTAAATAACGATGCAAATGTATCGTCTTTAACATTGTGTTGAAAAGCCATGGTCTGAATAACGCCATTTCGAAGAAACCAGGACGAATGAAAGTTGATAAGAAATACAGCGCCGTCTACTTCGGATATGGGCATAAACGTGGCGGATGGTGCCGAACGTTTGGCAGACTGGCAGTACGCAGCTATGAAAAACTGCTGTGCGGCTAACTGACAAGAAAGCAGCGGCATCCATCGATGAATCTCCGATCCCAAGGCCTCCTCATTTCTATTCCGTACATTTAAATGACCTTCACTCTTATTTAAATGCTTCTTCGTTCATAAAATTTTGGTGTTGCGGCGTTGTTGCCGGTTGTCGCAGCATTGCTGAAACAGTAAGTTCTGAATAGAGAGGAAAGGATGTTTATATGAATGTGGACAATCGATTCGGATCAAATTTTGGAACGATGTGTTGCAAAGTCGATTGTAAACACAACTCTCATGCGAAAAGCTCATTTTTACTAAATGTTGCCTTTAAGACCTTCCTGATTTGTTCTAATATTTTAAATTTCCCAGCTAAGAGTATTAGTTTTTTCTTTTGGGGGGGGGGGGGCAGGGAGGGTGGGGGGGGGGGCATGGCGGGTCCTCAATTGGTGACTCGGCTTCCTCTATTATTCCCTCTTTTCTGCTTGGCTCTTCATCTCCTTATATGAATCATGTATGTATAAAGTAGATATACAGTTAGGTATACAGGGTGGAAGTGAAATGATCCGCCATACTTTAACAGCGAATTTCTCAGGTTGTGAATAACAAGAAAGTCTAATACCAAAATGTTGAAAAGTTTATAGGTTTCTAGAAAAAAATATTTTTATCAAAAAAATTTATCACCTGGCTGAATTATTATTGATTGAAGGTTCTTGATTTAAGGCAATAGTCATAGAAAATTGAGTAAATGACAACTTTTTCCTTTGGCGTATTTCAATAGATTCAACGATTTTTGTGTAAATTAAATTTAAAAAACCCACCATTTATTGCAACAAAAAGGCAACTAATTGTGGGTTCTTTTAAATTTAATTTACACAAAAACCGTTGAATCTATTGAAATACGCCAAAGGAAAAAGTTGTCATTTATTCAGTTTTCTAGAATATAACCATAAATCAAGAACCTTCAATCAATAATAATTCAGCCAGTTGATGATAAATTTTTTTGATAAAAATATTTTTTTCTAGTAAAGTATAAACTTTTCAACATTTTGGTATTAGACTTTCTTGTTATTCACAACATGAGAAATTCGCTGTTAAAGTCTGGCGGATCATTTCACTTCCATCCTGTATACAATGGGTGATCCAAAATACTCCGAACCGACTGCGCTGTGTTTTGCCTGCACGTGTCCTCGTCGCCGACTGCCCCTGTCATAAAACAGCTCGGATGAAACCATACAACACTTTTAATACTACTTTAAAGGCTTTACTGGCCAATGTTATTAAAGAACCTGAAATGGCCACTGTCGTCCATATATTCTTGGCACCTTTTTTAGGAAACTATCCATCACTCACCGTAGTTCACGTTGAGAAATGCTGGCAATTTCCTGGCGGATATTTTGTTTTAATCCTTACAGGCTCTTTGCGTTTGTCTTGCACACCTTATTTTATCTTACCCCAGAGAGAGAAATTGTAGATCACCTGGAGATCTTTCTGCAAATCACACTTTCATTTGACGAGCTGACTGAGTTAACACATACGAATCATAAATAAATACATGATGTGCAGTGGAAAACAAATGCTGAACCATAATACACTTTGTGACTAAGTACAGGACTAAATAATAAAGCACATTGGTAATAATCACACGTTAACACGTCAGCTCAATACTGCACTTTCAGAGCAGAGAAAAACAAGTCAACCGTATGACTCTGTACAGCAATGGCGTTATGTTTCTGTGTGCGCACTGGAAAAATACCGCGCAGCTGTTCGGATGTTTTTGGGTGTCTGTTTATGTGTCTGAAAGACGTTTGCGCGCGCTCTCTATATCCTTCTAGACCGCTGCACCTATTTCGACCAAACTTGGCGCAGATAACCTTTGACACAAGCCAAAACTTACTGCCTAGCTTAGAATTCAAACTTCCACTCCATTTCATACAATTGTTTAATTTTTTATCCTCGAGCACGCCATAATGTAGCACTTATACGCCACTGTAATGTACCTCGTTATAATGGACCTCTTCATAATGACACTGCTATGCACCAATCAAAGGTGCACCCGTTCATAACGACACTGCTAATCCATCAATCAAAGGTGCACCAGTTCATAACGACACTGCTAATCCACTAATCATAGGTGCACCAGTTCATAATGCCACTGCTAATCCACCAATCAAAGGTGCACCAGTTCATAATGACACTGGTAATCGACCAATCAAAGGTGCACCAGTTCATGACACTGGTAATCTACCCATCAGAAGTGCACCAGTTCATGATGGCACTGCTAATCCACCAAACAAAAGCGCACCTGTTCATCACGACACTGCCGGTCACCAATCAAAAGATCCGCGTGTAGTAATGAATACTTCGGCGTCTGCGCACATTCCTACGCAGCTGAAAGCGTGCCTGTACGAATAAAGCTATTCTATTTAATAATTAGTGTTAATATTATAAATAACATTGTAATAAATTCTGTTTGCCTTCTCGTTTTTGAAAGCATTTGTTTCAAGGTTATACAATATATATTCTGTGTATCATTGTATCAAGACCAACATAAAAAGTTGAAGGCGCTGCTATGGATTCTCGTGCGTACAGTGGAGTCAAGTAACCAATTAAAATGCCGGACAGCAGTGACTATTAAAAACACATTATAAATGTTTTAAACTTAGACTCGTGGCCGAGCATAAATAGTTGTATGAAACTTGAATATAATGGCAATTAAGATCCTCTCGTTTCATAATGTAGTAATACAGTCCTACAAAAGCTCGCAAGGCTGTATCTTTGTAGCGATATTCGTAGTAGCTCGAACAACGTTTTCGCGGCATCACAAAACGACAAAGGAACAGCATTTTCATATAATATCCCTTGGTCTCTTCTCTGACATGCAACATGGAGTAATAGCACAGTCAAGTTGTTTTGACTTTCTTGTGTTTTTCTTAATAGTTCATTGTATGTTGAGTGTGCAGATTTCATGTGATGGTATATTTAAATATGACGAGTTAAGATGTCCAATAAAAATTCATACATCGTGAAAGGTAAAGGAAATAATTGAACATTATTGAATATGTTATATGCACACTCTGATTTGTTTACTAATGCTACTGCTGTCAATATATGCGACGGATGCAATTGCAAACTAGACCAGGGCTCGAAAACTGGTTTCGTCATGTGTCTGTGTTTATCTGCTGAAGATAACGAGGGCAGGGGTGGTATTACTTCAAGCTTTCCGAGCAATATTCACAAGACCTGAGCAAGTAGTCTTTACTATCAACATTCCTGACCTTTCGCTTTGCGCGCTTGCCAAACGTATGTCTACGAATTTACCACAACAGTCACGCTGGAATCCAATTATTTAATACCATTTTGTGGGTAAAGGACTCAATTTAGCAACAAATGGAAAAGACACGAAATACTCGTCTTTTAAAACTCGACCTCCCTGTGCTAATTGCGGAAGTAAAAGATAAAGGAATGATTGATATATTGGTAATCAAACATTCGATCAGTTTTATTTTTTACCTATGGTACCATGCACTGTAGAGGAAAATGGTAGATGAAATTATGTTTCAGCTTAACGCCATAAAGTCGTTAAAGTCTGCAAAATCATATCCCTAACATCATATACGTACTTTTGCCCATTCAGCAAATATTTTCTTGTGTCTTTCATTAATCCCCAGTGCATTTAAGAGCAAGCACTTCCTTCTAATCCAGTGAGTCTGTTTACCTTCTGCTCGGTTTTGCCATTGCTCTTCTTCTGTTCACTCTTAATAAAACAGGTTCAGTACTTCAGTTCTCTGTCAATTAAACATCTTCCATTCTTTTCCATAGCACCATTTCAAGTACTTAATTTTTCCTCGCTTCGTCTCAATTTTTTCTGTGTAAAGAACAGCTTGGGGTTGGGGGATTTTCTTGAAAATTTTCACCTCACATCCTTGGAAGTGAACTTAAATACCAACTTCAGTAGTTCATGGACTGTTCGTTTTTGAGATGCATAGTTCAATGCTCACACGTGCGTGCGCGAAGTTTTTTGTGAAAATGTATATTTCCGGTGAAATCTCACTGTCGAATTTTATGATGGATTGCAATATTTTTCTCTATGTAGTACATTTAGGTTTGCAATCAAAAGAAAACTAGATTTTTTCGTTTTCCACAGTCTTAAGCGACCGTGGGACTGAAATTTGAATTTGCTATACTTATGAAATCAATACTTTGCGCACTTAAGGGTTTTCTGTGCTAGTTTTGAGGGAATGAATTATTCAGTTTATTCACAATGCGAAAGTACCTTATTCAAAATACTCCATGGGCATCAAAAACTAAAATATCAACATTTTTATTTTGTATAAACTCTAATTGCCCAACAGAAACCACATATCTCTGGCAGGAAGAAAAAATAATTACTTTTAAATTAATTTCTTTGCTTTAATGGGCACTGAAAATATTTTTAATCTTTTCGTGTATTTAGTTTTTTTAAGACTAAACAAATTTTCAGATTTTGAAACTAAAGACTCAAGTTGAAGTCACATAAATAGGGCATACGCTAGAAAAATTCTAGGAGCACAGCATAAAATTTAATACGGATGGAGCAGATAGTGTCTTAAAAATTTAAACTCGAGAAAAACTAATTTTTCTACACATATCACCTGTTTGATCTAAAACTGCCCTGCAACATAAGGCACACCTTTCTCTTTTGTCTAATTGACTCTCTTCAGATTCATAGTTTAACTACTTCTCTCCGCTGAATTTGGTTGTCTTTGAGCCCTTTTTGGCACATACTTTGTTTACTGCCGAAAATTTAAGCGGGAAAGGGGCGTTTAAAGACTGCGCTAGACCTTTAAAAATGGTGGAATCTAAAAAATTTACTGTCAACCAATGACTGAAGGTTTGGGGAACATTTATATGCATAAATCTAAAAATCGTTTGATACTACGTATAGTGTAGAGGAATATTGTATTCCATCCAAAATTCGATATCGAGATTTCACCGGAAGTGTATGTTCAAAAATAAAAAAATAAAAAAAAAATCATTTTTAGAAAAAGGTCTCTGTGTGCCTGTCATTCTGTGGTCAGCATAACTCAAAAACGAAAAGTCGGTTAAAAACCAAAGTTGGTACTTAAGTTTAATGTCTTTCAAGGATACGACACGAAGATTTTGAAGAAAATTGCTCCGCCCTAAACTACCCTTTACAAGGTAAATTTTTCGAAAATTTTAATTTTTGTTGAAAATGGCTAACGATTTTGATGAAAGTTACATATGTTTGAGATATTTTTATGGCAAATGAAATGTATATCTTGAGTTTTCTGGCTGTAGCTCATGAAGTCTTATTTACTCTGGATGACTTTTGTATAACTGATAAACCGTAAGAGATAGACCAAATCATACTATACAGAAAATGTAGATCTTGCTAAAATATACAATTTATGTCTCATAAATTTTCTTGTAGGTTGAACCATTTCAGAGATATTCCGTGTTATGTGTGTGAGTTTCGGAAAACTTAGAACTTTCGTGAAATGGGTCATCGTTGTTCATTTTTTTATATGTTAAGTGTGCAAAGACAACAGAATCTCAAAGCTTTAAAACATTTGACTATCGCACAAAGTCTACTGTATTCTAACATTCCCCTTGCACCTACAAGGAAATAAGCAATAAGTTGTACAAATGTTTATCTCAACTAACACGAAGAAGATATAGGAATGAGTTTGTAAGAATGGTTAGTACAAAAGTAGAGAAAGTCGTGTGAGTGCAACACAGATTTTTTTTTTTTCAATCCCACGGTCCCTTAGACGTTGTTTACTGCCTGGCGTTTTTGCGAATTATCAATTGGTTTAACGGATAAACGTGAAAGTGCAATCAATAATGATTCCATAATGTTGGAAGATAGTCCATTTTAGGTTTCTTGTTATAAAACGTTTGAAAGGTATGTGGAAGAAGTGAGCGGCAGGCGGGCAAGCCAGCGAGGAGCAAAGACCGATAACTTCAATGGAATGTGGTCAGCTTTGCTGTTGACCAAACACGCAGTGATCATGATGACGGCTCCACACATGGCATCAAACACACATCCTCTAGCTCACAGCTGCTGTGGATGTACTCCACAAGTTAGTCCTGTAATGTGGAGTTGGACCAAAATGCATAGACCACTTCCGGCTTTTATTTTCCTCGAGTGTCCTTAAGGGGACATTGAAGTGATATTTTAGCTTGTTTGGTCAAAAATATCCAATTTTGGATTTTTATTGAAAAAATGCATCATAGGGATATACAGGACGGAAATAAAATGATCCGCCAGACTTTAACAGCGAATTTTTCATGTTGTGGATAACAAAAAAGTCTAATACCAAAATGTTGAAAAGTTTATAGTTTTTTTAGAAAAAAATATTTTTATCAAAAAAAATTTATCACCTGGCTGAAAAATTATTCATTGAAGGTTCTTGATTTATGGCTTTTGGCGTATTTCAGTAGATTCAATGGTTTTTGTGTAAATTAAATTTAAAAAACCCACAATTTATTGCAACAAAAAGGCAACAAATTGTGGGTTCTTTAAAATTTAATTTGCACAAAACCCGTTTAATCAATTGAAATACGCCAAAGGAAAAAGTTGTTATTTATTCAATGTTCGATGAATATAGCCATAAATCAAGGACCTTCAATCAATAATAATTCAGCCAGGTGATGATACATTTGTTTGATAAAGTATTTTTTTCTAGAAAACTATAAACTTTTTAACATTTTGGTATTAGACTTTCTTGTTATTCACAACATGAGAAATTTGCTGTTAAAGTCTGGAGGATCATTTCACTTTCACCCTGTATCTGCGAAGTATCAATCCCCTAGCGAAGAGTGAACACATATTTTGGATGCCATTTTTAAAGTGGTACGCCTGTGCCTTTTAAATGGGCGTGCACACACCTTCCATTTCATGGAGGCTTGGAATAAATTGTTTTTAAACAAGACGCTAAGTGTTCTGCTGACTATGCATTTACCACAGCCTGGCTGAAAAAAGTTCTGCAATAAATCCTTTAGAGAGCAGTGTCATTTGTTGATTTCTGAAGCATGGGCGTCGGCAGACTTTTTTCAGGGGGGGGGGGGGCCACTTGTTGGAAGTTTGCAAACAAACAATTCATTGTTCTGTTGTCAAAGTTACTGCATTTGTTGCGGATAACAGGATTAATTTGAGCTGAATAAAAATTATTTACATGAAAATTAAAATAATAGTCTAATAGCCAGTCATTGACAGCTTATTAGATTCATTAATTTCCAAGGGGGAATTGCGCCCCCCCCCCTGCCCTCCCCTCTTCGTGACGCCCATGTTCTGATATTATTTACCATGCTTCTATTTGGCTTGGCAGATTTCCGTTTAGAAGTTGATGTGTGCATTTGATCTTACTTTTGAAATAATTTAGTGTGTTTACGTGGTTCTTTGAGTATAATTTATTGATATATACATCGTGTTTAGTATTACTTATTTTATTTGTGTGTAAAAAGAAAGGGCAGATGCAATCGATGAAGAAAATCAAACGGGAAAAATTACTGGCATAGAGGTTTATGGGGAAGTATGTGACCAAAATTTAAACTCGTTTTTCTAGTAAACATTTTTTTGTTGTTGCTATTTTCTCATATTCGAAATCTATCTTCTCCCACAAAAATCTAGCTGGAGATCTAAAATTTCTGTCCAGTGTAGTCCAGAATATGGGTGCTAAAATTCCCGATTGAAATTTTGATATTGGTTATAATTTTTAAAAAATAATTAATATAATTGTACGTTGTTTTAATGACAGTTTTATACTTTGGGTATTAAAATTTTGTTAAAAGAAAAATTATTCACTATATGAAAATATCCATCCTTTAATTGTTACAAAGAGTATAAGAGATATAATTTAAAAAAATCAACTTTGTAGTTCAGCATCTGCTGGAGGATTTCGATTATACCCAATAAAATTGATATAACGTAATAGAAATTGATACATGAAGAATATGATCAGATGTTGGAATGAAATTCGGTACACACTTCTAGTTGCTGGAAATGCCTGTGCAAAAAAAAAAAAAAAAAAAAAAAAAAAAAAAAAAAAAAAAAAAACTAAGTCACTAACTTGCTTTAGAAAAATTACATTTTTAATTCCGGTGCACTCTTAAGCTACACAGTGAGCTGGAACAAGCGTCAGTTTTAAAAAATTTAAATAATTTTATTGCTTTTTAAAATATCCCCCTTTAACATCAATAGATTTTTGCTTTCGAAGAAATTATGTTTAAAACAGTGATGCCACTCTTCCAGAAACGTGGTTCTTGAACCAGGTGGAGACAATGGGACCTTTTTCCGGAGTAAAAATCCTTCACAGAGCTTCCTTTAGAAGGGACGTAAAGCGGGTGGTCCCGTGTCGTAGATTTAGGCTCATAAATTAGGCGTGTTAAAGGGGCCTCTTAGCAAAGTTAAGTGGTCTTTCATATGCGATATAAAATTGGACGCTGGAAGCCACAACAGTTGAAGAGCGTCCATAAATTAGAAAACTTCCTGAGACACTTTAGACACCAAGTTTTTATAATGTCCACTGATTCACCTGATGACCAAAAACGTCTTCCACGCACTTTATCATTAAGGAACACTGGGAGTGAAATTTTGGTCAAAATTGTCAAAAAGTCGAAAATTGTTTACCTTAAAATGTTCCTGGAACACCTGTGCATTTGGATCAGCTAACATTTTTCATATCCCCCACTCCATGTGGTCATTACGACCCTTTCAAATAGTGCTCTTCCCTTAACGTACACAGGATGCTCCTATATAAAAGCCTGTTTTTCTCAAAACTACATTTCTGCACATTCCAAAAGAAGGTCGCGCCTGAGTTTTGCTTCAAATTCAATGAAAACTTCCAAAAGTATTCATAAATAGCAGCTAAACAAAACTATGCTTCAATATTGATGTTATCATTAACATGAATTCCAAAAACATTTTTTTTGTATGAAAAAAAATCAATAATTTTTAAGATTAAATTTTCTTTGTTATTAAAAAAAAAAGTACAGCATAATAAGCAAGCGTATTTGAAATATCTGTTCATACCATTGTTACCCATGTTTTAGAGCACCAGTTCTACCAATATAAATGAATTTTGAAAAGTCAATAGACGCGAGCTCTATTTTGAAAATGTGCCTATTAAATTCATAAAATAATTTATATATCCTAAACGAATTATCCAATTTTAATGAAATTTGGTGTACCGCCTATTCTCTTATAAATACAAACACAGTAAAAATTTCGGAAAAATCTATCAAGAAATGTGGAACTTTCAAATTTTACTCCCAGTGTCCCTTAACTACCTGAAATACCCGGTGTTGTCCGTGGTTTGACGCTTTTATCCTGTTGGATGCTATAAAGGACCCAGAATAAACAAAATAAATAAAAACTCCGGGAAAACACTGCACAAGCACCGTTGAGCAATAGCAAATACCACGGGAAGAAAAGTGAGCAGAGAAAGCTGTGTGAATGTAAGACGTTGCATTTCAGTTTCCAACATATTGAAAATTGTATGAGTGTTTGTTGAAGAAAGAAGTGTGACTGTTTCTAAAAGCACATTCCTGTAAATCTGTTGCATTTCTGTTTCAGTCGTAGAAAACTGTATGAATGTTGAAGGGGAATAGAGAAAGAAATGTTATCTTCGTAAAAGAAAAGTGAGTAGGGAAAACCGTGTGAATGGAATGTGGCATTTCTATTTCTGTTGTAGAAAATTGTATGAACTGTACGTTGAAGGGCAAGTAGGGAAGGATATCTGAATTTATTGCGTAAAAGCTAATAGAGAAAACCATGTGAATGTTACGTTGTATAATGAAATGGATAGAATAGAAACTTTCTCCATGAAAAAATACACATGTGTCGAATTTCACGGTGACCTGTCAGGTGGGTTATGTGTTATGTGTGGTCGAGCATAAAATCTTTAAATACTGAGAATTAAGAAACTATTAGAGCATTCTAAAATATTCAGTTTCATCCTCGTAAGCACGCTTGAGACTGGAGTTTGGCAAAAGATTACGTTTCGATTTGTTATATTCTCTCTTGCTTATGCAGAGGAAGTTTTGCATTCCACCCAGAATTTTGGCATGTACTGAAATTATACAGAAATACACGATTACAGGTCTGTTTAACACAAGATTAGAAAAAGGGTTGTGTATGTATAAACAGTATAACTCTTGCTTCTCTATTTATGTTCCTCGTATGGGGGATTTACACCCCCAGAAGTCACAAATGGGCGCCTGGGGTCAGATGCCTGTCTTGGAGCAGACAGACCTTGCAGCAGAGTAACCAGGATGTTTGACCAGCCTGAGGCCTGGTATGAGAGTGAGGAAGTAGATATGAAATGGGGATGATCGGAAATGTGGTGATGCAGCATATGGTGGAATGAACGGCGGGGGAAACCTAGAGAAAATCCGCTCGTGCGCCGCTTTGTCCACTGCAACTTACGGCGAGCGATCTAACCATTTAGCCACGGCGCCTCTGGAAGGATAACTCAACTTATCTTTTAAGGATGTGACATAAACATTTACAAGAAAATCCCCGTCCCAAAATATCCTTTGCATGGAAAGAATTTCATTCTTACTTTTTCTGCTAGGTATAGTAAGTAGAGGAAGTATTTTGCTTCATTCAAACTTTCGATGTCGAGATTTCACAGGAAATTGTTTTGAGGCCCCTGAATAAATAAATTAAAAAAAAAAAAAAAAAACAACTTAGAAAAAGGTGTGTGTGTGCGCGCGCGTGTGTGTGTGTGTGGACAGCATAACTCTAGAACGAAAAGTAGGTTGTAAACCAATGTTGACATTTAAATTTAATATCTTTTAAGGTTGCAACACGAAGATTTTGGAGAAAATTCCTCCACCCTAAACAACCCATAACATGGAAAAGTTTGATTTTTCTCGCCTTATGTTTCCTAGATATTCCTTGTTTGTGATCTGACTTTTCCAATACTTGTACCTTTCTCAACTGGGAAGTAATTAGTTTTTTTTTAAATCTTGGAGAAGTAGAGGATATGGAATTTTAAAGCCATCACTTGGAGACCAACTCTTAATATATTTGACTATCGCTTAGGTCTACTGTATTCTATTCCCATTGTACCTACAAGGTACACTGTTATCTCGATTAAAAGGAAGTGGATTGAAGAATAGGCGTTTTTATGAATATTTTGTATAAGAACGAGTTGAGAAAATCATGTGCGTGTACACAAGCTGTTTTCCAAAAACGGCATATGTTGTAGATACTCGGCATGTTGTCAAAGTGTGCCATGACATCTGTATGACGTCGCTTGTTTAACCGTTGAGGCTAGAATTCAGTCCGCCTAGTACTTCCGCAGAGGCGTATGACTCGTGAGTCGGAGAAGTTGCCTAGCAAGTAAGGAGCTCAGTCTGAAGGTCACATTGCAGTTCTGTACGTATGTTCTCCACCAAAACCTCTTTTGCGTTCTTTTGAGTGGTGTATTCTATATGGAAGGTCTGTAAAAGCTGTAAGCGGAACACTTTACTTATCGCTTGCATAAGGCAACATAAATTTGTCAACTGTATGTTACGATCCCCTTCCGCAAATGGAAACGAAAACATATCTCCACAACTCCATGAACGTTGATCGAATTATGCAAGAAAGGATAACATATTTGTGACGTTACGAGCACGTTATTTGGTTAATGTTTTATGACTGTCATTCATTATCCTACTAGTACTCTTTGGACTAATGCCGTGCTTGTTAGGCAACTTCTCCCCCACCCGTCTACTACTTTGTGTCCTTCCTCGTTAGAGCTGGCAAAAAAATTGAACCAGACAGTGATGTTGGATGAACACTCAGTATTTACATGACAGAATATATATCTTGAATTTTCTGGAAATAGCCTATGAAGTCCTTTTCATTCGGAGTCACTTCCTGTCATTGGTAAGCCGTAACGGATAGACTGAAGTCCTACTGTACAAGAAATGTAGATTTGTTAAAGCATATGCAATTTTTTAACATTTCCCAGATATTCTGTTTTATTGTTTTTAATTTTCAAATAATTCATAGTTTTCTCAATTGCATATTCGTTTTCTCTTTAGTTCTTTGTCTTTTATGTTCATGCAAAGAAAACGGAATTCAGAGCCATCACGGAGCGATTTGACCATCACTTTAGTTTACTGTATTCTTACATCTACAATGAAATGTGTTAATGTGTAATTAAGATATATACAGGATGGAAGCGAAGTGATTACATTAATTTAAACCAGTAATCTCGGTATTCGGAACACATTTTGTATCTTACGTTTTTGTCTCTGACCATTTTCTACGAGATATTTTAGTTTTTCGAAAACAAGCTGCCAACACTGCAGATTGTGTGGGTGTCACTTTCACTAGGTTAGTACATAGACAAACACCGTAGCGGTGCGTCTTGTGCACATAAACAAATAGCCTGCCGTGTCCTTCCATGTTTATTGTGCAAGTGTAGGCCGACCAGAATCGTTACCTCCCAAAACATTACATGACCCTGCAAGCGACCGACCTGTTTACATCCAGAAACCGGTTCAGTTCCCTGACCAACCACAATGCGACGTTGTCGAGTTACTTCACGCCTGAAAGAGCTGTGCGAAACATTCCTTTCTTTTAAGTGATTAATTCGAAATCCTGTGTGCTGTCCTATAATTACTACCAAAGCTACTTATGTCAGAAATAAGCTACTCTACGCATCTTACAAGTAACAAACTATTATCTTCGTACATTCTTGTGGAATTACGCATCCAACAGATGATCAAAGAACACAGAATGCCATTAGACATTTTTGTTTGTAATGCTTCAATGAAGCACATATTAGAAGGAATCCAATAAGTTCCCTTCCACCCGGTATGTGTGTGTATCTTAATTACATCGAAAATGCACGTTTTGAGACTCCCTGAATAAATAGAAAGCATTTTAGGGAAAAGCCTGTGCGTTTGTCTATGAACAGCATAACTCGAAAACGAAAAGTGAGTTTAATACCAAAATTGGTATTCAAGTTCAGTATCTTCCAAGAATGTAACATGAGTTAATTTGTGGGTGGAATGCACTACCTTTTCTACCATGTAGTTCGTAGAGAAAGTAAAAAGAATACACTGGAGCATAAACACCCAAAAGTCTGCACAACCGTGCTAAACAGCCAGGGGCGTGATTGGTAACATAGGGAGTATTGCTTCCTCTTTTATAATATTTAGTAGTACATTAATTTCTATACAGGTGAGTCAAAATTCCCGCCGGAGTTTCATGAGTCCATAGACCCATAACCAAAGCAGACATGGCGCAAACAATTGAATCAGAGAAAGGAGTATATCTCAAAGTGTGCCAAATGCCTACAGGTTTTCCATAAGCCCACCGTTGGTGACGGGGAAGACATCAATCCTATAGTCCAACTCGCCCCATACACGTCCCAAGATATCACGATCAATGCGGTTACTGCATGTACGATCCTCAGCTTTTCTAAATTGCTTGGCAAAGGGGGGGGGGGGAATATACGAATTTTAACATAACGCCATAAGAAAAAATCGTATGGGTTTAGATCAGGTGATCTTGGAGGCCACAGAAAAAGAGGACTTAAGAACCACGTTCAATCCAACGATGTAGGAGTGTAGCATTGAAGTACTGACGGACATTATTAAAATGCGGCGGAGCCCTGTCTTGCTGATAAATGACTGGCTGTCTTCTTGCAGTTGTGGCATTAGCCATTGTTCAAGCATATCCATTTACATTGGACCGGTAAGAGTCTGTCCCATTAAAAATGGGCCATAAACACACAAAACACTGAGTTTATGGGAATCACGGACGTATTCCACCGTAACATTCAAGATTTTAAAACACGAAACGCTTTCTGTTCACCAGTGAACACCATTTTGGAATCAATTGTTATGGCAGCCCACTAGTGACAAAACTTGCAACTTCGCACTGTCCATATAAAACTTTGCTGTGATACAAATTTCTCCCTGTCCTCATGATTATCTGTAGACTCATGAACCTACGAAGGGACTTTTTTCTCACCTGTATTGTCATTAAAATCAACCTTGTGAAAAATGTAACGATGTAATTTCCAAACATTACGCGGGAATTAGGATACAGGAGACACTTTCGCAAGTAGTTTCCTGGAACTCCAACAGATGGCATGGACTGTTTGCTCTCGTTTTGTGGAAGCAAGGTAATTCCTGCTTGTTACCTCTCTATGGGTAATCCAGGTTACTGCTGGTTAGAGCAGTTTTCTTTATAAATAATAACGGCTTAGTATTACTCGATGTTGCAGATGTTTCTAATGGAATGTTTGTTTGACAAGGTGAATTTGTACAGACAAAATTGCTTGTTTTGGTAATCAGAACTAGTTGCACATTGCTTGGAAGAGAGCACGACAGCGGTAATAGTGGAACTTGTGTGAGTGCTGTATTGTGTGTGAAATTATGATTCAAGGTTTCTCTTCATTTGCGTATGTAAAGGAGAAAAAATCGCAGCTATTTTGTTTGCATATCGTAGTCACCACGCGCCGCTGTTCGCAGTGCTGAAGCAGAAAAGTTGAACATCGCCAATCATGAATAGCGAAATAAATGCCGGTCGCATACGGCACTGCCATAATTATTATTGGTAGGAATCTAATGCAAGAATACGTACGTACGCATACTAGAGTGCGTTGTCCTATCACGGGAAGTGAGTTCTTTGCTCTCAGTGCTTGTGGGGTGACCTTAGCAGTTTCCGAGAAGTGGGATTGGAGTAACGCTTGAGCGCAAGACCTTGTAATTAATTCCGTTGTGCAGTGTACGTGCGGTTACCTAGAGCGGCATTCCCAGACGGCATGTCCCACATTCCAATGCGATGCGGGTCACAGCACGGCACCCACACCGAAACCAGGACCCTCTCACATCATTGCATTTCTGTACCTAAACACAGCAACATGTCTTTCGAGAAGACTAAAATTAAGAAAACGCCCATGTAAACATGACGTAATGTCGCTGCTTTCAGGGAAGAGTTTATACATCCTCAATTAAGTAACAGGCTTCTCAGCGACTTGGAAAGTCAGGGAATTACAAAACGGCCAGAGAAAGTTGGAGAAATTGGTTCAAAGTTAGCAGGACAACACAACATGTTTAGAATGCAATGTTTCTAAACAAAATCTGATATGTTACACTCACATGGCTTTCTCTACTCTAGTACTAACCATTCTTATAAACTCTTATTCTTCATGCTGTCGAGATAAACATTTGCAGAAATTTTATTATTGCTTATTTCCTTGTAGGTGCAAGGGAAATATGAGAATACAGTAGGCTTTGTGCCATAGTCAAATCTTTTAAAGCTTTGATATTCCGTTCTCTTTGCTCGGCCAAGAGATAAAAAAAGTGAATAACGACCTTCCATTTGAGAAAAGTTTAAGTAGTGCAAAACTCACAGAAATAACAAGGAATATCTCCGAAATGGTTCATTCCATAAAAAATGCGTTTGAACATAGCTTACGTGTTTTAATGAGATTACATTTTTTGTGTAGTAAGATTTTGTCTATCTCTTACGGTTTACGAATTACGCGAAAGTCATAAAGAGTAAACAGGATTGCATAGGCTATAGCGAGAAAGTTCAAAATATGCATTTCATTTGCCGTAAAAATATCTTAAACATATGGCATTTTAATCAAAATCGTTAGTCATTTTTGAGAAAGTCAAAATGTTTGAAAGATTTTCCATGTAAACGATAGTGTAGGGTGGAGGGATTTTGTTCAAAATCGTGTTGCAATCTTGAAAGATATTAAACTTAAATATCAACTTCAGTTTTTAACCGACTCTTCGTTTTTTGAGCTATGCTGTTCACAGACAGACAGGCTCTCCCTCACACACACAAACACGCGCGCGGGGACTTTTTTTCTTCTAAAAATTCCTTTTTTATTCAGTATAGTTTAGTTTTTTCGATTTGCTCTAATTAATTATCACCGTTTAAAGATTTTGTGTTCACCCAGAAATGAATTTGAATAAGAGAACATTTCCGGGTTATTAACGCTTAAGTATTGTGCATTTGGCAAAAAAATCCCAATCTAAGGCAACAATTTATAATTTGCTACAGAAAATTCAAAAGTGATCGACTTTTTCTTAGTGATGAATTTAGTGAAGGACGCACAAGAACTAATGTTACTGATGAAAATATTGCCGCTGTTCGAGCAAAGCTTGAAGATGGAATAATGAATTTCTTCGGGCGACATTGGGCATTGGTATG
The DNA here is from genome assembly GCA_030765045.1 of Tenodera sinensis. NCBI lineage: Eukaryota > Metazoa > Arthropoda > Insecta > Mantodea > Mantidae > Tenodera > Tenodera sinensis. Next base: position 41,893,794 of record CM060974.1, read on the forward strand.
AGTCAAATCGAAAATATTTTACATCAACAGTTAGACATGAGAAAACTTTTGTCAATGAATTCTCGATAACCTAACTCCCGATCAAAAACAACACTGGTTCAGAGAAGCTCTGGAAAAATACCAACATCGCACTTCAAATTTGGTTTGGAATATCGTTACCGGTGATGAATCTTGGATATATTATGACCCTGAAAAGAAAAGTAAGTCGACTCACAATTAGTGGATCTTTCGAATAAGCCTACCAAAGTCTTAAGAAATCGCAGTACTAGAAAGAAGATGCTTGCTTGTTTTTTCTTTTCCTAAAACGTGCCATCGTTACTGCCAATTACTACATGTAGGTCGGTTTACCGCAAAATCTTGAAAAAGTCGTGAAAAATGCTCAAAAGGAAAAACAAGTTTACTTACGCAATGACAACGCATCGTCGTATACAGCAAAACAACAACTGGGTGTCACGATGCCCTAAAGGTCAGCACCATGGACCCTTCACCATATAGGCATGACTTAGCACCTTGTGATTTATTTCGATTTCTAAAAATTAAATATAAAGTGCGTGGAATTACTTTTTCATCATCAGATGGAGTGGAATTTCACAAAAATATGAGCCTTAGGAAGACTGATATCTTTGCTTTAAGGACTGGCTTCATAGAATGCAAAAATGTGTTCATGTTAAACGGGAATATTTGAAAAATAATGCTTTTATTTAAATGTTTAAAAACTAATTTTTTTTTTTTTTTTTTTAATGTCAGTGTCGCACTGGTAGGTACTTGAGATCCTTTTACGTTATTTAACGAGATCTACATTCTTTGTGAATTAAGATTTCCTGTATTTCTTACGGTTTACCAGTCACGCAAAGGTCATTCAGAATGAAGAGGTTTTTAGAGGCTATTTCCATAACATTCTTCATGAAAAGGCCTTAAGGACATGGTATTTTAATCAAAATTGTTAGAGCTATTTTTGTGAAAATAAAAAATTTCGTTACATTTTATAAGCAAAGGGTAGTTTGGTTTTGGGAATGATTTTTCTGAAAATCATGTCGCATCCTTGCCAGATGAAAATACACACACACACACACGCACTCACACACAAACACACACACACACACAGGTTTTTAAAAGGCCGCCTTTTTTATTCAGGCAGTCTCAAAACATGTATTTCCGATGAAATCTCGGTATCCAATTTTAGGGTGAAATACAAAACTTCCTCTATTTACTGAAGATACATATTAGAGAAAGTGAAAATGCTTTTCGGGTGGGGCGTTCAGGAGACCTCAAAACAGATATTTCTGGTGCAAAGGACATCCAATTTTTGGGTGGAATGCAATACCTCCCACTCTTACCGTAAGTACTGTAGTGGCTATAAACATTCATTTTTTCCATTCAATTGCTTTTGTTGATTTCATTTTGTTTACAGGTCTTTGTTTTGTGTACATTGACTTGAATTGAAAACGTTATAATAGGCATTATATTACGTCAATCAAGCTTTATGTTCTCTTAGATTAAAATATATCACTAAAAAACTACAGTATGTTAAGTCGTGTTAATGAAAAACAGCAGATTTTATTAGTATATTTCGTAGCATGTATTTCGCCTAGAAGCAGGAAAAGAAATGTCCAGAAACGCGCTGAAGTGGATAATACCAAATAAACCGTAACGTCTGCCGTAAAATATTACAAATGATGCATTAGTTTGAGAGCAATGCAGCAACCCTGATGCCTGCGTGGGAATTAAGAAAGCTGGTACAGGAATGTGCGCCCTACTTATCTGTGCGAACTGGGCGCATAGCAAGAATCGGTTTTCTATCTTTTGTACCATATTGCAGCGGCATCGGCGACTTTCATCTGTTACTAGCTGAAATATCCGGCGTTGCCCGCGATTAGATGGCGTATCCCTACAGCCTTAGATTGCACTTGCCGAATAGGCTTCTTTGTAGGCATTTAAAAATATAACAGTTAATTAAAACTCTCAGGACACTATAAACACAAAAAAGTCTGATGTGTTGCACTCACATGACTTTCTCTACTCTTGCATAACCATTCTTACAAATTCTTATTCCTACATCTTCTTCTTCTTTGTCGGTCTGGGTAGCTCAGTTGGTTAGACGCTGGCCTACTGATCCCAAGGTCGCGGGTTCAAACCCGGCCCAGATCGATGGTTTTTAAGTGTGCTTAAAAACGACAGCTCCATGTCAGTAGATTTACTGGCATGTAAAAGAACTCCTGCGGGACAAAATTCCGGCACACTGGCGACGCTGATGTGATCCTGGCAATTGACAGCGTCGTTAAACAACAAAATAATTTAATTTTACATCTTCTTCGTATTAGTCGAGATAAACATTTGTACAAATTATGTTATTGCTTATTTCCTTGTAGGTGCAAAGGGAATATGCGAATACAGGAGGCTTTGAGCGATAGCCAAATCTTTTAAAGTTTTCAAATTTCACTCTCTGCATGGTTAACGGATAGAAAATGTATACCTATGTTGCATTTGACGAAAGTTTAAGTTCTCCGAAATTGACCAAATAACAAGGAATATCTCCGAAATGATTCACTCTACAAAAAATGTATTTGGGCATAATTCTGTGTTTTAGCGATATCTACTTTTTGTATAGTAAGATTTTATCTATCTCTTACGGTTTACGAGTTATTCAAAAGTATTCCAGAGTAAACAGGACTACATAGGTTACAGCCAGAAAATTCAAAATATACATTTCATTTGTCATAAAAATATCTTATGTTATTTTAATCAAAAGTCTTAGCCATTTTCAAGAAAAATCAAAATTTTTAAAAACTTTTCCATGTAAATGATAGTCTAGGATGGAGCAATTTTCTTCAAAATCTTCGTGTCTCATCCTTGAAAGACATTAAACTTAAATACCAACTTTGGTTTTTAACCTACTTTTCATTTTTGAGTTATGCTGTCCACAGACTGACACACAAACACGGACCTTTTTCTATTTTTTTTTTTTTTTATTCAGGTGGTCTAAAACGTATATTTCCGGTGAAATCTCGACATCGAATTTTCGGGTGGAATACAATACTTCCCGTACTTACCAGTAGAGAAAGTAAAAAAGTCTGATGTGTTGCACTCACATGACTTTCTCTACTCTTTTGCTAACCATTCTTACAAACTCTTATTCCTATATCATCTTCGTGTTAGTTGAGATAAACATTTGCAGAAATTATCTTATTGTTTATTTCCTTGTAGGTGCAAGAGGAATATGGGAATACAGTAGGCTTTAAGCGATAGTCAAATCTTTTAAGCTTTCAAATTCCGTTCTCTGTGCACGGCTAACATATAAACAAATGAGTAAACGATGTTCCATTTGACATAAGTAGTTCTCCAAAATTCACACAAATAACAACGGTTATCTCCGAAATGGTTCACTCTACAAAAAAGTTTAGACAAATTGTGTTTTAGCAAGATCTACATGTTTATATAGTAAGATTTTGCCCATCTCTTACGATTTACGAGTTATTCAAAAGACATCCAGAGCAAACAGTACTACATAAGCTATAGCTAGAAAATTATAAATATAAGTTTTATTTGTCATAAACATATCTTATGTCATTTTAATCAAAATCGTTAGCCATTTTCAAGAAAATCAAAATTTTCGAAAATTTTTCCATGTAAAGGATAGTTTAGGGTAGGACAATTTTCTTCAAAATCTTCGTGTCGCATCCTTGAAAGACATTTAACTTAAATACCAACTTTGGTTTTTAATCGGCTTTTCGTTTTTGAGTTACACTGTCCACAGTGTGACACACACTCACACACCTTTTTTTTTTTTTGTTTGTTTGGTTGTTTGTTAGAACATATTTCGGGTGATATTTCGACATCGAATTTTTGGGTGGAATACAATACCTTCTCGGCTTTACTATGCGCAGTAGAGAGAGTAATAATATATAATAAATAGGTTACAGATTTTTATGTAATAAAATACTTTTAAATATTTTAGTTATGTAGGAAAAATATAATAAACGAGGTGTAATACCCGGCGTTGCTCGTGGTTTGATGATTTTATGCGTACAATTTAGACTTGCGTTGGATACTTAGAAGCCCAAAATAAACAAAATAAAAATACCGGGAAAATAATAGCCATCAGCACTGTTGAAGAACCCCAAATGCCACAGGAAGAAAAGCAAGTAGAGAAAGCTGTGTGAATGTAAGACGTTGCATTTCTATCCTAATCATATAGAAAATTGTGAGAACTTTTTGTAGAAGGGGGAGTAGGGGAAGAAATGCGATTGTGTTTCGTAAAAGAAATGAGTAAAGAACCACGTGAATGTAATGCGTTGTATTTCAATTTCAAGCACATGGAAAATTGTATGAATTGTTTGTAGAAGAGAGAGTAGAGAAAGAAGTGTGATTCTGTTTCATAAAAGAAACGTGTATAGAGAAAGTCTTGAATGTAATGTGCTGCATTTATATTTCAATCATAGGAAACTTTGTGAACTGTAGGTTGAAGGGTGAATAGAGAAAGAAATGTGATCGTTCTTCGTAAAAGAAAAATGAGTAGAGAAAACCGTGTGAATGTAATATAAAGCATGTCTATTTCAGTCATAGAAAATTGTATGCATTGTATGTTGAAGGGCAAGTAGGGAAGGATATGCGAACGTATTACGTAAAAGAAAAGCGAGTAGAGAAAACTATGTGAATGGTACGCTGTACAGTCCATGAAAATGGACGTATACGTGCCGAATTTCGAGGTATCGGTCAAGCGGTTTAGGAGCCTATGGAGGACAAACATTCATTTATATATGCATAAAAATGCAAACATATTTTGTTTCAATATCCCAACGCTAAATATTTGTGTTAAAAATCACTCACCAATCGTGTTAAGGCAGCGGTGGATTGAAACAGCTTGCGGTTGCAGTGAACTCCAAAATATTTATTCAAATTTTCCATCACAAACCGATGTCGGTTGTCTCGAAACAATGCTCGAAACCAGCAGGACGTTTCAACATCACATGAAGATACTCTTGCATATTTCATCAAAGGAATGTCATTGACACACGACTATTTCCCCTTCCAAAAGCTTGGGTATTTTACACATAGTATATAATCTATCATATTTTTGCAATATAGTTTTAAATTTCTGTTTAATAACTTCCACTTGTGGATCCTTGAATGAATTTTTTTTCCTAATGTCAGCATCTTATTAACTATCTCAGTTAACTGATTGATGCTTCTAATTTTTTGATAGAGTGAAACAAAAAGCGCAAATTTACAAATGTGTAAGACAATTCATTTTTGAGTGTACGGTCAGTGAATAAGTTGTGAAGAATTTCACTTGAAGCATCATCCTTATTTTGTTCATTAATCACCGATTTAGATTTTTCAAAATTGCTAGCAACACATTGCTGCTTCCAACCATGTTCCCCAGCAATTAACTATGGGTCTAGGTGGAAGTGCAAGATTTGAACTTTTGGCTCTGAACAAATCAATTCTTGTTGACGCTTTTACAAACATTTTTTGCCATTTGAGATCAATTTGTTCACTTTAGGGTACAATGTATGTATCTGCTCACATATTGTGTGTAAGTCATGTGCTGTACAAGTTAGCTATAGGTATCAAAATATACTTTTGAGGCCCACTGAATAAAAAAAAAAAAAAAAAAAAAAGTTCCGTGTGTGTCTGACTGTGAACGGCATAACTCAAAAACGAAAGGGCGGTTAAAGGCCAAAGCTTGTATTTAAGTTTAATATCCTTCAAGGATGCGACACGAAGATTTTGAAGAAAATTCCTCTACCCTAAACTACCCTTTACATGGAAAATTTTGACTTTCTCCAAAATGGCCCTAACGATTGTGATTAAAATGTTTAAGATATTTTTATGGTAAATGCAATGTATATTTTGAATTTTCTCGCTATAGCCTACGTAGTCCTGTTTACTCTTGATGACTTTTGCATAACTCATAAACCGTAAGCGATAGACCAAATCTTACTATACAAAAATGTAAATCTCGTTAAAACACACAATTTATGTCCAAATGAATTTTCTTGTGGAGTGAACCATTTCGGAGACATTCCTTGTTATTTGTGTTAGTTATGCAATACTTACACTTCTCCCAAATGTAAAGTCGTTAATTCACCTTTTTACCACTTAGCCGCACAAAGAGAATGGAATTTCGAGGTCTTCATTAGACGACCAGCTTGAAAAGATTTTACTATCGCTCAAAGCCTATATTCCATTTCCCTTGGGCCTAAAGCAAATGTGCAATAAGATAATTTCTGCAAATGTTTATCTCGTCTAATATGAAGGTGTAGGAATAAGAGTTTGTAAGAACAGTTAGTACAAGAATAGAGAAAGTCATGTGAGTGCAAGACATATTTTTTTATGTGTAACATTCACTTGACTTTGTCATCTAGGTATCTCCACTTTGCAGATATACAGAGAAATACATAAAATAAAATGAAATTTGAAGATTTATATTGCTGTCGATATATATGGCCCAAATGACCTCGTCGGCGAGCCCTTAAAACCCACTCACTCGATATATGTGCATACATTTACGAGTCGAAATACTCTGGTGTATCTCTTACGGTTTACCAGTTATGCAAAAGTCATCCAGAGTAAATAGGACTTCGTGGGTTATAGCCAGAAAATTCAAGATACCTATTCATTTGTCATAAAAGTCTCAAATATTAAGCATTTTAATCAAAAACGTTAGAGCCATTTTCAAGAAAATATTTTCAATGTAAAGGGTAGTTTATGGTGGAGGAATTATTTTCAAAATCTTCGTGTCGCATCCTTGAAAGATATTAGACTTAAATATCAACTTTGGTTTTTAACCAACTTTTCTTTTTGAGTCATGCTGTCCACAGACTGACAGACACACATACACGGACCTCTTTCTAAAAATGTTATTTTTGGATTCAGGGGGCCTCAAAACATGTATTTTCGGTAAAATCTCGACATTGAATTTTTGGATGGGATGCAATACTTCCCCTACCCACTTTATTATACGTAATAGAGAAAGTAAAAAGAAAACAAATTGAGTTGTATTCTTTCCTAAACTTCAAGCATAACCTGGATTAACCACGGGTAGATAATAAGCAAGAAATACGTTGCTTCTGCAAAACGAGATTATATCGACAGTGTATCTAAATATCAACCATCAGCGAACGCTCCATGCCATCTGTTGGGGCTCCAGAAAACTACTTGCAAAAGTGTCTCATGTGTATCAATTCCCGTGCGCTGTTTGCAAATTGTATCATTAACTTTTCCACAAGGGTGACTTTAATTAAAACAGAAATTACCGTGTATAGAAATTAATTCACAGTTTGGAACTAAATGCAGGACTGAATGAAATCTCCGGCCGCTAAAATAAACCAGTCAAGAATTCACCGAGGATAGACACTGTCATCTGAACCAGAGATAAGCAGTACCTACTTTGATTACCGGTAATCGAACCCAGTGATCAGTCTTAACCACTAGGTGGTCTCGTCTGGAGGCACTCGGGTTGCCAGATCTGGTGTTCGACACCCACGGCGACTATCACATTACTTCCATAAAGGGAAGAATAGCGGCGGGAAGCGAACTCCTGTATGTTGTTAAAAATTCTATCAGTTATATACAAACAAATTTTACATACACATAAACCTTTTTCAGCAAATTATTCTTACCAAATCGTATTCTTTTATCGAGATAGACATTTGTAGAACTGCTTTTATTACATACTTCCTTGTAAGTACAATGGGAATAGGGGAATACAGTAGGCTTAAGTGAAGTGCAATGTTTTGAGACACGGTCGCTATGTAATGGGTTGGACATTCCGTTCTCTTTATATGACCACGAGACAAAAAGGACAGCAATTGTGTTTTAAGGAGATCCACATTTTTTATAGTAAGCTGTATTACATCTCTTCTAGATTGAAGACCACAGAGGCTACTCTCAAAAAACATTCAAGATATACATTTGACATGAAAATAACTTTGGTATTTTGATCAAATTTCTTGAGATTTTTGAAAAAATCAAAATTGTTTAAAAAAAGTTTCATGGTTATTTGGAGATGATCTTGAAATTCTGGCTCGTCGTTGGAAGGCATTTAAACCGACTTTTGCACGCGGAACTTTAAAAACTGGTTTTTAAGGATTCAGGGAACCATAAAACGCATTCTATTAAGAACTGCTCCCATTATCATGACTTTTAAATTCCCTTATTTACATAGCCAAGAGAGAAACGAATGACTTCCTATTTCGGGGGAAAAAAAAAAAATAAGTATTTGAAAACTCAAACCAATAAGGAATATTGCGGGAGTGCTTAGTTGCGCTAACATAAACTGTGTGACTTGAAATAAACGTAGATTTTGTTCATTTCTCACAGCTTACCAGTTATGCCCGGGTTCAATTCCAAGCGACCGCATGTGGGATTTTTGGTGGCCAAAGCGACGTCTGGGCGGGTTTTCTCAGTTCCCGTGCCATTCACTCCACCAAGTACTCCATCGCCATCTTTCCTTTCATCCATTTCACCCGCATTTCATGTCTTCTTCCTCACTTATACCAGACCTCGGTCATCCTGGCTGCTCTCTCTCTGATAGAGTTTGTTTGCTCAACAGGCATGTGACCACACGAGGCCTCTTTTTAAGACCTGGGGGTGTAAGTCCTCCATATGAGCAGGGTAACCAGAGGGAAGATAGAAGTTCAACCGTCCAAAAAAAAAAAAAAAAACGAATACTGAATTGTTCTTTGTGTTGACACACCTATAGATTCTTCACCTGTGTAGAAAAAATATTTTGCAGTTTTAATATCTGTTCTCAGTTTCCGATATGGTGCAAAATGCAACTCATTTTGTATATCTTGAGAAATTCAGGCGTAGGAGAAAATTACTTTTCTCATTTGTGTGAAACTCCTTGTATGCGCCTAAACGCATTGTCATGTTGAAGACATGAACACAGATGTTCATGCAGTGACAGATGAATCTATGAGCAGGCATTAACTTACTGCATACTGCACCACAGGCGGTGGACTCTGATGATACGTGAAATGATATGAAGAAGAAATTTGGGGAGGAAAAGCTCTAGGTCTAAGTTTAGGATCCTCCCCAACGTTGCTAGTTACAAAGGCCAATGAAAAAGCCTCCATCAGAGGGATCGGTCCTATCGGGATTTGAATCGTAGACCTTAACGATCTCAGCCACTGTGTCGTAGAATGAGCTGAGATGCATAATTTGCCGGAAACAAAACAGTAGGTAAAACACAAGAGGCATAACATTTTTCTTCAGATTGTAAATTAAGGAACTATATACTTAATTTTCAGGCAGCTGACTGTACTGTAATTAAATACGCTTTTTATTGTAGTAATTCCATTAAATACTTTATTAATACTCGACTTCATTGTACAATCCTGCCTCAAATGTACGATGGTCCGCGCCTATGCACGTCAATTTAATGGATTTTAACTGTCTGGCGTTTTTATCAGTCGAGTTTTGGGATCGTGAAGTTATATATTTGCACCGCAAAATTCAACATCAGGCTTATTATATTCCACAGATGTTTTCAATTGGAATCAAAGGAACCGTCTCAGAATGGGCGTCCATTTCTTCAATTTATACTTCGATGTCCCTGTCGGCTTAGGTGACACTTTTGGATGCATCCTAAACTTATGGTAACTCCTTTGCACCGCCATTATTTAAAGAGTATACAGATGAAATTTGATATAGGAATTGTAATGTAGATCGTAATGTAGTATGCCTCGAAGTTGCCTAGCAAGCACGGTATTCAGCTTGAGGATGTTAATGTAATGAAAACAAAAGAACAAACTAGCAACTTCTTAACAGCACCATGAATTTAGGTATCGCACTTTTGCAGCCTTAGGTTCTGTTAGAAAGATCCATTGAGCTGATTGATTCTAATTTTACAGCATCATACCAATAAATCACCAGTAACTATATTCCGAACCAATTAGAAGTGTCATCTTGGAAGTTTACCCAATTATTTCTGCACCAATGTGTTGTTCTGCTCGGGAGTCAGTAAATGTGGAATCCATCGACAGCAATAAGGGATTCTCGGTGGTCGGATGTTATTTCTCACCCAATTGAGGAAAGGTGAGAAACACGTGCCAAACATGGTCATCTTTTGCGTGGCGACCCGGTCCCTGTGTGTCCAACGTGCAGCGTACAACTCTCCGTGTTGCACGTTTTGCCTTATTGTTCGCGGTATGTTAGGGAGTGCCAATCCCTTGGCCGGGGTTTTACTCTGCGGTCCATTCTGGGCGACGACCCAGTACCCATGGAAAATGGGTTCGCGAATCAAGTTTAACTTGTGTTTTATTCATGGGATTTTAATTTTCTTGTTTAAGTGTATGAATTAGCTTTTGTATTGTTTTACCGTTTATTTTTAACGTTTTAACCGTTTTACTATTTTATCACTTACCGTGCCACTTTTTAACGTCTTAACTGTTTACAATTTTACTTTTTTATTTTAGCTTTGGCCTTTTAAGCGCTTAAGTTGTTAGACACGTATAACTTTATGTAAAATGCTTTGGATTTGAATCATACCAATGCCCAATGTCGGCCGAACAAATGCATAAGATATCCTTCGATCTTGAAGCATTGCTCGAACAGCGACACTTTTAAATCAGTAATAGCACTTCTTTGTGGTCTTTAACCAAATTCATCACTAAGAAAAAAGCAATCTCTATTGAATCCGCTGTGCCATTATAATCTAACATTATAGATGAAGCTTCTCCAAATGCAATTCTAAGACGATCTTGACTTTTTTGGGCGTTAATTGATTTGAAATTGTAAAAAAATATAGTCCGGAAATGTTATCTTAGATCCATTCCTGGATGAACAAAAGCTTTAAATGATGATAATTAACAAACTATTGGAGCAAATTTAACAATCTACTCGCAATACAGTAAGAAATAGCTATCAAATAAAAATTTCATTTTCTCTTAGAAACATGACATTTTTGAAGTTATCAGCATCGCCCTCGCATTAGGGAGGCAAGCAACGCACCTTACACTTTCACACGAAAAGTCTGATGTGTTGTACTCACATGACTTTCCCTACTCTTGTGCTAATCATTCTTACAAACTCTTATTCCTATATCTTCTTCGTGTTAGTTGAGATAAACATTTGTACAAATTATCGTATTGCTTATTTCCTTGTTGGTACAAGGGGAATGTTAGAATACAGTAAGCTTTAAGCGATAGTGAAATCTTCTAAAGCTTTGAGATCTCGTTGTCTTTGCACGCTTATCATGTAAAAAATGAACAACGATGTTCCATTTCACGAAAGTTTTCAGTTGTCCGAAACTCGCACAAATAAGGAATATCTCCGAAATGGTTCATTCTACAAAAAAAAAAAAAAATTATTTACATATAAATTGTGTGTTTTAGTCAGATCTACATTTTTTGTACAGTAAGATTTTGTCTATCTCTTACGGTTTACGAATTATTGAAAAGTCATCCAGAGTAAACTGGACTACATAGGCTATAGCCAGGAAATTCAAAATATACATTTAATTTATCATAAGAATATCTTAAACATACGTAATTTTAATCAAAATCGTTAGAGCCATTTTCAAGAAAATCAAAGTTTTCTGAAAATTTTCCATGGAAAGGATAGTTTAGGGTGGGGCTATTTTCCTCAAAATCTTCGTATCGCATCCTTCAAAGACATTAAATTTAAATACCAACTTTGGCGTTTAACCGTTTTTTCGTTTTTGAGTTATGCTGTCCACAGACTGACACACACACACGGACCTTTTTCTAAAAGTACTTTTTTTGATTCAGAGGGTCTCAAAACATGTATTTGCGGTGAAATCTCGACATCGAATTTTTGAGTGGAATACAATACTTCCTCTACTTATCAGTAGAGAAAGTAAAAAGGGAATCGTGTTAAAGGTTTGAGAAACGCTGGTTTAGAATGAACTAGCGGCCTATGATTTTAGTTGCAGCAGTAGTGTTGCTTGTCATTTTTTCACAGTATTCAGATTTCTTTTGTTTTCACAGCAACGTGATTGCTTGTAGGAATGTTAGCTAATGATCCATGGCAACGTTCCGTAAATACTGAAAATTAGTCATATAGTGCAAAAACTAATGTATGTGCATTTGAGTGTATGGAGGTAAATGATGAGGCGATATTCCCCGGTCCAAACAACAGCAAGCTGATGCCCCAATAAATAAACAGAGCGAGAGTTTGCCGGCAGTCGGCGCCAGTGAGGCAGTCACCTTGTATGGAAGGTGGCGGGTTCAGTTCTATAATAGGGCATGGGGAGGCTCCGCAAGATGGCGTAATAAATAACGTCCAACAAGCCTTCTGACTATTGTAGCCTGCTTCCCATATTGTGCTTCTTAAGGCCAGGGTCAAGTTCCCATGACTCTAACCAATTAATGACATACAAGATTGCCCTATAGTTAAGCTCCCAATGCAAACATCTGATGTGTTACATTCATATGACCTTCTCTACGTGTTACATTCTCTATCACGCACATATTGCATTCCAGGAATTTTAGTAAAATGTTAGTGATGCAAATGAATAGGGCAACTCAAAATCTGGTGTGTTGCACTCGCATGACCTTTGCCACTTGTACTAACCATTCTTACAAACTCTTATTCCAATATCTTCATGTTAGTTAAGATAAACATTTGGAGGAATTATTTTATTGCGTATTTCCTTGTAGGTGGAAGGGGAATATGGGAATATAGTAGGCTTTGAGCGCTAGTCAGATTTATTAAAGCTTTGAATTCCGTTCGCGCGCGTGTGTGTGTTTGTCTGTCTCAGTCTGTGGACAGCATAACTCAAAACCGAAAAGTCTGTTAAAGACCAAAGTTGGTATTTAAATTTAATTTCTTTCAAGGATGCGACACCAAGAGTTTAAAGAAAATAGCCCCACCTTAGTCTACCCTTTACATGGAGAATTTTTCGAAAATTTTGATTTTCTTGAAAATAGCTGTAACGATTTTGCTTTAAATGACATATGTTCAAGATATTTGAATGACAAATGAAATGTATGTTTTGAATTTTCTGGCTATAGCCTATGTAGTCGTGTTTACTCAGAATTATTTGCACAACTCGTAAACCGTAAGAGCTAGATAAAATCTTAGTGTACAAAAAATGCAGATCTCGCTGAAATATACAATTTATGTCTGAATAAAGTTTTTTGTAGGGTGAACCATTTCGGAGATATTTCTTGTTATTTGTGTCAGTTTTGGAAAACTTAAAATCTTGGTGAAATGCAACATCGTTGTCCATTTTTACTTTCTTTGCTGGTAAGTAGAAGTATTATATTCCACCCAAAAATTCGATGTCGAGATTTCACCGGAAGTATGCTTTGAGGCCCCCTGAATAAAAAAAAAAGCATTTTTAGAAAAAGTTCTCTCTCTCTCTCTCTCTCTCTGTGTGTGTGTGTGTGTGTGTGTGTGTGTGTGTGTCTCTGTCTGTCTGTCTGTCTGTCAGTCTGTGGAAAGCATAACTCAAAAACGAAAAGTCGGTTAAAAACCAAAGTTGGTAATTAAGTTTAATGTATTTCAAGGATGCAACACGAAGATTGGAAGAAAATGCTTCACCCTAAACTACCCTTTACAAGGAAAATTTTCCTAAAATGTTAATGTTTCTTGAAAATGGCTAACGATTTTGATTAAAATGCCATATGTTTGAGATAGTTTTATGACAAATGAAATGCAGATCTTGAATTTTTTGACTATAGCCCATGAAGTCCTATTTACTATGGATGACTTTTGCATAACTGGTAAACCGTAAGAGATAGACCAAAGCTTACTATTACAAAAATATGTAGATCTTGCTAAAACCCACAATTTATATGTAAATACATTTTTTGTAGAGTGAACCATTTCGGAGATATTTCTCGTTATTTGTGTAAGGTTTGGAGAACTTATACTTCTGTCAAATGGAGCATCGCTATTCATTTTGTATGTGTTAATCGTGCAAACAGAACGGAATTTGAACGCTTTTAAAGATTTGACTATCGCTCAAAGCCACCTGTATTCCCATATTCCCCTTGCATCTACAAGAAAACGAGTAATAAGACAATTTCTGCAAATGTTTTTCTTAACTAACATGAAGTTACAAGAATAAGAGTTTGTAAGAATGATTAGTTCAAGAGTAGCGAAAGTCGTGTGAGTGCAACACATCAGATTTTTTTATTCAGGCGCCTCAAAACGAATTTCCAGTGAAATTTCGACATCAAGATTTTGGATCGAATACAATACTGCCCCTACTTAATATACGTCGTAGAGAAAGTAAAAACGATTAGTTCAGCACCTTCCAAGGATGCGACACGAAGATTCCCAACAAAATGCATCCACCCCAAACCACTCTTTACATGGAAAAGGTTTCAAAAATATTGATTTCTTAAAATTGGCTATAGCGATTTTGATTAAAATGTTGTGTGTTCAAGATATTTTAATGGCAAATGAGATGCATATATTGAATCTTCTGGGTATGCCCTCTGAGGTCCTCTTTATTCTAAAGCACTTTTGCATAACTGGTAAGTCGTAAGCGATATACCAAATCTTACTATGCAAAAAATGTAAATCTCGGTAAAGCACAAACTTTATATCAAATAAACTTGTTTGTGGAGATATTCCTTGTTATTTGTTTGCATTTACATAGGAAGTCATTTTTTTTCTATTCCGTGGTAGTGCAAAGAGAATGGAATATCAAAGCCCTAGCTTAGCGACGTGCTCTTAAAGGATTTGGCTACCACTAATGCATTTTCATACTCCCATTGTAACTACAAGGAAATATGTAAATAACCTTTTTTGACTTTTGGCTGTCGAGGACTATTTAGTCATCCGAATGTTGTGTATTTGTATTACATTCATACACACGCGCGCGCGCACTCACTCACACACACACACACAGACAGACACACACACACACACACACACACACACACACACACACACACACACGGGCGCGCCCGCGCATACATTCACACACACGCCCGCATACACTCACACACACGCCCGCGCGCGCATACTCATACACACACACGCCCGCGCGCGCATACACACACATACGCCCACGCGCACACACACACTCACGCGTGCGCTTACACACACGCGCCCGCAATATTCACTCACACTTCCACACACTAGCACTATCTCTCTCTCTCTCTCACACACACACACACACACACACACACGCACACACACGCACACACACACACAAATACTCGAACCCGCACCCCTCTGCGTAGCTGGGCGCCAAAAACACACTCTCTTGCGACTGCGGCTTCCAGATAACCGTATCTATATAGCGTTTCACTCTTAGAAGACAGTATGGAGTTAAATGGGACATCTCTGTCTCTATCTAGCGCATACAAGTTGCCATTAGCCGCGTCCTTTTCTACCCTCGCTCTGTTGCCAGATTCCTAATAGCATGGTATAAATATTCATTTGTTATAAATTTCAGGTTTGAACACATTATCCTATGCAGAATTTTTTTCTCTATCAGGTTATATCCTTTTCAGAGTCATTATACATTTCTATAGGTCCAAATTTCTTCAGAAAACGTTTTTTTCAATAGAAGTCCGATATTTGCTGTTTCTACACTCATCACGCACTAACTAACAAACTAACTGCTAGAATGCATCTATATTTTTTTCTTAGGTAGAGTAAACTATAGTGCTACTACCTGCCTACTTTGAATTCTCTATGTTTACCCAGTTAAGTGTTATAATTTTTTAAATTAAATGTTTTCGGAAAATTTTATATCTGTGCACTGCAAAAGTTACGCAGTGTGAAACTTTTTTGTTATTGAGTTTAAATCAGGGAACCAGTGAGAACAAATGTTGAGGAAGGTTGGAGAAAGTTTTTAAAATAAACCAAAAGGCAGTAACCTCTTTCTTTTATCCAGTAAGGCAAACAAAAGGTATTCATCTATTCAGCGTATTCTCGCGCCAGGCCTGAACAGAAGATAGTATAAGGAGCAGCACTAACATTAGTTCGAAAGAAGCCGTGTGTGTAACTGTGAGCTGTCATTGGGTTATTTGTTTAATATTTTTGTAAATATTTGTAGTTATGGAGGGTGAAGCTAGGAAGGGACGATATGTTGGTAAATAAAGAAGTAAGGAACGCCAAATAACTATGAATGTGTTAGATTATTTTTGAAGTAAAATGCGTTTAAGGCAGTAAAAGAAACAGCTAAGGCTGTTGAGTGTTCAGAAGCAGTAGTGTATAGGATTAAAAAGGAAGTAATGAAAGGATTTCTAAGAACGCCATCGAAAAAGAAAGCAAAAAGGGCGGGACTACACAAAACGCTAGGTTAATGCAATATGATTGAATAGTGCAAGGTGGAGTGCGGCGAATTGTTCATTCTTTACTGTTTGCAAATATTCCACCCACGCTGAATATAATTTTGTCACAGTTCAACAGTGATGAGACCCTACCAAATTTCTCAAGGGCCACTCTGATTTGGGGTTCGAATATGAAAGAAAGGGTAACAAGTGCATATTAATAGAAAGAGACGATATCGATATCATCAGATGGCGACATAAATATCTAAAAGACGTAAAAGGTTTAGGGACCAGGGGAAATCAATTGTTTATACAGACGAGTCATTTGTAAATTTAGGTCATACAGTAACAAAGGCGTGGAGGGATACCAAAGTTAAATGTGCCCGTCTCGTCAAGCAGCAATTGAAGGACTAAGTACAGGACTCAGGCCACCTCGAGTCGCTCGCGGAGAAAGATTCGCAACTAGTACATGTTGCAACACTGCGCTCCATTTAACGTGTACTGTCTTTTAAGGGTGAGACGCGCTTTAGAAACATGTATCTCGATTAACATGATGTAGATAAGAGGAATGTGCGTTTTTAAGAGTAGCTGGAGTACATGAGTAAGTAGACAGTCATATGAGTACCTAAGACTTTTTTTTTACTTCATGTTGTGATAAAGCTTTATAGAAATAGATTTGCTATACATTCCGTTGAAGATACAAAGGTGACAGAGAAACTATATCGGTGTTAGGTGTTGAAAAGCTGGTCTTTATATGCTTGAAATGTTATAATCTTTACATGACATTAGCGAGAAAAGCACACTAAAATGAAAAAGTTATTGAGAAAGTCAACCCAACAACCTATATCACTTCAGTTATTTTTGTGCAAATCGAAAGTTTCGGAAAAAACAAAAAACATCTTCATGTAAAGAGTATTTAGGGTTGCGGGGATTTTCTGAAAAATCTTCTTTGGAAGATGCTGAACCAAAATACCAAGTTTGATATTTATCGGAAATTTCTTGGGGTTGAAATTTCTGTACTAAGTTCTTGATGAAGTACAGAAAGGCCCCAAAACATCCGAATCGCTGCGCGGTGTTTTTCTATGCCCACACAGAAACACGATAACCCAGCTGCTGTACACAAGGTCATGCGGTTGACTTGTTTTTCTCTGCTCTGAAAGTGCAGTATTGAGCTGACGTGATAACGCGTGATTGAGTTGTTAGCCGTGTGCTTTATTATTTTGCCCTGTACTTAGTTACAAAGTGTATTATGGCTCAGCATTTGTTTTCTACTGTACAGAGTATGATTCGTATGTGTTAACTGAGTCAGCTCGCCAAGTAAAAGTGCGATTTGCGGAAAGATTTCCATGTGATCTGCGATTTCTATCTCTGGGGTAGCTTAAAACTTAAAGTGTACAAGACAAACTCACACACCCTGGAAGAAGTCAAACAAAATATCTGCCAGGAAATCGCCAGCGTTTCTCAACGTGAACTCGGGCGAATGATGGATAGTTTCCTAAAGAGGTGCCAAAAATATATGGACAACGACGGTGGCTAGTTTCAGTATCTCCTTCTATAACATCGGTAAATAAAGCCTTTAAAAGTAGTTCTAAAATGTATGGTTTCATGCGCGCTGTTCTATGACAGCGGCAGTCGGCGACGAGCGACGAGGTCGCGTAAAGGCAATAGAGCATGCCGGTTCGAAGTCTTTTGGATCACCCGTTAAAAGCAGTTGTGGCTAATGAATACATAGGGTCAAACTATAGGGAATAAACAATTCAGAGGTATTTGACTTCCTACGCTGAGAGAACATAAATAGCCAGAAAACAATGAGTATACTGCTAAGGCTGGTTATAATGTTCGGCCAAGCGGAATAAAAACCATAAACATAATTTTTGTTATTAAGGAATGTAATGTTTATTACTTAGGTTGTAGTATAACGTGCTTGGAAGATAGTTTAGACGTACAAATACTACACGTTCAAGGTTACAAAAACTCCAGAAATTACTTTGTTTGGTAAACCGGAACTGATAGAATACGATGAGCTAAAATGACTTTCCTTAGAGAAGTTCCTGGCTACTGAGTCTCAGATCGCAAATGAAACATTTTTTATCTCTGTTTTACGTAGCATTAACAACGTGGTCATATCGTGACAGATCTTGTTGGAGATATTCGTGGTTCGGTGTGTGGTGAACAGTTAACCTCCTGGGTCTTGTCCCTGTACCATACCCTCTTGATTCGTCTTATATCCATAGACACCCTAGTGCTAGGCAACTGTACACAGAGCAGAAATAGTAATAGACATCGAATTTATTATGGTCTCCAGGGGAACTTATAGGGCGTGTCTTCTGATATCGGTCTCCACCAATTTGAAAGGAGAAGCATTACGTCCGTTCCCTTCCAATTGAGGGAGGTGGCTGTATCAATTCATAATTAGCCAGTAAGTTGACAATACCAACATACAGTCTGTTCACCAGTTCATGGTCTTAAGGGAATGAAGGGAAGAAGACATTCCAATTATGTAATCAGAGATTTGTAAACTTCTGCTCTGCTGGCCACCTTGCCAACTTAACTCCAATGTTATTCGCGCTATGTTTGCTGGTTGCTAATTTTCCTTAATTTCAGTTGTGAAAATGTTCTTGTCGCTAGTTTTGTCGGAAGTAATGGTAAAAGTAATGTAGAAGGAGATACATCATCCTCATCCCAGGAGTGCTGTAATATTGTGGTTGCAGAACAAAGGGGTTCAGAGCGACAGTTCTATGCGTAAAACAGAACTTTATTAGATGATTGAAATAAACAAAGCTAAAGAGACTCTTAAAGCTGACATATTTTTTGTTTTATTGGGCCACAATGACGTTTGCTTGCCTCCATGTGCGATCTCAATCCCATAGAACTAGCTTGGACCAAGGTAAAATGAATAGTTAACGAAATGTAACAGGCGACTTATTCTTACAGGAATTGCACGATATAACGCACGATGATATATCATTTCAGACCGAAACAGACTGACAGGGTTTTTGAAAAATGTAGAAAAGGCACAAAATGATCAGAGGGAGAAATACGAAGTAGTTGAAAACGTCGTTTAAGGTTGGCACCATTATCGCAAGCGCGATTCGAAACACGACTCCTGCATCAGGTATCGCTGTTTGTCTGGTACTGTTTACTGACGTACTGGCTATATGCATTCCTGCCGGAGACCATAAGCTGGTGAACAAACTGTAGGTATGCTCTATTGGTTCGATACAAAATACAAAGCACCTGCAAGGTGACAGAATCGGCCATGAAAATGAAAACTTGATGTAATAATGTACCCTACAAACGGTAAGGAATGAGGCAAGAAGGCAGTGCTGATTTCCTTCCGTGCTGCTTTACAGATTGAAGCTTGAATACGTCTCTATAGAGGCCTTAGTGTCAGACAACTGTACCCTTGCTTCTACACATACTGGGCAATAACATTAGGGTGCCGCCCGCTGTACGTGCTTGCGTTATCAATTAGTAGATGGCAGTGCATTCGCTTCTACTATTGTTTTAGACTTGCGGGCGACCTTTGGAAGGTGATACTAAATATCCAATATGATTACCTAACTAACTGAGGAAAACTACCAAACAAGAAAGAAAGAACGGTCAAATTGATCGGCACACGGCCTTTGAACCCGGCACCTCTTTAATATAGGCCACAAATCTTACCTGTCTTAGGCTAGATAACTCATATTTGTAACAGACCCTTAAAGGTATAATGGAAACAATACATAAAATTACGGAAGGGAGACTTGTATCCCTGTAGTACAAAAAGGAAGAATAAGAGCTGGTATTCCTTTAAGGGGATGATGATGATGATGATGATGATGATAATAATAATAATAATAATAATAATAATAATAATAATAATAATAATAATAAATAACTATTCTTGTTGTTATTGTTGTTGTTCTTCTTCTTCTCCTTCTTCTTCTTCTTCTTCTTCTTCTTCTTATTATTATTATTATTATTATTATTATTATTAGTATCTTCATCATTATTATTATCATTATTATTATTATTAATAATAATAATAATAATAATAATAATAATAATAATAATAATAATAATAATAATAATAATAATAATAATAATAATAATAATAATAATAATAAACAACCGTGTGCCACCAAAGCCCTGAACGGGCCTAGGTATGTCAACTCGACTACCGGCCTCACGCTCTTTGAGGTGATACACTACAGAAAATGTTATTTTCTAAAGTTTTCGTTTTCAATTTGGCCAAAATTTGATCTGAAGTGTATGTTACGTAAAAAGTGAACGGGTTTCGTTTCAATATCCTTTTTGCTGTCTCTGCTACGTACAACGAGGGAAATTATTGTATTCCACTGAAAATTTCGGTGTCTAGATTTCACCGGAGATTATGTTTTGAGGTCCACTGACTCCAAAAAAGGCTGTTAGAAAAAGATGCGCGTGTGTCTGTGAACAGCATAGCTCGAAAACGAAAAGTCAGTCAAAAACCAAAGTTGGTATTTAAGTTTAATATTTTTCAAGGATGCGACACAATGAGTTTGAAGAAAATTCCTCCGCAATAAACTATCCTTTGCATGGAAAAAATTGATTTTCTCGAAAATGGCTCAAACGATTTTGATTAAAATGCTATATGTTTAAGATATTTTTATGACAAATGAAAAGCCTATTTTGAATTTTCTGCCTATATCCCACGTAGTCCTGTTTACTCTGGATGACTTTTGCATAACTAGTAAACCGTGAGAGATAGACCAAATCTTACTATACAAAAATGTAGATCTCGTTAAAACACACAAGTTATGTCAAATAAATTTGTTGTGGAGTGAAGTATTTTCAAGATATTCCTTGTTATTTGTGTTGTAATATTTATACTTTCCATAAATGGAAGATAGTTATTCAGTTTCTTTTTTACCTTAGCCCTGCAAAGAGAACGGAATTTGAAAGCTTTAAAACATTGGACTATCACTCAAAGCCTACTATATTCCCATATTCCTCTTGAACCTACAAGAAAATCAGCAATATGATAATTTTTGCAAATTTTTATCTCGACTAACATGAAGAAGATAGAGGAATAAGAGCTCGTAAGAATAGTTCGTACAGCCATGGAAGAAATCATTGAACGTATTAGGAGAGTAGGGTGTTTTTAAGTTCCTCGTCGTGTTACAGTGTGGTTTACACAAGTCGATATTCCAACTTCAGCTGGGTTAATTCATAGTCTTTGATCCATATGTTATCTCAAATAGCCTGTCTTGAATTAGCACTCACATTTACATGCATACTCGCAAGTATAAATGCGAGAGATGATTCAAGATACAGCCCGTTTGAGTGTACAAGACAGCATGGTTCAGTGACTGTAAATAAACTCAAGTGCATGTTGGAAATATCGACTTGTGGAAATGGCGCTGCCACACGACTGAAATATTTTGCTCTCCTAATGCGCTTACTGATTTTTTCCATGACTTTACAGGTGTAGGGGATGCCATGTGAGTGCAAGACATCAGGTTTTTTCATTTAAGCTGTGATCGAATGTATAATAAAACCAAAGAAAACGCACATTATCGGGTTAACACTTTTGCCAATGTCACATTAAGTTACAAAGATAATAGACCGCCGATATTACCACTGCAGTTTAAGGTGGGGTATAAATTGAACAATAAAAACAATCTGATGTGTTGCACTCACATGACTTTCTCTACTCTTGTACTAACCATTCTTACAAACTCTTAGGAATATCTTCTTCGTGTTAGTTAAGATAAACATTTGTACAACTTATTGCTTGTTTCCTTGTAGGTGCAAGGGGAATGTTAGAATACAGTAGGCTTTGTGCGATAGTCAAATGTTTGAGATTCTGTTGTCTTTGCACACTTACCATATCCAAAAATGAACAACGATGTTCCATTTCACGAAAGTTCTGTTTTCCGAAACTCACACACATAACAAGGAATATCTCCGAAATGGCTCACCCTACAAGAAAAATTTATTGAGACATAAATTGTGTATGTTAGCAAATCTACATTTTTGTATAGTATAATATGCTCTATCTCTAACGGTTTACCAGTTATGCAAAAGTCGTCCAGAGTAAATACGACTACAGGGGCTATAGCCAGAAAATTCAAGATATACATTTCATTTGTCATAAAAATATCTCAAACATATGACATTTTAATCAAAATCGTTAGAGCCATTTTCAAGAAAATCAAAATTTTCGAAAAATTTTCCATCTAAAAGGTAGTTTAGGGTGGGGCTATTTTCTTCAAAATCTTCGTGTCGCATCCTTGAAAGACATTAAACTTAAATACCAATTTTGGTTTTTAACCGGCTTTTGGTTTTTGAGTTATGCTGTCCACAGACTGACAGACTGACACACAGACACACACACGGACCTTTTTCTAAAAATGCTTTCTTTTTTTTTTCTTTTTTTTTGGGGGGGGGGGATTTAGGGGGTCTCAAAACATATATTTCCGGTGAAATCTCGACATCGAATTTTTGGGTGGAATACAATACTTCTACTTACCAGTAGAGAAAGCAAAAATGGAAGTCGAGTAAAAGGCATTGGAAGTAACTACACGTCAGTAAGCCGCGTGCTTTTGGACATTTAAATGGACACGTGTTGAAGCTTTAAAGGGCTTGAGAACCAAGGCCATTGAATTGAAGCTAACGCTTTAAAAGTTAATTCATGACACAAGAGTTTAAATGGCACATTTCATCTTAGGAAATGCGCGTTATGCATACTTCAGGATTTACAGTCCTCAATATTTACACACAAATTATAGATAATGAAAACTATTATAGATACTTTTTACCATTTGGTTCCTGTGATAGTGCGGCAAGTGATGGTCACTTGTTTCTGTTTACCATCAATGCTCACAGTATAAGTTAGGAAACAAAAAACAGTATACCTACCTACATAAGGAAGACTACGAAAACAATGAAGAAAGCTTACAAAATTTTGATTAACTTGAAATAATGTTATAACATGATATAATCTTTTGTTTTACAACTTGAAATGGTAATTGTTTGAATGGAGGAAGCAAGAATAGAATTAATTACATTATTTGTTATTTAATTTTGCTTTATCTTCAAAATTTGGTAACGTCATGATTTTTACTAGAATTAATTCTTACTTTGAAGCACTTAAGAAAAGTGTTGCATGCTATTTCGTACTGTTTTCTTGACAGTTTGGCAGCAATTCTAATTTTTTAAATTGTTTCAGTTATATCCCGCCTTTAGCTGCAGTGCTACACCGGAAATATTTTAACTTGTATGCACGCTACCAATGCGACCCGTATACTGTGGTTTTTCTTTGGGTTTCTTTCGGTTTTATACATTAGATAACACTGTTTCCTTTTCTTCCTTTCATTTCATTTCTCTTGTCATCTTTCAGTTCTAGTGTCACCGCGGTGGTGCAGGTAGATACGGGCAGATTGTGCAGTTGCTTGCGCCCTGTAACCCTTTTCTGATCCCGCTTGTAGTAGAGCTGGCGCAACGAAAGCTTGCCAGTTTGCAAGATGCGCAGAAGACAATTTCCTTAAAACGTACTATTATGCCTGTTGCAGGGTGACAGTATCCCTATTACGGGCTCCAGTATCCAACAACGTCTCGAGGTATGCATATCGCAGTGAATTGAGTAGAGGGGAAGTAGACAGTGGCAGCAGCAGATGTAATGCTGTGGTGGAAGTGACCTTCAGTCAAGCGACTTTATCCACGTAGTAACGAAGTTCCGCGCAGATCTCGTTGACAAGTTTTCGTTGCGTTACCTCTAGCTGTGTGTTGCTGCCCAGGCTGCTAAGGTCGCTTCGACACTCTGAGCAGTGACGAGGAGCTTAAGGTGGTGCGCCAGGTGGCTCTCTGTCAGCTGTTATGGACTTTCGCACGTCTCTGTAGCGCCGTTGTCTCCTCCCACTGCCGAGCCTGTGGTCTCCCGCCACCTCAGCTCTCCGCATGAGTCCCCTACCGTTCCAATACTTCATACCTCTGCGGAGGATAGGGGAATAATCTTGGCTAGAGGAAAATCGAACCCGGAAACCCTCATACAGCTGGGGGATGGTCTACCGACTAAGCCAGCTCCAATTCTGTCATTCTTTCGCTGCTTGAACGTTTTCGCTGATTTTTCAGATTCCATAACTGCTGCATTCAAATTATCCGCCATTACATCAACAATGCAAGCTCTTGGATAATAATCTTAGCATTTGTCAGGAAATCAAATTTGGTTACCTATATAACTTTATACCACTCATAGACATATTTTCTTCTTTTAATTAATATTATATGCCGTTAAAAGCGTGTCTTTTGGTATCTACTGCATACGGTTGGTAGGGAAAGTATTACATTCCACCCAAGAATTACATACACAGATTTCGGGGAAATTTATGTTTTGGGCACTCCCTGAACTTAAAAATAATAAATAAAAAGCATTTCAGAAGAAAATTACCCACGCACACGTGTCTGTGAACACAACTCAAAAACGAAAAGTCCGTTAAATATCAAACGTGATATATAACTTCTCAATCTTCAATTGTCCTTTCTGATCTAGGGGTAACATGCTAGCCTCTGGTTCCCGAGGTCACGGGTTCAAACCCGGCGGAAGGCGATGGGCTTTTTCGGCCCTTAGCATGGTTTCCTTCCCAAGGGAGATAAAACCAGTGGTCCTGTGCCGTAAATTTACGGCACGTAAAACAGTCTCATATGATAAAGAGACCTCTGAGAAAAATTAGGCCATCTTTTACGCCCAGTACAGAACGGGACGTTGAGAACCATAGCAGTTAAAAAGTCTAAAAATTTGGTTTATTTCTTACCGTTTACCAGTTATGCAAAAGTCATTAAGAGTCAATAGGTCTACATGGGCTATAGACAGAAAATTCAAAATATACATTCCATTTTCCATAAAAAAATGTCTTAAACAATTGCCATTTTTAACAAAATCCTTAGCCATTTTTAAGAAAATTAAAATTTTTGAAAAATGTTCCATGTGAAAGGTAGTTTTGGGTGGAGTAATTTTCTTCAAAATCTTCGTGTCGCATTCTTGCAAGATATTAAACTTAAATACCAACTTTGGTTTTTAACCGACTTTTCTTTTTTTTTTTTTTTTTTGGATTCAGGGGGCCTCAAAACATATTTTCGGTGAAATCTCTACGTCGATTTTTTTTTTTTTTTTTTTTTTTTTTTTTTGTGGAATACAATCCAGAAGGAAAAAAAAAAAAAATAAAAAGCTCTAAGGAAATATGTAATAAAACCATTTCTACAAATGTTTATCTCGATTAACATGAAGCAAATATAAGAATGAGGGCTTTTAAAATATATTGCAGAAGAGTGAGTAGGGTAGGTCATGTCAGTGCTCGAATCAGACTGTTTTTTCTAAACTGTTACCAAAGTTCTGTAGAAGCCGGAACGGGATGATATTGACTATGATGGTAATGGAAACTGCGAACAAACGAACGTCAAGGGTCAAACCCAAGCGCACTTGCATTCCGGAACAAATGTGCTACCCAGGTGGAAGGTGCACACACTTCTGCTGCTTGGAGCTATACTTAACCTTCGGAAATGCGAAGTGCATCGGTAAATTGAGGAACTGTGGAGACCACCGGGATTTATTCCGCCTTGCGTGGTGGAACTCCCTAGAGAATATTGTCGGTACTTGTGTTGACAAGGTGGCCACTTGGGTGAACGAACCAGGCGGCTAGCGCGAAATTCCACGTGAGAGCTAGTTTACATTTGGCAACGCTGCCGGTGTCTGGCGGTCGGTTCGAGATCAACGGTCCAGAAACAGGAGGATGCAGCGTTCCAATGTGTACACTTGCCGCAGCAGTATCATCCTCCTTACAGCACAATTTCAGATACGGAACTGGAGGGGAGTGTTCATATTATCATCTCGAACGCTCTCATTCTAACTGGGTAAGAAAGGGTATTTTTATAACGCGAATTACTATTTTTACATTCTCTACTACGTATAGTAAAGTAGAAGTATTGTATTCCACCCAAAAATTCGATGTCGAGATTTCACCGGAAATATTTTTGAGGCCCCCTGAATCAAAAAAAGTATTTGTAAAATAATGTCCGTATGTATGGATGTGTGGGTGCGTGTGGACATCATAACTAAAAAATCTGATGTGTTGCACTCACATGACTTTCTCTAATCTTGCACTAACCAATCGTACAAACCTTATCCCTGTACTTCTTCGTGTTAGTTAAGATAAACATTTGCAGAAATTATCTTATTTGCTTATTTCCTTGTAGGTCGAAGGAGAATATGGAAATGCAGTAGGCTTTGTGCGATAGTCAAATCTCTTAAAGCTTTTAAATTCCGTTCTCTTTGTACGGTTAACATAAAAAATGAATAACGATGTTCCATTCGACAGAAGTACAAGTTCTCCAAAACTCACACAAATAAGGCATATCTCCGAAATGGTGCACTCCATAAAAATTCTATTTATACATAAATTGTGTATTTTAGCAAGATCTACATTTTTGTATACTAAGATTTGGTCTATCTCTAACGGCTTACCAGTTATGCAAAAGTTGTCCAGAGTAAATACAACTACAGGGGCTATAGCTAGAAAATTCAAGATATACATTTCATTTGTTAAAAAATATCCCAAACAAATGATATTTTAATTAAAATCGTTAGCCGTTTTCAAGCAAGTCAGCATTTTCGAAAAATGTTCTGTGTAAAGGGAAGTTTAGGGCGAACCAATGTTCTTCAAAATCTTCGTGTCGCATCCTTGAAAGACATTAAACTTAAATACCAACTGTTATTCCCTTACAAAATTCTCCAAGATTATTCTAGAGAGGGTAAAATATTCGTAATATTCCGGTGAACATTGAAGATAATTTTTTAAAATATCCATTTTTAGATTTTTGCGCATATAAAAATTTGGTTTTTGTAGGTTAGTATGCACAAGTTACTTTCAGCCAATTGTCCTTTAAACGCCTGTCAAGCGGCCATTTAAATGACCGTGCGCACCTACTGATAGACTTTTAAATCAGCCATTTTTCTCATTTCCTTTTTTTCGACGCATGTAAATGTTCAAAATGTTCCTTGCGGACCTGTTTTCCCACCAATCTGATTGATCTTTGCACACTAGATCCTTAACATGATAAGAAATACAAATATTCAGCTTTGGTATTTAGCATTGCCTATGTATATATTTTAACATAATTGTTGCAATCTCTAAAACATAATAAACACGAACAAGTTGCCTAAATTTTTTTTTCCTACAATAGTTATTTAATAGGAACCTCGGCGGTGTCGTAGCCGAGAGGTTAGACCGTTTTCCTACCACCTAGGTGGTCCGGGTTCTATCCCAGTGCCCCGCATAGGGTATGCGTGGTGGACGAAGCGGCGTCTGAGCGGGTTTTCTCCGGTTTCCCCCGCCATTCATTCCATCAATTGCTCCATCACCACCTTTCCGTTCATTGATTTCACCTGCTTTTTGTCATACTCTTCCTCGCTATCATATCTGACTGATAACTCGCTTCCAGGTCTTCACCTTGTGCTGTCCATAGGTGCCGCTGCTTCCCGACAGGCGTCTGACCCTAGGCAGTGGCTTATAAGTCCTAGGGGTGTAAGTCTCCCATAAGGGGATGGTAATCAGGTAAAGAAGAAAAAAAAAAATGAAATGTTCTTACAAAATTTTGGACACCGAGTTACATGGAGCTTCTTTGTAGTTTTTTTAACGTAATTGAAAAAGATAAATCCTTTTTATTTTGAAAAAGTATTTCAGACATTTTCTTAACTAAGCTCCAACTGAGAGGCGGGGAGGGGGGGAGGGGAGATGCTCCTTATGGCCCAGTTTCCGAATATTGTAACAGAGCTGCAGATTTACATTCCAGGAATACTACTTTATAAAATTTATGGCTAAGGTTCAAATCAAGTAAATATTATTGTGGACATCTTAATGGTCCTTCATCATTTTTATTATAGTTGAGAGATTGCAACAATGTTGTTAAAATAATATATAGACAATTTAACTTTGGATAAATACCAAAGTCGAAATTTTTCATTTATTGTAATGTTAAGGATCTAATGTGCAAAGAACAGATTGGGGGAAAATAGAACCGCAAGGAGCATGTTGCACTTTAGCATGCGTCGAAAAAATTCATTATGACAAAAATGACTTTAAATGGTTTAAAAGGCTCTCAGCACGTGTCCGTGGTCATTTAAATGGTCATGTGATAGGCGCTTAAAGTGCAACTTGCTGAAAATAACTTATGTAATATAATCTACAATAGTGATGTCCAACGTTTGTGAAAAAGGGGAGGTTGGATTTACCTCCTTCCAGTTCATGCGGATTGTGTCACTCTTTTAACACTCCACTGTGTTGCAGTGGCGAATTGGTTATATGTACGTTGTGTTTGATGTACGAAAGCACGAATGCGCTACACATCTGTTCAGTAGTGACTTCTTTGGCACTGCTTACGTTTAGGCAAACTATCAATATTTGGCGGCAAAGTCGAAGTGCAAGCCTTAGAAGATCCACCAAGTGATCGTCGCGTGATCTATTGCGATACAGACTTTTAGTATAGTTCAGCTCTGCTCGCAAATATAAGTAGAGCTATACTCACGCTTATACAAATTATTCTTGCAAGTTATTTTTGTGTCTACTTCATTGTAGTCGATATAAGCATTTTCAGGAAGTATTTCATTGCTAATTTTCTTAAAGGTGCAAGGGGAATATAGAAATACAATAGGCTCTAAGCGAGACTAAAATGTCTTAGCAGCTGGTTACTGTGCGATACCTTTGAAATTAAGTTGTGTTTGCAAGGCCAAGAGATGAAAAAGCGAATGTCATATTCCTATTTGAGAAAAGTATTGGCAAATTCAAACAAATAAAGAATATCTTGAAAATGTTCACTCAAAAGTAGTATTTGAGAAATTGTGTTTTAACGAGACCCACATTCTTTATGTAGTAAGCTTTTGTCTCTGTCTTACTGTACCATTTATGAAAAAATCACCAAGAATGAAGAGGTCTTCTGAGGAAATTACCAGAAAATTCAAGTTATCTGCCATAAAATCGCCTGTTTATGTCCCTCACTGGATACTGACTGATTGGGAGTATACACGCCACAGGCGTAATTCACTGTCCATCTGAAAGAGGAGGTGGGGATTAACAGCTAACGACGTGTCTCCAAAGAGACAAGGTAGGACATCGACATCACGGCATTTGGAGTGAGCTGATGCTAACTGTACGTACGTACAATCCGAATCCAACATTCTAAGGCCGTTCCCGGTCACAACAGACAGGGATACGCGCAGAGGTTGCCTGAAGTTGCAGTGTAAACAGTAACAGCCACAGTGGAATGGCTAAAAGAAACGAAATATCGATAGAAAAACGTCCTGGCAGTACAGCACTACGACATACCATGACTGAAGTAGCTCAACTGCAGAAAGTAGATCTTCGTAGAGTGTAATACAAGTATATAGACATGAAAATACTGTTCTTTTGAATGATCCTTCAAGACAAATCTAAAACAGCTTCTGAAGACCAGTTTGAGGTATTTGAAGCAAGAGATATATAAATATTGGTTTTCAACCACTAAACGAGGACTCTACATTGTGAGTCTACTCGGAAGTGTAGCAGCCAAGAAACAACTGTTACATCCTATTACGAGGGTGACAACATTTTTAGAATGCCATGTTTCTAAAAACAAATAAATATGTTTGTATTTAACGGTTTTCTAATTTTTCACAAGTTGATTACCGTGTAGTTTGTTCAATTTTCTCAAATAGTTTGATAATTATCACCGTTTAAAGATTTTGTATTCACCCAAAATGAATTTGACTGGAAAACATTTCCGGGCAACAATTTTTTTACGATTTTAAACCGTCATTAATGCTCAAACAATGTGATGGTAAAGCTTAGAAATATATTAAAAAAAGATCGGTTTTTTCTTGGTGATGAATTTCGTGAAGGACGCCCAAGAATTGATGTTACTGACCAAAATATTGCCGCTGTTCGAGCAATGTTTGAAAAAGATCGATGGACATCTTATGAATATATTCGGGTGACATTGGCCATTGGTATGAGTCAAATCCAAAACTTTTACATCAACAGTTAGTCGTGAGAAAAAGCTGCTGTCAATAGATTCCACATAAACTGACCCCCAAACGAAAACACCACCACATTGATTGGTTTCGAAACACGAGAAATTCCAAGGTGGCACTTCAAATTTGGTGTGGAATATCGTTACTGATGAAGAATTTTGGTTTATTGTTATGATCCTGAAAAGAAAAGCCAATAGGATGAATGGTCCTTAGGAACAGAATCTAAGCTTATAAAAGTCCAAGTACTAATGGCTATTTTTCTAAAACGGGCCATATTGTTGCTAGAGCGTTAGGAAGTACACGTACCGGTATTGCCATTGGTACACAAATGTGACAAATACCGAAAAGGAAAAACAATTTTACGTCATGATAACGCATCGTCGCATACAGCAAAACTAACTAGTTTCTGGATGCTCTAGAGGTTAGTACTATGGACCTTCCATCATACAGTCCTGTCTTAGCATTTTAGATTGGTTCTTGTTTGCAAATATTAAGGATAAATCACTTTTTCGTCATCATATGAAGCAGTGAAGCATAATAAATCCTGGTGGCTGTAGTGTCTCTGGAAAAGTGGCATCATTGCTTAAAGCACTGATCGAATATGAAAATGTATTGAAGTCAAGGGGAAGCATTTGGAAAAACTACATTTTAATTTTTAAAAACTAAACCTTGTTTGATTTGCTAAACAGTTTCACTGCCGCCCTTGAACTCTTTCGAGTTCTCAGATACAAAAGCATAGTCAATGAAGATGACTTTACAACCTATGATGACATTTAAGGACAGGAATGCCTGTCTTCTAGCTCCTAAGACAAATGTTAGTATAATTCTTGGGTGATACCGCACAGTTTCTGAGGCAGAAATATTTGCTATCCTTAACTATGCTCTAAGAGGACTTGAAAAAGCTTACGATAGTGAACTAAATATCCTCAGAGATAGTTAAACTGCTTTAGAAGTACTTTTCATTTCATATAAAATCAAAGCTGTTAAGAGAGTGCCTAGACATGCTCATTGCCTTTCATCTAGCAACAGACTAGAAATGCAGTGGATGGTGGGACCTTTGGACATGTATGAAAAATTAAAAAAGTGTTGCATTCACATGATTTTCTCTACTCTTGTACAAACACTTATTGCTGTATCTACTTGATGTTAATCAAGATAATTTACAGACGTTATCTTTTTGCTACATTTCTTGTAGGTGCAAGGGGAATATAGGCTTTAAGCGAAAGTTAACTCTTTTAAAGCTGTTCGCTATGTGATGGCTGTGAAATTTTATTCTCTTAGCATGTCGAAGAGATGATAAAACGAATTGCTTCCCATTTGAGAAAAGTATAGAAAATTCAGTTATATAACAAGGAATACTGCGAAATGGTTCACTCCACAACAATTGTATTTGAAATTGTGTGTTTTAACGAGATCTACATTTTTTGTGTAGTAATGTAAAAGTCATCTAAAATGAAGAGGACTTCAGAGGATATTCGTAGAAAATTCAAAGTATACATTTCATTTGTCGTTAAATATCTTAGACACGTGGTATTTCAATCAAAATCGTTAGAACCATTTTTGAGAAAATAAGTTTCGAGAATTTTGCCATGTAGAGGGTAACCTGAAGTGGAAGGATTTTTTTAAACATTCCTGTCGCACCCTTGGAATTTGAACTTAAATACCAAATTTGGCAAGTAGCCGAGTTTTTGACGTATGCTGTTCACAGACACACAGGTAAGCAAGCTGACAAGTGGGTAGCTGGAATACAATACCTTCTCTACTTACTATGTACATGGTAGAGGAAGGAAAAAAAAGCTGAAAAGTGTACTGATATACTCTTAAGTTGACCCTGGACCCGCGGTTGGAGTCAGTAAAAGTAGGTTCAGCCGAAACCCCTGTAAAAGTATGGGTTAGGGAAAAATCAAACTCAGGTGGCAAGCCTATCCTGGACAAAGAGTAACTTTCTTAGGTCCATGCAACATCTTTCCTCGTCTCTTCTGAGATGGGATAAAACAGCAATAAGGAAAATAGTTGTATTCATTTCTGAATACGGTTACGCCAGGAAACATTCACGTGGAATAGGACTCAACTCATCTGTTGAATGTACAAGATGATTGTATATCCTCTTTGAGTGCCCATTACTGACAAGAAAGACATTTGGTCTTTCTCTAACCAGGGATGGCCTAGGAAAGAATACTAGTATTGGAACCAAACTACTGCAAATTGTTCAGGGGACAGGTTTTAGGAAACGATTACATTCTATCCAACGGCTTACACAATGAGGCTTTTGAATGACGTAAGGCAAGTTCAGAAATATCCAATAACCCCTCTCCCATTTCTGAATTAAGGAAAAGTTCAACAGCCACCTGACGTCACATATTATGGATAAAAGTGAAAAATCACCTGTCTCATTCCCAGTTTGGGACATGGACTGCAATAATACTGGCTCCTCTGACAATAGACACCTGTTCAGCCACAAGCAATCCGTTCCAGATTCACCTTTAAATACGAATGTGATTTTTGTGCAAGGATGCGAGTAAAGGATATTGTAACAAATGTAACACTGGTTGCT
The DNA here is from genome assembly GCA_030765045.1 of Tenodera sinensis. Classification (NCBI taxonomy): domain Eukaryota; kingdom Metazoa; phylum Arthropoda; class Insecta; order Mantodea; family Mantidae; genus Tenodera; species Tenodera sinensis. The sequence goes on from CM060974.1 coordinate 41,926,582, forward strand.
GCCGAAGAGTATTTATCACTTACGCGCCTTAGTGTAGCGTTGTTACACTTGCGGCACCATTATACACATTCTGAATGAATCACAGCTGAACCACTGTGTCACAATTCACAACTGAACTTTCACTGTCAACTGCCCACTGAAAAATTGTCCACCGGGCACTAGCCAGATTTTTATATAGCGCTCGAACACAAAGGGAACGTTCTGGAAAAGGAAATTGCTAGAAATAACCGAAGCGACTCTTCCGGTACCGCGAGGTAGCTATTGTTTTGCTCGAGGTATTATTCAGCCAAGAGGCCATTAGTTGCACCTAAGGCCAGGTAGCCGGTTTGGTATGCACTAATCCCTCTGCGGCCGATAAGTAGCTTCGCGCTATGGTGACAGTTTACTCTTATTTCTCAGACTAATAGTGAAATTGCTGATTTTGAAAAGTTACTTAAGTAAAATGTAATATAATGTAAACAAGAAAATTAGTAAGTAAAGACGCAAGGGGTAAGAACATGGCAAATAATGGCTAGGCTGGAAAAGGGTGCCCAAAATTGCATAAAATAACCAAAAGAGATCTAATAAATATGCATTTTCATAATCAGGGACCCATTAAAAATGAGCTGGGCAACTGGTGCTCAGAGAGCGCAGATTGCTCACTACCTTGACTGATAATTGTATGCTTAGTACGTAAGAAAAATGAAGGTCGCTCAAAGTATCAAGCGAGTCGCCCAGCCCTGTATTATAAGAATTTATTTACGGGATAGTAATACCTTTGATGCAACAAGTAAAGGTGACATTAGAATTAGGGCCATGATTTTAACAAGGCATAAGAATTCTTAAGCAGTTGGCTTCAAGTTAGCCACACTCAAAGCATAGAAAGAACGTAAATAACAGGATCAAAGGTCGCTTACGGCACGTACGAGGATGACTGTGAAAACTTTTAGGATATCAAAAAAGGATTACTTTTGAAGAATATAAATGATTTTGTTTTTCACAATATTCCCCTTTAACATCAATATGTTTTTGTATTCTAAGACATCAGTCCTTAAGGCAGTGATGCTGCTCTTCCTGGGGTAGCAACCAAGCTTTATGTTTCACTGCTTCACCAGATGATTCTACTCAGTTTATCTTTAACATGGGGTGGGGGGTGGGGAGGATCACAAGGCGCAAGGTCAGGGCTGTATGGTGGAGGATCCATCGTGCTGATCTTTAGTGTATCCAGATAATCGTCTAGATGCGTTGTTATGATGTGAATTTATTTTCCATTTGGATGTTATCACGAATTTTTTGCGATAGACACTCGTGTACCATTCGGCAGTAACGGTACATATATCTTAATGCTATAATAGCAGTACAACCCATTTTAGGGTTGGAGCTAGTAATCCTCTTCTTTTTTAGCACTGAGAATTGATGTAAAATTGTGTTAATTTGTATTAATAAGATTTCAAGCATTACTCGAGTAGCAATATTTTCATCCGTAATGGCAGTTCTTGGGCGTCCTTCACGAAATTCACCACTAAGGGGGGGGGGGGGGGGGGGAAGGAACACTTAAATTCCCTGTACCAATTATAAATTGTTGCCTTAAATGGGGTTTCCTCCTCAAATGCATTTCCAAGCCGACCTTCACATTGTTGAGGCGTTACGATTTAAAAGCACACCCATAGCCCGAAACTTTTCTGCAGTCAAATTTTTTATGGGTGCACGCAACATATTTAAATGATGATAATTAACAAACTATTAGAGCAAATTGAATTGCGTGGTAATCAACTCGCAGATCATTAGAAAGTAACTCAAGCATAAACAAATTTGATTTGTTTTTAGTAATATACATTCTAAAAAGTGACCACCTTCAAATATGCCCAGCCACTTCTAGTGCCCCATCCATCAGTGGAAAATATTGGAGAGCAAGAGGATTAATGACTTCATTGTCAGAAATCCAGCATTAGCTAACAACAACATTCTAAAAAGTTTGAGGGCCGCTCTCGTTACAAGGCTAAGGAATTCTTAAGCAGTTTGCTGCACTCAAACCATTAGCAATGAAATGAATGTAAACAATAGCGGGTAAAGTCACTTGGCAGCTAAAACCCGATCTCGTGAGTGGTCTGCACCGCCATCAGACGACGAAGGGTAGGGGTGGTTTGTCATTGCGTAAAGTCCTCTAATAGTTAAACTTAACTTCTAGGTTCCGGTCCGGGTTGGAAACACGTTGAGAGCTACTTCGTTTGCACTTCATGTTGTTGACAGTAGAGGTGATAGGGTTTCCTCCAATGGTATGTCTCTTTTGAGAACGTGTTTACAAATTTGCGCACAAATCAGGAGAGAAAATAATCAGATGTTACACTCGCATTCTCTACTCACCCTTGTACAAATTATTCTTACAAACGCTTACTCTTGTGTCTTCTCCATTAGGAGATAAACATTTGCAGAAATAATTGTTTTATGATATATAACACTCGGGTTTTCAACAAGACACTGCACCAGCTCATCAGGCTAAACACTGCAACAGCGACTTAAGGACAATTCCCGAGTTCATAGCACACCAGATTGATCATCGGGAAGTCCAGATTTGAATTGCTGGATTACCAACTATGAGACATCATGGAGAGTAAAGCTTGCTCGACACGACACAGAAATCTGGTGGCCCTAAAACTTTTGCAGCAAATAATGTAGAATTTGGACTTGAATGTCATACGTGCTGCTATAGATTGGTCGCGACGTTTGAAAGCTATATTATAGTTAATAAATGGCATGAAAATGTTTTGGATTCTGTCATTCTTTGTTTGCTACCCAAGTGACAGAACTTATGATATGACTGTAGTATACGGTTCTTTGGAATAGAATATATGTACTCTCTTAGTTCGTGGGTTGGTTCCTCTGCCGTTTAAACGGTGCTATTGTAATAAAAGATTAATTTTGTCGTTCTAATATTCTATAACGCATACAGTGTATGAATTGCATTCATGGAAAATACGTCACCTGCCATCACAAATATCTTTGCTGCAATTTTTATAGACATCTCAATGATTCCTGATCCGTAATCTTGGACGGAAAGACAGCGAGTCAACACATGGCGAAGGAAAATCTTATGTGAGCTAGCAGAATGTCCTCGTAGTAAATGGTAGCATTGATAGGGAAAGAAACATAATACAAAGTTCAATGAATTAAGAAATTTGATGAGAAATTCAAACGTAATCACCAAAAACTGTAATCAAGAGTAGGACAGACACGAATGGGGACTTCGGCACTTTGACTTCAGTAATCTTCAGTGCCTATGTCCCGAAGGGAGGAGACAGGAGGGTAGGTAAAGCAGAGGGCATGGGTCTCTATATTTTCCTAGGTTGAAACTCTAGGTTGCAAGCCAGTACACCGGTCTTCTGCTGCAGGGCCCCTCTGTGGCTCAAGAGCCTCAGTGGGGACAACATCCGGAACCCGGCCTACGTTACAGGATCATCAAAAACTGTGATCAAAATAAACATTTTACTTTCCGGTTCAATATAACATTACTCCGATCACTATCAGTTTCTTCGGTCTGAACTTAATATATGTATTTAGAGGAGCTTCCAAATGTTTTTGAAGAGACTTACGTTCCGTAGGTTAAGCGGTCCTTTGTATGCCCTCTCTCAGTTTCGAGAGGGATCAAAATTCAATCCTTCCGGTTTTTAAAGGACTCTAGTAAAACATGATTAAAAAACGTAAACAACGCGACCGATATGAGGTAACGCCCTATAGATATTCAACACACCTAACGTGCAGGTAATGCGGGTAGGTTCTTTCCTACCAGGAAAACTACTTATGGGACACTGGGAGTGAAATTTGAAAGTTCCTCAGTTCTTGATAGATCTTTCTGAAATGTTTACTGTGTTTGTATTTATATGAGAATAGGAGGTGCACCAAATTTCATTAAAATTGGATAATTCGTATATGATATATAAATTATTTGATGCATTTAAGAGGCACATTTTCAAAATAGAGCTCGCGTTTATTGAATTTTCAAAATTTATTTATATTGGCAGAACTGATACTCTAAAACATGGGCAACAATTGTATGAAGAGATATTTCAAATACGTTTGCTGATTATGCTCTACATAGTTTTTTAATAACAAAGAAAATTTAATCTTAAAAGTTATTGATTTTTTTCATACAAAAAAAATGTTTTTGGAATTCATGTTAATGATAACATCAATATTGAATCATAGTTTTGTTGAGCTGCTATTTATGAATACTTTTGGAAATTTTCATTGAATTTGAAGGAAAACTCAGGCGCGACCTTCTTTTGGAATGTGCAGAAATGTAGTTTTGAAAAAAGCAGGCTTTTATATAGGAGCATCCTGTGTACATTAAGGGAAGAGCGCTATTTGAAAGGGCCGTAATGATCTCATGGAGTGGGGAATATGAAAAATGTTAGCTGATCCAAATGCACAGGTGTTCCAGGAACATTTTAAGGTAAAAAAACAATTTTCGACTTTTTGACAATTTGCCTAAAATTTCACTCCCAGTGTCCCTTATGTACTTAAGTCTACGGTGGCCAACGGTAGTTTTCCAACGCAATGCCCACGTAATAAGATAAATAGAGAATCGCTCTATGATTGGATTACTGCTTATGTTTCACGTACATAGATAAATGCGAAACCTTGGGTCTGACAATCTTTTAAGTTGTGCTTAATTCAGTTTATGTGATTGATTGTGAACAATCCCATTACAATACAGGCTTTTTTTTTTACTTTCTCTGCCTACCTATTAAGTAGGGGAAGTATTGTATTCTACCCAAAAATTCGATACCGAAATTTCACTGGTAATAAATGTTTTGAGCCTACTGGAACAAAAAATGTTGTTCGATGCTTGTGCGTGCGTGCACGTCAAAAACGAAAAGTCGCTTCAATATCAAACTTCAATATTAAGTATAATATTAGGTTTGGCATATTCCAAGTATGCGACAGGAAGGCTTTCAAGAGAATTTTCCACCCCAGATTACCCTTTACAGCGAAATTTTTTTCGAAAATTTTGGTCTTCTCAAATAGGGCTCTAACGATTTTCATTAAAATATCTCATGTGTAAAATACTTTTATGACAAATAAAATGTATATCTTGAGCAAATTTTACCTTAGGAAAGGCAGATGAACGTAGCCAGAATTGAACGTTTTGTTTTAGGTATACAGAATACACAGGAGGCTAAGCTGCAGGCAAGTTTAATGTCCTTCAAGGATGCGACGCGAAGATTTTGAAGCAAATTTCCCCACCCTAAACTACCCTTTAGATGGAAAATTTTGATTTTCTTGAAAATGGCTGTAACGATTTTGATTAAAACGTCATATGTTTGAGATATTTTGATGACAAATGAAATGTATATCTTGAATTTTCTGGCTATAGCCCCTGAAGTCGTATTTACTCTGGACTAGTTTTGTATAACTGGTAAACCGTTAGAGATAGACCAAATCATACTATACGGAAAACGTAGATCTTGCTAAAATACACAATTTATATCTGAATAAATTTTCTTGTAGGGTGAACCATTTCGGAGATATTCCTTGTTGGGCGTGTGAGTTTCGGAAAACTTAAAACTTTCGTGAAATGGAACATCGTTGTTCATTTTTTTATATGTTAAGTGTGCAAAGCTATTCCCCTTGCACCTACAAGGAAATAAGCAACAAGATAATTTGTTCAAATGTTAATCTTAACTAACACGAAGAAGATACAGGAATTAGAGTTTGTAAGAATGGTTAGTACAAGAGTAGAGAAAGTCATGTGAGTGCAGCACATCAGATTTTTCATGTTGTGTTTTAGCTTTCGACTTTTAAGCTCGAAGTTTGTGAGTGTTTTATACCTGCAGAATTGTCTTCGGGTCCAATTGGCGTAGTTGTCGATGGGCCCTTAAACACAACTCGCTCGAATTATTTGATTGAAAACCCATTCCCTATCCCCTTAAACCATGCATTTTTTTTTTAATTTGAGGTTAAAATAAAAATCTGGGGTCTCTTGCTACCTTTAAGGGACACCGGGAGTGAAATTTGAAAGTTCCACACTTTTTGATAGATTTTTCTGAAATTTTTACTGCGTTTGTATTTATACGAGAATAGGAGGTACACCAAATTTCATTAAAATTGGATAATTCGTGTAGGATATATAAATTATTTTATGAATTTAATAGGGACATTTTCAAAATAGCGCTCGCGTCTATTGACTTTTCAAAATTCATTTATATTGGCCGAACTGGTACTCTAAAACATGGGTAACAATTGTATGAAGAGATATTTCAAATACGTTTGCTGATTATGATGTACGTATTTTTTTAATAACAAAGAAAATTTAATCTTAAAAATTATTGATTTTTTCATACAAAAAATTTTTTTGGAATTCATGTTAATGATAACTTCAATATTGAATCATAGTTTTGTTTAGCCGCTATTTATGAATACTTTTGGAAATGTTCATTGAATTTGAAGCAAAACTCAGGCGCGACCTTCTTTTGGAATGTGCAGAAATGAAGTGTTGAGAAAAACAGGCTTTAATATAGGAGCATCCTGTGTACGTTAAGGGAAGAGCACTGGGCCGTAATGACCACATGGAGTGGGGGATATGAAAAATGTTAGCTGATCCAGATGCACCGGTGTTCCAGGAACATTTTAAGGTAAAATAACCATTTTCGAGTTTTTGACAATTTTGACCAAAATTTCACTCCCAGTGTCCCTTAATGGGTGCCAAGTTTGTTACCTGCTGAGGGCTAAGCGAGAGTTTGAACCAGCCTTTGGAAGCAAATGAATAAGCATCAGAAGGTATTTTGTTTGTGAAGACTGAAGTCATGAAAATGCTCATTTATAGTCACCAGTAAAGAACATTATGGTTCGCAAAGGCCCTGTCAACGCATGTACGACTAGAAAAGCACTTCCTCTGCAACTGATCCTGAAGCACGCGAGCTGGCCGCCATATTGGAGCTGTTGATGAATCAGAATTTGCAGGATGCTGCTATCCGGGACAATGACTGGTGGTCCTCAGTCCGGACGGGGACGTGTAGAGCGACCGCATTCCAGAGGCCACTGACCTTGAATATCCCCCCTCTCCCGTCGCGCATTCCGGCCAATATTAGGTCGGCGGCACAGGATGAACCAAGATACTAGGTCCCTCAGGAAATTGCAAGGTGTGCTTTACCAGAGATCCCAACTCCATTGGCCATGTTTCCGGTCACATCCAGGATAACACGCCTTTAGGGATCGAATTTGGGTCAGAAGACTGAAAGGCCGATAGGCACTTTCTGATAAAGTATGAGAAACAGGAGCGTACGCGAGGTGGGGGATTCAAGGGGTTCAAGCCCCTCCCATATACCCTAAACCATATCAACACTGTCATTTTTGTTTTCTTAACTCTTTTACATTTTGGTTTAGTATGCCACACTGTACTTGTTAATAAACAGGTAAACAAAAATACTATATACAGTGTTTTTCAAAACATGACGGTCTCACCTCCCACCCTTGCCCAAGTCGGCATAGCTTTGATAGTTCTTGATAGCATAGTTTTACAAGGTTTGCGGTTTACAGCAAACCTCATAGTTGCCAGGTTTTTAGTCGTTCTAAAACCGTGGGGCCCATATGAGAATTTATAATTTATTTTTATTGTAAAAACAGCAGCTTTTCTCCCCTTGCATTAGGTGATGAGATTCCATTATGCCCTTCTGTACTTTCATATTCCTCTATATTACATATTACTGACGATCGATTATTCTAGCTACTGAAGCAATGAAATCGTGGGTAAATATTAACAAATAAAAAGGAAAGTAAAGATCCAGATATGGCATACCAAAATTTAACTAGCAGATATCATATTCAATCACTACAATAATAAATATAAAACAATTTAGAGGATTTAAGGTAGTTCATGCACACCCATGCAATAAAACGGGTCAGGTACGCAGGCACGTTGGGTTACCAGAACTGAATGCAGGAAATTGAACTGCTATTTTATTACTAATAAATTAATGATTATGGCAATAACAGTAATAATCAAAATAACCTTAAGGCGCAACAACCCATTCCGAGCCAAGGCCTACCGCCCGACCGCTGTGTCCTCCACTTCTGCCCATGATAGGCGTCATGAGCGGGGTGCAGTGCTGGAGGTGGGGCATATTCAGGTCCTCAGTCCCTCGGTCTTCGCAACCAGGGACTGCTACTTTTCAATCAAGTAGCCCCTCAGGGAGTGCACCCCGGACCAGGTCTCCCAGCGGGAGGAAATCCCCACGCCGGTACCGGAATCGAACCCGGGTCTCCTGCTTGGTAAGCAGCAGCATTACCACCGCGCTAAGGAGACGACGCAATCAATTAATGCAAATTTTTACTTTTCACGGGAATTTCTGGTGGAGAAAGTCCAGGTTCAGATGATATCCAGGGTCGGAAGAGAGACAATACGTTGTGCACTAACTCACCGGTTTGCAAACATACAATAAATGCAGATCTAGACGACTGCTGACAAAGCTGAAGCAAATACATATCTGCTTCTTGGTAGTCTAATGATGGTCGCCTTTTGATTGCTAATGCTTATTGCCCTCTGACAGGTGGGAGGCTCTAGTCAAGGGTATGAGGCGAAGCCGTCGTATTTTGTAAAATTGTGTACCTTAAAACAGTGGTAAGTCCTCTTAGATGATACGTATTTAAGCCGTTCTTCTGGACAATTATTTGATCATTCCATATTTTGGCTACTAACATTGCTCGTTTCGCTTATTTTAGTACCACCACACGTTTACTCACAGGTACTTATAGATGGTTACAGGACATCTGTAATTTCAGCGAATTGAATCTGGTCTCCCCATAGTGGTTAACAAACTGACTGGGTATGAGTAGTCCTGCATGGGGAGTTCAGTGTATGTACCCGTATGTGCCTTTTGGTCCCGTAAATACTTCAAAGGAATTTGTTTGTTGGTCATGTTGATCTGTCATCTACTTTATTTAGTCAATCCTGTTCAGTGATCTAGTTGGTGTTTCCTGTTTCAGTTATTCCGGTTTCAGCACCCGTCTCCGCTGAATGCCCTCTGCTTAAATTCGTCTCTTTTCCCAAAAATGTCTCCCTTTATACTGCTAATTTCTGACAACAGAATGGACAGCGGTCCATACGAGGCTCATTGAAGAAATTGATTCATACATGGCCTTATTCATTAATGAGTGAGAGCAAAGTTTGCTCCTGCAACAGTTTATTCCTCTATGTCAACCTGACCATGGTATTTTTCAACGATTTCAATGCTGTTATCATTTTTGTTATACACAACGCTTGACCTTTGTAAAATGTTCATCAGAATCGTCTTCGTTCCTTGAACATTGGATTTGAATTCTCAAATCTGTTACCATGTAAAGAAGAGGAAAAGAGGGCAAATGGACAGCGCAGTGATATAGGAGCTGCACAGTGGTTTATAGCCTTTTATCCTGCAGTCAACAGCAGTGGTACCAGTCTGGTACGAGGGCCACACTGATATATTTTTAGAATGTCACGTATCTAAAAACAAATGAAATTGATTGGCAGCGGCCTCTGGTTGCGAAGACCGCATACATCGACCGGGAGGAGCCGGAGCGCTGACCATATCGCACCCTCCATTACTACACCCCACTCATGTCGGGCAAGGTGGGGGACGCAGCGGCTGAGCTCTTGCGAAGAAGGCTGTTTGTACGTCGTATTTGACAGTTTTCTAATAGTTTTATAGTTGATTGCCGTGTAGTTTGTTCGATTTGCTCTGATCATTTAAAGATTTTGTGTTTACCCAAAGATTAATTTGACTAGAGAACGTTTCCGGGGGATGATTTTTGACGATTTGAAATGATCGTTAACGTTTTTACAATGTTAAGATCGGCTTAAAAGTGCATTTAGCGAAGAAGCGAATTCAAAACAATTGGGTTTTTCTTGGTGATGAATTTCGTGAAGGACGCCCAAAAGCTGCTTAGTGATGAAAATATTGCCAGTGCTGGAGCAATGCTTGAAGAAGATCGACAGACATCTTATGAATTTATTCGGGCGACATTAAGCATTGGTATGAGTCAAATTCAAAAGATTATACATCAGCTGTGATACATGTGATAAAAGTTTGCTGTCGATGTATTCAACATAAACGGACTCTTGATTGGTGCAGAAAAAACTGGAAAACTTCCATTTTGGCTCTTCGGATTTAGTTTAGAGTATCGTTACTGGTGACAAATATTGGATTTGTTATGATCCTAAAAAGAAAAGTCTGTAGAACTTAAAAGTGGCCGACATTAATCGGTATAATGAAAAACTCCATCACCCTAACCAAGATTTGGGCTTCTTGAACGGCATATATTGGTATCCCTAACATACATTCTTGCCTTCTGGCTGCAAATGTCTCTTAGTTTTATTAGACCGGTTTTACAATATATCAATATTTTTCCGGCACCCAAATCCAGAGCCTTTAACGCATTTGATTTAACACATTTTTCCATTCCTGTGTGTTCATCCATATATCTTCTATTTCCCCATTCCCTCTTGGCCTCGTTGATTCCTTGGATCCACGTAATAGGTGGTCTTCCCTTCTTCCTCCTTCCCTGCGGTTCCCAATCCATGATTAGCTTGGAATTCGTCCATTCTTCTAACATGTCCATACCATTTAAGCTGCTACTTCTTGATAAAATCTAAAATTGAGTAGTGGGTCAGCATAATTTATTTTATATGTGATTTTCTTAACTTTTCTTTCCTGTATATTCTCGAATGTATATTGAATGTCTATTAGTAATTACTAGTTTTCAGTGTCTGCTTTTGTCGTCGTAAACGATGTGCATTTCTCATTTGGACAACGTGTTTTCCTTGCCCTGAGATGACCAATGTCGGATAACCTTAAGCTCTATCGACTCCAGGCTGATTTGAGCATTATTTCACATGTGTCGTTCATTCAGTGCAATACGACTTAGCCAGTTAAAGGATGTCAAACTTAAAAAAAAAGGTCTCTCCTATCCACCGTGATAATAAAACCAATGTTAATTACTTTCTCTACTACACATATTAAGTAGGGGAAGTATTGCATTCCACCCAAAAATTCGATATTGAGATTTCACCGGAAATGCTGTTTTGAGACACTGAGTCTAAAAAGAAGAATTTTCAGAAAAAGGTCTGTGTGTGTGTGTGTGTGTGTGTGTGTGTGTGTGTGTGTGTGTGTGTGTGTGTGTGTGTGTCGTGGTGGTGTTGTAGTGTTTAACGCCCGCTTTTACTACTACGGCACCGCAGGCGGTGACACTGATGGAGCATCGGTGGAATGAGATGGCGGGGGAAACCGGAGAACCCGGAGAAAACCCGCCCTGACGCCGCTTCGTCCACCACAAATACCACATGCGGGTCCCTGGGATCGAACCCGGGCCGCCTAGGTGGTAGGCGAGCGCGCTAACCGCTCGGCCACGGCGCCGCCAAATGTGTGTCTGTCTCTCTGTCTCTCTCTCTCTCTCTGTGTGTGTGTGTTTGTGTGTGTGTGTCCGTCTTTGAACAGCATAAATTTGGTTAAATCTAAAACTTGATATTAAAGTTCAGTATTTTCATGGACGAGTTTTCGAAAATGTTTATTTTCTCAAGAATGGCTCTAACGGTTTTGATTGGAATACCACATATCTTAACATATTTTTATGATAAATGAAATTTATATTTTGAATTTTCTGGGTAATATCCTCTTAAACCTGTGCAGTATGGGTCTGTGAAGCGTAAGAGATTGGCAAAATCTTAATACACAAAAGATGTTGATCTTGTTAAAAGATGTCACTTAAGACTAATGCATATTTTGTGAAGTGAATCATTTGGGAGATGTTTCTTGTTGTTTGTGAGAATTTCGCAAAAATTACACTTTTCTCAAACGGAAGATCGTTATTCATTGAGAGAACTTAAAAATTCAATGCCACAGCTGAGATTTGAACCACAGACTCTCCGCTTACTAGGCGGGTGTTCTAACCATTAAGCTACTGTGACAACCTGTCAGAATGACATTGAATTCTCAAACCAGTTCATGTTTTTCCTGGTAAACCACAAAGGCAGTCTCAGATCAGAGACAATTACCCCAATGGTGACTTACTATTGCAAGTACATTATGCCCCAGGATTAATTAACCTTCAGATAGTAATTATTATTTATTTATGCCAACAAACTTACTGTTGGTGTTTTTAAACACACAGACCGTGGCATTGAATTTTTAAGTTCCAGTTCTACCTCTCAAACATTGCCCACACACGGCTTGTGTGTTTAAAAACACCAACAGTAAGTTTGTTGGCATAAATAAATCATCGTTATTCATTGTTTATCTCTTGGCCGTAAGTCATCGGGTCATCACATAGCGACCAGTTTTAAGGAATTGACCTTCACTTAGTCATTCCCATATTCCCCTTGCACCTGCAAGAAACTTAGCAAAGAGGTAAATTCTGCAAATGTTTATCTCGATTAGCAAGAACAAGATATAGGTAGAAGTGTAAGAAGGTAAGAATAATTTATGGATCGCCCTGTATAACACACAGAGAAATTTGATAAAAATACTCAGTATTTTAAAAGGTAAAATCAGCTCGTAAAATTGAATGCTATAGCTGGGATTTGAACCACAGATCTTCGGCGTTTCGTTCGGAGATCCGTGGTTCAAATTCAGGTTATGGCATTACACTTTTCTCCTGGTACTACCTTTCCAACCTTGTAGGCTGTGTGAAAGGATAAGTATTATCAACTGGGTATTTATTGTACAACGTGAGTGCTTGCTGGAGGTGAAAGACTTGCATGCCGATGTCCGCAACAGCTTTGGTTAGCACCGGTCCACAACTCCTCAGTGAACCCCGAAAGAAAGGAAAACAAAAGCAGTGAGGTTGCTGCCGAGGGTCCGGCGCCTTCCTGTAGCCGGGGATCGGATGACTGCAGCATTCTCTTCTGGGGAGAAAGAGAAAAACACAAAACCTGATCTGAGCGCTCATATCAAGGTCGCTACCCTTTTTGGATAGAAGGGCGCCGCGTTGCGAACTCCAGACGTTATGTGTCACATCGCCAAGGAGGTCCGGGTTGTCGCATCGATCATCACACAGATGAAAAACACCTACAACTCTGTAAACGAACAGTGTCAATTGATCACCATTGCTTGACATCTAAAAATATCTGATATCAGCTGTCTTTCTCTGCTCATTTTTGTACAAAACGCTTGTTCTTCCATCGACTTCGTGGTATTCAAGATACACATTTGTAGAAATGGTTTTATTACATACCGGGAGAGCAAAACAAACCTCCGAAGTCTGCGCGGTGTTTTGCCTGTCCGCTTCCTCAGCATCGTTGCCTTCTGCCGCTGTCATAGAAAGGCGCGAATGAAACCATGCAACATATTTAAAACTACTTTTAAAGACTTTACTTACCAACTTTATGAAAGGACAGTTGTCCATTCATTTTTGGCTCATCTTTAGGAAGCTATCCATCACTCGCCGTAGATCACGTTGAGAAATGCTGGCAACTTGCTAGCGGATATTTTGTTTTAATTCTTCCAGAGTGTGTGGTTTGTCTTGTACACTGTGTTTTAAGTTACTCCAGAGATAGAACTCGCAGGGGGTTAGGTCGGGCGACCACAAATCTCCACTAATAATTCTGTCCTGAAACACACTTTCAATTTTGTTATCCAAATATTGGCCGTATGAGCTGTTGCAGAGTCGTGCTGAAATAAGTCAAAATCACGCTCCCTGTCTGTTAATTCTCTAACAGACGAAATTGTATTCGCGTCGTCAACTGTTGACTCAGGTGGGGAAAAAATTGGTCCTGTAACTGAGAACCTAATAGTGGAGAAAGGTTTCTCTGAGCTCCAATAAGCGATTTCTATCTCTTAACTTAAAACATGAAGTGTACAAGACAAAATCACCCACCTTGGAAGCATTAAGACAAACTATCCGTCAGGAAATTGCCAGCATTTCTCAACGTGAACTACGGCGAGTGATGGATAGTTTCCTAACGAGGTGCCTAAAATATATATATGGACGACGGTGACCAGTTTCAGCATCTTCTTTCATAAAGTTGGCCAGTAAAGCCTTTAAAAGCAGCTTTAGAAATATTGTAGGGTTTTATCCACGCCTTTCTATGATAGCGGCAGAGGGCAACAAGCGCCGAGGATGCCGACAGGCAAAACACTGCGCAGCCCGTTCGGAGCTTTTTCGCGCTTTGCTTATGAGTACAACGGGACTAAGAGAATATATTCTACTTAAACTGTGGTCAAATCTTCTAACACCTAGCCAAAATGTATTTGACATAAATTATGTGATTTAATGAGATCTACATTTTTTCTCGTAAGATTTTAGTGCCATTTTTGACGAAAATTTTCCCCTGTTTGGGCTGGGGAGGGAGTTCTTGGAAATCTTTATGTGGAGACTTGGAAGATGCTAAATACAAATAGGAAGTTTGGTAGTTGTTTAATGGCCTTTTCGTATAAAAGTTGTGTTTTTTACAGACAGACCGACACGCACACACAGATCTTTTTTTCTAAAAATGCCTTTATTGGTTTAAGGGTGCTTAAAAGCATATTTGTGCTGAAATCCCAATATTGCATTTTGTGATATCTCAAGGACCGGCTTCACCTACTGATGTTATTTATTCTCTAACCTCGTGTTTGTTAACTCTTGTGTTTCATCAAGAGTTTACAACGAATTGTTAACGTCAGTCAACTGTGAACAGGTTTCCATAAGGTGTTGACTGAACCGCGCAGCTTACGAATGCCTTCAGTATACTATTGTCTACGCATCGCAGCGCTATCCGTCTCAGAAGCAATCAAGTTGTGTTTGAGGTTAGAATCGCTATGTCAACTAAAAAACGTATACGCAGAGGAACAAATGTTTTTCCATTGAAAAAGTGTTTTTATGGAACTGTTTAGCAATATAGAGAAATTATCCAGTGTAAGAAGGGAGTTTGGAGAAAGGAAGGAATTACATTAAGAGGAGACTCAAAAAATGAAATTTTAGTTTTCTGTGCAGTCCTATGATTTGGAATTTCCACTTTAACTAAATATTTATACGAGGGCGACATTAAAAATCTGATGTATTGCACTCACGCGACTTTCTCTGCTCTTGTACTAACCATTCTTACAAACTCTTTATTCCTATTCGTGTTAGTTAAGATAAACATTTGTACAAATTATCTTATTGCTTATTTCCTTGTAGGTGCAAGGGGAATATTAGAATACAGTAGGCTTTGTGCGATAGTCAAATCTTTTAAAGCTTTGAGATTCCATTCTCTTTGCACACCTAACATATAAAAAAATGAATAACGGTGTTCCATTTCACGAAAGTCCTAAGTGTTCCGAAACTCACACTCATAACAAGGAATATTCCGAAATGGTTCACCCTACAAGAAAATTTATTCAGACATAAATAGTGTATTTTAGCAAGATCAACATTTTTTGTATAGTACGATTTGGTCTATCTCTAACGGTTTACCAGTTATGCAAAAGTCGTCCAGAGTAAATACGACTACAGGGGCTATAGCCAGAAAATTCAAGATACACATTTGTCATAAAAATAAATCAAACATATGACATTATAATCAAAATCGTTAGTCATTTTCAAGAAAATCAAAAATTTTCAAAAATTTTCCATGTAAAGGGTAGTTTAGGGTGAGGCTATTTTCTTCAAAATCTTCATGTCGCATCCTTGAAAGACATTAAAACTTAAGTACCAACTTTGGTTTTTAACCGACTTTTCGTTTTTGAGTTATGCTGTCCATAAACACACACGCGGACCTTTTTCTAAAAATGCTTTTTTTTTTTTTTTTGGTTTAGGGGGTCTCAGAACATATATTTCCGGTGAAATCTCGACATCAAATTTTGGGTGGAATACAATACTTCCCCTACATACCAGTAGAGAAAGTAAAAAGATGTAACGCCTAAGCGATGTGAAGATCTGCTTAGAAATGAATTTGGCGTAAGGCAATTTGTAATTGGTACATCGGATTAAAGAGGGGTAGCTTTTTCTTAGTGATGAATTTTGTGAAGGAATTCCGACAACTGATGTTACTGTTAAAAACGTTGCATGAAGGTTGACGGTCATGTTATGAATTTGTTCGGGCATTTGTATGAGTTAAATCCAAAACATTTTACATCAACAGATGTGAGAAAACCGTTGTCGATGCATTCTACATAAACTGACTCTCTGTAGCTCCGTGGTTCAAATCCCGGTCATGGCATTCAATTTTTCAGTCTCACTCTACCCTTTCCAATCATGTCCTTCACACGGCTTTTGTCTGGAAAAACATTAATTCCATTAATATTTAATGTCAGAGTCTTCCAATGATACTACCCGAAGATTTGCAAGAAAATTCCCTCACCCTAAACTATCCATTGCATTGAACATTTTTGGGGTTGGGCTTTAACCATAATGGTGATATCGGCGGTATTTCGCCATTGCAACATGTTGGCTATCCGCAACGGCGTTAACTCATACAGTGGTTTTTCTTTGTGTTCTATACATTAGACAAACCCTGTCTAATGCGGCACTCATGATGTACTTCACTAGCGCCCTTCATAAGCAAATTTTTACTCCGACGATTTCTAATGTTAATTTAAATTTCAAGACAAAACCTATTTCCTTCCGAAAATCTGCCCAGTGCATAGCCATGAAGTATGTTATAGGCTTATTAAATACTATAGAAATGCTAGTGATTTGAATTCAGCATCCTGTTAAACAGCTGTCAGATACTCTAATACAGGGCTAGGAAACTGGTTCTCTCTGTGCGCAGCCTCCTCACGACCTGGCACTGATAATTGTATGCTTATCAAGTAAAAAAAAAATGAAGGTCGTTCAAAGTATCCTTGCAGCCGGACATTAAAACGCTAATATTTAAAAAGAAAGCAGCAACCATGTAAGCTAGGGGAGTATCATGGCTACGCCAGTATCTAATAAAATGTACATTGTAAACAGTTTCAATACACTTTTCCTATAAATTATAACATTTATTTTTAAGAATACAGTATGGAAACCTTTAAATGTCTTTAGAAATATAAGAGAACTGCATTGTATAACAAAACAAAGGCAAAAAACATGTTAATTCTATAGAACTGCTTTTGTCAACTTAAGGTTTGGTCAGACTTAGCAATGTGTTGAGAGGGTGGTTTCTCACACAATGCCAATATGAGCTGTCTAGCATTATCTCTGTGCTTCACTTATATTCGCTAGTGTCATTAACTCTCTTTGTGCTTTCCTAGCCAACTCTTTAGTTCAAAAATTTGCATTTGATCATGTCGCAAAAGATGTTTCACACGAAACCCGAATGGCCACCATTGCGGCTCACGCCCCCCTCTCTATTTACCTGCAGCATAGAAGGGAACAGGGAGGGGTGATCGAAGGGGTTAAGCATTTTACACTTCCAGTGCTTATCTTGCCAGCCCTGCTTTAGGCTTTCCCCAGATTTCTAGTCCATACATCATCTGACTCTTTCTAGCCTTATCATTGGCAATGTTGGAACTTTACACAGACTTGATCTAACAGATTTCAAAGCTTATTGGCTTTATTTGCACATTTAGATTGTACCTTCCACTCCCCGTTGTGCTTGGAAACCTCACCCCCAACTAATCAATGTTTCATCACACCCAAAATAGAAGTAGAAAGTTAGTGTTCGCCACGACATAGTAAGGGGTTATAGGGATGTGTTCTTACATGTGTACTATAGCAGACAAGCTGAAATTCATTACTGAAGATTTTCTGTCTTCCTTCTGCAGCAATGAGTCTGTAAAGCTATGTATGTGCGAGGACTATCAGGGGACCATTCTGCACCATATCCAGTGTAGTGTGAAGTGTTCAATCTCTGAATGTCGCCTGAAGGAAAGCGAAGACTTCCGCAGCACGGTGTGCATGTGCTCCATCCTGCATGAACCAGTAGTTTTGGAGCATAAAGTCCTCTTTCAGTATCTGGCAGTTTTTGGCTGTTGTGACTGTTCTCTCAATGAAAATGGGCCCAGTGCATTGTGTGCCGATTGTGCAGCAAACTGACTTTTTATGGGTGTAGTGGAGAAGCAACATATACGTGCGGATCCACAGTACCTCAGTGGCGCCAGTTGTTTACGCATTTTAACATTTTTGTACCATCCCGTACTTCCAGTCCTGGTAGGCTAAGGACAGCCCGAGGTGTGTTTTACGTGTACTTGCCTTGTCAGGGCTTAACCACTGTAATGATGGTATGTGGCGTTTACAGAGTGGCGGGAAATTGAGGTTGGAGTAGTGAAGATTTGCTCCTCAACGGCTGCAGGTCAAGGTGCAACAGCCCTTGAACACCGCCGATGTAAACTGTGATCAAATAATAATGAGGATTGACTTTAAATTTTGAAATCCAAGAATCTCTTGGCAGGATTGTATGGGAGCTCAGCTTTTGCTGCTGGTTGCGTAACTCTGTTACCCCGTACCTCTATTGGATCCCCATTAATAATTTGATCGTTTTTTATTTTTTCTATCATGTACTTCCAGTAGGTAGAGAAAGTATTGTATTCCATCCAAAAATTCGAGCCGACATTTCACCAAATATACATGTTTTGTGGGCTCCTGAGCAGAAAAATAAGCATTTTTAGAAAAAAAAAAAACATCTATATGTACGTCAGTTAACAACTTAACTCAAAAACGTAAAGTTGAGTAAATACAAACATGCGACACAAATATTCTCAACAAAATTTCCCTCACCCCAAACTACCCTTTGTTTGGAAAATATGTTATCTTTTATTTTCTCATCAATGGCTTTAACGTTTTGATTAAAATACCACATGTTTAAGATATTTGCTTGATAAACTGTATACCTTGAATTTTCAAGGGCTATACCGAGAAGTGTGGATGATTTTTGCAAAACTGCTAGGTAAACGGTGAGTTAACCATTTCCGAGATACTCTTGTTATTAATTTAAATTTTCAAGTACTCATACTTTTCGCAAATAGAAAGTGGTTTTCCGATTTTTCATCTCCTGGCCGTGCAAAGACAATGGAGTTTCAAATTCCTCTTATAGCGACCAGCTCTTGAAAGAGTTGACTGCCGGTTAAGCCTTCGGTATCCTCCTATTCCCATTATATGTACCAGGAAGTATGTAATAAAACCATTTATACAAATGTCAATCTCGATTAACATGAAGTAGATAGAAAAATAAGGATTTGCAAGAGCAGTTCGTTGAACAATAGAGAAAATCATGTGAATATATCAGATTTATTATCTCTGTGCCATGTAAAGAGAAGAATTTCAAAGCCTTCGTATAGCGACTAGCCCTTAAAATATTTGACTATCAGGTAAGTCTGTTGTATTCCCTTATTCCCATTCTACCTACTAAGAAATGGGTTAGAGGACTATTTTTACGAATGTTTATCTCGATTGACATGACGTAGATAGGACAAAATCGTTTGAAAGAATAGTTTGTTGAAAATAAATGGCGAAAGTCATGTGAATGTAACACTTCGGATTTTTAACTTGTACATCACGTACACAAATTGAGATATTTAGCGGGTCAGATTCATTGTCTTACTTGACGCACACTTATATCTACCAAGCTCATTCTTAACTCAAGGACTTGAGTTTGGTAATAGAAAAATTAACTTGAGTGAGGATTATATTAGTATGAGTTCAGTGGCCATTCATTCAAGATTATTAAATCATGTTTTTGGTCTATAGATTCAAATGTCAGACTATTATTTCGCCGCAGAAAAGAATATGTACTTGAAACAACTGAAAGGAGCATGTCAGTATTACAAAAAATAATTCGCAATGTATCACCGTTTCCTAAAATAAATCTAGTTGGCAAATCTTTTGGGGAAAAAAATCAATTCATTACAAATTAACACAAATGTGTATAAATAAGAAAATAATGAAGCTATTAACAGTGAAGCAACAAGAATATTAAGTAAGAACAAAGTAGAGACTAAAAGCTTCACTTATCTTAGTAATATTCCAAGTTGTTTGGTGCTAACACGTTTCAAGTTGACTCCAACTCATTCTCAAAGCTATAAGTGAAGCTTTTAGTTTCTAATTTGTTCTTACTTTAGACAAATGCGTATATTTGCTTAATACATAACCTTCGTTTGGAAGCGTGGCCGGCCTAACGGGAGTTATCTTGGCACTGAGAGGCACGCCGTTTGCCGGCGGAGTAAAATATTCATGGCCTCTAAATTTAAGCGCATGGATTTCTCATACAAATTATAACCATCCTTCATCATAGAAGATGCTGTAAATGATGCGCCTGTAGCGCCGCACATGTCATGTCCTTTAAGAAAAGTTTCTATCCGTCGTTCGAAAACATAAACAAAATGAACACGATCATAAGTGATCATTAACAGTAATCAACATGAAATTTCAGTAATTAGCTCTACTCACATCGCATTCCTAAGCTACAGGTATCTTAATACAATGTGAAGTTTCAACATTTATTGCCCTTCTAAGCCGAGGTTTTTGAAATTACTTGTTTCTGTGCAATATTTCTCCGAGTGTTCCTTCGACCTGTTCTCATTTTTGTCCCATGTAAAGTTGTTTTCTCTGTAAGCAGACTGCGATTTAATTTCGATTTCTTAAATAATAGATCACGTTTCTCTAAATTAATGCACAAGATTACGAACCCTATCTCTATGAGGCTCACAAACAGAAGGAATGTGCATAAATCGTGCTTTACTTCTCTAAAAACGTTTGTCAAATAGGAATCATGTATGAGCATACGGTGTACTAAAGTTTACGGACTTTCTGGCATCATAACAGCACTAACTCCAAAACACCTGGTTTCACGATGTATCAGTCACTGTGCAGAACAGACCGTGAAATAAAATAAAATTAAGAGTCCGTCGGCCTCTCTCTCTCCATATCTCTCTCTCTCTTTATGTATGAGTTCAACATTTTTCAAGGATGGGACACGAAGATTTTCAGGAAAATACCCCCACCACAAACTATTTTACCTGGAAAAAAATGTCGAAATTTCTGATCTTTTTTTCCCCCTTTTCAAAAATAGCTCTAACGATTTTTATTAAAATACGACAAATAAGATATTTTCATGAGAAATTAAATTTATATCGTGAATTTTCTGTGAATGTCCACTGAAGTCCTCTTCACCCTGGATAACTCATATAATTGGTAAAACATAGAGTTAGAGAAAATCTCACTACACAAAAAAATGTGTATGTCGTTAAAGCACGCGGTTTATGTCAAGCACAGTGTTTGTGAACCATTTCCAAGTTATTGCTTGTTATTTGTCCGAAGTTTTCAATAATTAACTTTTATCAAGTGGCAAGTCTTTATTTGTTTATCGCTTGTCCATACAAGGAGAACGGATTTCAGAGCCATCACATAGCTACCAACTTTAGAACATTTGACTATCACTTAAAGCCTGCTATAACCCATATTCCCCTTGCACTTATAAAAAAATTGGCAGTAAGATAATTTCTCAAATTTTTATCCCTTATCCCACATAACGATCAGGTTTAAAACATTTGCTTACTACTTACAGTCTGTTGTATTCCTGATTTTCCTTGCATCCACCAGATAATTAACAATAGGAGAATTTCTGCAAATGTTTATCTCATTAAATAGATATAGGGATAAGAATTTTAAGAATAGTTGATAAGAGTAGAGAACGTCGTATGAGTGCAACGCATCAGAGCGTACCAAGAGTTTAAAATATGTAAACATTTAAGAAATGAGTTTAGAGAGTTCATTGCAGTCCATAGGACCACTCACATTATTGCAGATTCCTCTGTTTCTAACAATTTTGCATTTCTCTCTCTCCCTTCCACTTATTCTTCCTCCAGTGGTCTACGAGCTTCAAATTTAATTTAATTTAATAAATTATCAAGGAATGACGCAGTCCGTGCTGTGACGTTCAAGTTAGTAGGTCCAAACATAGATTGTATTTTGCTCCAACTGTTTTTAGGCCGTAAAACAAGTTGCAGAACACGTCTATTGCAGTTATATCAAAACTTCAATTTCCTACATCAACAGTCTTAATTTAATTATCAAGGGTTAACATAAAAGTTTGTTTCCTCTCTGAAAGCAGAAGCAGGTATTTAATTTGATTATAACTGCCAACTCTCGCGGGCCATTTTCGCTATAGCCGAGTGCAAGTTATTTGGTACAAGTCGAACCTCTCTCTGTCCAAAGCAGCCCCTGTTTCACGGTTAGAAATATGATGTTGGTGCAGTGTGAATTCACCCTCCACGTGTACTATCTCACCTGTAAATTTGGAGGGGTGGCCCCTAATAATAGGTACGGGGTGCATAGATCATGATGGGGATTAAAAAAGAGAAAAGCGTGTACAGACAGTACGGAAAGAAATAAGCAGCGCCCTCTTGCAGACACCTCAATCCTTACCTTGTAGGGTACCTTATTACGTCATGTTTCATTTTCTTGGCTGATACTGTCATCTTGTGTTCTGTATCGAACCAATGGAGCATAGCTATGCTGGTGTTGTCAACTCAGTGGCTAATAATGAATAGGTATAGCCACCTCCCTCAACTGGAAGGAAGCGGAGGTAGCGTGTCCCCTTTCAAACTGGTGGAAAGTTATATCAGAAAACACACTATAAATGCCCCTATAGACCATCAGAAATTCAATGTCTATTACTATTTGTGCTGTGTATATAATTCAAAAGACGAAAAGTCGGTTGAAAACCCAAGTTGGTACAAGTATTTGAGTTTGATGGCATTCAGGGATGCGACACGAAGATTTTGAAGAAAATAGCCCCACACTAAACTACCCTTTACATGGAACATTTTTCGAACATTTTGATTTTCTTGAAAATGGCTCTAACGATTTTGATTAAAATGCCATGTTTAAGATATTTTTATGACAAATGAAATATATATTTTGAATTTTCTGGTTATAGCCCTGTAGTCCTATTTACTCTGAATGACTTTTGAATAGCTCCTAAAATGAAAGAAATAGACAAAATCTTACTGTACAAAAATGTAGACCTTACTAAAACATACAATTTATGTCCAAACAGGCAATTTTTTTGTAGCGGACCATTTCAGAGATATTCCTTCTTATTTGTGTGACTTTCGAAAACTTAAACTTTCGTCAAATGCAACATCGTTGTTGATTTTTTATATGTTAGGAGTGCAAAGAGAACGGAATCTCAAAACTCAAACAATTTGAGTATCGCTCAAAGCCTACTGTATTCTAATATTCCCCTTGTACCTACAAGGAAATAAGCAATAAGATAACTTCTGCAAATGTTTAAATCAACCAACACGAAGTAAATATAGGAGTAAGAGTTTGTAAGAATGGTTAATACAAGAGTAGAGAAAGCCACGTGAGTGCAGCACAACAGATTTTCTTCATCGAATTTAAGATATAGTATCATGGTGATCTCTTGAGGTAAGCAGTAAATTGACACTAAGATTTAATAATGAGTGACAAGAATTTTATTGTAAAGTCAACTCTCCTTCGTAAATTATTTATTATTCCCTTTCTCTATCTGCGGGATACTAGTTTCACTTATTTTGTGAAAGGTTTCTGTTACACTTAACGGTATGAAGCGTAGAATATGGATTAGAAGTTTGTGTATAACCTAGAAAGTGGTTGTTGTAAGATGGTCATGCTGAAAGTTGTGAGTAACAATTTTTAAAAATCTTAACCTCTATTTTGTAGACAAACGAAATACATCAACTCAGATTACTGACTTTTCTATCCTTTTTCAACGTAGGCTCCATTTTTTACACATTTTTCCTATCGTTCTGCAACTTTGAAAACACCCTTACGATAGAACTCTGTTCCAAGTGGTGGCATTCTACACTGTGGCGTTTTATGTTAGGCTCGTAATGACGGAACCAGCTTTCATGCCCTGTCGCAATACACGTCAAAAGATCATCACTTTTAGTTTGAAATATTTGATGATGGTTCTCCTCAAGATGGGACCCTACGGGCACAAACTTTTCAATAAGCTAAGCCTTCAATGTTTAAGAGATTGAATCAGAAACTGCAAAATCTGATGTGTTGCACTCACATGACTTTCTCTACTCTTGTACTAACCATTCTTACACACTCTTATTCCTATATCTTCTTTCTTGTTAGCTGAGACAAACATTTGTACAAATTATCTTATTGCTTATTTCCGTGTAGGTACAAGGGGGAATGTTAGAATATAGTAGGCCTTGTGCGATAGTCAAATATTTGAGATTCTGTTGTCTTTGCACACTTGACATATAAAAAAATGAACAGCGATGATCCATTTCACGAAAGTTCTAAGTTTTCCGAAACTCACACATATAACAAGGAATATCTCCGAAATGGTTCACTCTACAAGAAACTTTATTGAGACATAAATTGTGTATTTTAGCAAGATCTACATTTTTTGTAGAGTATGATTTGGTCTATCTCTAACGGTTTACCAGTTATGCAAAAGCCGTCCAGAGTAAATACGACTACAGGGGCTATAGCCAGAAAATTCAAGATATTCATTTCATTTGTCATCAAAATATCTCAAACATATGACATTTTAATCAAAATCGTTAGAGCCATTTTCAAGAAAATAAAAATTTTCGAAAAATTTTCCATGTAAAGGGTAGTTTAGGGTGGGGCTATTTTCTTCAAAATCTTCGTGTCGCACCCTTGAAAGACATTAAATACCAACTTTGTTTTTTAACCGACTTTTCGTTTTTGAGTTATGCTGACCACAGTCTGACAGGCTGACACACAGACACACACATGGACCTTTTTCTAAAAATGCCTTTTTTGTATTCAGGGGGCCTCAAAACATATTTCCGGTGAAATCTCGACATCGAATTTTTGGGTGGAATATAATACTTCCCCTACTTACCAGTAGAGAAAGTAAAAATTCAAATCCCGGCTATGGCATTGAATTTTTCAGTTTCTGATTCAACCTCTTAAACATTGTCGACACACGGCTTGTGTGTTTAAAAACACCAGCAGTAAGCTTGTGGGCATAAATAAATAAGGTTTCAATGATTTGTTACACTGCACTATGTCCTACTGCAAGTTTTACAGCGATTTCATTTACAGTAACAAGTCTGTCTTCTCTAATTAACTCAACTCTTTCCCTGTTGCGTTCCGTGGTGGCAGTTTGAGGGCGCATCTTGGATATCTATTCCTGTTCCCGTTTTTGAAATGTTTCACCCATCTCCTAACACTGCAGACATTTTCATAGACGCTTTAACGTAAAGTTCAGCAGGAAAGTTTTCCTCTTTAACAAGGAATTCAATGACCACGCTGTCAGGACGAAAGATTGATGTCCACCATTTTGAAATGCTGCCTGTGGTCACGTTCACATATGTAGTGATTTCCTGTATGTGTGCTTCTGTTTTGCTCCTGATCCCACAGAGATCCCCTAACGTAACTGTAGGTGGATTAAGAATATTTTTGCAAAATATTTAAACTTCAATTTATTGAAATTTTCAATAAAATATTTTTTACTTTCTCTACTACGTATAGTAAGTAGAGGAAGTATTGTATTCCAACCAAAAATTCGATGTCGAGATTTCACCTGAAATATGTTTTGAGGTCCTGGATCCAAAAAAAGCATGTTTAGAAAAAGCTCGTGTGTGTTTGTGCGTGTCAGTCTGCGGACAGCATAACTCAAAAACGAAAAGTCGGTTAAAAACCAAAATTGGTATTTAAGTTTAATGTCCTTCAAGGATGCGACATTAATATTTTGAAGAAAATTTCTCCACCCTCAACTACCCTTTGCACGCACGCGCGTGCAGAATATTTTCTAAAACAATGCCGCTTTTGGATTCGGGGGCCCTCTAAACATATTTCTGGTGAAATCTGAACATCGAATTTTTGGGTGGAATAAAATACTTCCTCTACTTACCAGTAGAGAAAGTAAAAATAACTGAATTTCGCTGTAGTGATTGAATGGGTAGCTTAGCCGGTATATCATTCCGGAAAACTGTTCAGTGTGCTGCCACCTAGCGGTGTTTATGTAAAATTCTAGCTTTAGGGTACGTAAAGAGAGAGTAATCGAGTTCTCCCGCACATTGGCACATTTCACATGGTGTTCCTACCATGAACATCTTGTCCATTTGGAAATTACATCATAGACCTTACATCTCCACAGACGTTGCTTAGGAAATCGAAGTAAAGATGTGCTAATAGCTTTAGTATGTTGAAAGAATATGGGGGTGACTGACAGTGTTTGGAAAATAAAACAAGGATGAGTTTTCAAAGATTAAGACATTTCATTGTTTTTGAAAGTATTTCCCTTTAAGATAATACATTTTTGCATCCGCTGAATGTTCCAATGCTTCATCTGATGAAAAAGCGATTTGAAACATGTTATCTTTGATGTTTGGAAACAAAAATAAACCACAAGGTGCTAGATCAGAGCTGTATGGTGGAGTGTGCATGGTGCTGACCTTTAGGGCATCCAGATACTCAGCTGTTAGTTTTGCTGTATGTGACGATGTGTTTGTTGTCACGATGTAAAATTATTGGGCTCTTCTCACCACTTGTTTAAAACTTTGCGGTAAATAGACATTTGTGTACCAATCGGCAGTAAAGGTACACCGTGGGCAAAAAGAAATGAGTCATGTCTGGAACGCATACATCCATACGTACTATCTTTCACAAAAGCAAATACCCAACTTCAGTGAGACATGTGCGAAGGGTCACATAATCCTCAGGTGTACTTGCGTAGATGCTATGAGAATTAAATTAGTTATATCCTTCCCTTGCTGTTCGGAGGACATGGCAGCCATGGACTCACCTCGCTGTTTTGAAAAGCAATATTTCAGCAATCTTTCTACATTAATGGGCAAATTCAACTTCAGTGCACCTGCAGAAAATCTATTTTTATTAAGTTCTGGACTAGAACTAAAAATAATTCCAGTGTTGGGTGCTAGGCTTACAGACGTAAGCTTAATCAGTAAGGCTAAGTTCATTTGTTCGCTATAGTGGAACTAGCTAAGGCGTGTTCGTTCATATCAACAGTTGTGGGCTAACGTTAGTTCGAGTCCCATTTAAGGTTAATGTTTTATTTCCCTTTTTCTTTATCTTTCATATCGGGAGCATCATTGTTATATAACCAGTGGGAAATATAAAATTATACAAGCTAATGGAATATACTTCTAATAAAGCTTCTCCTTTAGATATTTTTATTCCACATCGCGTTGTAACTTTGCCCGCCGTATTATGAATGCTGCAGTTCGAGTGCAGTTTTACAACTGAATGCTTAATTGCAGTTACTGAAAATAAAGCAGGGCACCCGCCTACTTCAATTGTCAATCATTCCTGCCTTTAAATATTCAGTTGAGTGAAATGGGCACCGGAGCAGGTTCAATGTAAACATACTCCTTGAAGTGAAAAAAAATATTCGGATGCCAGTGAATAATGTAATTAATGATACATTAAACAGATCAGAATGCAGTTGTAGATTACCTCAGGAGAGGCAACCTTTGCACCTAGCAAGGTTGCCATGTCGTGTTTCCAAGCACTGCACAATGTTGCCAAGTCCCCACCAACTCAACTTAATTTCTAGCAGTGTGTCTTAATCCGATTCTGCATTCCTGATAAAAAGTTGTATTGAGTTTTCTCATGTCTGACTGTTGATGTAAAATGTCTTGTGTTTGACTCATATCAGTTCTCCTTGTTGCCCGAATAAATGCCTAAGATTTGAAGCATTATTTGAATTGTGGCAATATTTTCATCAGTAGTTCTTGGGCGTCATTCACGAAAATCATCAATAGCGGGGGAAAAAATAAAAATGTCATTTGAATTCGCTGTAATGATTTCAAATCATAAAAACTCAAGCCTGAAACGCGCTCGAATCAAATTAATTTTTAGAGAACCATCCAAGTACTCAGTTGCTAGTTTTGCTCCCTGCAACGGTGCATTCTCGACATATATAATTATTTTTTGGGGGGGCATTTTTCACAAGAAGTTTCAAAAAATTACGATAGACAAAGATTTGTCCACCAAAGGATTAATGTTATGTATGTCTTCTAACGCTATATTAACAATACGGCCGGTTTAAGGGAAAAAATAGTGATCATCTTTTTATCAGCGTTTCGAATTCGTTGGACTAGGCTCTGTTCGAAACACCCGTGGAGCCGACTGACTTCTCTTTGAAGTGCCACTTCGGAATTTTTCCAGGCTCTTTCTGCATCGATCAGTGTGTTATTGTTTTTGATCGCGAGTCAGTTTATGTGGAATCCATCACAACGGTAATTTCTCGTATCTAAACTGCTGATGTAAAATATTTAGGATTTTACTCATCCCAAAGCCCAATGTCACCGGAATAAATTCAAAAGATGTCCGTCGATCTTCAAGTATTGCTCGATCAACAGCAATATTTTCATCAGTAACAGCAGTTCTTGGGCGTCCTTCACAAAGTTCATCACTACGGAAAAGAAAGGAAAAAAAAAAAAAAAAAAAAAAAAAAAGCGTTCCCTTTTGAATTCGCTGTAACAATTATACATTGTTACCTTAGATGGGGCAAAGGCATTTCTAAGCCCGGAAATGTTTTCTGGTGAAACTCATTTTTGGCTATACACAATCTTTAGATGGCGATAACACTGGTCGACAAGATTTTTTTCACAAGAAATCTGAATAGTGAATCTTGTGCATTTTTTCATCCTGAATTCAGATATGTAATCAGAATTTTCCCATCAGGCATAGTTTTCCTGTGAAAGCTACTTTTCAAAATATGATTTTAGCGTTTTCTTTGACCTGTCATAGGAACCTTTACCTCATATGTAGCTATTTTACTCAAGCCGTATTTATTGAAATTATTTGTAATATCACGCTGAAGCACCACAAAACAAGACTGTGCAGGTTCATTCATGTTTAGACATGCTCAGACCTGTCTGGCATTGTGATGTGTCAGTATTGAGCTGACTGTGACATTGTTCACTAGTGAAATATTTCCTTCCTTTCTGCTTAGAAGTGTATTGTGTATGTTGTGCATGTTGTATTTCAGTGCTTAATGTTTTCATCATGCCAAGAAAGTGTGTAAATCATGCAGATAATTTCTGCTATACTTGTGGTGAGCTGACCTTCAAGTCTCAGAGGCGAAATATGACCCCACTTGTAAAGAAGTGTTATCATCTTTACTTTGGCTGTCAAGTTGGTGATTTTGATAAGAGCTGGGCCCCAAATACATGCTGTGTTTCGTGTGTTAGACTGCTGACTGGGTGGAAAAATGGTACATATCATATGTCATTTGCAATTCCCATGATTTGGAGGGAACCGAAGGATCATTCAACTGACTGTTATTTTTGTTTGACAAATATTAAAGGAATCACATCTAAAACAAAATATACAGTTAAGTATCCGAATTTGCAATCTGCATTGAGACCTGTCTTACACAGTGAAGAGTTCCCCGTACCAGTATATGTAGATACAACCTTAAGTGATAACTCTGATTCTGACCTAACTGAAACTCAAAATGATTCAGATGAAAATAAAAATGATCTTACATATGAAGCCAGTAGCTGTTCATCAGAACCATACTTTCCCAATCAGCAAGACCTTAATGACCTGATTCGGGATTTAAATCTGTCTAAACTGCAAGCTGAAGTTTTAACTTCCAGACTCAAAGGGTGGAATTTACTCCAAAAAGATGTAAGAATAAGTAGTTATCGTAGCCGCCATAGTGTTTTCAAAGAATACTTCTCTGAAGAATATGGTGTTGTGTTTTGTAATAATATTTGTTCACTTATGGAAACTCTTGGGCATCAACACCGACCAGATGAGTGGCGATTGTTCATAGACTCCTCTAAAGTAAGTTTGAAGGCTGTGCTGCTACATATTGGCAATGAACTTCCATCAATACCAGTAGCGCATGCCGCTATGAAAGAGACATATCAAAATATGAAACTAATTTTAGAGAAAATACAAGATGGAAAATATGAATGGAATATCTGTGGTGATTTAAGGGTCATTGCTTTATTGCTTGATTTGCAACTTGGGTTGACCAAATTTTGCTGTTTTTTGTGCAAATGGGACAGCAGAGATAAGAAGTCTCACTACGTTAGAAAGTCATGGCCAAAACGTGAATCTCTTCTCCCTGGCCAGAAAAATGTGGCATGTGTCCCTTTAGTGAATCCTGAAAAAATATTTTTACCTCCATTGCATATTAAGTTAGGAGTTATGAAAAATTTCGTCAAAGCTATGGGTAAACTTTCTGATGGATTCTTGTACTTGAAATCGAAATTCCCCAAAGTCAGTGATGCTAAATTGAAAGAAGGAGTTTTTATAGGACCACAAATCCGATCATTAATGGCTGATGAACATTTCGAGGGACTGTTAAATCCACTGGAGAGAGCAGCCTGGCAGTCTTTCAAAAGTTTATGTTGCAATTTTCTTGGAAACCATAAAGCAGAAAACTATCGTGACATAGTGGCTGATCTTCTGCATTCTTATAAAGCTATGGGATGTAACATGTCTTTAAAAATTCACTTCTTGGACTCTCACTTGGACTTCTTCCCCGAAAACCTTGGAGCTGTCAGCGATGAACACGGTTAGCGTTTTCATCAGCAAATTTCTACGATAGAGAAGAGGTACCAAGGCAAGTGGAGTTCCAATATGCTGGCTGACTACTGTTGGACTAAAATGAGAGACGTTCCAGATGCAAAATATACCCGAAAATCACTATCTACCACTTTCTAGGTAAGTCAGAATCAGTAGTTATAATTTCGAGTTAGATAGCTAGTTACGGATTTTTTAGAATATTATAAAAATTCAAATGAATATCACACAAAACTCCTGCCCGATGCGGACAAACTGTAATTATATTTGAATTCAGCACGAAAAATACTTTTAGAATCTGTTATTTTAATTCTTGTGAAAGAGAAAAAGTTAATTTTTGTAGACCAGTGAATTAACAAACTATAAGAGCAAATCTAACAAACTATAACTCGCAAAACAGAAAGTTGACACCAAATATAAGCACATTTCATTTATTACTTTCTCTACTACGTGTAGTAAGTAGAGGAAGTATTGCATTCCACCCAAAAATTCGATTTCGAGATTTCACCAGAAATATGTTTTGAGGGCCCCATTTTTAGAAAAAGGTCCTCGCGCGCGCGCCTTGTGTGTCGACTGTGGGCAGCATAACACAAAAACGAAAAGTAGGTTAAAAACCAAAGATGGTATTTTGTTTAATCTCTTAACATTGCGACAGGAAGACTTTGAAAAAAAATTCCTCCACCCTAAATAACCGTTTACATGGAAAATTATTCGTAAATTTTGATTTTCTCGAAAATGACAAACTATTTTGATTATGATGTCCTGTGTAAGATATTTCGAAAAGTACGAGTATATTTAGAATTTTCTGGCCATAGCCTATGTAGTCCTGTTTACTCTGGATGACTTGCATAACTGGTAAACACTAAGAGTAACCAAATCCTTCTATACAAAAAAGAAGTAGATCTTCCTAAAAGACACAATTTAAGTCCAAATAAATTTTGTTTGTTGAGTGAACCATTTCATGCCTTGTCATTTGTGTGAGTTTTGGAAAACTTAAATTTTCGTCAAATGGAAGATCATTCTTCATTTTTACTTTCTCTACCCAAAACTTCGAGGTTGAAATTCCACCGGGAATATGTTTGTCTGTGTGTCAATCTGTCAGTCTGTGAACAGCATAACTCACATCGGTTAAAACCAAAGTTGGTGTTTAAGTTTAATGTCTTTCAAGGATGCAACACGAAGATTTTGAAGGAAATTCCTCTACCATAAACTACCCTTTACATGGAAAGTTCTTATTTTCTTGAAAACGGCTCTAACGATTTTGATTAAAATGCCATATGTTTGAGATATTCTTATGAGAAATGACATCTGTATCTTGAGTTTTCTGGCTCCAGCCTATGTAGTCCTGTTTAGTCTGGATTACTTTTGAATAAGTCGTAAACCGTAAGAGATAGACAAAACCTTACTATGCAAAAATGTAGATCTCGCTAAAACACACACTTTAGGTCTGGATAATTTTTTTATATGTTAAGCATGCAAAGAGAACGGGGTCTCCAAGCTTTAAAATATCTGACTGTCGCTGAAAGCCTACTGTATTCTAATATTCCCCTTGCACCTACAAGGAAATAAGCAATAAGATAATTTGTACAAATGTTTACCTCAACTAACACGAAGAAGATACAGGAATAAGAGTTTGTAAAAATGGTTCGGGCAAGAGCAGAGAAAGTCATGTGAGTGCCACACATCAGACTCTTTTTAGAAACAACCATAGCATTCCAAAAATTCTGCGTGTCGCCTTCGTATCTTCAATATGCATGTAGTGTCAATAACCTATGCACCACGTATTTGTGTAATAACTTTAATAAACTAGCTTATCTGTGCAGTTTCGTGTGGAAATGTTAACGCAGTTAGAAGTTGCTTGTTGTTGCACATTTAAATATTCCAGTTTTCAGTACTGTGCCAGTGGTTCAGATCACAAATAGATAAGTGGAATATTCAGTCAACTTTCCACGTTGCTTTAATTTCGTCTCCCCGTTTCAAGTACTGGTTACTTTCTCCGCACGCGTTGCCTGGGAGTTCACTGACAGGGTTGTTATATGCCCCCCTCCCCCCTTTTCTTTTCCCTGTTTTTCTCTAGCGGCAGCTTGTTTATAATTACCGAAGTTCTCCAGACGTATTTCCTATTACTTTTATTAGATGCTTTCACTTTCTGGATCACCTCAGTGGGGTGTGTTTCATTCATCCCAGTTTTAGAAGAAATAAGCTTTAGCAGAGGCTTCATCAAAAGAAATGATAGTGTGTAGAGAAAGTCGTGTGAGTGTAACATTTCCAATGTTTTTCTTTACCATGTCGCTATTAGATATAGAGGGTGTTACATTCCACACATCCGATATCAAAATTTCACCGGAGGTACATCTTTTAGGCTTGTAGAATCCAAAAAAGCATTTTTTGCTTTCTCTACTACGTATAGTAAGTAGAGGAAGTATTATATTCCACCCAAAAATTTCCATGTCGAGATTACACCGGAAATATATGTTTTGAGGCCCCACTGAATCCAAAAAAGCATGTTTAGAAAATGGTCTCTCTCTGTCTCTCTCTCTCTCTCTGTGTGTGTGTGTGTGTGTGTGTGTGTGTGTGTGTGTGTGTGTGTGTGTGTGTGTGTGTGTGTCAGTGTCAGAGTCAGACTGTGGGCACCATAACTCAAAAATGAAAAGTCGGTTGAAAACTAAAGTTGGTATTTAAATTTTATGTATTTTAAGGATGTCACACAAAGATATTGAAGAAAATTCCTCCACCCTAAACTACCCTTCACATGGAAAATTTTGATTTTTCTCGAAAATGACCCAAACGACTTTGATTGAAATGCCACATGTTTGAGATATTTTTATGGCAAACGAAATGTATATTTTGAATTTTCTGGCTATAGCCTAAGTTGTCATTTTACTCTCGACGACTTTTGAATAGCTCATAAACCGGAAGACAAACAAAATTCTTAATATACAAAAAATCTGATGTGTTGCACTCACATAACTTTCTCTACCCTTGTACTAACCATTCTTACAAACACTTATTCCTATATCTTCTTCGTGTTAGTTCAGAAAAGCGTTTGCGGAAATTATCTTGTTTATCTTCTTGAGGTGCAAGGAGAAAATGGGAATACAGTAGGCCTTGAGCGATAGTCAGATCTTTTAAGGCTTTTAAATTTAGTTCTCTTTGCACGTCTAAGATATAAAAAAAATGTGGTGTGTTGCACTCACATGACTTCCTCTATTCTTGTACGAACCATTCATACACACTCTTATTCCTGTGCCTTCTTCGTGTAAGTTGAGATAAACATTTGTACAAATTATCTTATTTTGATTTTGATTAAAATTCCATATATTTGAGATATTTTTATGGCAAACGAAACGTATATTTTGAATTTTCTGGTTGTATGTAGCCCATGTAATCCTGTTTACTCTGGACAACTTTTGCATAACTGGTAAACCGTAAAAGATAGACCAAATCTTACTACACAGAAAATTTAGATCTTGCAATTTATCTCCAAATAATTTTTTTGTTGTAGAGTGAACCATTTCGGAAATGTTCCTTATTATTTGTGTGAGTTTTGGAAAACAAAATTTCGTCAAATAGAACATCGTGATTCATTTTTTTATCTTAGCCGTGCAAAGAGAACGGAATCTCAAAGCTTGAAAAGATTTGACTATCGGTCAAAGCCTACTGTATTACCATATTCTCCTTGCGCCTACAAGGAAATAAGCACTAGGATAAATGTTTATCTCAAGTAACATGAAGATAAAGGAATAAGAGTTTGTAAGAATGGTTGCTACAAGAGTAGAGAAAGTCATGTGAGTGCAACACATATTTTTAGAAAAAGATCTGTGTGTGTATTTGTATGTGGCTGTAGTGTGTACGTGTGTGGGGGTTTTTTTTTCCCCTTTCAATCTTTCTGTCTGTGTGTGCATATGTCTAGCTACCTTTGAGTAGCATAACTCAAAAACGAAATTTCGGCTAAGTGCCAAGCTTGGTATTTAAGTTCAGAACCTTCCAAGGAAGCGATAGAACGATTTCCAACAAACCCCTCCTGCATCACACTACCCTTTAAATGGCAAAAGTTCTCGGAAACCTTGATTTTATAAAAACCGCTTTAAGAATTGTAATTAAAATACATGTGTTTTAAGACATTTTCATGAATAATGAAATGTACATCTTATATTTTCTCGGAATAGCCTCTGAAGTGTTCTTTCTGAATAGCTTTTCCATAACTCGTAAACGGCAAGAGATAAACAAAATATAACCACGCAAACAAATGATCTCGTTAAAGCACACAATTTATGTCAAATAATTTTTTCGTTGAGGTAACCATCTCCGAGATATTTCTTATTATTCGTTTCAATTTTCAAAACCCTTACTTAATTATCAGGTCTTAAAATAATTGACTATTGGTTACGCCTACTATATTCCCATGTTCCTCTTCTACCTACAAGAAAATTAACAATAAAATAATTTCTGCAAATATTTATCTCGAATAACATGAAGTGGAGAAAGTAATGTGAAAGCAATGCATCAGATTTGTGTGAGTCATTTACACATCGCAGTTGCTGGTTTTCTTTGTTTGCATGTAATTTTTCTTAGATTATTCCGCAGTAAACAGAGAATTTGGATAAATATGCGAAGAAGTGGGGGTATACCTACTTCCTGGATTTTGACAGGTATCTGGACCATTCCGTCTGGATTTAGGAAGCGGATACAACAATAACAGCTGGTACCCGTAACAAGGTCGCCATAATACATACAACCGGTCGAATGGTAAAGCAGACTGCGGGGCTCCGAAAGGATAGCCGCCGAAAGGGTTACCAACCGCCGCTGCTTCAGTCAGCTAATTGGAGGTACCAAAAAGTGTTGGTTTTGTCCCATCTTTCATTTATCTCATTTGTCAAATAGGATTGTCACTAGAAGATTTATATGTTTACTTTTACCACGTAAGTGGAGGAAATATTGTACTCCACCCAAAAATTCGATACCAAAATTGTACGGAAATACATGTTTTGAGACTCCCTCAATCCAAAAAGGATATTTAAAAATCTGATGTGGTGCACTTAACATGACTTTCTCTACTCTTGTACTAAACATTCTTACAAACTCTTATTCCTATATTTTCTTCGTGTTACTTGAGATAAACATTTGTACAAATTATTGCTTATTTCCTTGTAGGTGCAAGGGGACTATCCGAATACAGTAGGCTTTCAAATCTTCTAAAGCTTTGAGATCCCATTCTGTTTGCACGCTTAACATATAAAAAAATGAACAACGATGTTCTATTTCACGAAAGTTTTAAGTTTTCCGAAACTGACACAAATAACAAGGAATATCTCCGAAATGGTTCACTCTAAATATATATATTGGAACATAAATTGTGTGTTTCAGTGAGATCTACATTTTTTGTATAGTAAGATTTCGTCTATCTCTTACGGTTTACGAGTTATTCAAAAGTCATCCAGAGTAAACAGGGCTACATAGGCAATAGCCAGAAATTTCAAAATATACATTTCATTTGTCATACAAATATCTTAAACATATGGCATTTTAATCAAAATCGTTAATTATTTTCAAGAAAATTAAAATTTTCCATGTGAAGGGTAGTTTTGGGTGGAGCTATTTTCTTCAAAATCTTCGTGTTCCATCCTTGAAAGACATTAAACTTAAATACCAACTTCGGTTTTTAACCGACTTTTCGTTTTTGAGTTATGCTGTCCAGACTGACAGACGCACACACACGTGGGTCTTTTTCTAAAAATGCTTCTTTTTTTGGATTCAGGGTGCCTCAAAACATATATTTCCACTGAAATCTCGACATCGAATTTTTTAGTGGAATACAATATTTCCTCTACTTACTAGTAGAGAAAGTGAAAAAGGTCTGTTTCTGTTGATGCATCTGTGAATAGAAAACTCAAAAACGCAGAGTCGGTTGAATACCAAAATTGTAATTGAAGTTCAGCATCTTCCAAGGATGCGACACGAAGATTTCAAAGAAAATCCTCCCACCTCAGAACGCCCTTTACGTGGAAATGTTTTCCTCAACTTTCATTTCAAATGAACTGGAAATATATCTTGAATTTTCTGGGTACATCTTCAAAAGTCCCTACATTTTGTATGCCTTTTAGATAAAATTTTGCTATACAAAAAACTAGATCTCAGTATAACACACAATTTATTTCAAATACATTGTTTTGTGGAGTGAACCTATGTATTCCTTGTTATTTGTTTGAATTTTCCAATACTTTTACTTTCTCAAATGGGAAGATTCGTTTGTCTTGGCAATGCATGGAATCTCATAGCCATCAAATAGCGACCAGGTCTTAAAAGATTTGGCTATCGTCTACACTTGTATTCTCCCATTCTCATTGTACCTATAAGAAAATATCTATAAAACCATTTCCATATACCTCAGTCTCGATTAACATTCAAGTAGAAAGACAAACATAAAAATATTTTGTACAAGAGTGAGGAGAAAAAATTATGTGAGTGCACACATCAGATCTTTAGTTTAAAACTGTCTATTAAATGGTCACGTGACGAGCGTTTAAAAACTGTGATGCTATGGCCATTTGCGAAATGTAATATTTTACACGCGTTGAATTGGATCAATCGCTTTATGCTGGAAGTTTCCTAGCGTGCTTGTGGGCAAGCTCCCTTTGAAGACATCTTTTGTTTCTTTCACTAGACTACAAGGGCGAAACTGAAAATGTTTATAAAATCGAGATAAATGATTTCACTTTAACATCAATACATTTTTGCATTCGATGAAACCAGTCCTTAAAGCAATTTTGCCACTCTTCCTGAGGCACATCAGAAACCAGGTTTTTATAATGTTTATCTGATGACGAAACAGATATTCCAGCCACATTAGTTTTAATATTTGGAAACAAAAAGAAATTACAGCAATGCTAGTTTAGGACTGTATGGTGGAGGGTCCCATGTTCTGATCTTTAGGGCATCCAGATACTCAGTTGTTAGTTTTGCTGTATGCGACGATGTCTTGTCACGATGTAAAATTATTGTTGGTTTGAGTATTTTTCACGTACTTTGTCTAAGAGCCATTCGCGTACCGATCAGCAGTAACGGTATGCCTATCTTCTAATGCTGTAGTAGAAATATGCCGAGTTTTAGAAAGTAAATTCTGTTCGAAAGGCCTATTGACTTTTCTCTTCAGGCGCAACAACACATTCTGATTCATCACCAGAAATTATATTCCAAACCAAATTTAAAGTACGGCTTGGAATTTCTCCAGAATTTTTCTGTACCAATCAGTGTGTTGTTGTTTTTTTATCGGGAGTCCATTTGTGTGGAATCCGCTGACAACTGTTGATGTAAAACGCTGTAGATATTAAGCTTGTCAAGGCCCAATGTCGCCCCTATGAATCTATAAGATGTCTGTCAGCTTCTTCAGGCATTATTAAAACGGTGACAATATTTTCATCAGTAACAGTATTTCTAGGGCGTTCTTCAAGAAATTCACCACTAAGAAAAAAAAAACATCTCTTTTAATTTAGCTGTTTCGGTTACAAATTGTTATTTCAGATGTCGCTTCTTCGTCAAATGCATTTCTAAGCTGTTCTTCACAAAGTTTAGTGGTTAATTACAATTTAAAATCGTAAAAGATCGTAGCCCGAAAATGTTCCCTATTCAAATTAATTTCAGTGCGGCATTGCATAGAATTTGCTAGAGCTTTCGTGAATTTTCCGGCTACCGGCACGTTGAGAAAAAGGAGCATTTTCGAGAAACATTTGACTACGTCATCGCTGGTATGAAAGTTTGCGGAGCGCGTAAGGCCAGAAAGTCTTTAGGCAGTCAGTTTTTAGCGTGTGTGTGCGCGTGCGCGTTTGTCACCTGTGTTTACAATCGCCGTGAGAGAATCGGCGGGCTATGAAAGAAGATAGCGAAGCAGTTAATGAGTGCTGAGTGATTGCATCGTCAGAGCTTTTGTGAGACAGAGAGAACTGAAAAAGATAAAATTATATGTTATGGATACGAGAAGAAACCAACTGGGAGATGTAACAAACTTATGGAGGAAACAAACTACACAGCAAACAACTCGCAAAACCTTAGAAAGTAGCTTTCAAATATGAACATTTTTCATATGTTTTTAAAAACATGGCACTAAAATTTTCGAGTTCCGTCCTCTTATCTACCTTTGTGTTATGGACAACTATTTACAGGATTTGTAACAGTAGCAAAGTCTTTGCGCATGGTTTGATATGGAAATAAGTGCTCAACGAGAAGAAATTAGTAACCAGAAAGGACCCAGAAATAGCATAATTTTGTCACCAAATCCGCTAAGTTGCCAACAGCAAGTCTGTAGGACAACTCTCTCTTTTGCTTACCTTGCCACTTATGTGATATGGAGATGAAAATAAGGATATTTTTCTGCCTCGCAAAAACTCTGAAGGTAACGGTGATTTATTAGGTAACAGCGCATTTTATTTTCTGTTTTTTCTACCTTGGTCAGAATAGCTTTAACGTTACGAATATTTTGAAGTAGCTTCTCAATGCTTTGCAAAACAACGCGGAAGTTTGCAACATTTTCAACCGTACATTTTGATTATTAAACACGTCGTGTGTGCACTCACATAACTTTCTCTACTTACTCGTGTACAAACTATTTTTAAAAACATTTATTTTTCTATCTACTAAATGTTAATCGATATGAACTTTGTAGATATGGTTTTATAGGTACAATGGGGGTAGGAAAATACAGTAGGCTAAAGCGACAGCCATGTCTTTTAAGAGCTGGCCTCTTATTCCTCTATCTTCTTCGTGTAGGTTAGGATAAATATTTCCAGAAATTTTGTTATTGTTTCCTTGTAGGTACAAGGGGAATATGGGAGTGCAGTAGGCTTTGAGCGAGTCAAGTCTTGTAAAGCTTTGAGATTCCGTTCTCTTTGCATAACATAAAAAAAACTGAATAAAGATGTTCCATTTGGCAGAAGTGTAAGTTCTCCAAAACTAACACAAATAACAGGAATATCTCCGAAAAGGTGCACTCTACAAAAAAGATTTATTTCGACACAGGTTGTGTGTTTTAGCAATATGTACATTTTTTGTGTAGTGAGATTTGGTCTATCTCTTACGGCTTACCAGTTATGGAAAAGTCATCCAGAGTGTGTATGATTTCATGGGCTGTAGTCAGAAAATTCAAGATATACATTTTATTTGTCACAAAAATATTTCAAACGTGTGGTATTTTGTAAGATTTAAAGCTTTCACGGCGCGCGTTATTAATTAAGGCTTCACGGGTGATCACCCGTGTGAGGTTTAAAAACATTAAGCTTTCGGCTATTGTAGACTCCATGGCCTTCATTAATGTGGTATTTTAATCAAAATCGTTAGAGCCATTTTCAAGAAACTCATAATTTTCGAAAATGTTTCCATGTGAAGGGTATTTTGGGGTAGGTCACTGTCTCAAAGATCTTTGTGTCGTATCCTTTGAAGATGCTGAACTTAAATATTAAGGTTGGTGTATAATTGACTTCTGTTTTTGAGTTCTGCGAGTTTTGGATTCATGCGCACACAAACGTTTTTGAAATTTTGTTTCCATTTTTAAGATTCAGAGGGTTTCAAAACATGTATTTCCGACGTAATCTCGGTGTCTAATTGTTGGATGTAATGCAACACTTCCCCTACTTGCTATGCGCACTCCCGTGGACAGAGAGAAAGAAAAATCATGTCTCGAACGCCAGTTACCTTAACGGCAGAAAACAATTCCACGAGTACCAAATAACTTGCAGTTTTCAACAATTAGGTATGTCTGACTGTCATGTATGTGTGTACTTATATCTGTCTGTATGTCTCTTTCTTTCTTTCTTTCATTTCTCTCTCTCTCTCTCTCTTTTTTTTTTTTTTTTTTTTTTTTTTTTTTTTTCCCCTCACGGGTGTGCCTACACACACACACGCGCGCGCAAGCACACACACACACACAGACAGACACCTACCTACAAAATGAACTATTTAACCTCTGTATCATAATGCCGAGAAAAGACGGTTACTAATATTCTTCTTGCACCTCAATTAAATGCTGTTGGTAGACCTGCTAGCTTAGAAAAGCAGTTAATATTCTGAAATAGTGGCCATTGACGAAGAAAATCAAACCTAACAATTTAGCGTTCATTTAGGTTTGACAGGCTACTGTTCATAGCAAAAAACCAGTAAGGTCCGCAGTAGAAAAACTAGCATACATTTAAGTGCATATATAGATGGATGGGTTGGGGTAGGATGGGATGGATTGGATGGGTGGGTGGGTGGTTGGATGGGACGGGACGGGATGGAATGGATGGATAAATGTAGATTAGAATAGAATAGGATGGATAGATTAGAATAGCATAGTTAGACAGACAGACAGATATAATATATCTGGTGCACTACTCGCACAGTTTATCTTGACCCCTGGAATCTACTGCTACGAAATGTCCGAGTCAAGAAGGCCTGTGCTTTCTCAAAGTAACACCTGAGCACCATTGCGCATGCTCCAGTGTTACCAGTGGTGCATTTCACTGTACCGCGTGACCTTTGTTGCTGCTCTCTGGCGTTATCACACCGCTTTTACGTTTAACCACTCATATAGTAATTTGAAGCACTGAATGCCTGAAGCAGATCCAGCGATAAATAGTAAAAGTAGTCATGTGTTTACCCTTTTACTTCAGACGTCGTTAATTTGGGCAAAAAACAATTGCGGAAACTACAACTCACGGCCTTCTATGATGCACTCTAAAGAACGACTGCATAAAAAGAACGCCATCAGAATGCTGAAGATTAAAGTGTCGAGAAGTGCACTCACTTGAC
The DNA here is from genome assembly GCA_030765045.1 of Tenodera sinensis. Lineage (NCBI taxonomy): Eukaryota > Metazoa > Arthropoda > Insecta > Mantodea > Mantidae > Tenodera > Tenodera sinensis. Next base: position 41,967,736 of record CM060974.1, read on the forward strand.
TATAATACGATTTATTTTCATGTATATTTTACAAATTGTTCATCAAAACTCGTTTTATAGGTACTTTAAGCTTATCATGGCCGAAATGGAACATACCTTCATAGATATATAGATGGCTGCACGACAGGCGATTAATGATTCTATAAACTTATACCGTAAATTTACGTAATGCATGTATTAATTGAATCACGTCGTCTTCAGCTTTTATGTTTGCACTTAATTATAAACATGTATTTGTTATTTTAATGGAAATCCAATAGTAACTTATCTATATATGGTTTTGTAGTTTATACCATATCGGTACATTCTGTATCCAGATTCGAATTTGACCTAATAAGGTTAGGACTATTTCGTAAGTCTAAATCTGTTTATAAATTCACGGTCATTCCACATCTGAAAGCGATAAAATCTATTTAAGGAAATTCTGGTTTCTGTGGTCTTTCAATTATCTGAATAGCTTTATCATTTAGCAATTGCTCAAATCTCGTACTTTCCCGATATCCATATGTTGAAGTTCAACTGAAGCTCAACTTCATAAAATGAAGTAAAGCTTAAAACTATAGTTTAAACCTAAACGGAGGTTTAAACTTTCTTAATAATACCGCGCCTTAATGGTCCACGGTACTCTATACATATATTTACTTTCTTTCGTCTCATTACTACTTCAGTATCTAAACCAGGGTTGCTAGGTCTACTGATTTTGCAGGTGATCACCTGCTTTTTTGCAAAATCTACTGATGTACTGCTAAAAACTGAACGCACTTCAGAATCTCCTGCTTTTTATGTATTTTCCGATTTTAAACACTATTTTCCTTAACATATAATTCGCCCTTCCGAAAAAAAATTTCAGGCAAGGCATTTCCCTCGTATGTAAAAACAAAAGATTAATAGAATCCCTGTATACATCTGTTTATGCATTGCGAACTATCCTTGACTGCCACATTAAACCTGAACATTTGAATTCCACTGAAATAGATAAAGTTGAATACAGGGATCCAAAAGTATTTCTTTCTGTGGAAAACATGTATTTTGTGTATTTTCTGACAAAATCATCCCTGCCCGACAAATATATACACGTTTTCATTAAGTGATCCTCTTCTTACAATGTTGGAAGTGTTAGCACCAGCTAAAATCCAAACAGTTCAGTCAATTGCACAGTCACTTGCTTCTCGGTTTCCTAATTTGGTGAAAGCAGAAGACCAACAAATAGATGCAGAATGGAGACTATTGCGCAACACTGACATTGCATGTGGCAATATCTCTACAGCGCAAGAATTTTGGGGCGAATATTATTATTAATGAATTAAATATGTATACACTAAGCAAAATTGCCAGTTTTCTCCTGCTTTTTTCAAATAAAATCTGCTTTTACTTCGACAGACATGGCAACACTGACCTAAACACTCCATAGCTCTGGTCTTTATGAGTAAAGATATACATTTCGAGAAGCTTTCGGTTTGTAAAACATGCTACTCATATTCATTTTAATTTTGGTCCGCAATGGATTACGAGACAGAAGTAATGCTATTTTTTCTGGAATCTTTGTCCAAGTCCAAACCACCCTTCCATAAGGATTCGAACATACAAATGGGCAATACTTCCAATCCAATAGTTTTCTCTTTACTTTCTCCACTACGTACTCGGAAGTATTTTTTTCCACTGAAGAATTCAATGCCGAGATTTCACGTCAAATACATGTTTTGAAAGCCTCCTAATAAAAAATATTTCTTTTTAAATGTCTGCGTGACTGTGATCAAAATAACTCAAAATCAAAATGTCTGCATCTTATTTAAGTCCTGCATCTTCAAAGAATGCGACCAAAACACCCCAGACTATCATTTACAGGCAAATTTTCTGAAAAATGTTCTATTTTGATAAAATACAATTTGTTTAAGATATTTACGTATTATGATTTTTGCAATATTATATAAGAGTTAAAAGCATAGGAACTGTAGTAGGCGAGCGATTGACTGACCGCTTAAAGAGATAGATGGAATATGGCCCTCACCCCACGAATATTCCAAAAACACTCGCGCTTTTACGCGGCCACAGTTCGCCTCGGCTCGGTCTACTGCCGAAGGAGGTTTAATATCCCCATAACAGCTTCATATCATATTTAGTTATAATTACTATGATAATAAGCATATATTACGTTAAGAGCTGTTGGTAATGTTTTCCTCTATACGCTAATTTCTGGCATCTCAGGAAATTTACATCTTTACACTCGAGAGTTGAATATCCGAAATTGAGTTAATCTCTTCTTCTTTCCCTGATTACCCTTCCCTTATGTAGGACTTACAAGCCAGTGCCTAGGGTCAGACGCCTGTCGGGGAGCAGAGGGACCTCTGGACCAGACAAAGTGAAGACCTGGAAGCAGGTGGTCAGCCAAGCACCGGGTATGATAGTGAAGAAGAGGATGATATGAAATGCAGGCGAAATGGATTATTAGAAGGGTGATAATTGAGCAATTGGTGGAATGAATGTCGGGGAAAACCCGCCCAGACGCCGCTTCGTCCATCACGAATACCACATGAGGGTCCCGCCTAGGTGGTAGGCGAGCGGTCTAACCACTCAGCCACGGCGTCGCCAGAATTAATTTCTTGCCTGATATTTTCTTTTCGTTCTTCCAATGTATGGGGTTTGTTACATACACGCTGCAGATACGGAACTTATTATAAAAGATAATCCCAAAAGCTATGAAGGGTGCAACAAAATTGATACTATTTTTGTGCGCTACGCTGTGTTTAAAACAAGTATTCTAAGTCCTTATTGGGTGAGATTGCTCCACGGTTTCAGCTTATCTTTTTCAGGGTTGTAGGACCAGACGACTGCGGTCGGTGTGTTGCTGCAGAACGGCGGAATTTACCCCCTCAACGACTTCACTGGACAATCAACTCTACAGCTTATTTTAGCGTAGTTACCGTACCTAGGCCAGTAGAGGGCATAGTCCAGATCTGGCAACAGACAGAGGGCGGCAAAAGCTACACTCTGATGTCAAGTCGCCACTTGCTGATGGAATTTACGGTTGGTAGCGCCCCGTTCCTTCCTGGTACAGTCTCGTCCCCCAGGTTGCGGGTGGGTAAGGCAGGAGTAGCCTACGTCAGGAGTTATACATTGGAATCGTTAGGGGTCCCATTCGTGCTGGCGCATATCGTCGTCAGGATCTGGGCACCTTAGTAATCTCCCGTTATATCCTCATTCCATAGGACACGGAACCACAAAGTTCGCACAGTGGTCTACGTGAGGTGTTGTGCTCCAGTTACTGGAACCTCTCCGTCCGAGTACTCTCCCTTCTCCGACATAAATAAGCATTTTGAGGATAGGAACATGGGTTCGCAGAAACTTTTCAACTAGCTACTTCCGTCTCGTTGGAACCTCTGATTGTAAAACCTATTCCTGACGTGTCACATGTAAACAAAACGCATTCTTGTAGAATCAGTATCATCTATGCTGTCAGCGCAGTTTCGGGATGCATTCTGCTGGCCTTCACAGGCGGAGTACATATAACAAAGATATATATCTGTACTGTACCAATAAGACTGTATTAATACTTCTTCATCTGATTACTCTCCCCTTATGTAGGACTTACACCCCCTAGAACTTACATGCCTGTCGAGGAGCACAGGGACCTATGGACCGGACAGAGTGAAGACCTGGAAGCAGGTGGTCAGCCAAGCACCAGGTATGAGAGTGAGGAAGAGGATGATATGAAATGCAGGCGAAATGGATGATTTGAAAGGTGATGATGGGGCAGTAGGTGAAATGAGTGGCGGGGAAAACAGGAGGACCCAGAGAAAACCCGTCCAGACGCCGCTTCGTCCACCACGAATACCACATGCGGACCCCTGCGACCGAACCCGGGTCGCCTAGGTGGTGGGCGAACGGTCTAATTGCCCGGCCACGGCGCCGCCCATATTTAAGCAAGGATGTTAAATTCATACACCGAGTGAAGTTTACAGATCTGATGTGCTGCACTCACATGACTTTCTCCACTCTTGTACTAACCATTCTTATAAACTCCCATTCGTGTATCTTCTTCGCGTTAGTTGACATAAACATTTGCAGATATTCTTACTGCTTATTGAAGATGTTCTCGGGCTTCTAGCCAGGTGTAGTGGTGAGTCATCGACGTTTCGGGAGTGTGCATCTCTCCAATCATCAGGATGATGAATTCATCATCATCGATGGCTCTTCACCACTACACCTGGTTCGAAGCCCGAGAACATCTTGAATATGTTCGTCGCCAGGAAAGCTTCAGATCGTATCTTACTGCTTATTTTCTTGTAGGAATATGAGCTTTGAGATTCCGTTCTCTTTGTACGACCAAGAGATGAAAAAATTTATAACGATGTTCCATTTGACGAAAGTATAAGTTTCCTAAAACTCACACAAATAACAAGGAATATGTCCGAGATGGTTCACCCTACAAAAAATGTATTTGGACATAAATTGTGTGTTTTAGCAATATCTAAAGTTTTTGCACAGTAAGATTTGGTCTATCTCTTACGGTTTACCAGTTATGCAAAAGCCATCCAAGTAAACAGGAGTATATGGGCTATAGCGGGAAAATTCAAAATATATATTTCATTTTGTCATAAAAATATCTTAAAATCGTTAGAGCCATTTTGGAGAAAATCAAAATTTTCCATGTAAAGAGTTGTTTAGGGTGGGGCTATTTTCTTCAAAATCTTTATGTCGCATCCTTGAAAGACATAAAACTTAAATACCAACTTCGCTTTTTAACCGACTTTTTGTTTTTGAATTATGCTGTCCACAGGCAGACATCCATACACACACACGAACATTTTTCTAAAAATGCTTTTTTGGATTCAGTGGGCCTCAAAACATATTTCAGGCGAAATCTCGACCTGAATTTTTGAGAAGAATACAATACTTTCTCTACTTATGTAGTAGAGAAAGTAAAACTAATAAATAAATACATAAATAAAAAATCTCCTTTCAAGCGATTCAGTAGTGAATATATTTTCCTGCTAATTTTTGTATGTTTAATATTCTGCTAAAATAAGTGTCATATTCTGTGAATGTTCCTTAATATTTGACCAAAATATATGTATATTATACATATATCCTGAAAGTTAAACCGTTTTAAAGCTTTTCCTCAGGTCCATGGAGTGCTTCACAAATACACAAAGCTAGCCAATTTAAGGTATAGCTCTTTAGAGTGCGGAAGTGCACCCTATATGCCAACGAGCCCCTCAAAAGGCCCCTGTTTGGAGAGAGTACAACAGGAATGGAGCCATGCGGCAGACATGACGTCACAGCTTACAGTTATGTTTTTTGTTCACACTTGATGGGTTCAATTCTAAACTTTCTTTTCGTCTGCGAAACGCCTCCTGGGTGAAAGGGGAGAGGGGAACATGGCCCACTTATTTACTTCACCCCTCTTCCCTCTAACGCCATAAGGCCGTGTTTGTCTCGCCGACACAAACTCATTTCATTATTTAAATGAGTTGCTTCATTTATTGGTTTATCACAAATAATATCATAACACGTATAACCTAACCGCTAAATTCTCCAGCGGAGTGAGAGAATTTGTCTGGGAAGTTCAGACTATTGAATATTTGTCTGTACTATTTCATAATTAAATATGAATTTAAATACTACATTGCAAAAATTTGACAGAAAATGTTAACTTCTATAAAAGTTCGACTTTGTCAGTACTCCAACTGAGGAGAACGAAATCCAGGAATTGCACATGTTCTTTTGTTATACCAGAAAACCGGTTGATAGTCTACTAATAATTTCATCATTTGATGCATCACAAAACCGTTCTGAATTGCCTTCCATTTTGAGTTTTGTTTCTTAATCGATTGTAATGTGTAATTGTTTTTCAGCTATTTATGAGAATACAGTTGGCGACACTAAAAGAATGATCTAGTGTTAAATGATATACCATAAATTAATGCCTCTCTGTGTGTAACAGTCACTGGAGTCCCTTGGAAATTATTCCAAACTGTGTTCATTGGGTTGGTTGTTTGGTAATTATATTATTTATTTCTCTACTGATAAGTAGAAGCATTGTATTCCACCCAAAAATTCGATGTCGAGATTTCACCGGAAGTATATGTTTTCAGACACCCTGAATAATAATAATAAAAAAAAATCGAAAAAAAAAACATTTTTAGATAAAGGTCCGTGTATGTCTGTATCAGTCTGTGGACCGCACAACTCAAAAAACAAAAAGTCGGTTAAAAACCAAAGTTGATATTTAAGTTTAATGTCTTTCAAGGATGTGACACGAAGATTTTGAAGAAAATAGCCCCACCCTAAACTACCTTTTACATGGAAAATTTTTCGAAAGTTTTGGCTTTCTTGAAAATGGCTCTAACGATTTTGATTAAAAGGTCATATGTTTAAGATATTTGTATGACAAATGAAATGTAGGTATATTTTCAATTTTCTGGCTGTAGCCTACGAGTGTAGTCCTGTTTACTCTGAATGACGTTTGAATAACTCGTAAACCATAAGAGATGAACCAAAACTTACTATACAAAAAATGTAGATCTCGCTAAAACACACAATTGTGTGAACCATTTTGGATATATTCCTCGTTATTTGTGTAAGTTTTGGAAAACTTATAATTCTGTGAAATGGAACATCGCTATTCATTTTTTATATGTTAATCGTGTAAAGAGAACGGAATTTGAAAGCTTTAAAAGATTTGACTATCACTCAAAGCCTACTATATTTCCATATTCCCCTTGCACCTACAAGGAAGTAAACAACATAATTTGTACAAATGTTTATCTCAACTAACACGAAGAAGATATAGGAATGAGAGTTTGTAAGAATGGTTAGTACAAGAGTAGAGGAAGCCATGTGAGTGCAACACATCAGATTTTTTACTATTATCCCAGTTTCTTATCCATATGTGTTTCCTCCATAATTCACTTTCTTCTTCTTTTCTTCTCCTAGCCCCCTATTCCCATGCATGCAGCTCCCTCCCTTTTCCTTTTTGTAATTAAATGAGTTGACTTCTTTTTACATTTCCTAACGGTATAAGTGACCACAAATATCAAGAATACATAGGTTGAATAATGAAAAGAACTAAGAAGTTTAGTTTTCTATTCTTCTGAGAATAGAAAATTACGTCTAAATGAGACATATTTGACTCAAAATTATATAAATTGATACTCAACTGAAAATGTAAACTAAAAGCCGTAGTATTATACCCCACTTGAGAAAGAAGAAAAAGTAATGTGATATGGGAGACTTGAACTGGAAAACAATGGGCTCTTACTCAAAAGCTAATGTAATACTCATAATATTGCACCAAAGAGAGCATATGCAACCCTTATTCTTTGTGTGTAATGGCTTTTACTGATTAATGAAGACAGAATCCTATAACTAACTTCGAAATTTGGACAGACATTTTCCCTCTGAAATTCTTAGTCTTAGATATCTTCACACTCTCTGAAGTTCTTTACTGAAAGGTGTGCTTCATTAGCACCCTTGTGTATGAGTTACAGGATTCTACTGACAAACGTTCGAGAGTTACAGGGGAGTGTTATAGGAACATCCTGATATAGGGTAACCAAGTAGTTGAGGGCCTTTAAAATTACATCAGTTGATATAGGGCAACTATGATCTGTAACGACAAGCTTTGAAGTTCTGCACTTCGACCTCAGAGATCTTTTGTTCCTATGCACCGTAGGGGCACCCCCGGAAGGGAGGGTTGAGGCGAGAGGAAACAGGGCGGCCAGACCACAGGAGCGCGGGCACAGCAGAGGGCAGGGTCCCTACATTTTCCTAATTATAAACTCCCTGACACTAGCCAGTACACTGATCCCGCCATTTTGAGCAAAGTGCCTCCTGTAGGGGTCCCTCCGAGGCTCAAGGGCCTCGGTGTGGACAGGATCCGGAGCCCGGCTGCCATGACGGGACGGAGTCACTCAGAGCATTTCATTCCACCATGCTGCACACGAACGCCTGCTGACACTTTCGACACTGACAGAGACCAAAGGGATGAAACAATGAACGAAGTGAGTAGTGAAGTGAGATGAAGCTAGAGGAAATGATGGAGCAATTCGTGAAATGCTGGCGGGGGAAACCGGAGAACCCGGAGAAAACCCGCACCTGCGCCGGTGTGTCCACCATACATCCCACATGCGGACGCGTGGGATCGAACCTGGGTAGCTTTAGTGAGAATCAAACAGTCTAACCGCTCGGCCACGGCGCGGCCTCATGTAGGGAAAGTGTTGCATTTCATCCAAAACTACGATATCGTGTTTGCACGAGAAATGCCTGTTTTGCCAGAATCTAATAGGAGCAATTTTAGAAAATGTCCCTGTGTGTGTGTGTGCGTGTGTGTAGTAAGTAAGCCACCATTGAGTTAATTGTCTCTGATGTGAGACTGCCTTTGTAGTTTACTGGGAGAAATATGAATTAGAGAATTCAGTGTCATTCTGGCAGGTTGTCACAGTAGTTTATTGATTAGAGCACCCACCTGGTAAGTGGAGGGTCTGTGGTTCAAATCCCAGCTGTGGCATTGAGTTTTTCAGTTCCAAATTCACCTGTTAACATTGCCCATACACGACTTGTGTGTTTAAAAACACCAACAGAAAGTTTGTTGGCATAAATAAATAATAATGAGCTATGCTTATTGTGGCTTTTTGTGATGTTACAGGAACCTGGCTATAGGCATAGGTCTGCAGAACTTCCCAGAGGGTTTGGCTGTTAGTCTACCTCTCAAGGCTGCTGGGTTCTCCACGTGGAGAAGCTTTTGGTAAGTAACTTTTTTCCCCTCAGTAGACTCTATTGCGAATATAGTGGATTTTTAAAAGTGACGTGTTATTTCCTCATCTACAAGGTGTTAGGGTATAAGTGCGTAGACTTTAATGCGACTTCTTGACGTTCAGCTGGAACTTAAATTCCTCTACCATTTTACTTTATAGTGCATGGTATCATAAATAATAAATAAAAATGGTCAAATGCTTGTTTGCTAATATGTCACCACTTATTTATTGTTTACTCCTGCAATTCGCATAGAGGTAAAGCTTCAAAACATTAGTTATTTGTGTATTTTCCATTTGTTGCTAAAATGAGTGCTTAAGCCATAACATTGTATTCCAGCGTGTCTGTTGGAATAAATTTGTCAACATTAGCGACTTTACAATATTTGAGAAAGGTATAAGCATTTGAAAATTCAAAGCAGTAACGAGGAATATCTCGAAAATAGTTATCTCCACAAAATAATTGTTCACATTAGCTTTAATGAGATACACATTTGCATAGTAACATTTTGCCTACCTCTGGCGGTTTACCAGGTAAGCAAAGCTGTTCAGAAAAAACAGGACTTAAGAGGTTACTTCAAGAGGAAGTAAATGTCGTGAAAATACGAGTATTTTAAACATATGGCATTTTTACCAAAACCGTTAGCCAGCTTGTTAACATAAAAGATAACGAACCATTTTCCATGTAAAGGGTAGTTTTGATGGGTAGATTTTCTAGATCATCTTTGTGTGGCATCCTTAGAAGGTGCTGAACTTGGGTAGCACATTTCATGTTTAACAGACATCTCATTTTTGAGACAGGCGGACACTGACATTCTTCAGTGGGCTTTAAAGCATGTCTGCATTAAATCTAGCTATCAGCTGTTTGGGTGGAATTACTTCCTCTGCTTACTATAGGTAAGTAGGAAATAAGTAATTTCTAGGGCAGTGGTGTCAAACGGTGCCATTGAGCAAGGGCGCGCTTAGAGGTTAGCAGATCCACGCTGCCCGTAACAGCAGCACCTGCAGTGCATACATTCGCGAACATTTTTATTATTATTTATTTAATGAACTTGCCGAAATTATGTCTAAGAGCATAACTGTTTGATGATCACCTTACATCTGCCGTGACACTTGTTTATACAATTGATGTTTCCCCAAATATTAAGTTGTCGGTGGAAAAGCATAAAATGGGCATAAAATAGGTAATTAGGTTCAAAGTGTGTTCACAATTAGAGGTTTTAATTTGGGGGTCGTTTTATTTTATGTTACAGGAACAAGTCTGATTCCTTTTGAATTGTAAAGTTAAGTCATATAAATGTTCCTTGTCTTTTGTGCTTTTAATGTTTTGTTTTTGGAGTACTAAGTTCTTTTTTTAATAAATACATAATTATTGTAATTTATATTAAAACCGTGTGATTACGAAGTCTATCTAAACAAATACTTATAAAACAAATAAGTAATAAAAATCTGAGGTGTTGCACTCACGTGACCTTTTCTACTGTTGTACTAACCATTGTTACAAACTTTTATTCTAATAAGCATTTGCAGATTATTATTTTATTGCTTATTTCCTTATAGGTGCAAGGAGAATATGGGAATACAGTACGCTGTGAGCGATAGTCAAATGTTTTAAAGCTTTCAAATTCCGTTCTCTTTGCACTACTAACATATAAAAATGAATAACGATGTTCCATTTGACGAATGATTTACGTTTTCCAAAACTCACACAAATAACAAGAAATAGCTTCGAAATGGATCACTCTACAAAAACATTGTGATTTAGCAAGATCTACACTTTTTATGTAGTAAGATTTGGTCTATCTTAGGGTTTACTAGTTATGCAAAAGTCATCCAGAGTAAACATTGACCATAGCCAGAAAATTCAAAGTATACATTTCGTTTGTCATAAAAATATCTTAAACGTATGGCTATTTTAATCAAAATCATCAGAGCCATTTTCGAGAAAATCAAAATTTTCTATGTAAAGGGTAGTTTAGGGTGGAGGAATTGTCTTCAAAATGTCGCATCCTTAAAAGACATAAAACTTAAATACTTAAATAACTGACTTTTCGTTTTTGAGTTATGTTGTTCAGACACACAGACGCATTGACAGACACACACGCGGACCTTTTTCTAAAAACGCTCTTTTTGGATTCAGGGGGCCTCAAAACATATATTTCCGGTGAAATCTCGACATTGAAATTTTTGGTGGAGTACAATACTTCCTCTACTTAGTGGGGAAAGTAAAAAGAGTTCACTTATTTTCCTTTTCAGCTTTCCACACCCATGTTTTGCTTCACCTCGCGTTACCTGTGACAGCAACGAGCGACGAGGATGCGGACAGGCAAAACACCACGCAGTCTGCTCGTACTCTTTTTTGCTCTCCCGGGATAACACTACCTCTCTCGGAGCGCCTCATTACGAAATTCCGCTTGGGTTGACATCGCTGCTCTAGGGCGTGTCCCCTGTACAGAGGGTACACCCAGCCGCTGCGTCCTCCAGCCGCAGCCAAGACCACAGAGAGGTGCAGGATGGCGTGGTGGACGTCAACGCGCCGAGTCCGTTTTTAGGACGCCACGTTTCCATCAGAATAGCTACTCAGTTGGCATCTTGGAGCTCACTTTAGAATGGCAACCCCACTTTAAACCAGCCCAAGTAGCAGCCAAGCCAATAAACAAAGACCAGACCAACCGTCATATGCCCACACATGCTAAGCATATAAAACCTGTGAAATCAAACGACTCCGATCAGTTCGTCGATAGTAGCAGAGTACTGCGGTCACATCACTGATGATGTTCGACGCAGTTTCGATCGAAACGTCTGGAAGAATTTCCACTAGACCACGACCCACAAGCCCGAATATTCATTGTATATTTTAATAATAATAATAATAATAATAATAATAATAATAATAATAATAATAATAATAATAATAATAATAATAGATAAACCGGTTCAGATTTAAAGGTAAACAGGCAGGAAAGCTGAGGGGGAGAAGCTACGTCGTAACCTATAGAGGTTGATGCCTCATGGTTACTTGAAACATGCTCTTTTGCGATTTGCAGTAGTTCTATTATTTGTGTTACGCTAAACTTTCATTTTCCTCTGAAGTTCTGTTTTCCTGCTATTTCCGACTAACAGCGATTCAGTGTTTTAAACTTCAATGTGAAATTTAAGGCAGATAAACGATTTAATGTTAGCCGAATAAAATCAAATTTTACAGCACGCATGCGTGTCTCCATGCATAGCTGAAAAACGTGGTATATTAAAATTATTTAAACGTTGTAAATTTAATTTCATTATAGTGTTATGACGCCTCTAATGTCAAATATTTAGTTTCCATCCTTGCTGCGAGTGTGTTCTGGATTTATAACGTTAATGTTGTTTTCTTTACATTGAGAGTACTTTCTCACGAATAAGTGTAAGAGAAATGTTGGAATGATATTCTCTTTGGACTTACAAACACATTACGCTCCGTACCCTTGTAGACAGGTGCTGGCAAGTCGACCTTTGAGGCCACCTGGTATAACTAATAGATACGGCATCCTGGCTTCCCCCCGTGGCAAGGAGCATGGAGTCGGAAAACATTTGAAGCCGGCCTTGTGGAGTAGCCCAGGGCATACAAATCAGCGCTTGGGGTCAGACCCTGTTGAGTAGCAAATGGACTGTGAATCATTCAGGATTGGGTGATCAGCCAAGTATGCGATGAAATGTTGGTGAAATGGATGAAAGAAAATGTGACTATAGAACACTTGGAATGAATGGCGGGGTAACTGGAGAACCCAGAGAAAACTCGTACGACGTCCCTTTGTAATCAAAATTCCCCAGTAAAGTTTCCTGGAACGTGGGCCACGTGCGATCTAGCCACTCCGCGCCACATATTTACGAGCGACAATAAATATAAATTTGTTGTCAAGAAATACTGTTATACTAAACCAATATTTTATTATTCTACTGAAAACGACTTTGAACTATGGATAGGATTTTGTCCTTGGCTTCCGTATCACCAGCCACATGTTCTACAAAACGTGTTATCTTCCATTTTCACAACAAACATGACGTCAGAGAAGCACGCGAATAACAAAGTGCTAGTGTTCATTCAAGAATGATTTGCTAGGAACTTCCGGTTTATACATTATTTCCGTGATTTGTATTGTGAAATGTTATCGAAAACTAACAACTGAGTATTTGGATGCCCTAAAGGTCATACAGCCTTGACCTTTCAAAAAATTAAATATAACATGCCTGGAATCACTTTTCCGTCATTAGATGAAACAGTGGAACATTATAAGGACTGCTTTCATTGAATGCGTAAACGTTAAGGGAGTATATTTTAAAGAAAAAAAAAGTAACATTTAAATTTTTTAACACTAATCCATATTTGGTTTTCTAAAATGTTTCGATCTGTACCTTTGATATCGTGAATTAGTTGGAATGGAACATAATGAATATTATAGATTAGTAATATAATTGCAATGAAATAACGGCGGAAAAAATACTATTATTTTAAACATCGGTTCTTTAAATTAAGACGTGACGTATTCTGTTGATTGCGTCATTTTTATTTTCTGGAAACCTTTCTCTGCAGCTGAGTTGCAAAGAATGTAGTAGTAAATGGAATGCCTGTATTTTAAATAAATGTATTCAGAGGTGATTACTGCACGTGATGGAATTTGATTTCCAGTTTAGTTCCTAACTGCGGCTTACCTTGGAATTGCCAATTAGTTGTTCGCATGCAATTTAAATATTAACAAGATCGGAAATATACGCACAGCTTTAAATGCCAGGTTAGTAAATTTTGTGCGGAAATAATGAATTAACAACCCTAAAACTATTTTGGAAAATGATAAAAAAGATAGGTACATTTTAGGAAGTCACTAATTTGCAACTATTTTAACCACATTTGATATTTATTCACGGAGTATTATTGCCAAAACATGTTAGCAAAATTCCAACTTTATAGCATCAGCAGTTTGCCCAAAAATTGTTTGTTTCTAGAAGTTATTTTGCAGAAATTACCCTTAATTTTTTTCTGATTTCAACAAAATCTGTAGCTATGAACTTATGTTGTTCTTATATCATGTGGTCCACGAGTTCCTTATTTGTAACATAATCTCAAAAGTCCTGTCCAGTTACTTTTTTCTCACTTTATTTTGTTCCAAAACTGAATGCGCAACAGCACAGTTATTTATTTATTTTTTATTTTTTTTTATTTTTTTTTTTTTTTTTTACTGACATTATCACAATCAACAATCCGTCGTGATATTACAACTCACAACTGTTCTCTTCTTGTAACCTTAACACACAATTTTCTGTCTGTCGGTTCTATCTTTGTCCCACAAAAGATCTGACGATACGATCACTCAACACTCATTTCTGCTTCCTCCACGACGCACTGGTTCTCTTACGACTGTATGAGTGCCCACACACACAGCTGTCTTGTTCCAATCCCACCGACATACTAAAACTGACTGACTAAAAAGTACTTGCGATGACGTAGCCCGATCTTTCTGAAACTTGCCGGCAGCCAGAAAATTCACGAACAGTCTAGCAAACCCTTTGTAATGCCGCCCAGATTGTTGTCACGTGTTTGCTGGCGTGAATGGCGTGTTAGCTGAACCTTGACCATACTTTATTGTGCACGGATGTCGGACGATGTGGTGTGAGGCAGCCCGGTCCCGAGCCTCTGTTGTTGCCGCAGCCGTCGTCACATAATATATACTGCGCTTTGCAACATAGTGCTAAAGGCAACACGTGTCGCAAGGTTATTTACAGTTATATTGTGACATAATAGTGATTTAGCGGGTTATCTAGCGCAATGTAGTTTATACTAACGCTAGATTGCTCAACTTGCGTAATAGTTGGGTTGGTACACTTGCGTTAATGATATCACTTTTGAAACCTACAAGCAGTGTGATAACTGTTTGGGCTCTCTCTCTTGGCTTCGAGTTACCGAACAGTGAAAATGGGTTAAATTGTCCGTCCTGCTTCGGCAGGCAGGGCGGGGGGATGGCAATGTTTAATGCTGGAGTGCGCCACATCTCTTCTGGTAATCCAAAGGTATCAAAAACATGATGTACAGTAAGTAAATGTAAATTCATAAACTGCAGGAGGCATATACTTCAAGTAAGTAAATTATGTAATGTTTATTAAGTCTTGTTCTACCAAACATATCCCGGTACATGTCTGTATTAGCACGTAACATCTGAGTCCTGTGCCCCTAGTCAAAGCCTTATTAATTTAGGTTTATGACAATTTGGTGTTAAAAGTGCTTCAGACCACAAAAATGTATATGAAATTGTGTATTAAGTGCAGAAAGGGAGAGAACGGGCTTTGTGACTATTGGGGCCTCTCGCGGCTAATGCAGGACAAGTACCTGAATGAAGCTCACGCACCAGGCATGTTGAACGAAAACTAAGTCATCAGCAGTGATTCACTTGGGGTTTAAAAAAGGCGGTATACATGTTGAAGGGAATCATATATTCCAGGTGAAAACAAAACAAGCCCTACTTAGTTGAACTTGTGTTGAGAATAACGTTACTTCTTAAAGTGGTTTGTATTTTAATTAATAATAGCAATATGCTTTTAGGTTGAGTAGTAGCTCCAAGTGCGCCTGTCACACCCATGCCATACGCGTTTATTTTCCCCGAGAGCGCTGGATCGGTTGTTATCAGGGGTAAAAGTTGAGCTGGCAGTCCTCGTGATAATGGATTTCGAAGTCATTCACACGAAACTAACAACAAATGGAGGAATGATTCGCGGTTTTATGCACCCAAATATTCATTACCTGTTCCACAACTTACACTTTCATAGAGAAACAAAAGAGAAAAGAAATTTAAATAGTGTAATTGTGGACATAATGGCTACCCTTTTGCAGTGTCAGGCATTGCTTAATTTAATGTGCGAGTTCGAACACTTTCTGCAAGGCTAATGACCCCAGACCATCTGCACCAGCAAGACAGATATTGAAGCGTGAACGCATGGAAGGCAATCTGATGGTCTAATATGATAGACGTTGTTCATTTCGTGGCTCAGTTACGACCGTGCGGAAAACATCAGGTAATAATTTATGTTATGTGTTTGTGGGAGAACTATTAGACGAAGACAAAAAACGACACACTATAGCGGATACAGAAAGTTTAATCAGATAAAGCGCCCACGCTGTTATCGGCACCTATTTTCGGGGGCGCACCGCTCGCTTGCGGAGATTGCAATTTCCACTTCCGCTCACTTCACTCACCTTGCTAAAACTACTGCCTTTGCCGCAGCATCGGCAGCCTCATTTCCTGGAAGGGCTGTGTGTCCAGGTGACCACAGATAGGTACGCTAGCCCCAGCACATCACTCGCCGTAGTTCACGTTTAGAAATGCTGGCGATTTCCTGGTTGATATTTTGTTTTAATTCTTCCAGGGGGTGTGGGTTGGTCCTGTACACTTTGTTTTCAGTTACCCCAGAGATAGAAATTGCAAGGGGTTAAGTCGGAGAACCACAAATCTCTACAAATTATTCTGTCCCGGAACACACTTTCAATTGTTCTCATCGAAAAATTGGCCGTATGAGCTGTTGCAGAGTGTTACTGGAAAAAAGGCACAATCTGTTAATTCTCTAAAAAGGAGGTAAAATTGTATTCCGGTACGTACGAGCCTCAAACGTTGACTCGAAAAAAATTGACCCTATAACTTAGAACCTAATATTGTTTATGAAGTACTCCATTATGGAAAAAAAAAAAATGGTGTATGGTGCGCCATTGGCGGAGAAAGGTTTCTCAGAGGAATTTCTATCTCTGGGGTAGCTTAAAACATAAAGTGTACAAGATAAATCCACACACCTTCGAACAATTAAAACAAAATATTCGGCAGGAAATTGCCAGCATTTCTCAACGTGAACTACGGCGAGTGATGGATAGTTTCCTAAAGAGGTGCCATAAATGTATGGACAATGACGGTGATAAATTTCAGCATCTCCTTTCATAAAGTTGGCAAGTAAAGCCGTTAAAAGTAGTTCTGAAAACGTATGGTTTCATCTGCACCTTTCTATGATAGCGGCAGACGGCAACGTGCGCCGAGGAAGCGAACAGGTAAACCACCGTGCAGCCTGTTGGAAGATTTTGTTTTCCCAGTACTTCCCCCTCGTTCTGAACCCATCTGCCAGAGTTGCCAACTCGTACGATAATTATGGGGGTGTACGATAATTTGAATGTATAATAGTTCGATACCGGCGAAATATCATTTTCACTGGTTTGTCACGCAAGTGAAATAAAACTAATTACAAATAGCGATACCACTTTTGCTCTTATGGCCTGTCTCCACCCTCTAAGACAACCGTTTCTAACCCTACTAAGTAACCAACCCTTTATCCCCTTATTGCCAGTGTGCCCAGGTCTGATAATCTCAATGAAGAAGGCACTGTTCAGAAAGTTGACGATCATTGGAGAAAACTCGGAATACGTGATATTCCGTGTGAAATAAAGAACATGCCTGAACCTGGCAGTTTCTGGAGTGCTGTTAAACACATGTGTCACCTTGGTGGAAATAATGATTTTAAAGAACTAGCGACTTTTGCATTATCAGTGATTTCGTTTTCCCACAGAAGCGCTTCTTGTGAAACAGGTGTTTTTTTTTTTTCAAACTAGGTTTAATAAAAACCAAAGTTAGAAACAGATTGGCGCTAGATACGGTAAATGGACTTATTCAGTGGTAAGTCGAAAATCTGCGAGTCATCAAGAAGTTGTTAAAGTTTATCTCAACAACAAATTTGTATAATGCTGCAACAGTTGAGGAAGATGAACTTTCAGATGAATGGTTTTATTGTTGTAGCATTCGGTTTATGATGTGCGATAATTTTGAATCCAAATCTATAATTTTGAGTGGCTGGTACGATAATTTTACTTTTAAATGTTGGCAACCCTGCCATCTGCTGTTGTGCGCTACAGTATTTCTAATGACTTAAGAGGATTACTATTTTGTGGGCCTCTGCATAGGGCGGTCCGGGCAGGAAAATGGTGTCCAGAGGTAAGCGGCGCGCTACCGCGACCCAGGTGTCATTAAAAGCGTGGCCGTTAAATCCGATTGCACCGTATTAAGGTACCAGTTATCAAATTATCTCCACCTATACCCCTAACATTCTGGGAACACCGTCGTTGTCTGTGGCAAACACTTAGTAATCCTCGGAAATGCTTTGCCCCACTTATTATTCGGTATGAAACCTGTGTTATGGCAGTGTTCCATGCAGAGATGTTTACCGGCAATGAGAGAATGGGGTCGACGCACGGTGGGCCATTGGATATGTCACAGCAGCAGTGACCTGTCATTTCCGACAGAGGTCACCGCGGCCCCACCTATCTGGCGCCAACATCCTGCAGCGCGTCAAAACATTGTTGTTTTCAGCTTCCTTAGTAAACAAACACAATCCATTCCCAAGCGAAACTTAACCAACAGGAATAATCTCATACATTCCGTACAGAGACCTCCAGACCTCCAAGCAACGTGTTTTCCATTCAGCTTCAAAATTGTAACAGCTGTTCGTGCTTCAACCATTTGAACTATAATGTGAACCTGAGGTCTAGAAAATTAAATCCATTACTATTGTCAGAGATGAATACACCACACCTCGAACTTTCTTCACGTAGATTACGGAAATAATTTCAATTTTTACCTCCCCTACTACATACCTAGTTAACAGTGGAAGTATTGTATTCTATTCAAAATTTTGTCATTGAGATTTCATAACAAATACCATTTTGATGCCCATGCTGTCTGCGTTTGATGGTTTTATAAAAACGAATAAGGTTTATGATATACTCTTCCTGAGATACTTCAGAGATCAGGCTTTTATAATGTTCCTTTGCTTCATCTGATGACGAAAAAGTTATTCTATGCATTTTATCATTAACTTTTGGAAACAAATAGAGATTATAAGGCGCTAGGTCAGTTTGGTTTGGTTTGATTTAAGGGCGCTCAACTTCTAGGTCATCAGCGCCCTTAAAAGATTCATGGCAATAGCCAGATATAAATTTTACTCAAAAATAAAAATACTAGCAACAAGAAAAATATACACAAAAGGTAAAAAACAGTGGCAATAGCCAGATATGAAACAAGGTGATAAATATGTCCAAAAGCATAAACAGATAACTAAAATTTTAAATCCTCAAATTGATGTTGCACTCCGCTAAAAAATTAAAAACTCTACCAACCGCTGCCTTGTCGTCCGCTAGGACCTCTGCTAGTCTGGCAGGCAGCTGCAGAAAATCTCGAAGGTGCGCTAGAGCGCAACACTCTAACAGCACGTGGCGAACTGACAAAAGGTTGTCACACAGCGGACATAGAGGGGCAGGGTCCCTTTTAAATAGGTAACCATGCGAAAAATTGCAATGCCCTATTCTTAATCGAGCCAAACTAACCTCCTCGCGACGAGATGTGCGACAGGAAGTTACCCAGTTTGTTGGAAGTTCTTTCACTTCTCTAAGCTTATTACCGCGGAGAGCTGACCACTCGTCGTGCCAGGACGGCAGCACCGCTCTCCGCACTTCAAGCCTGAAGTCTTCCGAAGTAACACATGAGATGGTAATACTGGGTTCTGTAGTTGTCGTGGTTGCTGCTAAACCTGCCATTTCATTCCCCGGCAAACCTACGTGACCAGGAATCCATGCACACACCACGTCGCGCTAGGTCAGGGCTCTATGGTTAAGGGTTCATAGAGTTGATTTTTAAGGCAGACAGTCAGTTGTTAGTTTTGCTGTATGCAACGATGTGTTGTCATGATGGGAAATTGGTTTTCCTTTTGGGGTGTCTTGGGCAGTTTTTCAAACATATATGGCAAACAGGATACTTGTGCACCACACGGCGTAATGGTACATCTACCGGGTGGAAGGGATGTCATTACATTAATTTAAACCAGCAGTAGATCTCGGTATTTGTAACACAGTTTGTATCTTACGGTTTTGTCTCTGACCATTTCCTACGGAGATATTTTAGTTCTATCGAAAACAAGCTGGCAACACTGCAGATTCTGTGGATGGTCACTTTCCCTAGCTCAGTACATAAAAAAGCAGCGTAACGGTGCGTCTTAAAAACAAACTCATACCCTGCCTTGTCCTCCCGTGTTTACTGTGGAATGTAGGTGCCAATCACAAGCGTTAGCTCCCAACGAAAGCGAAAGTACCCGGGCTGTTTACATTCACAAACTAGGTAAATTCTCTGACCAACCTCAACGCAACGTTGTCGACTTACCTAACGCGGGAGAGAGCAGCTTGGAGTATTCCTTTACGTCTTTTAAGTGATTAATTATTTCGAAACCCTGTGTGATGTCCCATAATTACTACCGAAGCTATGTCAGAAATAAGTTACTCTGCGTATCTTACAAGTAACAAACTGTTATCTTCGTACATTCCTGTGGAATTACGCATCCAATTGGAATAAAAAACTATATATTTTTTCGAAATGCGCTGATCAAAGAACAAAATGCCATTAGACCTTTTTGTTTGTAATGCTTCTGTGAAGCACAATTTAGAAGGGATGTAATGACTTCCCTTCCATCCTGTGTATTCTAATGTTATAATAGCAATATGGTTCGTTTGAGAAAAGAAAAAGTCTGATGTGTTGTTCTCACATGACCTCTCTACTCTTGCACAAACTTTTCTTACAAACGCTTATTCCTCAATCTACTTCATGTTAATCGACGTAAACATTTGTAGAAGGTAAGTTTTCCAAAACACACACATAACAAGGAATCTCTCCGAATTGAATTTCAAACACAAGGAAAATTGTATAATTGCTTGTAGAAGGAGTAGAGAAAGAAATGTGACTGTGTTTCATAAAATAAATGTAGAGAAAATCATGCGAATGTAATGTGTTGCATCTCAATTTCAATCATAGAAACCTGTATGAATTGTATGTTGAAGGCGAGTAGAGAAGGATATGTGAATGTATTACGTAAAAGAAAAGCGAGTAGAGAAACCCACGTGAATGTTACGTTGTATAGTAAAATGGATGTCACACAAAATTTTCCATGAAGAAAAACAAACCTGCCAAATTTTGAGGTGATCGCCACAAACGCCATATACCTATTCAAAATAATCCCAAATGTCAATTTCCATATCGATTTCAGTTTTTTTCGATTTTTCAGCTGCTCCCTTGGGGTTTTCTTAATATTATTTTTCTAAACCATCCCAGTAGTGAGACGAACAAAACAAAAAATAAATTATTCAAATTGGTGGAGCCATTTCCGAGGTTTTGCGAGACTAACGCACCGCAATTGATTTATATAAGTGAAACAAACATGATTGGGAAAAGCATATGAACGTATAAGCCCAGAAAGGATACCACTCTTAAACGCCATAAACCTTTCGAACGAGGCATCAGAAGCCCCAGAAAAAGATAAGAGTACCGAAGAATGCGCGGACAAAACAGGTTGAATGCCTAGGGGTGCTAATGGATTGTTTTGTTCTTCGGTTTGCCTACCTCCAAGATGCTTCTGTTTTCTCAGCACTGTTTCGCCGTAAAGTCCGACCACCCGCAATACACGGTGCTGCAGGGAAAAGTACTAGAATGACATAACTTGTCCAAAAATCCCATTCCATCCCTGGCTTGGTCCTTACGTGAAGAAGTATTGTCAAATTCAAACCAATAACTAATAACTTTTTAACGAGTGTGCCATACACTTTTTATTTGAAATAAATGGTGTGTTCCACAGTTTTTTTTTTTTCCAGTACGTTTTTGTCCAAATTTTATGGTTCATCGGTTATACAAAATTCCTTCCAAATGAAGGACTTCATAGGCTATTCCCCCAAAATTAAAGACCTATCCTTGTATGCTATTTGCCAAGTATATATGGTATTTCAGTCAACACCATTAATCATTTTAAGAAAATAAAAAAACAACAAAAGTATTTACATAAAAGAAATACTTTGGGGCGGGGGATTTTCTTAAATTCTCAAGCTGCACCCTTGGAAGATTAAATGCCATATGTTCAGGATATTTTTATGGCAAATGAAATGTATATTTTGAATTTTCTGGCTATAGCCCACATAGTCCTATTTACTCTTGATGACTTTTGCATAACTTAAACCGTAAGAGATAAACCAAATTTTACTATTATTTATATATATATTTGTGGAGTGAATCATGTCCTAGTTATTTGTGAGAGTTTTGCAATACTTGCATTATTCACAAATGGAGGATCGTTATTCATTTTGTTGTATCTTAGCCGCGCAAAGAGAACGGAATTTCTAAGTTTTAAACGATTTGACTATCGCACAAAGTCTACAGTATTCCCATATTCCCCTTGCACCTACAAAAAATAAGCAATAGGATACTCTCTGCAAATGTTTATCTCAACTAACACGAAGAAGATAGAGGAATAAAAGTTTTTAAGAATAGCTAGTATAAGAATAGGGAAAGTCATGTGAGTGCAACACATCAGATTTTGTCTCTCCGTTCGTTTGAAATTTCAATTTTGTATGAATCATCCTGTATATTAGACTTTTATTGTTCTTTTTGGTAGATTTGACAGGTTTAATTTGAGAAGTCACCCCTGTAGACACCTACGAAGGTATTTTCTTGTATTGTGAAGATGCTTGTTTGAAAGGCCTGCATAAAGATGGAATGTTTCAGGTATGGACAGCTGAGCGGTATGGTGGAGCCCATTTTCGGGGTCCTCGGAGCGGCCGCCGTTTCGCTATCTCAGCCAATTCTGCCCTATGCCCTTGCCTTCGCCGCCGGCGCCATGATCTATGTCGTCGTAGATGATATTGTTCCAGAGGGAAATAGCAGGTAATGTATCTTCTCATCTGTGATTTTGTTATATTCTCTGTAAGTCTTTGTGATTAACTGTGTTTCGACTTGACACACTTGCATCGACTACCTCGATCTCTGTTATCCAGTGGTGGCCAGCATCTCGTCATCTTGTCGCTTTACCCCACCTTCTTCGTTTTGTGTTTGAAGCATTTCCCCTTCATGGTCCCATGATTTCGTCGTAGCTCGGGAAACAGTAGTTGGAGTTATATCTTCCTTTCGCATAAGGTTGGGCACCATTGTTATCACTTGATTTATATTTATCACCAGTTGGGTTTGACTATAATACATGGAAAAACAATGTGCAGGGAATTGTGGAGTAGAAAGTCTGTACAAAACTGAATATTTCCTGCACAGAAGCATGGTGTCGAAGATGCGGCATAAGAACATAACTCTGAATGAGCTTAGTTGAAGTCTGATTTTATGGAACTTCTTTATTTGCCAGTCAAAATGATGTACTAGTGTGTACGTACTGTCTCAACTAATAGATACTGGTACATAATGAGAATAACATCCAGTAGGCTTCGTGTCAGACACATCTAGTGACAGTGACCAAAGTCACTCACTTGAAACCTCTGTGACTCACTAATTTGTAAAGAAGGCTCGCACTATCTCGTCCAATCCGTTGCGAGCTGCATTTATAACCTACACCGTGAGCTAATGAGTTCCTTCTTAACTGAGTCGCTAGAATTCCTAATTGCCGTAGCTACACTGACTTCTAATTGCTTTGCATCAACACATAATTTCCCTTGTTAATTAAGTTCCCACTGGCAGAATTGTAGGTCGTGCTTCTTACACTAAGCATTAATTTACAGGGTGTTAGGGGTATAAGTGCAGATAATTTGATAATTGGTACCTTAATGTGTACCTATTTACTTCAGTGTGTTGTTTTTTCTCTTCGTGGAAGTTTTCCCACGAACACACTACGTAGTTTACTACCTGATGTTTTCTGCATGGTTGTAACTGTAACGATATGCCTGTCACTACAGACCATCCGTTTTGCTTCCAGGGGTTCACACTTCATTAGGTATAATGAAAAATTTGAAGGCTCATTTAATGTGGACTCCAATATACATTCACAAAATAATCGTTGTGAACTAGTTAAAATATAATTCACTAATAACTGAAGTGAGAAAAAATTACCTTTGAGGAGAAAAAACAGCTTTTGCTCTTGTAAACTCAACCGTTATGCTAAAACCTGCAGACTCACACAGGCACTAAACCACGGTACAAAGCAACATGTACTCTTGGGAGGACTCGCTAGGTGGCAGCAATTCTCAGATTTATAGAGATCGGTCCAAGGTGCACTATGGTTTAGATACAATATCTCCCATACATGGGTTGCCGGTTGAGGTAGTTTGGAATCATTAACCTTGTAGAAAGCATTCGAACCGTTAAGACCCATTCACATAGAAAAGTTATCGCAAACGCAACGCGAAAATTAAAGCTTGTTGCCAGGTTAATAAATGAGGCCATTCGCAATGGCTTTCGTTAATTTCAACATGAACATTATCGCTAGAGGCTTACGTCAAACCTTGCAAACTCCAGGTTTTGATGTTTGCGTTAACGTGTTTAAACGAGAGAGAGAGAGAGACTTATCGCACTCCACAGGAGCAGAAAAGCAGGAATATGGAGTTATTTGATGGAAATTGATTTTATTTTAAAATCGTCGTTGTCTTTATGACAAAAAGCATAAAAAGCTGTACTTGTGTTATACAAAATTGCGGATAGCAAAGTGACAATTTCGTCAAATTGTGCTGGGTTCAATCTCTAGTAATGCTGGAATTGTGTTGGGTCATTGTCTAGTATTTCCTTGAACAATCCTTCTCTGCTTCAATGGATGAACCCACCATCGTCGTCTACGTCTAGATTTATTTTATTTCAAATAGGTTAGATTGGATTGCATTCAGCAAGTTCACAAGTAGCCATGGAGTCCGATGAGCATTGAACATGTCAATTGATACAAACATGTTAATAAATATACAGAATAGCACATAAAGCTCTTATATACAGACACAAAAAGAAACATACAACAAAAAGGGATAATGGAGTAACACGATCAAATCTTCCCTGTTGTTATTATAAGACTAACATGATGTAGGTATATTTACAGATACAAATTTAATTTTGTTTTAAACTTTCACTAGGCTTTTCCAGCCACGTCCTACTGTTCTTTTATAATATAATTAGTAATGAATGACATCTTTTGTTAGATTGTTCTATACATATACATTTAAGTATATTTCACACAGGCATCAAATGTAATTAACAATAATTTGTCACTAAAGAAGCTAGAGATCACTTACAAAGCTACCTAAGCATTAACAGGATAGTTTGTCATAAAGATTGTCACAGATAATCGTATACAGAGTAAAATAAGCTAGAAATTAATTACATAGGCATTTACAACACTAGACCACATAGACAGGATAATGCAATTTGTAGTAGTTTAAATTGCACTGCAGCATCTTCGTCAATCGTTTGCAGCCTCCATTTTTAATGATTTGCACACTAATTTATGTTAGCGTTAATGTCATTGTGAATTGCAAAGCGAATTCATCTTCATATCATACGTTCAGGTCCTCGCGTTTCTATGTTAATGGGCCCTTATGGCATTAAATTAAGCAATGAATCTGTTGGATTTGCAATTGCATATTTAAAAGATATAAGGACACAAACTAAAAGCAAAACTGCTGAAACCCAAATATTTCCATCAGCGTGCAAGACAACTGTAGCTGTGGGCCGAAGTAAAGTTTTTATAAACCTTCCTTAAACAGTGCCTCCCTGTTGTGAAACAAGCAATTCCAAGAGAGTGATACATTACTCACAATGTCACTCAAGGTGAGTTATCTCTATGCCAACTCGCGCATCTGAGCGAAACACGAGAGCAACACTGCATTTTTTTTTTTTTTTTTTTTTTTTTTTTTTTTTTTTTTTTTTTAGAAAATCAAACAAGGACCAGTTTGTAAAAGTTTAAATAATTTTATTGTAGTCCCCTTTAACATCAGTGCATTTTTGCATTCGATGAAACCAACCCTAAAAAGCAATGATGTCACTGTTGCTGAGGCATTTCAGAAACCAGGTTTTTTCCTAATGTTCCGCTGTTTCATATGATGATGAAAAAAGGTTGCACTCATTTTATATTTAATTTTTGGAAAGAATAAGAAATCACAAGATGCTAGGTCTGGGCTCTATGGTGCTGAGTTTAGGGCATCCAGATACTCAGTTGTTAGTTTTGCTGTATCCTATGATGTATGAGTGGAATAGCACCAAATGGATTTGGGGAGACCACGTAGCCAGAATGCACCAGCATAGGTGGGCATATGCGACAATGGTATGGAACTCAAGACGAGGGAAAAGGAACATAGGACACCCGGGACAGAAATGGCTGCAGTGATGGGTGTGCAGTGGATGAGAATGGCGAGAGATAAAGTGAAGAGGAAAGAAATGTGGGAGAGGATAAAAGCATAGTGATCGATAGTGCATTGGGAAGTGTGGAACGAAGTGATTTTAACTCACAAAGACTTGCTCACTCGGCGATTACCATTGAGATAGATGGTAGGAGGCCCTTGCCCAACAGGGATCTAACGGGCTTGTTTATTTATTTTATGATGTATTGTAATGTAAAATTATTTTTCTTTTTGGAAGTTTTTCAGATACTATTTCAGTCATTTGTGTACAATTCGGTAGTAATGGTAAATGCTATACTTGAACTATGGCCCATTCTAGAAAAAATAAATCTAGGAACCATGATCTTACCAGCAGTGTGAATTTGGCGGACTTTGTAGGCTTAGGTTCTATTCGAAAGACCCGCCGGGCCAAATTACTTGTTTTCAAGATCATAACAATAAATCCAAGATTTACCACGATTTACCACAAGTAATGAAGTTACAAACCAAATTTGAAATGCCGCCTTGGAATGTTTCCAGAGTTTTTCTGCACAAATCAATGCATTGTTTATGTGGCATTCGTCGACAGCAAAATGTTTTCTCACGTTGATGTAAAATATTTTGGTTTTGACTCATACCAATGCCCAATGGCACCCAAATCTCGACCTTCTTCAAGCCTTGCTCGAATAGCGACAATATCTTCATCAGTAACAGCAATTCTTGAGCGACCTTCAACAAATACATCACTGAGAAAAAAAAATATCTCTTTTGAATTCGGTGTAACAATTATAAATTGTTGCCTTACATGTCGCTTCATCACCAAATGCACTTCTAAACCCATCTTCATGTTGTTTAATGACTATTTTAAATTCGCCGGAAATGTGGTGTAGTCAAATTAACTTTTGCGTGAACAAAAATCTCTAAATTATGATAATTAAGAAACTATTAAGAGTAAATCGAACAAATTACCCGGCAATCAACCCACGAAACTTAGAAAGCAGCTGTCAAATTTCAAAACATGGCATTCCAAAATTTTTCAGTGGCGGCCTGGTATGTGATAAAATTTTATCTTGCAAGCGTATTACAACAAACGATCGTGATTTGTGGATATCTTAAGGAGGCCATTGTAATTCTTTGAGGTATAGTTCAAGATGTACTTTGATTGCAAGATGCTCAGAGTAAATCAAATGTGCTGGAAAGTGTTATTGCGATTTTACAACCCTAATGCACCTTCCATCTGTCAGTGCCGAATATGTATAAGTGTGGCAATATGAATGACCTCGAACGCTTTGTGAAACATTTAATTTGATTTTTGTGACGAGATTCGGTCAAGGGTTGCACTTTGACCCAGCAAGCGATACGGCGACATTGGCCTCACGCTTGTCAGCAGGAAGGCAATTTTTTATCATTTATTTTGTGTATTGTTTATGTTACAGCAGCTGTAATAAAACTGAACCGAATGAAACAATCAAGTATTCGGGATACATGGTTTATTATCGTCTTACTTTATAAAGTATACAAGTGTTAGGAGTATGAGTGCAGGGACTTTAACGGCGGCTTCTTGACTTTAAGCTGAAACTTAACTTCATCTACTCCTTTCCTTTCTAGGGTATGGTTGCATAAATAAAAAAATAAAACTGGTTGATGTTTCGTCGTCAGTGTCACCATTCCTGTATCTTTTACTTCTGCAATTAGCATAGAAAGGCAGAGCTTTAAAAGATAAGTTATTTGTATCGTTTCCATTTGTTGCCAAAATGAGTCTTGAACCACAAAATTATATTAAATAATTGAATTCCAGCGTGTCTTTTGGAAGAAATTCTGGACATACTTCTGGCAAGCTTGCAAAACGAATGGTCAGGAATATTTAAACTAAAAACTACCTGCTCAGGTCTTGTGAATACTGCTTGGAAAGCTTGAAAGAATGTCATCTTTCCTCTCGTTACTTGCAGTAACTAAAAACAAACCCAGATACATGGCAAAACCAGTTTTCTAGGGCTGGCGTGCTTTGGACTTCTCACTCGTCGTAGAAGTGAACGCATGCTTGACGACAGTAGCCCCATTAGTAAACAAAACGTTTGCTTCTTCACTCCTATTCTGTTGCCAGACTGAAGATAAATTATTCAGTAATGTTCAGTTATGTCCCAAAGGAGATAAATTCGCTATTGGTCGTTTTATTCGTCATATTTGAATCTACCATAACGCGAAATCTGCGCACTTATACCTCTAACACCCCTATGCATTCGCGAGCAGAAAATCCTCCCTTATACCCCATTTATGCATGGAAAAAGAGTAGTGCGATCTGCGACGCGGCAGTCGCGTTATAATGTATTCGTATGGGCGCAGAAACATGTATAGTCTTTCAAATCGCACGTCACATGCTACAATTGCATGGTCTCAGCAAAACTAGGTCTGTTTAAGGGGTCGAAGCTAACCAAACTTCACTTAGCATACATTAGGAATTTAGTATCGAACTCTTTAGAATGTTTCAAAGGTAACCAAAAGGGATCAGTCAATTAATCAACTAATAATTAACACGCTTTATTCAAGTTAAAATACATCTCATATCGGCAATGACCTGAGGGTTAAGTCCACTCTATTCGAATGCTCAACCACTAAGAAAGAGAACTAACCTCTACCTAATCGTTAAGTTCAAAGAACTGCTTCCCCTTCTCCCTCATACTGCTATACAGTCAATCTAGGGAATAGTAAAGCCAAAATACCATATTTGTTTCACCTGGTTCCAATTTATCTAACGTATTACGGCTAGCCAACGTCCAAATTCGAAAGAGTCAACATTTTGTAAATGCAGATCTATTGCAATTTTGGATTCCTGTGATGCTTTAATTATTGGGGAGAATTAAATTGTGGATTAAAGAAATTATAATAAATCATGCACATAAATGAAATCAGTGTAAGATGCAAAAAGCCAGGGTTACAGATAGTACAGAGAAATAGATCATTAGCAATTCATGTTGAGAGAAATCATTAGTAAACAACCAGGTAGGGAACGTTAGCCGTAGGATTCTGGGCAAACTCGCTATAACGCTTAACTAGCTTGGTCGAGTCACGTAGGCAATAATTCGGAGAATCAGGGAAGGCAAAAATTAAAGGTCGGTGATGCATGTTTACAGGTTTCAGATGCAAAATGAGTGATTTATGATTGGTCCACGTATTCATAAACGTTTCATGTAGGTGTTTAGATTGAGGAGCCACGAATTCAAACCAGTCAGACACTTGCTCGTGAATTTCAACACGGATCAAACGTACTTAGCTGGTGGTTACCTTGCCTTATGTTCCACTTTGCATACGGGAACAAAAATTGTCTCACCAGAGGGACAGTTTCACCTGTAGTTGTACCGAGCATTATTCCACTACTAATAGCATACGCCTTTCCTAGACGAATCAACGCCCAATGGGGCTGAGCGAGACAGGATCAGTGGTCAGAACGCTAAAACTCCAAGTTTATTTTCCCAACTAGAGAGACCTCTAGCGGTTGTATGTCACGGTCGCCTTGAATATCTTTGATGAACAATCTAATATTCACAACATAGATCGAATATGCCGTGCTGGGAACGAGAACGGAAAGTTAAAACTTGACCAAGTATTCTTTTCCGTTCCCAGAATCCGAGAAAGCTTCCCATTTATTGTGAACACTCCCATTATAATAAATGTATTCTGTTTGTCGCTGTCTTTCTGGTTACATTAGTGCTACAGCTCCGTTTTTTCTGTTTAATTCCGTTGTTCACGGTGTGTGTTGT
Source organism: Tenodera sinensis (assembly GCA_030765045.1). NCBI lineage: Eukaryota > Metazoa > Arthropoda > Insecta > Mantodea > Mantidae > Tenodera > Tenodera sinensis. Next base: position 41,997,408 of record CM060974.1, read on the forward strand.
GCTCGTAAGTCAGGATAACGCTCTACGCTGAGCGACTGTTGCTAAATAAAAAGGAAGATAGAAGCAAAACTTTGACGAGTTAATATTCTAGCTATAGCATGCCTGGGGAACAGTACTCCCAAGGTGGCAAGTCATTCACTTACTTCCCTTTCCTTCGTGACTGCCAAAGCGGAAAATGGGTTCCACCTAATGCGTGTGTATGTATGTGTGCTAGTAGATACTCCAGGTAAGGAGGGGAGGGACTACTCTGTTCACATCTTCGGAGTACTCTTCCCCAGTCCTGGGCCATAGCTAATGAACGGATGTTGTATGCTAAATAATGCCCCGGATAATTTTTTTCTGTGTTTAACCTTTTTTAATTGCGTATGTCTTACTGGGCGCAATGAGTAGACAAACGGTTGAAATGAATACTTCAATGGGCCTGTGGTGTCTAGAGCCTAGAGTTATTCGACGTTTGTCATTTCAGGACACGGAAAAAAGCGTTATCTAGGTAACTCACCCCAACCAAGATTCGAACTCGAGATCCCTTGAAGTAAGACAGGCACTTCACTCTCACAATATAGAGGTGGGCTAGTTAAATTGTACACAGTATTACCTAACGTTGTTGAATATGATGTAAATAGCTCTTCAAAGAGTGGAAACCACCGTGAATCGAAACAAAGGCTAGGATCAGTCAATAGATAATCTGTGTAATCGAACAGAGCATGATACCATTCTTGCCCGTAATGGTGGCCGATCCCAGTGTATTGAATTGAAAGACAATTCAGAGAGAGTCTGCTCTTGCCTACCCTATAACATGGTACTTGTTTGAAATGTTTTCTATTTAAAAATGTGTTTGATTACAGCGCATTGACAAATCACATGACAGAGTTGATTGAGCCAACACAATTCCCTCATGAACGAGTGCCCCACTGTCTTCATATTTTAGGAAAGTAATCCAGGAAGTTACGACCGTTTGGCTTTAATGAACTTATGGAGAAAGCATTTTAACAAAAAATGTCACGAAATTGAAGCTTACTGCTTAAGGATTCGATTTATCTGCCCTCGAGCTTTAGAATTCTCATGTTGTATTTTACTGCAGCCAGTCCATTAACCCAAGATGTTCTATACTCTGTTCATCAAGAGATTAGAGGAGATATAAACAAAGCACCGGTTTGTATCACTCCGCGGCCACGTACTTCCACAATGACGCAACACGGTTACCTACCGCTACGCGTAGGTATAATATGCATTTTACACCACTAAAAGGATATATTTACTTGATCCAAATAACATATAGCACGTGCAAATTAACTGCTACTTACGTGTTCTCTGTCCACAATAACACTTTTTCATTTCCTGCTCACAATCTCGAAACCAATCTCCAGAAGCAGCTTGTGGAGGGAACTTCGTTATAAATCTGGAAGATTTAACTGCCAACAGCACTTTGTTTAAGGTGGAGATTCATTGTTAACAAAGAACTGGTGAAATTTTCGACGGATTGCAGATCTCACACTCACAAATTCGTCGCAAACTACATCCACCATTTATCTGGCATGTGGTCGCTTTTTGCCAGGATCTTCACCAACTGACGATTTTTCGTTATGTGTACTGTAAATACTTGCAACTGACACACCGGTAAACTTGGATGTTAAATTCATTACGTCTTCGATAGCTAGTTCGGGATATTTCTCGCAGATCTTCACCAACTGACGATTTTTCGTTATGTGTACTGTAAATACTTGCAACTGACACACCGGTAAACTTGGATGTTAAATTCATTACGTCTTCGATAGCTAGTTCGGGATATTTCTCGCAGATCTTCACCAACTGACGATTTTTCGTTATGTGTACTGTAAATACTTGCAACTGACACACCGGTAAACTTGGATGTTAAATTCATTACGTCTTCGATAGCTAGTTCGGGATATTTCTCGCAGATCTTCACCAACTGACGATTTTTCGTTATGTGTACTGTAAATACTTGCAACTGACACACCGGTAAACTTGGATGTTAAATTCATTACGTCTTCGATAGCTAGTTCGGGATATTTCTCGCAGATCTTCACCAACTGACGATTTTTCGTTATGTGTACTGTAAATACTTGCAACTGACACACCGGTAAACTTGGATGTTAAATTCATTACGTCTTCGATAGCTAGTTCGGGATATTTCTCGCAGATCTTCACCAACTGACGATTTTTCGTTATGTGTACTGTAAATACTTGCAACTGACACACCGGTAAACTTGGATGTTAAATTCATTACGTCTTCGATAGCTAGTTCGGGATATTTCTCGCAGAACTTGTTAAATACGTTCAATATTGTTGTCTTTTAACCACTTCAAAACGGGTTTCCGCGCTTATGTTGTACAACACTCACTTGTTCCTTGTTACTTTCATACTGAATAATGCGCGCGCAGAATGAATTAGGTTAGTTACAGATTCACTTAACTGCGTATTCTTGCACTTTAACTATGCTTAGTACACTTAGTTCATGCTTTAGCAAACATTAAGTGACATTTCAGACCTCAGTAACAGTATTTCTTCAAGGGACTATTTAGACGGCGAAAGCGTCAAGAGGGCGCGCTGTGGTCAAAGCGCACGTGGCTTTGTTTACGTCTCCTCTAATCTCTAGATGAACAGACTATACACAGTTTCATCAAGCAAAGAAGGGGAAGTGTTTAGAAGGAAATTTATAAACCTATTTAAGGTTACAGTTTCGTTCACTTGATTCTACAAATAATCCGTGTTGAGTGACGAACGTCTGGTCGAGTAAATGCACATTTGCTTGTCCATTGTTGAACACTGTCTCACATGTCTGTATCATACAGTTCATTTTGAACAATCACAGAATACAGAATAAAAACTTGTTTCGACTGGCACTCAAATATCACTCAGGAAATATGTGGAGAATCTGCTCAGCAAGAACACCATACAGTCGTTGCTTCCTGGGTTGCCCTTGTAGTGAGTACTGCAAGTTATTCAGGCCCATTTCTTTTGTTTCAGTGGAAATGGAAAACTCGCCACATGGGGTTTTATCTGGGGCTTCATCGTCATGATGGTACTCGATGTCGGTCTGGGCTGAGCATCCTAATCAAAGACTTACTGAGATCGATATCAGGATCTCTCAAGCTTTGAAGAACATCCCGTTTCTTCAGAAGATTACCTCAAACCAAAGCACACACAAGTTGATTCGCCGATCTCTTACTTCTAGACAATACAAGATTGATGACGTCAGAGTGGGCCAGTTACGATTCCAGACAAATTATAGATTGTGTTTTTTATGTGAGATTAGTGTACGTTTGGTCAGAATGTCAGTTTTGAATCTTTTTATTTGTTGGTGAATGAAGAATTTTGTGTAGTTTTTGTGTCAGTGTTTTGTAATTGTCATTTTTAGTTAGCAAAATGTGTTTATAGTTGCTCTTCATTTCCACAGTGATACTGGAAGCAGTCTTGTCAATGGCGGTATCCATCATGATTAAGAAACTAACAGAAAATTGCGATAGAAGCTCAATGTCTTGCAATATATTACAGCAGTATTTCTATTTTACTACTATAACAAAACCTGTGTTCAACTGAACACGACGGTCACATGGAGAATTTTCCATCTTCGAGGATTTCCATCCTGTTTTCATGGTAGTTCAAGAAATACTCTCGACTAAACATTTAGTACAACAGATATTCAAATTTAGTGTCTAGCAAAACGTTTGTGCCATTTGATCACTAGAGAGAGGCAAAATATGAAAAACATCTTTTTTTCTCTTTAGAATATTGCGAAATTCTATATATGTTAAAGCAAAATATGTTTTATACTTAAGGGGTTTGGAGCAAATTTATTTCAGCAGTTTAAAAATAGGCTTAGTAGATGTTTGTCATATTTAATAATAGTGGGACAAGACAAAATCAGTCAATTATTTCTTCTGGCACCTTATGTTTCTTCCAAACTTTTGCACAGATGCAGTTTTCTTCTTGCTAACACAGTCTACAATCTTTCGTGCTATCATAACCCACAACTGTTTACTTCTCGTATCCTTATCCTTGATTCAGTCCCTTCAGTGCCTTTCTTCACTTTTTCTGTCTCTCATACACTAACTGACGATGCAGTCACTCGACGCTAGTTAAATCTGCTTTACTTTTAGGCGATGTAACACACACACACACACACACACACACACACACACACACACACACACACACACATACACACAGCTGTCTTGCACTCACTAACACACTGACCGACTCAGGTCTGTAATTCCAACTCTGTCTCTGCCGTTTCCTCGCCTCCTTATGTAGCGGGGATGACGTGAAATGGACCTTTCGCGAACTTCTTCAAACACGCCAGCGATGACAGCCAGATCATCCTCAAAGGCTCGGTTATTAGCTATGTATATACAAACAGTCGCACGAGGCAGCCTGGCCTTGGGTGCCTTTGTTTGCTCGCCGTCCTGGTATATGGTGTGAATTAGCTTAGCCCCGACCGTCCTATGTTGTGCTCCACGCCCGGCGTCACCATAAATATTAAAGGAAATACAACAAAGTATATACATTTTACAGATTTCAATCATTGCGAAGACCTTAAAGACCCTGTTAATTTAATGCATTTTAAGATGAAAATGATTTTAATATAAGATCGGTGTGTCCGTGCGTCTACACTCAAAGCTAAACGTTTCGGCATTAATTTCACCTAACGGCATAGATTCCTTTCCATTAGGGCTATGCATTGGAGTGTCCTGCATAGTGACATCAGTCTATGCTCGTTAGTTCATTGTTGGTGTCGTATATTGGTTTCACATAATTATAAAAGCTATTAATTTCTCAAGTCATATCAATTTGAACCCAAGAAAGGTATATTAGGAAGACCAGAGAAGAAAATATTGGAACCCCAGACTGGTGTAGTTGCGGTGAATCCTTTGGTCAACAACTCATCATTGGTGTTTCTGCTGTTGTGAAAGTGTCAATCAGAGACGCGAAGGGAAATGCATTACATAATTCCTTTCATTCTGTTGTGCTAAACAGAGACACATTGAACATTGCTAGGCACATTATTATGGCAAGAACAGAATCCAGTTTTGAAAGAGAAGAGTTACGAGGAATTAACAGTAGAAATATGCGATGTGTAAACAATTCGCCTAGTGGATTAATTCCTGCAAGCACTTTGGAAAAGCGAACAGAAAAGTTTTGCTTTCATGTGTAACATGAGCCTAACAAAAGGTAATTTTCAAGCTGCTGAAGGATTGCTCTTGGATACCGCTATGGGTAGTAATTTCAGTCATCTGGAATGAAACAAACTATAGAACTTCGGATAGGCTCGAAATTATACAAATTTATGCTATTCAGCTACGTTCAATCTGCTTGGTGATCTAACTCGATTTGGAATCCTATGAACACTTGTACCTAAATCTAGATTTATGGTTTTTAAGCACCCCAAAACACAGCTACTCACTTCTGACAGATTGGTACGAGACTAGGGATGTATGACGTTACTGCATTGGAAGCATGGCTAACGAGAAGGACAGGCTACGGCGCGAACTGCAGTGACGTAATTCTCCTGGTCCATTCATAGCCCAATGAAGTAAAACCACAATCGCCAAATACATCCATACTCTACACAACGAAAAAATTGCTCATTGAATTCATACAGAAGATACAGTTTTATCATGATGGTATAGTGTTAGCCATGTATCAGACTACCACTACTGCGTAACTCCGATTCGCGCCGTAGTCTGTGTTTCTCGTTAGTCAGGATTGGAAGCCTCAACAATTATTCTTGCAAGGAGGAAGCGTCGTAGAAAGAAGTTTCCACGCCTGATTTATTAAACAAGATCTTCATTGTGAGTCACTTTGAATGAGGTCAGAAGTACAGCATATCCATTAAATGTGGAAACAACTGCTACTAGAAGCAAGAGCCGAAAACAACGTAACGTATTACTCTGTGAGCTAGCGAAGCATTGCCTTGCAAGTGTATGCAGATGCAAGGTCAAGGTGTAGTCTATCGCAAGTGTTTTATTTCTTCTCGCAGTGAGCTGCAGACGTGGAGAGATGGTGTTCTTTAGTGTTCATATTATGCTTGTAGCTTGTGCTCCAGTGAGGCGGTTTTCATGGCCAAGCTGTACCTACCTGCAGTTGTTTACATGCGCGAGCGATAACAGTCAAGTCCATGTGCACTATACCTATGGAAAAACGCACACACCTCCGGCCTTTACTAATTATAGTATACCACTAAAAGCATTAGTTCATGAAAATAAAAACTATTTAAGAATAGAGTCCGTTTAATTTCACATGGAGAAAATAGCTATGTTCTCTCAACTGTGTCTGATTTGTTGGAGGCTTGCACTTTCTAAATGTGTTTCATGGACTGTTCCAATCATGTGCATAACAATTGCAAATGTCAACCAATGACAGCCTTCATTCGCGAAAAATTTATCAAATTTCATTATCACTTCCTCTGCTTTTCTGATGTGATATGCTGATAGGCCTAGTAGTGGTTAAAATCAATAAACTGCGTGCGCAAGCACGAAACTAGGTCAGTGATACTTAATCTTGTAGCTCGTGCCAATGGACGCTAATGTATATCTGCTTTATTTTTCTTTCAAGAGCTAATTACAAAACAGCATTTCATAGGCTGTATCATTCTTTAATTCATGAAATGGTCTTAATGAATGCAACTCGTTATAGTTAAATTCTCTGGATAAATTCTTTCGTTACCTCGTGATCATTACGAAAATTGCCCGAATAAGATATTTGGAAAGCCGGTTCATTGCTAACGGAAATTATTTTAAAAACGGAAAATCGTAATTCTTATAGAATATGGAGATTTTACTAACAATTCGACGAATCCCACTTCTGACACCATTGTGCACTTTTTTTCCCTCGTTAACACAGTGTAACGGTCTATTCTACTCAGTTTTTACTTTTCATAACCTTGCTCAGGCCTTTTAGTGTCTTTCTTCACATCCCCTGTGTCTCATACCCTAATTACGACGTTACAGTCACTCGCAGTGGATCTTACGATATACCAACATGACGACACACACGCACAGCGTCTTGCACTCACCGAACACTGACCGACCATGTCCGTAACTCAATTCTAAAAACTCACTCCTCTGTTCTCTCTGTCCTGCCTAATATACTTTCTCGAGTTCCATGCAAGAGGCATCGGAAATGACTCAGCAAGAAGTCTCGTGAGCGTTCTAGATGCCCCTTTTGTTTCTGCCGCCTCGGTTGTTGACAGCCACGTACACACAGCAGTCCCGCGAGGCAGCCCGTCCCTGCACGTCTTTGCCCGCTCGCCGGCACGGCATGTGGTGTGAAGCAGCTTGTCCATCCTTTGTTGAGCACCGAGCACGACGTGACAATATTATTAGATATGAAATGCTTTGTTAGTATGTATAATTAATTATACACGCTGTACAACGAAAACATAAGCACGGTTTGGAATAAGATATTTCATATTTTGCCTGTCTCTTGTACTGACGAGAGCTAAGCATCTTTTAGTTTACCTGTTGATTTTGGTACCAACCCTTCTTGCTTTTCCTGCTTGGAGTGGTTTGAATAATTGGACGGTCTGCTTTCAGTAGTGAAATTTTGATGGAGCAACTGAAAAAAACTGTGTATGGACATATACAAAAGCATTGCTTTTCCTTGTGGGAGGTGCTTGGAATGCAGGCATCTGCTCATGGCCAGTTTGAGATTGCAAGATGCCAACAAAAGAACCACGTTCTTTATATCGGATAAAAGATTCGCAAGGAACCATATGCATTTATAGAGGCGTGCTCTAGCCCAATACTTGCATTTTATCATTTAATTTGTCCATATTTTCATAGGCCCTTCGTATTCATGAATGGCATCAGGCTTTGAAGAGTGATTTAGGACTAGATAAACTAAACACGCACAAAATAAACAGTTCACATCTAAACATCACTGCTCGCACAGACGATAGGAATGGTTTGGGCGCCACTGTTTTGTTGACAACCTAACATCGACAAGGCTTTGGGATCCAAGAGGACTGAGGCGATACTGTTGCACGCCTCAGCCTCCATCTCACTAGTAAGGTTTTCTTAACCTGATGTCCCGTAACTGTTTAGTTCCTCTTCCATAGCGTTGCCAACAAATATGTTACTGTGACGTGAATTGTAAACTATAACCCCCCTGCTCTGATGACAAGCCAGGATCATCTGTAATTTACTGAGTTATCGTATCTCAGTGACCTTTGAGCACCTAGAGTTACTAAGGTTTGAATTTAGTGTAGCTTTTAAGAATTATTATGTCTTCCCTGCATCTGTGCCAGTAAATTTCCATTTTATTCAGACAATAACCAGTCAGTGATTCCATTTTCATGGTAGTAAAGTTAGTCATCTCCGTCTGGCATTGTTCTGTTCAAACAAGGAAAGCCTCAAACTCTTTATGCTGAAACTTTCTAGAAATTCCTGAGGAAGCCATTAGGACCAGAAGGTGAAAGCAGTTAATGCAAAGTTGCAAGCAGTTCGCAGTGTAAATGGCATACACTGCTTTAAATAAATTTGAACAAAAATAAAAGCTTTATTTCCTTTCTTTGCTTCTTTAACTACAATACTAACAGCGCTCGCCGCCGTTTATTTTCGTGAGACCACCCCATCCTTTACCACACTTGATAACACTGCAGTAAGAATTCCAAATCTTGACAATTAATGTTTATTGTTGAGCTACAAATTCAACTTTAAGGCAGCGTCTAGGGCATCAGTTCTATAATACGATATCAGGTTTCAAAACAGTTTCAACAGAAAATAAATTGGACTTGATGGGATTAAAGTGAGCAGAGCTGTACCACTGGGTTAAATACTGTTATTGGATGCAAGCTTAACAAATCAAGCACACACTTTAGGGGAGACCAGTATGTAGTACAACCCTGTGTGCTCCAAAAAATAGGGGGAGTGTTTATATTGAACTACTAATTTAGTTCCGAGTTTGTCTGGATGCGACAAAACACAAACAAGTTTAAATACAGACGTTTGGTTTATTTTTAACTTCGTATATACGAATTTTATAAAGTAATGGTTTCTGAGAAAAATTCTCGCAGAATTCATAAAACCTAAATCTGTTTAAAACATTGGCTTTGCCATTTAAAAAGTCTGATCCGACTATGAAATGACGTAAAATATCGACTAAATAAAATATAACAAATAGAATTGCTTCTCCCCAAACTTGCAAACTGTTGCTTTCAGAATAATGAGCTGTAAAACTTTTAAGAACGCTGTTTATATTGGCATATACCAGACCACAAAGATGAAGCTTGGCGAGATTCCACCGAGTGCTCTATTTGTGGTTATGGATGGGATGGGCCCAGGTTAAATAATCGGTGGTTGAAGCACCTGGTCAAAGGAAGTTACTGTTCTCACATTTTTAACTACTTTTGCATTCTGAACATTAATTTCCAGATTTACTTGTAATATTCATTATTTTCTTGGGGTGAATAATACCTAAGTAAGATATGCTGGACTTCTAAACAAATGGCATTCTTGATCGAAATTTCCAGACAAGTTTCAACATGAAGAAAGTGATAATTGCCTTGTGAGAATCTCTTTCTGTTTCAAGGAATTTCCTTCTTAGAAATATTCCTAATTCTTATGTTAGAAACATAAATGTACGTATTTTTGCCATAGAAATTCATACTAAAGTCGTGTGTTGTAGATGGTTTCATTAAGGAAACTCCAGGGCTCTAAACATGGTTTGAGGTATAGGAAGACTGATATTACTGGCTGGAGACTATGATTCAGCTTAATAAGCATTTTCAGGAGATGAATGTCATTACTAGGGACAGGTTTTTAATGTAAATGCGTGTTTCCTTTGTGCTGTGAATGTATGCTCTTTTGATAAATGAGATTTCCATCAATTTAAACAATATTTTATTTTGGAAATTAGAGCTGACGCAACGAAATCTTGCCAGTCTGTTGGATACGCAGATGACCGGTCGTAAATGTACCGATACGCCTGTTGCAGGGCGACACTATCCCTATTACGGGTGACAGTATCTAACAACGTCTCGAGGTGTGCATATCGCAGTGAATGAGTAGACAGTGGGAGCGGCAGGTACAATTTGGCATGTGGCCTTCAATCAAGTGGGATAACCCTACTGTATCGGGTAGTACCGAAGTTTAGTGCGGCTCCCATTGGCAAGCTTTCGTTGCGTTGCATCTAATTGACAAGTGTTTGACAAAGTTGGGTTACACGAATATGGCCTTCTATTCAGTATTAAAGATAACGATTGCTTAGTTAAATAATTCGTATTGTTTCCACAATAAATACCCCTATTGTTATAGATATTTAATAAAGAAGTCTTAAAATTTTACGTTACATAAGTGTGATGCAATATTTATGTGGGTATATTTTGGTTTATATCATAGAAGTTTTAAGTGGATGAGATTATTAGAGCATAAAATCCCCGTCCCTAGCTATTACCATGTTTCTAGTCAGCAATACATGGGAATGTACATATGTTGTGTAGTACTTAAGTAGATATAACCTATATACGAAGTTGAACTGTGGGCAAATGCAGCCTAGCGATCTTGTGTCAAGGATAGTGATACGTCAATGTGTTCCTTTTCGTCATCGTTTTCATTCTGACCCAGTCCTTTGTCCTTCAAACTCAACCTTAGAAAGCACCAAATCTATAGTACAGTAGCGCGGAAGGATACCGAATTTTTCTTTTGTTTTTTGTTGTTACATATATTAAAATGTATATTAGGTGCATGAACATGATCATGAAAGACCGTGTAAAGCATATGATGTGACAAATGACAGGTTCAGTTACTTTTTCTGTCACTTTATTTCTCTTCTAAAACTGAATCACAAAACACAGTTCTCGTTTTATTGCTAACACAATTTACAATTCGTGACCTTGTAACTCAAAGCTGTTCTGTCCTCTCGTAATCTTGACACACTTCATTGTCTTCTACTCTCTAACAAACATCTGGCTTCGACGATACACCCACACTCCCTAAAACTTCTTCACTTAAAACTAACTTCAAAAAGTTATTCAACACTTAAAGACTAAAATAACTAAGTCTCGGTCCGTGCAGTCTTACTGTTATAGTTCAGGCGAAGTGTCGGCGAGTTCTCTGGAAAATATATCTTTTCTTAAAACTTCTGGTTAATAAGTCTGACACATGAACCGCTTTTAGAACCGTCTGGAATTACTTTGTGCTTTGTCGCTCTCCATTGTCGTCGGGGCACGAATTTGTGAAGAAGCTAACACCATGTTTCTTTTGAACGGCGGTTGCCGTAGGTGTCCCAATAATTTAACATGTTGTCTTTCAGTATAAAGTATAGGCAATAACATTGAGTAATAACATTTTAAGGACTAGTTAGTGTTAATATTACATTATAGTGGTATTAAAAGTGTTTTAAAATATAACAATTATGGAACATAGTGTATAATGACAGGTCTATAGCATTAACATATCTACAGTTTTAAACCATAATGGTTTTACAAATAATGGTATTTTATAAAGACAGTAGAAAATGTTATCTTAAGATAAAAAGCTAACGTCACAAATAAAAGAAAATTACGACCACATTCACATTTTAATTCTACAAGACTCTAAATCAGAGATACCAACGGAGTATACACGAGGTTTTGTTCATTTTGCCTACCGTCCAAGGAGTTTATATTCTCATAGCACTGCGTCGCCGTAAATTCCGACCACCGGCAATACACGTTGGTTGGAGAATGATACAGCGGGTCACAAATTTGCATCTCTAGTCTAAAGAAGTCGAATATTGCAAAGAAATAATCAGTGCATCCACACTTTCAACATAATATGTAAGACATAACCTCACCACATATTATGTGATGTTGCCAAGTTAGTGCATTGCGAACTGTTTCCTTCCATATGCATTCCTAATATACAATATTACATTTTAAGAAACGGTTACAGTATCATATTAGATTTAAAAGTTGAAATTTTGGCCCTTTTAATGTAGAAATGTTAAATAATGGATTTAATGGCATTTCAGTATAACCAAATTAATTTCATACTATCCAAAAATTCGTTATAACATGTTACTACGTGTGGTGTTAGAAGCTGCTAAATCCACTCTCTATTACTGTGTCATTTTATATTTAAATAATATTCAATATATAACTTATTTCTGGAAGTACATCTATTTTATAACTTACATACATCTTCATGAATCTGCTTAATACATTGTGACAAAAACAGTTACTTTTCTGACACTATACCTTTGAAAAATTTTGCAACAATACAACTCTTATACTGACGTTAACACAGGGTACAATATTTCGTAATATTACAACTCACAGCTGTTTTCTTCTCATAACCCTGACTCAGTCCTTTCACTGCCTTTCTTCACTTTCTTTGTCTCTCATGAAATCACTCTGACGATACAATCACTCAACACTTAATAAAACTTCACTTCGACGTGACGTATCTTTCACAACGACAGTAGCAAACACACACACAGCTGTCTCGCACTCAGTGACACTGACCGACTCATCTCTGCAACCGTAATTCCTGTAACTCGTCTCCTATATGGCGAGGATGACGTAACATGGACCGTTCGCGAATTTCTACAAACACGCCGGCCGCCGGTTGCCTTCCGAAGGTTCCAGAAATCCTTTGTAAAGTGCTCCGCTCATTGTTAGACACGTATACACAATCTCGCGAGACAGCTTGATATTGAGCGGCTTTTCTCGCCGGATTGGTATCTGGTATGAAGAAGCTTGGCCCCGAGCGTGCTTTGCTATGCGCCGCGCCCGGTGTCATAAGACATTTTCTGCTCAGATTTTGTTGCCTTTTTCCCCCTTGTTATTCTGTCTCTTCATGGTAAACTCCTTTCGGGTGACTAGGCGGCCCGGGTTCGATCCCAGGGACCCGCATGTGGTATTCGTGGTGGACGAAGCGGCGTCAGGGCGGGTTTTCTCCAGGTGCTCCGGTTTCCCCCGCCATCGCATTCCACCGGTGCTCCATCTTCATGTATCATCAGTGTCACCGCCTGCGGTGCCGTAGTAGTAAAAGCGGGCGTTAAACACTACAACAACAACAACTCCTTTCGGGTGAGATTCTTAACTGTTACCAATGCTGTCATATGACATCATTATGTATATTCCTTGTTCATGAATCGGAGTTGGAAAGGTTAACCACCAATAATTCAGTACCTTCGGTAGACGTATTTCGATATTTTCTTTAAATTTGTTGATGTCAGCACTTCAAAGAAGCAAAAGACAAATATAAAATATTTTTATTTATACCCCTTTCTAACGCAAATAACAAACCAACACATACGTATGCCAATCACTGTTTATTTTACTTGAGCCCACCCCTTCCTTTATCCCATTTAGTGGTGCTGCAGCAAGAATTTGAACCTAGGTTAACCTTTCACATTGATCAGTGATTTAGCAAATTAAACTACCAAACCAAGATCAGGTTGAGATAAATTTTTAAGGCTATCTCACATATCTATCTTATACCTTCAGTTTCAAGGAACAGTTTCACTCAAAAATAAATCCGAGTGACAAGGGATAAATGAAAACTATCTTGCTTCACAAAAACACCTTTGAATCCATTAACGCAAGTTTTCAGATACGCAAAACCATTTTTATATTTCTGTAGATTATATGTTTCTATATAACTGGGTGAATTAGTTTTATTTTACATCTTCTGCTCCATTTTTCTCAACATCTTGTTCCATTACGAAATGCTACAAGACATTTCCTGCTAATGGTTCAATGACGGAAATGTTCACCCCCACAGACATTTGGCATTTTGCCGGACACCCACATCTTAAAAATCTCTTTACATAACGTCATCACTTTCCTCGACACAAGCTCGTCATGTCAATTATTTCTTAGTCTTGATGCTGAAAACTGTTGTTTCTTGTAAGTCAGCAGTACTTTGTGTTCAATTTTGTAAGGGCATTGTATTAATGTGTGTGTGAGTGTAATAAAACATATTCATTATTTGAAAGCACTAGTTATTGATATCGTTATTCACTGGAAATGAAGAACCACTAATCCTATGAAGTATTTAGATGTTGAGTATTATGTTGTATACAGGGTGGGTCACTTTAACTGTACCACATATATCTATAAAACAAAAACAGGAGTTGGAAAACGACTTTCACAGGCCTTGAAATTGTGTTTTTATATATGCATGCTCTTGAATTGCTGTGGTTCTCGGTGTCCCATTCTATATTGGGCTATTTTGCTCAGAGGTCTCTTTTATCCCGTAAATCTACGACACGGAACACCGGTTTTACTTGCTTTCTGAAGGAAGCCATGGCAAGGATTGCTACGCCGGGTTTGAACCCGCGACCTCGGGAATCGGAGGCAAGCAGATTACTCGTAGGCGTGAAGGATGTGAAGGGTCTCACTAAAGATAATGTAGGCCATTCAAAAATATAAACAGATATATTCAACATAAATTTATCCCGCCTCTGTGGTATGGCGTACATAAAGCATGGATACCGGTCTTAGATAAATTTTCAAACACAACAGTTGTAATAAAACCCCACCTACAACTAGCCAATCACTACCGTAGCCAGCGCAACAATGCCCCGGCCACCCCCACCATATAAATAACCTTAACGGACGTTAACGGTCTTTACTTCCACTGTTTCTCTGCTTCCACATTCAAACTTTGCCCAGTCCAGACAGCGGATCGTGTTACCCTGAAGATGCCAAGCGCAGTACTTGGCGAAACGTTGGTATCTACAGTGCCTTCTAGACCACCTTTTAGAAAAATGAAACCTAAAGCTCAGAGAGAGGCAGGGGTATAAATTACCTCTGAACCATATATTGTTGCTAGTCGGCCTACAAGCCCGGAAGAATTAAACATTTCGAATAGTTAAAGCAACGTGACCTTTTACAGGAAAAGTATAGTAGATATATGTCAATTTCTTCATTGCCGGGGAAAATGGTGTGTATGTAGCACATCGGTTCTATTTATTTCATGTATTGTCAGGGGTCTAGTGCTGCTCCACAGCATTTATTTACAGAAACCTATGATGCATCCGAATATTTTAATTACCTACCTTTTTTTCAGGAGCCACATGCAGCATTTTCCTTCTTCTGACGCCAGAGACTACGAATTCCTTCCCTTTATCCTCAAGTTGTGCCAAGAATCCTTCTCCAACCAAATCCAGATTTCCTCTTCATGAATCCAGTCCTTAAATTGGCAGGTAAGTCTAAATTTAATTTTCGTAGCCCTGTTCTTTTTTCAACAGCGTTGGACAATGATTTCGGAGTGCTCTTCCCATCATTTGAGTGCTTCCATATTAAAGCAGTATGGGTAGACTTCACTGCTAATTAATATTCAGCAATAAATAAATTAAATATATATGCAAGTTCTTTATAAGATATGGCTACCAGTATAATGCTTTTTTTTTTTTTTTTTTTTTTTTTTTTCCCCGAGTGGAGGAAAAATCCATTCTGGACTCCGCTGTGTTGAAGCGTACAGTGGGGAGTGTAGGCTTCGCCACTATGGCACCACATGACTAAAAAACCTGCAACGGATGGGAATGTCGTGGATTTTTAGAGAGGAGTAGGATAAGTTTGTGCGGTTCCGCGTAAGCACCTGCGTTAGTCTGTGTAAGCTGGATGGCTACCACCCGGTGGGTGGGACCAGGCAAAAGTTAAGATCCTAGGCTGCAGCCATGACAGAATACCCAGCATAAGTGTCCCAAGGTGGTGATGGTAAGGCTAGGTAAAGGAGAACTAGGGTTTGTTCCTTCGTCGTCCTTCCTTGAGCGCAAGACACTGGTCGAGGAAGCGCCGGTGCTCTGGAGGCATCACCAAGGGCTTCCCAATCTGATTGCAGCAATTTAAATATCTACACAATAATCATTTAAAGTTTCGTGTAATATTTTGTGTAAAATTTGAAGCTAGCAAAGAGGAAAACATTAACATTTTGGTAGACGAGCAGTAATCATATGGTTCAGGCCCGAGGAAAGGGTTCTACATTCCTGGTAGATACAGAATACATTTTTTAACCAGAAATTGTGTAGATTTGGTAACATGTATCTGAAAAGAAAGAATAAGTTTGGGGGAGATTATTATGCAAATAGCAAACCAGTAAGATAACTTAGGGTTAGAAATTATAGCTCTAACAAATCTTGGAAATAGTGGGGAAGTGTTTTTGGAAAATGTCGGTAATCCGTAATGAAGAAAAGAGCGAAATGTTGAAGGACACAATAGAGAACTGAAAGACAACATATATGTGAAGTGGGAATAAAGAAAGGTAACTTCACCTGTTATGGAAGAAAAATATAACGGTAGGATCCACCATGTTCCATGATCGATGTCAGAGCAGATGTCAAATATTATCTGAACTTCGTTATTTTGTGAGGCCGTGAAAAAGTAATTAATTATTCGTATGTTGGCAATGTAGGAGCTACTAGGATTATCGTTGACAAAGGTATAGATGGTCTTACGAACTTTTGTGTGACATGAAGTGGAATTTCGAATTCTAAGCTTATGCAGTAATTTTTGCCTTGTGCCAAAGTTATCTGTAGCAAGTTTGGTCGAAATTTGTACACTGGTGTGGGATCCTATAAGGAACACACGCACACTCCCACACGCTCTGAGTTATATATTAACCCTTATGTAATTGCGCGTTTTCCTAACGTCGCGTGGGGTGTTCCTGACACCCCAAACAAAAGGGGCTCTAATTTCATATTTGAGCAGCAAATCGTTAATGTAACTATGTTTACCGAATAAATGACTCTTCTGAATGCTACCTCTCCTTATATGCTTGTATTTTTTATATCAATAAAGTATCAAATTACTTTTTTTTAAACCCACACAGATTTCCTATTTGCTTATAAACTTTGGTAAAATTATTTGTTTCTGGTATTCTTTGTTCTGTACTACTGATTTAAGCCATTACACACATCAGTAAACATTTACTCTCCCAACTCACACTAAAGCCTTGTAAATTTAGTCACTGTCATTGGCTGCAATGGGTGCGTTATCATTAACACTTTTCACACACATTTTTCATGTACTTTAGACA
This sequence comes from Tenodera sinensis, assembly GCA_030765045.1. NCBI lineage: Eukaryota > Metazoa > Arthropoda > Insecta > Mantodea > Mantidae > Tenodera > Tenodera sinensis. The sequence continues at coordinate 42,014,396 of CM060974.1, forward strand.
CGTGATTTTCAAACATTGGGCACAGTGCTTTTATGTACCGTATTTTATCGCATAATTCCCCCCCCCCCTTTTTTTTTTCTCGAAAAATTTGCTTGAAAGCACTGGGGAGGGAATTATGCGAGTGTTGCTTCTAGGAATTCAGAAAGGAAGGGAAACCATGCAGTATTATGTAAAAGTTATATAGGTGTACAGTAATGTATGAATGAATTGGATACATACGACGGTTTCATTGGGCCTACATGTATTGTTTCATTGTTTCTTTTCTCTGGTCTCACTTTCGTCACTATCAGCACTATTTTCATTTATATCTGGCTCAGATAACACATCTTCAGGTTCACTATTCCACAACATGTCGTCAGAACCATTAATGGCACAAGAAATGATTTTTTTTTTTTTTTTTTTTTTTTTAAGCTCTTCTGAACTATATGACGACTTGTAATAAACTGACTTAGAAGCACGTCTGCAACTACAAATTTCAATTTTACGATACGTTGTGACAATGGCAGTACGAGTATTTTTGTGGCAAGCACTGCGTCCGTTGTTGTTCGTGACAGGCACCAGGAGTCCAGGAGTCCAGGAGTGAGTACAAGTCGTCTGGGTTAACCCAGGCGGGTGGTAAGGTGGCCACGGTACCTATCCGTTTAAATACGGATTTACCCGTGTGGTGGTATAGGTTGGTATATGTAACAGGCTTTTTTGTCTTTGTATGTCTGATGGTGCAGGGTGGGTTCCTGTGTTGTCACTGGCGGCGGGATCTGTCGGATCTTGGATGTCTAGCCATCCAAGCGACCATTTCCCTACTGCTTACTTCGTCAGCCTTGGCCGGCGAGCAATGCAGTGCCAGTGACAGGAAACCGAGGGGAATAGGTGATAGGTGTGGAGGATGATGAAGGCAAAGCGGTACCTACCAGCCAAGGGCGTCCTTGGGCAGACGGTAGCTCTGTCTCCGCCTAGGGAGGCGATGGTCATATTGCCCCAGGCTGTTCACCAGCTGGTTTGGGTGAGGTATGAGTTTGTCATACATTGTGCGAGTCCTGTCCCGCACTACGTCCACAATGTATGGGATGCCGGAATGAGTGTGAAGGATGTGTGATGGAAACCTACGATCGGTACCGTAGATCATCCTAAGCGCCCTATTCTGCACGGTCTGCAGCCTGCGGATGGTGGAACGAGCCACCGTACCCCAGACCTCGCACCCGTACAGGATCAGGGGCGGGACGATCGCACGGTACAAGCGTAGTTTCAGGTATGTGGGCATGGTTGATTGGAGTATGGGATATAGCTGTCTCAGGGCGCCATGTCCCTGACCGGCCTTTGTTTTGACATGTGGAGTGAAGGTTAGACCACGGTCAAGTAGTACCCCCAGGTATTTGGCAGAGTTAACCCAAGGGATTCTTCTCCGCCGCATTGCCAGGGATACACCCGGCCGCCAGTTTCGAACTTTGCCCAGTAGTAGAGCTTGGCTCTTCTGCGGGCTAATGGCCATTCTCCACTGTTCACTCCACCTGCCGATAGCGTCGAGCTGTCGCTGAAGTGGAGGGAAGCAGTACCGAACATTTTTGTTCTGTGCCAGTATGAGGACATCGTCAGCATACTGGCACGTAACAGTATGCGGTTCCACGGGTAGGTCAGACATGTAGGCAGCAAAGAGCAACGGCGATAGCACGCTACCCTCCGGAACTCCAGCCGCTATGGGTCTGACCGAGGACAACTTCCCCTCCACCCGCACCCGAAAAGAGCGATCCCGAAGGAAGCTACCAATCAGGGTGAGGTAGGGGGGAGGGATTTCAGCCTCTCTGAGTTTGTACAGTAACCCCTGGTGCCATGTGGTTGCAAAGGCTTTTTCTACATCCAGAAGCACCGCGACTGTTTTGAAGTTTTCCTGGAAGCCCAGGGCAACCTTCTCAACCAGCCGCAGCAGCTGTAGTGTAGTGGAATGTCCATGACGGAAACCGAACTGATGATCCGGGATAAGTTGCCTTTCCTCGAAGAGAGGAGTGAGGCGGGATAGGAATAATCGTTCAAAGATTTTTGAAACGATAGGTAATAGGCTTATGGAACGGTAATTGGAAGGGAAAACCGGGTCCTTGCCGGGCTTCAAAATGCAGACCACCCTCGCCTCCTTCCAACAAGTTGGAAAGTGACGAAGCTGCAGACATGCATTATAAATCCTCGTCAGGTGGACTACGGCCTTTCGGGGAAGGTGCTGGAGCATGGGCGCCGTGACGCCATCATGACCAGGGGATTTGCCAGGTTTTAATCTTCTGATTTCAGAAGCTACCTGTCTTGGGGTGACTAAGGGGATTTGGATCTCTGCGCGTGGCGGCGGAGGTGCCTCATAGAGGTAATCTACCGTCGCCTCCACGAGTTCAGTAAAGTCTTCGTCCTGGACATCTTCCCGGGGTTCGAATTGGGACTCTAGATGGTCTGCGAAAGCCGTGGCTTTCTCTTGGGGCTCAAAAGAGAGTCTCCCGCGAGTGCCATGTAGAGGATGCTGATGTGCATTTTTGTCCTTTCTAAGGGACCTAATTATCCGCCATGGTTGTTTCTCGGATAGGTCTACGTTTGCCATCGTGTTTTCCCAGGCTGTTTTGCGGTGTAAACGCAGCAGGCGTCGTGACAGGGACTTGAACCGCTGGTAGACGGCCTGTATCCTGGGATGGCGGAAACGCTGCCAGAGCCTTCGGACAGTTGCTTTGGCTTTGAGCAACTGTCTGAGTTCGATGGGAATGGTGCGAGGGTTAGGTATGTCGGATGGAATGCGGTGCGTGTGGGCACGCACTACATCCCGGATGTGTTGGGAGAATGCCGTGGCTGCCGCCTCCAGTGTATCGATAGAATCGACACGCGGACGCGGGTCCACAGACTGGTTGAGTTCATGGATGGCTGCATCCCAGTCGACCTCGTATGTCCAGTCTGGAGTGACCAGAGCTGGCAGGTCAATGTTGGAATCCACCAAGACAGGGTCATGGTCGGAGTCCAGTTCATTGACCGCTGAGAGGTCTAGATGAAAAGGGATGTTTTTGGTGACCATGATATCGAGCACATCTGGCCTCCCTCGTGCCGGATGGAACGTAGGTCCTCTCGGTCCATGCGCAAGAATGCTTGGGTTACCGCTGATCAGGCGGTAGAGCCCTCGCCCCTTGGCATTGGTAGCGCGGCTATGCCAATGTGCATGCTTAGCGTTGAGGTCGCCGGCGATGCAAACCGCAGGATGCAGGTTCAGGAGGGTGTTAATATCAGCTTCGTAGAAGCGGTTATCAGGAGGGTCGTATGCCACTACCAACACCGTGTCCACCCCGCCAATGGCAAGCCTAATGGCACAGGCCTCCACGTGTTGTAGTGGTGGGATAGGGAAGGATGTGTGAGTGATGTGGTTCTTGATGAAAATGGCTGTACCGCCCCCCGGTCGGCCGACCCGATCAGACCGATGGGTGACGTAACTCGGCAGCGAGAAGTTGGTTGCAGCATCCAAGTGGGTTTCGCAGACCATCAGAATGTCAATTCCATACGACTGCACAAACTCAACGAGGCTTGGGTAATGGCCCCTTATGCCATTTGCGTTCCAGAACGCAGCCCTGAATGGTCTCCGGACAAGTCTGGAGGCCATTACTTGGCTGAGTTAGGGAACAGCTGGGCCAGGGTTTGGACCAGTAGGGCATGCTTCTGCATGGGGCTCAGGTTAGGGCTTTCGTATTGCAGCTTGAATTTACGAAGTGCAGGCAAGATTCTGTTAATTATGTTGTTGAACCACAGGGTTAGGTCCTGAAATTCCTCCAGATCCGCCTGCGAGAGCGTTCCCCCTAATGCAGGGGGGGTCATGGGTACAGTGGGGACCACAGGTGTCACCTGTGGGCCGGCTGTAACAGCAGTATCCCTTGGTGCCAGAGCTGCCTCAGTGGACTGCTCTGCCGGCGCCTTGGGAGGCTGTTGAGGAGCTGTGTTTGCTCTCTCCGCGGCTTGACGCTTGCTCTTGTGTTTCCTTCGCCGCTTAGGTTTAGGAGGAGCATTGGCCACAACAGACTCCTCTGTATGGCCTGGAGGTGGTGCCGAAACTTCAGTCGTGGCAGGGGCAGGTACTATTGCCTGGGTCAGTGTCTTTTCTGCCCTATTAAGGGCGTATGAGAAGGAAACGCCGGGGCGGACCTCTGCCGCTTCCGCACGTCCCTTGCGACGGCTATCTATGATTTTCAGACGCGTCGCGCATCCTTTGTAGACACTGCAGTGCGCGCCTTTGCAGTTGACGCATTCCCTGACCGTATCCGGCTTAGGGCAGTCCTGCACTCTGTGGGTTCCACCACATCGCAGACATGCGAGCGGGCGCTCACATGCCATGCTGGAATGGTGAAATCCCAGGCAATTGCGACACTGTACGGGACCCTCCTTACCGTAAAAGCGTTCCACCTTTACGGCAGTGTAGATTAGGTGACGCACAGTGTCAATGGGCTGAACTTGTTGGTCGCGCACTTTGTCCACCACGACCAGAAACAGTGGCATGGGCACCTTTTCAGGTCCTCTGTCGGAGGCGATAGTCTTCTTTAGCTGGGCCACTGTTGCTGTAATGTCATGTTCTTCGAGGAGTGCCAGCCTGACTTCCTCGGTAGAGCAGTCGGAGGCAAGGCCTCTGATTATTCGCCTTTCCACATAAGGACGTATGGGCGAATAACTGTAAAACGGGATTTTTAATTCCCGAAGTACAGCCTTGGCTGCCTCAAAATCCTCAAGTGAGGAGGTCTTGATGTTGACTTTCCGTGGCCTCCTTATTGCCTCAAAGCGTCTTTTCAGGCGCGAAGCTAGGAGCCGCATGGTTTTTGTATGCTCCTTGAAAGCATCCGCTACTATTGGCGGTATTTTCTCCCCCCCTTTGGTTGGGGGTTGGGTAGTAACCTGTGGTTCTTGCTGCTGAGAGCCCGTGGAGTTACGCCTGCTCCGGCGTCCCTTCACCTCAGTGAAGCCCTCGGTGTCAGTATCCATGTCTGCCTCTGAGTCAGAGGGAGAGAAGGGATGATAGGAAACCAGTGGTGGTGACTCACTATCTATGACCTGTCGCGGGGCAGAACACTTGCGCTTTTTACGCGCAGGTGGTACCGCCTCGGGGACAGAGATGCATGATGATGAAGTTGTTGGTCCGTCGGTCAGCACGGTTGCCCTCCGGCTGCTTGCAGAGGACCGGACCCCCTCCTTAGAGGAGGAGGCGCCTGGGCAAGCCATTACGGCTTGAGGTGTTGGACCAGGGGTCCTCACCTTTGGCTGCAGCCTTGCAAGCCCGTAGTCACGTGGTCCGTCAGTCAGTTTGTCTGAGTCGGGAATGGTGATGAAGGAAGGGGTATAGTTACCTGGCTCCGCTATGTACCTGCTCGCACCCCTCCGGGAGCAGGATTGATGTCGAAGAAGCGCAAGTGATGACTGGTGCGACACGCTACCGTTTGCTGTCAAACGTCTTGCAGCGTGCCGCGGAACTGTGCTTTCACCTGAGTAGGTGCGTAGTTTTTAGCTCCACCACCACGTCGCCGCGGTCGTTCTCCCGCTTATTCCCCTGAATCGAGGATCCAAGCAGTCCAAGCACTCCAAGCTCCCAATGGTCCCGCAGAATCGAGGTGTAGACACAGCGAGCTCCAATGAAGGAATGTGACAGGCACCGCTGCATCGATTGTTGTCATCATTAAGTCATTTGAAGGCCGCTCCAATAGGAACGAACCAGGAGGGGGAATTATGCGAAGTTTAATAGGTAAATAATTTTTAGTGATGAAAAATCATAGGGGAGGGAAATATGCGAGGGGGGCTTTATGCGATAAAATACGGTATTTATTCATCTAATACCACTTGTAGGAGCTTCCACGTTCTTTCTTGTTCTACTTAGTAAGGATCTATTGCTGAAATAACCACACAGAGTGACAACAGACAAGGATACAACTGTAAGCTTTCTCAGCGCGCAATAACGTAAAGAGTCGCGCGGGGTGTGGACAACACCCCAAGGCACATTGTTGCGTATTTTCTTGGGACTCGGACTTCCATTATTGATTCTATTTTTACTCAAGACTCGCATATTACTTCCTATTAAGGTACCAAAGATCATGAAGGTACACTCCTATCTATTATGTAATAATACACCGATAAGAATGGCCACTAACCGCTTAAAAGACTTATTTGTGAGTACAATGGGAATAGAAGAATGTAAGTGAGAGTCAAATATTTCAAGGGCTGGTGGCTATGAGATGGTTTTGACATTCTATTCTCCTTACACGGTCAAGACATTAATAAAAACGAATAATGACTTTCTATTTGAGATAAATATATTTGCCTGGTGTGAAAGTGAAGGAGGTGATATGCAATTGATAGAAGGAAAGGTGATGATGGAGCAGTTGGTGGAATGAATGCTGGAGGAAAGCCATTGTTTTGCATGTTTTCATTTAGAGAAAATAGTTTACAGTGTTCCATCATTCACTTACACGGGCCCTAATGACCTAGTTGTCGACGGGCCCTTAAACCCAACTCACTCACATCATTCACTTACAGGAGACGTACTGCTTGTCAAAGCGACGAGGCGTACTAACCTTGGTTTTCGAGCGCTACGATCGCTTCTTATCTTGTTTATTAGAAGAGTAAAATACTAGTCACTTGGCGTATAGTCAGTGATAAATCACAAACTGATGTTCTCTCGCGGCTGCCGATATGAGACATTGCTGTCCTGAAGATATGATTGCATCTGAAGAGTGTGCACATACTGTCTCGCTGTATTTGTGCGATAAGCTCGAATAAACAACTGGGCAGTTTCACATTCCTTCCGATACGCTTCATGGCTTTGCCAAGTAGTACTAGTGAATATTTGTGAGAACTATAGCCCAGCTACTGTTTGGGTCCACGTCCAAGGCAATAACGTGAACCTTTTCATTCCTTATCTAGCACAACTGATTTCAATAATGCAAAATTTAAAAATATCAAGGCATAGTTTGATATTGACGGTATCAGGTCCTTTCGCTACTAGAAACTATGGATTAGAGTGACGAAATATAAATCCTATATCCGCTTGGGAACACATTCTATTTCTGGAATAATAAGAATTGTGTGAGTTTTATTTTGAAATTTCTCAACAACCTAGTCACCCAGTTATGTGTCTTACCGAATTCGTTTGTGGTGAATCAATGGATATGTGATTCAGAAGATATGCCCCCTTGTGACTTTCACTGATTCATTGTGGATATGTTCTGGACAGTTCACAGGATGAGTCACATCGAGCGTTATCTCTCTGTACGGAGGTGACCTTCCTTTCCCGCCACTAGTCGAAACACACCAGAGACCCAGTTCTGTGTTACCGCTACGCGTCATAGCGCAAACAAAACACTGGCGCTATACTACACATGCTAGAGATCAAGGACAATAGTTGAACCATCCATACTATTCGAAGCCTAAAGTTTTGTCACTTCTTCTGTTTACCTATGGATGGCTCAGCCCATAGGTCTATGGCGAGCACACTGACGAGCATGCCGAAACGTCTGACAAATGGACATAAAAATAATCAAGGGAGTGTGGTATTTTATGGCCATATTCTGTAATTTTTTACTTTCTCTTCTACGTATAGTAAAGTAGCGGAAATATTGTATTCCACCCAAAAATTCGATGTCGAGATTTCACCGGAAATATATGTTTTGAGCCCCCCTCGAATCCCCCCAAAAAAACATTGTAAGTCTGTGGACAGCATAACTCAAAAACAAAAAGTCGGTTAAAAACCAAAGTTGGTATTTAAGTTTAATGTTTTTCAAGGATGCAACACGAAGATTTTGAAGAAAATAGCCCCACACTAAACTACTCTTTACATGAAAACATTTTCGAAAATTTTGATTTTCTTGAAAATGGCTCTAACGATTTTGATTAAAATGTCATATGTTTGAGATATTTTTATGACAAATGAAATGTATATCTTGAATTTTCTGGCTATAACCCATGAAGTCCTATTTACTCTGGATGACTTTGCGTAACTGGTAAACCGTTAGAGATAGACCAAATCATACAATACAAAAAATTTAGATCTTGGTAAAACACAATTTATGTTTGAATACATTTTTTTGTAGGGTGAACCATTTTGAAGATATTCCTTGTTATGTGTGTGAGTTTCGGAAAACTTAAAACTTTCGTGAAATGGAACATTGTTGTTCATTTTTTTATATGTTAAGTGTGCAAAGAGTACAGAATCTCAAAGCTTTAAAACATTTGACTATCGCTCAAAGCCTGCTGTATTCTAATACTCCCCTTGCACCTACAAGGAAATAACCAATAAGATAATTTGTACAAATGTTTATCTCAACTAACACGATGATATAAGAATAAGAGTTTGTAAAAATGGTTAGTAAAAGAGTAGAGAAAATCATGTGAGTGTAACAGCACAGATTTTTATATTTCTGTTCCAGTTTCGCTAATGTGTTTGCAGTCGTCCCAATCGATTTTTCACATCTGCTAATACTTGTCTGTAATATTTGTTACAATCTTTCTTAGATATCAATGTTTCCGCGAATTTGGAAGCTAAGCTGTGTGTAATTAGCTATTGTAATTCTTTTTTCTAATCGTCCTTCCAAGTGTGACATTGATTTAATTCTGTGCAGAGCTGAGGTTTTGCTGTAGATTGAGCAATTAGATAAATTTAAAATGCAACAATAAGGTTAATGTTATTTATTATTGAGTGTGCTAGATTTTTAAAGTAGATTTTCAATACAATTTTGATATAATTAGCCTTACATTTATGAAAATTTCTAAAATGCATTCAAAAACGTTTTAGGTCTTATTCATTATCATATTTTCTGATAGTTCCGGTCATACGTGCTTGCATTTTAGGTCAGAAACATCCGGACCCTGGTGGCCACAAAGTACTGCTTCGTCGATATAATGTGATTCGTGTAAAAAGGAATAAACAATGTTAAAATTGGGTAGCATTTAATGGACACTGGGCGTAACATTTTGGTCAAAATTGTCAAAAAGTAGATTTTTTTTTTTACCTTAAAATGTTTCTGGAACTCCTGTGCATGTGGATCAGCTAACATTTTTAACATCCCCCACTCCATGTGGTCATTATGGCCCTTTCAAATAGTGTTCTTCCCTTAAGGTACACAGCATGTTCCTATATAAAAGCACTTATCAAAACATTTCTGCATAATCCAAATGTAGGTCGCGCCTGAGTTTTCCTTAAAATTCAATGAAAATGTCCAAAAGGGTTCATAAATAGCAGCTAAACAAAACTATGATTCAATATTGATGTTATCATTAACATGAATTCCAAAAACATTTTTTGTATGAAAAAACAATGGTTTTTACGATTAAATTTTCTTTGTTATTAAAGAAAAATATGTACAGCATAATCAGCAAACGTATTTGAAATATTTCTTCATACAATTGTTACCCATGTTTTGGAGTACCAGTTCTGCCAATATAAACCAATTTTGAAAAGTCAGTAGACGCGGGCCACATTTTGAAAATGTGCATATTAAATTAACAAAGTAATTTATATATCATAAACGAATTATCCAATTTTAATGAAATATGATGCACATCCTATTCTCATATAAATACATAGTAAAAATTTCAAAAAATCTTGCTTTTTTGGAGCTTTCAAATTTCACTCCCAGTGTCCCTTAACATTTTAAGCACACTTAAAAACATCGGTTTGGACCGGATACGAACCTGGGACCTTGGGATCGGTAAGCTAACGCCTAGTCAGGTGAGTCATCTGGATCGATTCGTACCATACAGAGAAGAAATGTGTATTTGCATTAAAATCCTGAATCTAGGCAGAGTATACTATACAGTCAGTAATAATGTCACTGCGCCATGATGGCAACCTATATAAATTAAGCTGTGTCCGACTTTTGAAGGTCACCAGGTAATGTTGCTCTGGGATCTTATTATTATGTTGGTATACCATAAGTATGCGTAAGAAGATAGTTTCCGTGTTCATCAAAATTCAATGGTTTTTGTCTAAAAAGAAAAAAGTACTAATTGCTGCATCCCTTTACAAGCTGGGTATCTGATGTAACAACAGGAAGTAATAAATTTCATATCACGAGGCTATAGTTAATGATCACACCAAACCTTAGAAACATTATCTGGACTGGTGTGTTTATATGTGTTTGCACCTCAAGTCAGACAGTAATTTCAGTAGGGATCAGCATTTTATGCAACTGGCGAGTGTTATGCCAGAGTGAACAATGTACCACATTGTTCATGAAAAGGCATTGTAATTTGTGATGTCCCAAACCATAACTGTGTCAATTCTAGAATAACGTTCTTTCGTCTTCGCTAAGCAGTTTTGATGTTATCTGGCCAATTCTACTTGCTGTATTATACATGAAATGTGAGTTTATTTTTTCCAATGCAAACACTTTGGCTTAGCACTTGCCAATTGAGTCATAAACAATTAGTGTATTATGTTAGGAACCAAAATTGTTTACAGTAACATAGGTATGACATTCTGGTCCCCATTTGTTTTTCTATCAGCGAAAAGTAGTTATTTTAGGTAGAGACACTTAACTGGTTTAGAGAGATAGATTCTCAGATACTTGAAGTCCAAGTAAGCTCAGAGAGACACCATCAGAAGAGTGGAATGTTGGCATTCTTGAAATTTGAAGTCTAAGTTCAGATCGATTAGAGGAATGTTGATACTCTTGAAGTTTGAATTATAAGTTCAGTTCGATGAAAGAGAACAGTGTTCACATTCTTGAAGTTCGAATCCTAGGGTGACCTCGATGGGAGAAAGGAATGTCCATATTCTTGAAGTTTGAATTCTAGTTCAGTTCGAAGAGACAGATAGAAAGAATTGTTGATGTTATTTAAGTTCGAATTCTAAGTTCAGTTTCGTTGAGAAAGAGCAATGTTAGTATTCTTCAACTTAGAATTCTAAGTTCAGTTCAATGACAGAGAGGAATGTTGATATTCTTTAAGTTCGAATTCTAAGTTCAATTTCGATGGGAAAGAGGAATCCTTATAGTTCGAATTCTAAGTTCAGCTCGATGAGAAAGAGGAATTCTTGAAGTTGGAATTCTAAGTTCAGCTCGATGAGAGAGGAGAGGAAATTTCATATTCTTGAAGTTGGAGTTCAAGTAAGGCTTGGATATTTTCGTGGTTTTCCTGGTTGGTAGGTGAATACAGGGATGATTTCTTATCTATACCAACTTCCTTAACTAATTTCCTTTCATCCCGTTGCTTCTCTGTTTCGTGGCGCAAGGAGGTACCGAGCTGATACCATGGGTTCTTGCACCAACGATATACCAGGTGTATCACCTGGAAAACTGGAGGGCTGCCTGGTTTTACGGGTCGCTCTTGACCCTGTAAGGGTGACTCCAGTAGTGGAACGGGTCTTCCTCGTGTCTCTGTGCCCTGTCTTCAGCTCATCCCTTCTTCCTGTGGGGTAAAGGTAAATAGACAACGGAGGCATAGATGTGTAAGTAGCCCCTTTATGCCGCTAGCGCCACCCCAAAGAGGGAAGGATGAAGGGACAGATCCGAAGGGCGACCGGGTTCGGATGAAGACGGGTGCAATATGGATCGAATCCCTGTCGTTTCCAGTACGAACACACCCGACACCGCCCGATCACATCCCCACAAATCCCTTACCCCCGGTGCCCCCCCCCCCCCCTCATGAGTCCACTGCGGAGGCGAGTCCTGACAGGACTGACCCGGAACCATGGCAGAGAGACGAAATAAATTTAAAACTTTTATTGGTCTTTTGTTAATCCCAACATATTTATGGGTAATTCGTTCACGAAGAATAAGGTGTATCTAAAAAGTAAGGAGATTAAAGTTAAGGTTTTTATTTACACTTAAATTATTTATCATGCAGTTCGATATAATCTGAAATTGAACCTACATAATACGCATAACCACCTTCCAGCCGCAACTCGCCGACTATCGTGGCCTGTTCCTACTCTGAAAAGGGAATGATGGAACAGGAATTGGTGGACTGGAAAGCCAAGTATGAGCGGTATTCGCCTAAGTGGCAAGGCGGAAAACCTCAGACTGCGCGGCAGAACAGCACACAGTAGCCGCAATAGATGTTATTAGTCGCAGTGCGCGAAGTGCCCACCTCTGTTGTATACGGTATACCTGACGAACACTACTCACCAAGTGCGAAGATATTCTCCTACTTTCCCTTCCCTCGTGACAATCAAAGCGAAAACCGGTTCTACCTAACACTACTGCAGTTAAGGAGTAGGAGGACTCCTCTCTTCACACCTTCGGAGTAATGTTCGACAGGCCTGGTATAGGTATGTTTACGGTTGAGCATATGGGTGCAATGTAGGCCAAGATTAACCTACACTTACTTAACCTTAAAGGCATCGTTTTGTTTTGTTTTGTTATCGAATGGCAAGCAGTGCTGTTTACAATATCTCATTTATTTATAAACTAAACTCCTGTTTCTTTTAACCTTGCCCCGCTGTAATGCACATTTCCGCGTTGCCTTTCCTTCACCTTTTCTTGACTGGCTAATGTATCAGTTCGAATGCCAAACAACCCTGTGCAATGTAAGGATATGCTATAAAAGTGATATAAGCACTTATCATTCTCGTGCTTTCGTCATCCTGAGGGGCAGGTTTAAATAGAATGATTCTATCTACAAGAGTTTACCTAACATCCAGTTGCATTAACCCCATTACGTAATATTGTTAGGCGTGTAAGTGCAGATATTTTACTGGTAATTGAGGACAGGGTATCACATCAATATTTGTTTCATTTACTAACTTGTAATTTTATTTATTAAGAGTAGTATGTTTTCAGGTTGCTGTGTAGCTTCAAGTAGGCGTCCCACAGAAAATATGACACATAGTGGGAGGAATGAATGCTATATCGGAACTAAGTTCGAATGTTTTCTGCAAGGCCAACGACCTCACATTATCTAGGTGTCAAGTAAAACGATAGTCTGTCTCACAGGCGTCGTTCATTTCGTGGCGAAGTTATCACCATCTAAAAAGCATCTGGTAGTAAGCTATGTGATTGCTTTTGGGGAAAAGTGTAGACGAAGGGAAAAAACATCAACAAACGAAGTGGATACATATTACGGTACAATTTATCAAAATATACAGGTGTCTAAAAAAGTGTCTGATATTGCATCAGGAGTTGGGATTGGTCAAAACTAGAATAAAATGTTCCTATAAACATATGTCCGAAGACAAATACGTGTTGAGTTATGAGCCATTTTACAAAAATGTGCAACATATCCATATTTTTTATGGGTTTGGCATGCATCAATATCTTTAAATCTCCCCACAGCCCGAAATACAATGGATTGAGGTCCGTCGATCGCGGAGGCCATGCTACTGGACCATCTCACCCAATCCATCACCCATTAAATGTTTGGTGTAAGTATCAAGATCGCTTTAGTCCCAGTGTATGGGAAGGAATTGTGGGTCACAGACTCCTAGGACCATACATTTTACCAAACAGATTAACACGTGCTGTGTTAATGTGTTACTCGTGCTTTTGGAGGAGTTGTGCTTGAGTAAAGATGATGGATGTAGTTTATGCATGACGGGGCACCACCCAATTTTGTACGCATCGTGCGACAATACTTAAATCAAACATTTGATGGACGATGGATTGGTCAAGGAGGTCCAGTAGCATGGCCTCCGCGATCGCCGGAATTCAATCATTGGGTTTATGGCTAGGGGACATTTAAATACACTCTAAAATGGCTCACATCTCAGCAAGTATTTGTTTCCAGACATATGTTTATAGGAACATTTATGCTAGTTTTGACCAATCCCAACTCTTGTTGTAATATCGGACACACTTTTAAACACCCTGTATGTACTAACACTCCCTATGTAAGCTCATTCACACGCTTATTATACTGTAAATCTGACATGGCACAAAGCTATATGGAACAGACATCAGAAGATCAAATAGATTTGCTCATCTAATCGCGTTAAGCGCGAAGATTCTTCCCTCTCTAAATGTTTCTCCCTCGCCCTCCGCTCTCAGTTTCCCATGCTCTCATTTCCTCCTTCTGCCTCTTCCGCTCTTTGCATAGGCGCCGACTGCGCGGGTGATTCAAGGCTACATACTCATTGAGAATATTTAACCGAGTATTACGCATCCACAGGAATGCACAGAAAAAAAAATCTGATGTGTTGCACTCACATGACTTTCTCTACTCTTGTACTGACCATTCTTACAAACTCTTATTCCTATATCTTCTTTGTGTTAGTTAAGATAAACATTTGTACAAATTATCTTATTGTTTATTTCCTTGTATGTGCAAGGGGAATATTAGAATACAGTAGGCTTTGTGCGATACTCAAATCTTTTAAAGCTTTGAGATCCCGTTCTCTTTGCACGCTTAACATAAAAAAATTAACAACGATGTTCCATTTCACGAAAGTTTTAAGTTTTCCGAAACTACAAAAATAACAAGGAATAATTACGAAATAGTACACGCTACAAGAAAATTTATTTGGACATTAATTGTGTATTGTGTATTTTTGTATAGTATGATTTGGTCTATCTCTAACGGTTTGCCAGTTATGCAAAAGTCGTCCAGAGTAAATGCGACTACAGGGGCAATAGCCAGAAAATTCAAAATATACATTTCATTTGTCCTAAAAATATCTCAAACATATGACATTTTAATCAAAATCGTTAGAGCCATTTTCAAGAAAATCATAATTTTGAAAAATATTTCCCTGTAAAGGGTAGTTCAGGGTGGGGCTATTTTCTTCAAAATCGTCATGTCGCATCCTTGAAAGACATTAAACTTAAATACCAACTGGTTTTTAACCGACTTTTCGTTTTTGAGTTATGTTGTCCACAGACACACACACACACACACACACACACACACACACACACACACACACACACACACACACACACACACACACACACACACACACACGGACCTTTTTCTAAAAATGCTTTTTTTTTGCATTCAGGGGGTCTCAAAACATGTTTCCGGTGAAATTTCGAGATCGAAGTTTTGGGTGGAATACAAATCTTCCTCTGCTTACCAGTAGAGAAAGTAAAAATATGATGTGTTGCATTCACATGACTTTCTCTACTCTTGCACTAACTATTCTTACAAACACTTATTCCTCTACCTGATTTATGTTAGCCGAGATAAACATTTGTAGAAATTGTCTTATTGCTAATTTTCTTGTAGGTACAAGGGGAATAGAGTAGGCTGTAAGTCAATAACGACCTCCCATTTGTGAACGTTATATAAATTTTGCAAAATACTGACAAATAACAAAGAATATCTCCGAAATGGCTCAGTTCACATAAAAAAGACAATTTAACATAAATTGTGTGTTTTTACAATCTAAATGTTTTGGTCTGTCTCTTGTGGTTTATCAGCTATGCAAAAGTCATCAAGAGTAAACACGACTACATGAACCATAGCCATAAAATTCTAAATATATGTTATTCGCCATAAAAATATCTTAAATATATGGCATTTTAATAAAAATCGTTAAAGCCATTTGTGAAAAAACAAAATTTTCGAAAAAGTTTCTATGTAAAGGGTATTTAGTTTGGAGCAATTTTCTTCAAAATCTTCTTGTCGCATCCTTAAAATATATTAAACTTAAATACCAACTTTTCGTTTTTGACTTCACAGGCCGACACACACATACACAAACACACACGTGCGTGCAGGAGCTTTTTCTAAAAATGCTGTTTTTTATTTTCTTCTTTTTTTTTTTTTTTTTTTTTTTTTTAATTCAGGGGACCTCAAAATATTTAGTTTTATTTTTACTTTCTTTACCGCGTACTTACAATAAGTAGAGAAAGAATGACATTCCAACCAAAAATTAAATGCTGAGATTTCACAGGAAATACATGTTTTGAGACCCTCTCGGTCCAAAAAGTATGTCTATCTGGTGCATGCACTGTCTGTGACACAAAAACGAAGCTGGCGAAATACCAAATTTGGTATATTTGTTTACCGTCTTCCAAGAATGCGACTACCTTCTACATGGATGATTTTTCGAACATATTTGAAAACATTAATTTCTCGAAAACAGCTTTTATAGTTTTGGTTAAACTACCATATGTTTAGGATATTTTCATGGCAAATGAAACGTATATCTTGAATTTTCTGGGAAAGTCCTCCGTAAATCTTACTACACAAAAATGTGCATCTCATTGAAACACACAGCTTATGTCAATTTTTTTTTCTGAGTGAAACATTTCCGAGATATTCCTTGTTATTTTCTGAATTTTGCGATACTTTTCTCAAATGGAAAGCGGTAATTCGTTTTCTATCTCTTGGCCATTCAAAGAGAATGGAATTTCAAAGTCGACCATCTTTAAAAGATTTCACTATCGCTGAAAGCTTACTGTATTTCATATTCCCCTGGCAGCTGCAGGAAAATTAGCAATAAAGTAATTTCTGAAAATTGTGGATTAACACGAAATAGATAGAGAAATTTGTGTAGTAGAACAGATAAACTCACGTGAGTGCAACTCATCAGATTTTTCGTTTTTAAACTATCCGTTCACAAACACATACGTATTTGATTCGGGCCTCAAAACATGTATTTTCGTTGAAATCATCGACCTTGCAGAAAGCATTGGAACTCGGTTCTGGTGTACATCGTTATCACGAGACCGCCCCCTCCACGACATGCCTTCTGTGCCACTACTACTTAGAGATACTAACCAAGCTGAAAACATACGCACTGCTCTTAACAAGATAAATTATAAGATCGCAAGTGAAATATTGATGAGATATTGTTCATTACACTGCCCTCAATTAACAATTAAAATATCTGCACTTGTCTCGTATTTTTTGACACCTGTATAACGTAAGTATCTACCATAAAAGGCACTTGTATCCCACAAGGGGACGGCCAATCTAGGAGACCCGACGCAGCAGAGCGCAGGGTCCCTGACAGTTTCAGATTAAAGCTTCCCGGGGTCGCTAGGACGCAGCACAAATAGTATTAGACAGTAGGGGCATTTATAGGGTGTTTCTTCTGATATCGGTCTCCACCATTTGAAAGGGGACACGTTAGCACCGCTCCCTTCCAGCTGAGGGAGGTGGCTATACCTATTTGTAATTACCCATTGTGTTGACAACACCAGCATAGCTATGCTCTGTTGGTTCGATACAGAGCACAAGGTGACAGTATCAGTCTAGAAAATGAAAGCATGACGTAATAAGGTACCCTACAAACCCTCTTGAGGTTTCCGCTCGGAAGCTGGTGACTACACCGCCGGGAGACTGAGGCTTACGAAGAACATCATTTCTCCCTGCCATGCAGCACCTGAGACACCTGTCGACGCGGTTCAGTCTTGAAGGAGCCGAGCGGAACCGTGAAGTGAAAATGAGAAATAGAGGGAGAGGAAGCTCGAAAATTAATTTTCAAAGATTGAAATTCTATTCGATTAGAACCCACGACCTCCTGAATGCGGCCCACAGAGGTTACCGCCTCAGCCATCTTTAAAGATTAATATTTATTTTCAGCCAGAGCATTGAGCATTATTTTCGATATACTTTAACCCGATGAATCACCGACGTACCTTGCAGTTGTGTTATAAATCCAACACTGCTGCGGGAATGCGAGCCACTGGTCAAGGTGGGTGTAGCCACTAGCCGCCGCTGACTGGTGTGAAGTGAGTAACGCCTGAGGAATGTGAACTTGCTTAGTATTCAGCGTATGCTGCCAGGGCCGCCTCGATCCCAGGACCACAGAGCGGCATTCTGCAGTTCCACGATGTTGTTTAACTTTTCATTATTTGTTTCGCCAAAGTGTGCAAGTGCTTTAAATCATCATTGCGTTTATGAATATTCGCCAGAGGGCAGTGGCGTGTGTTGACTGTCTATGGTATTAAAGAACTAATACTGAGAAGAGTAGAATGGCCAACAAACTAACTTGGCTGTACTTTTGCAACCTGTAAAGTGTTCTAGGCCATAATTGTCTTTATTAAAATGTACCACACAAGTTTTGATTTTTGTCTTTTTCAATGATTTCTTCCATCTTTGCATAGGTAAATGAAGAGAAACTTCGATTCAAAATTTTACACAACATAGTACTCTTCCTTCACGCGTGTTTCACTACTCCCTGCTGTATTCATGCTCTTGCATAAGCAGTTTCAAAATTGCTTCCAGTAACTGTTATTCTTAATTACTAAAACATGTGCAATTCTGTCTTTAGAAATGAAAATTGTTAAACAAACATTCCACTAGAAACGTCTGCCACATCACGTAATACTAAACTGCTATTATTATTTATCAGAAAACATAAATTAACTTGATTTTCTTTCCTAACCTTTAAAAGCAGAAACGTGGATTACCCACAGAGAGGTGATAAGCAAGGAGTAACTTGCTTCTGCAAAAGAGATATCGCCCATCAGCAAACACTCCATGACATCTGTTGGGGCTTCAGAAAACCACTGCACGTTGTCTGGCAACCTTGCTTTACTGAACTAATTATGTTCGTTTACGTACCCGGGCGAATTCCACGAATTGTTCTACGGAATCCAGTCAATGCTAATTACCTAAATGCCTAGTAACCAAATACTAATTTTCCACATTTTATTCATTCTAGCTTTATACAGCATATTCCTTTAATGTTAATATTTAAGGTTATCTTGTTTGTTTGGTTTCCTTTCCAATTCTTTATCGATAATTTAGCATAAGTAGATATAACTACCTCTTCACTTACTAATTCCCTTTTAAATGATAATTTATTCAGTGAGAAAATAATGAGAGGCATTGATTATATCAGGGCTTGTTAAAATGGACAGGACATTGTATGGGAAAGAAAAACAGTAATGTATTACTATTTAATTACTGGAAATTGGAGACTAAGGCCAGAATATGTACAAGCACTTTTGTACGCAGACGACGTAGTTTTGATAACGAACTCAAGGGATAGATTACAGCAAGCAATGTTGGAATGGTGTGACGAACTGGGGAGAAAGGGCATGAAGATTAATTCAGATAAAAGCAAGGTGATGAGGATATCAAAGGAAGGAAGACAAAATAATCAGCTATAAATTAAAAGTAAGGAACATGTAGAGTCTGTTCAGTTAACGCATGTGCAGTTGTCCTAGAAAGGAAACGTGCGCTACCCACAACTAATGACTGTCATAAATCCATCTCTACACTTCAGTAAAGGTAAACTTCTATCCCTGTCCTTGAACACCAATAGTACCTAACTCTGATTTTAAGGGAGTAACAGTTACATATTCACTCCACGTGGAGTCTCAGTTGCCAAAATGTTGAATTCCAGTTCTTTTCTGTTTCATTAGCTACAAAGGTTCATGTTAAGATGTTGCAACTCTGCCTGAAAGGACTCGAGAGGAAGGGCCATGTTGTAGAACGACTGTGAAGGTTTCTCAAAGGCAGCAGCCTAATTGCACACACCTTGGCTAAAACTCTACTACAGACGGTGGATAGTTACGAGTATTTGCGAACTATTATAAGGAATGGCAGAAAAATAGAACAGGAGGTCCTAAACCGAACTAGGAAAGCACTAACTGCCTATTATGGAATAAGTAACACAGTGGTCGGAAAGAAGGAAATCAGTAATTGGCCGAAAATGCAAATACTTCAGTCGGTAATAGTTCCGATAGGAGAGTATGGAACAGAAGGCCTAGCACAATAGGATAAACACAGGAGCAGAATAACGTTAGTTGAAATTAAACACATGAGAAGAATGGTGGGTATGGCCAGAAGAGATAGGATTAGAAACCAACAAATAGGAGAAGAGGTTCCTTCGTTCGAGCTGCTGGCAGCCTGAGAACAGCCCAAGGTGTGTCATTCGTCTACCTGCCCTTTTAGGGCTTAACCACTTTATGACGGGATGTGGGGTTTTGCAGGGTGGCGGGTGAAGTTAGGGTAGTAGCTAGTAAGGAGGTAGCAAGTATATGCTCCTCAGCGGCTGCTTTTCAGTGTGCAACTTCCGTTGGGCACTGCTGGTGTGTGGGTCCAAATATGGAGGTTTAAAATTTTGAATTTGGATTCCAAGCTTCACTTTGAAGGACTGTAAGGAGCTCAGCTTGCGCTGTTGATGGGGAAGCTCCTGTGTTACCGGGGGTGCCCGTAAGCCATGCGGAGAACCCGGTGTCGCACACGCGTGCGTTCTCTGGGATTATAGTCCCCAAGAGACCTAAACAGGGAGCTCCGATGTTGTGGAATCTGGTTGTAAAATTTAGTTGCCCGGCGCCTAATTTCGTCCTCCACATACGGGAGGGACGAGGCTTCGTGCAGTAGTCTCGAGGGGAATCTGCGGCAGACAGAATAGATTATCCGAAGTCCTCTATTCTGTATACGCTGCAGACGCAGGAGATGGGAATCTGCGGCCATGCCCCAGATTTCGCAGGCGTACAGGAGGACTGTGATTATGAGCGCTCGAAAAAGGCGTAGTAGCTTCAAGGGAGTTGACATCCCCGACCGCAGCATGGGATACAGCGAGGCAGTTGCCCCACTGGCCCGATGCGACAGGTCGTGGATGTGTTCCCGAAAAGTAAGGCCCTTAACAAGCTTCACTTCCAGGTAGGAGATGGGGAGAAGAGGTAAAGCAGGATAAACCATTAATGAATATTATAGAAGAGAGACAACTGACATGGTTTGGACTTGCACATAGGATGAAGGAAGAGAGGAAAGCAAGGAAGTGAGAGTGGAAGTAAGAAGTAGTAAGGGACGACCTATGATCGGTTGGGAAGACACAATTGAAAGATTGGAAAGGATGTCGGGGACATCAATGGCGGATGTGAAGAAAATGTGTAGAAAGGCTTGGAGAGTCTGGACAGATCGAGGTGAACCCAGCGCCTAACGGCATCAAGGGACCGAAGAAGAAGCATTACTACTTGATAATGGGGATGATTTGATAAACAATACATATTGTGGCAAATGAGAAAATCCGTCCGAATGCTGGCCCCTTAGCTCCGTCGGTAGAACACATACCCGCTGTGTAAGTGGTCCCGGGTTCGATTCCTGGCTGGGAGGTTGGGGATTTTTCTTCCACTAGGATCATTCTCCATCTTCCGTAGAGTCTGGAAGTATGAATGGGAGTGTGAATGTGAGTGTGAATTTAATTTTAACAAAGCGAGTGAACACCATTGCAATTGTCCCAAGAGGTTAAAAGCCGCCGATATGACCCTCGATGTCAGCATAAAAGTGGAACATGCAAAAAGAAGCTCGTCCGGTTACTTTTCTATCACTATCATGCCTTATAAAATTGTATCACAAATACACAGCTTTCTTCTAGTCATTAACACACCCTAATGTCTTTCGTACTATCACAACTCACAACGTTTACTTCTCCTAACTTTGCATCAGTCCTTTCAGTGGCTTTCTTCACTTTCTCTGTCTCTCATACACTAACTACGACGATGCA
The DNA here is from genome assembly GCA_030765045.1 of Tenodera sinensis. Lineage (NCBI taxonomy): Eukaryota > Metazoa > Arthropoda > Insecta > Mantodea > Mantidae > Tenodera > Tenodera sinensis. The sequence goes on from CM060974.1 coordinate 42,035,721, forward strand.
ATCAACTGACGCTCGTTAAATCTTCTTTACACGCACAGCTGACACATTGACCGACACGTGTCTGTGACTGTAACCATCTCACTGCTGTTCTCTCGCCTCCTTATATAGAGGATGACACACGGACCTTTCCGTGGCTAATGCTGCTGCACGAATCGGAGTTACGTAGTAATGGTAGTCTGATATATGGCTAATATTTTATACCATCATGATAAAACTGTGTCTTTTGTATGAATTCAACGATTTTTTTTTTTTTTTTTTTTTTTTTTTTTAAAGAATTGTGACTACTTCATTGGGCCCTGACTGGGTTAGGTGAATCACATCACTGCAGTTCAGGCCACAGCGTGTCTTTTTCGTTAGCCACTGACCTTTCTCGACTTCCATAAACATGCCGGCGAAGACGCAGTTCGATCTTTCTCGAAGGCTCCGGAAATCCTTTGTGTTACCGCTTCATTGTTGTTAGTCACGTATTCGCTCGCATGAGTGGTGTGGGGAAGCTTAACCGTGAGCCCTTTGATGCCTGGTATGCGGTGTGAAGTAGCTTGGTCCCGCCCGTCCTTTGTTTTGCGCCGAGCCCGGCCTCACAATATATAGGACCCTTTATAAGTAAGGAATAATGTAAATAAAACCAATATAAACTCATGCTTTTAAAAAACGCTGGGACATTTCAAATTTAATACTTTGAAAGGAAACTTTTACAAAAAAAAAAAAAAATTCGGCTAAGTACTATTATATAGCAGCTATTGTCATCGACAAAAATTTTAATCTATTATTATTATTATTATTATTATTATTATTATTATTATTATTATTATTATTATTATTATTATTATTATTATTATTATTATTATTATTATTATTATTATTATTGTTATTGTTGTTATTATTATTATTATTATTATTATTATTATTATTATTATTATTATTATTATTATTATTTAATTGTATGAACAGTTTCATTTCATTCTTACAAGACTTATGTAAGCGATTCCAAATAAACATAATTTCACGTGCGACGCAATGGCCTCTGCCAACCAACTTTAAACTCAACAGTTGACATTCTGCAAGGTGTCTGTACCGCCAACGTGATAGACGCAAGTAATGCCAACTACGGCCAATCTTTACCAGCGTATATTTTAAGATCAGTTTCTGCTATTGGTATCAACTAAACAAACAAAAAATGTTCACCAGAGTAGTTGACTTTTGGTGAATTTAAGCAGTTTGCGTTCTTAATGTTAAACTGACCACAAACTTTCGTGTGTGTTGCATTTATGTGAACTTCTGTATGTGAATGGGCGTTAAAAGTCCTGTACAGAACTCAGAAGTGTTCTACTGCTACCTGGCTGGCGGGCAGAACGTTCAGCTGAATACAAATAATTCGTGTTTTGTTATGGAAAAAGGAGGTATAAACACCTGTTGCCTGGCGCCCAACGACCTTGAGGGAATGTTGCCTGCTCAGGTATTAGCATTGCTGACATTCCTCTTCGTGTGTTATCCCGGTAGCATCTTGAGGGGTTGTTTGTGACGCTGTGACCACTCTTTGTCCAAAATTCACCATTTTTAAAAATAGAACACCAATTTCCTGTGTGTAGATTCTGACTATATCCGCAAAAACCCAAAACTCTGGAATTCTCTTCAGATGACTGAATGTTTTAGCATTTACTTGCACTATTTGATACATAGAGGCGTTAAATTATCACGTGGTCATTCTTTTGTTTAGTCAATGTCGCCAACTGTATCCCATAAATACCTGGAAATATTTATTTAACTAATGTTTAATCTAACTGATCGTGACACAAGTAAACTTACTTTTTCTACCAGTAAGTAGAGGAAGTATTGTATTCCACCCAAAAATTCGATTTTTTTTTAAATGAACGTCCTCCAACATTGTGTCATATCGGACGAATGAATGAAATGAAATGGGTGAAATGATGCTCAAATGAGCTCGAGGTTCATGGAGCTTTAAGTTACCCGACATTCGTCTTCTCAGGGTAGAAAATCTCGGGAAAAAAACCTTACCCGGATAACTTAACATAAGCGAGATTCGAACTCGCGACCTCTTGAACGTGAGGCAGACACGCTAACCATCACGCTACCGAGGCGGAACCCAAAAATTCGATGTCAAGAATTCACCGGAAATATATGTTTTGAGGTCCCCTGAATATAAAAAAAAGCATTTTTAGAAAATGGTCCGCGCGCGCACGTGTTAGTCTGTGGACAGCATAACTCAAAAATGAAAAGTCGGTTAAAAACCAAAGGTGGTATTTAAGTTTAATGTATTTCAAGGATGCGACACGAAGATTTTGAAGAAAATAGCCCCACCCTAAACTACCCTTTACATGGAACATTTTTCGAAAATTTTGATTTTCTTGGAAATGGCGCTAACCATTTTGATTAAAATGTCATATGTTTGAGATATTTTGATGGCAAATGAAATGTATATCTTGAATTTTCTGGCTATAGCCCCTGTAGTCGTATTTACTCTGAACGACTTTTGCATAACTGTAAACCCTTAGAGATAGACCAAATTATACTATACAAAAATGTAGATCTTGCTAAAATACACAATTTATGTCTCAATAAATTTTCTTGTATCGTGAACCATTTCGGAGATATTCCTTGTTATGTGTGTGAGTTTCGGAAAACTTAGAACTTTCGTGAAATGGATCATCGTTAATTTTTGTATATATCAAGTGTTCAAAGACAACAGAATCTCAAAGATTTGACTATCGCACAAAGCCTACTGTATTCTAACATTCCCCTTGCACCTACACGGAAATAAGCAATAGGATAATTTGTACAAATGTTTATCTCAACCTACACGAAGAAGATATAGGAATAAGAGTTTGTAAGAATGGTTAGTACAAGAGTAGAGAAAGTCATGTGAGTGCAACACGTCAGATTTTTACTAGTGTCACAATGAAAAGATTCTCCATGTTACATACAACGTTTTATGCAATTTTAACATTCAGATACGTAAAAATAATTAATAAATTTGCTAAATGTAAAATTATAGTGTAATCGGATATCAGAGATGTATTGGGTAATATAGTTACTAAGTAGATGTTCCATTTATTGCAAAGCTTATAGCGGAAAATGGAAGGTTATTATAAAATATTGAAAATATGGATTATATTCCACTTGACATTTTGAACGAAGCCAAGAGTGCAGAGAGTTTATTAATTCCAAAAATCTAAATTTACGAAAAAGAATATGAAATGTTTTGTGCATGGAGAAACGAAAAATGCGATAGTTTTAATAATGAAAGCACATTGCTGGCACACTTTTCAGAGCTGGTAACATTATCTTACAGGCACATTCCAGAAAATTATGTCGAGGCGGTTATGACGTCATTACTGTCTTGTTTCCATGGTAATTACGACATTCATTTTGTGGCACTGGGGCGAGAAATAGAATAATTTCGCACAATTTATGCCGTCATAATAGCCGTTTTAATACTTGGATTGCACAAACAATTTATTACACATTACAATCGATTAGTAGTCAAAATAGCAGTCTATTTCAATTTGGCAACTCTATTTTTAACAGTTGTTCTTTTAATAATTAGTGTATTTTTCCAGAAGAAAGGTTATTTGTCAGTTTTAAAAATAAAGAGATTTATTTCAGATTATAAACTGTCTTTTGTTATAACAACAAAAGATCGAGGTACGTGTAATTCTTGGGTTTCATTTTCTTCACTTGCCAGTGCTGCCCTAATGGAAATGAGTATACAATCTTAGGTTATTTTTACTTTCTCTACTACGTATAGTAAGTAGAGGAAATATTGTATTCCACCCAAATATTCGATGTCCAGATTTCACCGGAAATGTATGTTCTAAGGTCCCCTGAATGAGAAAAAGCATTTTTAGGAAAAAGGTCCTTGTGTCTGTGTGCCTGTGTCAGTCTGTGGACAGCATAACTCAAAAGCGAAAAGTCGTTTAAAAGCCAAACTTGATATTTAAGTTCAATATGTTTCAAGAATATGACACGAAGATTTTGAAGAAAATTCCTCAACCCTGAACTACCTCCTACATAGAAAATTTTTCGAGAATTTTAATTTTCTCGAAAACGGCTGTAATGATTTGGATAAAAATGCCATATGTTTAAGATATTTTTATGGCCAATGAAATTTATATCTTGAATTTTCTGGCTATAGCCTATGTAGTCCTATTTACTCTGGATAACTTTTGCATAACTGGTAAAGCGTGAGAGATAGACCAAATCTTACTGTACAAAAATGTAGATATCATTAAAACACACAATTTATGTCCAAATGTATTTTTTGTAGAGTTAATCATTCTGAAGATATTCCTTGTTAGCTGTGTGAGTTTTGTGATACTTATACTTTTCTCAGTTGGGAGGTCGTTATTCGTGTTTTTATCTCTGGTCGTGCAAAGAGAACGCAATTTCAAGGTCTTCGCTCAAAGTCTACTGTATTCCCCATAGTACTCTTGCACTCACAAGAAAACAAGCAATAAGATAAGTTCTGCAAATGTTTATCTCGACTAATACGAAGAAGGATTTGTAAGAATAATTAGTATAGGAGTCGAAAGAGTCATTTGAGTGCAGCACATTACTTTTTTTTTTTTTTTTTTTTTCTGAAGAAATTAACATTTTCTGCGCCTCTGTGACGGGCAGATGGCATTAAGGTGCCATTGATTCTACTAGCAGATACATCTGCAGTTAGTTTTAAATATCTCCACAATATACCACCTTGCTTCGTCACGAGTCCACCGAAGGATAGGTCGGGATTTCAACCCGGGACCTACCGAATGCGAGCCTCGCACATTACCACGGAGCGACCTCGCTCGGTTTTAGTAGGCTTTTTAGCCAGTTGCTCTCCCCCTCCCCCACCCATTTCCATAGACGCCCTAATGTTAGGGCACCCACCAAATCTCTAGTTGCGAAATGACAGCACATTGAGGACATTTAGGCATTCCCAAACCTGAAGATGGTGCTTTTAAAGCACTTTAACTGTCTGTGAGGATGAGAATTTGTTTACTATGATAACCTTCTTTAAGTCCTCTTAGATCACAGCTCATATCAAATACTTCCGCCTGGAAAACCGTGCCAGTAGTATTTCCCAAGGCTTATAGGAGTATTAATAGTTTACCATGTAAACAGGCATAACTGCCTGCGGCACATAAGTTGGTTATTTTCTTTATCTTTCATGCAGTCTACTAGAGATTAGAGAGTTACCTTAAATGGACCCTGCGAGGTGGGCTCGATCCTCCTGAAAGACCTTCCTAACACATGGGATTTTTCAGTGGTTTCCCCAGATTGCTAGGTCCATGTTGGGAAAGTTAATTACACCTCCAATTTTCTGTCCCACCATTTCTTTCATTTCATCTTCATCCTCCTTGGCTGTATAAGTGTTGGTGGGAGTCTGGGCGTTGTATGACAGGAAATACCTATGCTCTCTGTAAAGTTTGGTCCTCCAGATCGGAGCGGTCACCGAGTAACGAGTAATGTCCAGCCACCCTTTGTCTCCTCTCTCCTCACCTGTCTCAGTTGCGTATTGGCCACTGCAATTTTTCGCATGGTTACCTATTTAAAGGGAGCCTGCTCCCCTTTATCCGCTGTGCGACAACCTTTTGTCAGTCTGTCACGAGCCACTAGAGTATTTCTCTCTAGCGCACCTTCGAGACTCTCTGCAGCTGCCTGCCAGACTTGCAGAGGTCTTAGCGGACGATAAAGCAGCGCTTGACAGAGTTCCTAAGTTTTTAGCGGAGCGTAACATGAGTTTGAGGATTTGAAACTTTAGATATCTATTTCTTATGCTTTTTTGTTGACACCTTTATCACTTTGTATTAATTCTGGCATATTTATGTATATATTTTCCTTTTTACTAGTACTTTTATTACTTTCTCTACTGGTAAGTAGAGAAACTATTGTATTGCACCCAAAAATTCGAAGTCGAAATTTCACCAGAAATATATGTTTTGAGACCCCCTGAATCCAAAGAAGCATTTTTAGAAAAAGGTCCGTGTGTGTGTGTGTGTGTGTGTGTGTGTGTGTGTGTGTGTGTGTGTGTGTGTGTCTGTGTCTGTCAGTCTTGGACAGCATAACTCAAAAAGGAAAAGAGGTTAAAAGCCAAAGTTGGTATTTAAGTTTAATGTCTTTCAGGAATGCGACACGAAGATTTTGAAGAAAATAGCCCCACCCTAAATTACCCTTCACATGGAAAATTTTTATTTTCTTGAAAATGGCTCCAACGATTTTTATTAAAGTGTCATATGTTTGAGATATGTTTATGACAAATGAAATGTATATCTTGAATTTTCTGGCTATAGCCCATGTCGTCGTATTTACTCTGGACGACTTTTGCATAACTGGTAAATCGTTAGAGATAGACCAAATCATACTATACAACAAATGTGGATCTTGATAAAATACACAATTTATGTCTGAATCAATTTTCTTGTAGGGTAAACCATTTCTGAGATATTCTTTGTTATGTGTGTGAGTTTCGGAAAACAAAACTTACGTGAAATGGAACATCGTTGTTCATTTTTTATGTTAAGTGTGCAAAGAGAACGAAATTTCAAAGCTTTAAAATATTTGACATTCGCACAAAGCCTATTGTATTCTAATATTCCCCTTGTATCAACAAGGAAATGAGCAATAAAATAATTTGTGCAAATGTTTATCTCAACTAACACGAAGAAGATATAGGAATAAGAGTTTGTAAGAATGGTTAGTACAAGAGTAGAGAAAGTCGTGTGAGTGCAATACATCAGATTTTTTTGATATAAGCTTATATCTGGCTTTTGCCATGAATTGTTAAGGGTGTTGATGAACATTTGATTGAGCGCCCTTAAACCTATATTTCTTCCTCATCCCTCCCTGGGCCATAGGTGCAGAAGTTCTTCAAGTCGGAGCGAACCTTCTGATGCATCATACCTTAAATGGAGCGAAAGAACAATACTGAATGAATCAACCAGAGTTGTATTGCAAAAGCAATGTCTTCCATTCTTCTCATTCCTTTTCGTCGCCTCATGTTAGGGCAGTTATTTTGTCCGCCTCTAGTTTCTGCTTCGCCGAATTTTTCTCCCACACACCATTTCTTCCTGCAAGCAGTCCTAATGTCATAGTCAATGTCTTTTCCTGCTGCAACATTTCACACCTCTTCCCATCTCACTCTTTCTAAATCACCTTGTCCACTTTGCGCGTCGTACCACAATCAATTGTTTCAAGCGCTTACAGTTTTTACCTTCTCTACTACGTGTAAGAAGTAGAGGAAGTATTGTATCCCACCCAAAAATTCGATGTCGAGAGTAGGGTAGTTGGGGGAAGACTGGCGCAGTTTTTTATGGGCAAGATGGCCGCCATGCGTAATCTAAGCATTACTAGGTAAGGTGGTAGAGAGGCGTAGGATGTAGGCGTTTGAGGCTGACTCTAGGGATAACTTAAGGTCTATAGCAGTGTATGTATGTTTATGAGCGTTCATGGTAGTTGAGTATGCCGTTCACTATATCGATGTGTACCACCTAACGCAACAGATTTCTATCTTGATTAAAAATATTACCTGAACATAATGACACCTCGCTCCACATAGTAGCGCTAACCTAACCTAAGCCCCATACTTCTACTCGTCTAACTTAACCTTCATCCTTATTGCTCAACCTAAACCCTACTCATTTTTCTCTAGTCTTTTCAAATTTAACCTAACCTAAGCCCCATACTTCTACTCGTATAACCTAACCTTCATCCATACTGTTCAACCTAAACCCTACTCATTTTTCTATGGTCTTTCAAATTCAACCTAACCTAAGCCCCATACTTCTACTCGTCTAACCTAACCTAACACCTCATCTAATGATTTATTCTTCATCCCTATTGCTCATCTAATCCCTACTCTTTTACTCGGTCTTTCAAATTTAACTTAATCTAAGCCCCATACTTCTACTCGTCTAACCTAACCTAACGTTACTTAACCTAAGTGAGCATAAACCTTCCTATTTATTAAGATATTTTAACCTAACTTAACCTGTTTCACTCCTAGTTTGGTTCAGCGTTCTATTCTTCTATAACCTATTCTAACCTTCACACCATACCGTTTCAGGCTTAGACATTTAGCATTCGTTTGCAGATGTTTTTCAGCAACTTTACATACTTTGAAGCTATTAGATCCCTAACGTATGAACCCTAAGCATTTTCTAAACATTTCTCGGTATTTAGGAGTTTGGTAGGCATTCTAGCCACTTTTGCAGTATTCTGGAGTGTTTTGCGAATTTTTTAAGCTTTGTCATGATTTTTCGGTGTTTTCACGTCTTTAGCATCTATTGATACTTTTGATGAGCATATAGACCCTTTTGGCAATTTGTTATGCTTTCACGATCAAATTTCTCCTTTTGTAAAAAGTGTGATGTTCACACCTAAAGCATTGCTTACGGTCTTTCTAAGACTAACCTAACTGAACCACAAACCTCTTTAGAGATATTTCCTCATACTTATTTGACATTATTCATGCTTCTTCTACCCTCCCCCTCTCTCTTTCTTAAACTAACATTAGAAGACGCTTCAACCTTGTTATTCAACTAGCTATTGTCAATGTCTTTGTACACTGTTCCAGTATGCTGTGTATCTTAACCTCATTTAGCGATTCTTTTGTATAGTTCTGTATGTTCTAATGGTAAAAGGTCAAACGCTGCTTTCTTTCCTTCTAAGACTATCCTAACCTAACCTAACCATCCACCTCCAACACCAGCACCGCCATAACCTACACGACCACAACCATCGTAGCACCACTATCACCACCACCACCACCACCACCACCACCACCATATTCTGCAGCTATTGTATATAGTATGTCCGACATTTTTTCATATCTAACCTTACCTATTATTTACAGCTTTAGTCTGCTTTTGATCCCCCCCCCCCCCGCCTTTATAGGGCTTTAAACTTCCACTAGAAGATGTCCTAAACATTGATGTTGAAGTTCTTACTACAGCTATTTTGTCCTCTGTTACAGAATTTTATACAGTTGTATGACTCTTTTGCTTGGTTCTATATGTTCTGGCGGTAACATCTCGAACACGACATGCAGTTTTCTAAGGCTAACCCCACCTATTATGATCTAACCTGCTTTTTAAGTGTTCTTTACAGCTTTATTCATCATTGTTTTTTCTGATCCTTTATAGAGCTCAACCTGTCACTAAACGATGTTCTATCTGCTGATGTTGAAGTACTTATAGCTCAGTATTTTAAGATATATTCAGCAATATTTTTGATAGTATTTTAACACAATCTTATGTTTATATAAAGTTAATGAGGGTATACTTACTTTAAGGTAGCAGGGTACACGCCTCTCCTCTTTTATCTGGGCTGGAGACCAGCACTAGAGTTAAAGTCTAGTGGCAGAGTTAACGCCTCCCTTTATAATTTCTATTTTTCTTCTTTCTTCGACAAGTATCATGGGAAGCACGGAGAAGCCAGGTGAGTAATTTTTTTACTTTTTCTTCTTTTTTCGTCAGACATCATTGGAGGCGTGGAGGAGTCAGTTGATTAAACTTTCATTTTCTACAGGAAACGTAACGGAGAAAATAATTATCTTGAGATCTAAGTTGCATACTCTTATGCACGGCTTGCAACGTTGTAATGCCCATACGCATACGTTGATATTCCATCCTCTGCAATTACTCTCTTGTCATCATGAGGCGACAGAGCTATTTTATTAGATTCAACTGTAGAAACATTATGACGTTGGGATAGGATTAAATTCATAGGGGTTCTTACGATTTTTAAAGTTTTAAGGCACTCCATATAGCTGTTGAAGCTGATGTATTGCTTAATGGCGCTATGTTTTATGCCTTTGATCTTTTTTATCACAGAGCCATCAATATCGAGAGCATACATTTTAGGTCTGAGACCAACGAAACGGCGAATGATTTTACCACTTGCTTCATCTTTAAACTTTCCCAACACTTTCTTGTTTTGTGTAGAATAGCATATATGGTTGGCAGGGTAATCCGATGTATCCAGATGTTCAAGCATGTGTAATTTATCCTGGTATATATCAACTGTAGTCACTCGATGGATGAAGGAATCTGTATCTGTATACAACAGTTTAAGATTCTGAGCTCCATAATATGGAAGTAACACATCATATTGATATGAATACATTAGCGTCTTGGAAATGTCTAGTACGCTCATACCAATGTATATAGGCTTGTTGAACACTATTTTACGAGAAGCCATATGAACAGCTGCAAGATTAGGGCCATATATAGTTCGATCGATAAATGTAGGCTTGGCTATCAGTTTTTCTAACGTTTTGCTGTTTGCCACAAGACGTATATCCATACGATTACGAATATTTTCCATAGTTTTCCCAAACATCGCATTATTGAAAAGTTTGTACAAATCCTTTTCAAAATCGGTTCTTGCTTGCTGTCGTAGGCGGTTATTAAATTCGACGTAAGGCTTTAACCAACAAGATTGACGGAATTTTAGTGCTCGATGAATCTTTGACAGTCGTAGACCATGACTAAGAGCCTGTTTCAAGGCCATGTAATGTACCACATACTTCTTTCGAGATCCAAGATGGGCAATTAGTTTCTTTGAAGACGATTCCCCCGGTTTCATACTCTCAGGCAGAAAGGGTAAATCATTATGAAGTTCATGCAGCTCTGCAGGATATTCCACATCAACCTCCAAGATATATCCAAAGGAATCATCCCCATTCAACGAACCGAGATGTATATCCTCAGGAGAAGCCCACGTAAATCCATCATAAGGAAGGGCGTGACACATAGCCCAACCGTACTGGTTATTGGCGTCTTCATACGTAATAAAATGAGAGGGTTTACTAGGATCATACTGCTCCATATAGATGTTGTTAGCCTCAGCATACCGGTGAGAAACCTGGCATAACCCTCCTCTTATGCCAGATTCAACCATGAGTAGCTGATCGTAATCAAGAAGCAATTCCAACTCAATTCCAGTATACAGCAGCATAGCATCCCATGTAAGTCCTGGAGAAGTAAAATAATGTGCAGGATCCACTTTATGAGTTTTCAGGGTTTGGTCTCTAAATGTCTCGAAGACATCCGCTAGGAGAAGAACATCTGAAATTAAGTACAAATCACTGTACTCGCCAAGGTTTCGGACGTTAAAGTGCTTCCACACGTTCAGAGCATGATCATAGTCCTCACTGTTGATTTCTTCGCTGTTTAACCTGTTGTAGAAGGCATCCCTAGGAGGCAAACATGTATCGTTCAGGGCATCCCACGATGTTACGTAATCATAGGGAAAGACCCCCTTACGAGTCATCAAGCCAATATTCTCTGCTCCAAAGTACTTCGCTGTTTCAGCATGCGTTTCAAGGTTCTTTGCAAGCTTCTCCAAGCTCGTACTGAGGAAGCGGAAAGTATCCACAAACCTGAGTTTAATATCCCCAACATACTTGGAGAATGATATATAACTTTCCTCTGAATTTGGTATAACCTCAACCCTTTCGCTAGTACACCCCAGCTCCTTAACAATGAAATGAGAGTCATACCCACTCAGGTTATGCATGAAGACAGGTATATAATTAGGTGTTTTGCAAGCCAGGTTACATTTATTGTGTAAAGATCCTCTATACACCCCAGATACATGATCGTGATCGCGAACCTTCCAATTACCTTCTGTAAATTCATGTTCACACAGGTAGCATATTGTAGAAGCATCAAACGATTCTTGTTCTTCAGCTGTAAGATTCAGAGGCTTAGCAGATTTATATAAGTCACCAATTTTATTCGCCAGATCCATCAAGCATTCCATAAACTTCTGTGCAGCGTCAGGTCCTCGGTAAACATACGGTTCAGTAGGAAGAGTTGTTTCTAGTTGTTCAACACTGGACGACGGTTTCACATAAACACAAAAGCTCATGGGAGAATGACTTTGATAGGGAGTTGTGTAGGAGGTTTCGGGGTTAGAGGAGCAGGTATGAAGAGGGGTGAGAATGCATTCAAAATCGGCATAGATAACATAGGGCAGTTTCAACATCCTCTCAACATTCTTGAATTTAACGATGGAGTTATCCTTTGTAGGCATAACGCATCTAGCAACGGCATGTTGTCTACATATTTCGCTGTGCTCTTCCAATTTTTCCATTCCACCTCGTCCATGTCGGTCATCAAAATGACTGAAACATCTTTTACATGTATATATTTGCCCATGATGTCTAGTTTTCTGACGACGAATAAGCTTCTCAAAATCCTTTATATACACATAGTGATGTCTGTCAGTAGCATCACTCAACAGAAGGAGATCGCGATGATCATCTAATTCTTCATCAATCACCTTTATTGGAAACACTTCATGTTTATCATCCACTCCAAACACATTTATGGATATATTATTGAGTTTTTCAAATTTAGCGATTTCACCCAAGCTCGTAGGAAATGAGACGCATGAGAAATCGTATTTTTCTTGGAGATCCTTGTACTTGCTAACACGCTGAGGATCCTTTCGAATGAACTTTGCTAGAATAGCGTACATAAAGCATTTCTCATCCTTGTAGTTCTGAGGGTTTATACAGGCTTTTCTTGCATCCAAAGATGACGGTAGAGGAATATAGCTGCTCCCTCGAAGAAGATTATACTTGTTAATACGTAGTCGAATGCCATCAACTGCCAGTAGAGCCCAATTACTGCCTTTCAACTTACTTTCCTCCATTTCAACACGAAGTTTCTCGAATTTTTTTTCCAAGATGGCATCCAAGTCACTGTCTAAAAACACGGCATGATTACGCGTTTTGAAGGCTTTGTTAGTGATATCCCCCACAGCATTCACAAACTTACATTCAGCCATAATGTTAACTTTCAAACTTTTATGAACCCGCAGCTCCTTCTGAACAGCATGAATTATGCGCTGCTTCACCTGCTGCAGGTATGAATTTAGATCCTGACTTGCTGGGCATTGGATGAAATACGATTTCAGCCGATCCTGAAAAGCTGTTTCATATTCTACAATATCATCTTCATCAGGAGACATTAACAATAATTTATGCTTAGTAGGTTCAAATTTGACTTTCTTAGCATCTAGAGCCCTATCACAGCGCCCTTCATGTGCATCCCTTCGATTTTCAGTACCGTAAACATCGCCACAATGTCTACACTCGAAAAACTCACCACATATCAGCTCATGCCTCTTCTTATGATAACCGCGTAGAAAACTCTTGTCACATTTGCTGCACCTATAATCCGGTATAGCATTCAGAACCGATTCCATTACTACACCATTCCACATCTTTATAATATATAGTGCAACACTTGTAAATTATATAGATCAATAAATGCTTATAGCAGTTTCCACTGACTCGCCTTAATAACTTATCAAAGCTATTGAACAGTAATCTCGCTAAGAGAAGCTGATGTGCTCGACTCGAAGGATAATTACCGAATAACTATCTAAGCTCAAGCAAACTCTACTTATTCTGAAAGCACGGATCTCTGAGGGAACTACATAATTCAAGATCACGCTTGCAGCGCCTTATAGCGGCTTCAATCAGTACTAAAACGCACATTCTACAGATTTTATACTTTTATGATGGTAAATTATATATTAGTCATCAACTATCCGTATTTTTATTATTTTTTATCGTTTTTTACGTACTTTGAGACAAATCCAGCTTCGAATTAAGACGCGAAACGACGGCTACGTATCTTTAAGTAACAAACACATTACTTTTAACGATATCGAATGACAGTGATAGAAGCACTTGAGCATTATTTAAACGCTTAAAAAACCAATTTTTCGCTATATTTCATAAATTTCAGCATTAGAGTCCTATGACGTCACACTCAAGCATCGACGGAATGTCTGCTACCTCCAAACATGTTTCTACAAGTCTAATGACGTCACGCAGGCACCATACAGAAGGCATAATTCAACGACAAAGACATTAGTTTTAACTATACATTCCCACAAAGATATAAACCTATTTGAAAGCGTCTTAACATGTTAACTTCAATACATGTATATAGAACCTCTAATATAACAATAAAAAGAAAGGCAAAGAAATAAAGAAGAAATAAAGTAAAGGGAAAAGAAATTATTAGCACAATACACCCTTAGAAACGAGGTTATTCCATATCTTTCATCATTCAGTCAACTAACATAGCTAAATGACGTCACACAGTAGCGGCGACGTTCTGTCTACACTCCTTCAAAACAAGTTCAGACAGGAAAGTCTCCCCACCCTCGGATCCACGTAGCAATATTATGAAAAGGCCAACAGTAACCTCCAAGCCACCAGAGTGAGTATATGGAACGTAAACACCCGACAGCGCTTTTCACCGTTTAACCTTATTTGCATCATATTTTTCCAGGTACTCATCAATCATTGTACTACACACATCATATAGATTACAATACTCAGCGTTGTATGCTACAATTTGTAATGTTCACGATTTTATACTCATTTAATGATTTAAATTCAATATTTCTAGCGTTCACCCTCTTCTTCTTCATCCTCTTCTTCTTCTTCTTCTTCTTCTTCTTCTCAAATCACACCTTTACCTTAGTCCTGTTCTCCTCCTTCGTGCTGTCAAGAAATATACGCGTAATTGGACGTTATTAGCTTAAATATTAAAGAAAATAACAACATTCTCCGTCAATTATATCTAAACAGCCTTTTCCGAGTTGTCCATGATTAAGGATTCTGGAATCAAGGTAGGCAATGTTTCTCTCAATAAGAGCATTCAGTAATTGATTTTGTAAATAATATCACTAATTTAAGCTTTATTTCGAGCCTCTAAGTCCGCTAGTTTGCAAGGTATTTAAATGGACCCTTAGAGATTCGAACTAGACCCGCAGTATAAAAATTACCAATTTATCCATAAATCAGGACTACAGTATTTAACTGAAGCGTTTAACTTTTTATTTCATAGCGCTATCTTTGTTTATTCACGAATAAATCGACTTTGAAGTAATTGCCCCCTCCCGGTAATCAAACTATGAGTCGTAGGGATAAATTTTTCTAATATATCACTTTATGCGTCAAGTTACCCTAATTTGTCTTTACATCACTATTCCAAGTGTAACAAATCGCGATATAGGTAAAAATTCAATAATTCTCCGCAAGGTAGGAATCGAACCCACGATACCTCAGCTCTAGCATGTTAGAAAATAATTGTCCTTAACGTGTATTACCATATAAAGTTTATTTCAGTCTTCTAGCTTAAGCGATTCTCGAGATAATTAAATTCATCAAATCAGGATTGGAACCCAAGACTCCAGGATCCCGATCATACCACAAAGGAAAGCTTATTACAATACCAATTTAATAAAGTTTATTCGAAGTTTTTATCACTAATAGTTTAGGAATTATTCCAATAACAAAAGTATTGATTGCACGGGAATCGATCCCTAGACCCCCGGTGATCTTGAAAGTTAGATCAAAAGATGCGCCGTTTTATTAGAAGATAATCACCGTTTACCGTATTTCGATATCTCATTTAGTTTACCAGCAATCAGCGATCACAGAGTAGAGTAATAATGATGATGCTGCCCTCATTAAATATGAAAGGGGTGCCGCTCGGTAATTGAACATATGTTAACATGGGTAATTAACCTGTCAACCCTCGTCAACCCTTGTCGATGGTAATCTGACAGATAACGAGGGTCGGGCCTTTGTCGGCTTTTCACCGACAAAGGGAATGGGGTGTGAAAAACACGTGTTAAACACGTGTAATCAATTAGCGGCAACCCTTTGATATGCTAATTGGGCCAGAATCATCATAAGTACCCTACTCTGTGATCGCTGATTGCTGGTAAACTAAATGAGATATCGAAATACGGTAAACGGTGATTATCTTCTAATAAAACGGCGCATCTTTTGATCTAACTTTCAAGATCACCGGGGGTCTAGGGATCGATTCCCGTGCAATCAATACTTTTGTTATTGGAATAATTCCTAAACTATTAGTGATAAAAACTTCGAATAAACTTTATTAAATTGGTATTGTAATAAGCTTTCCTTTGTGGTATGATCGGGATCCTGGAGTCTTGGGTTCCAATCCTGATTTGATGAATTTAATTATCTCGAGAATCGCTTAAGCTAGAAGACTGAAATAAACTTTATATGGTAATACACGTTAAGGACAATTATTTTCTAACATGCTAGAGCTGAGGTATCGTGGGTTCGATTCCTACCTTGCGGAGAATTATTGAATTTTTACCTATATCGCGATTTGTTACACTTGGAATAGTGATGTAAAGACAAATTAGGGTAACTTGACGCATAAAGTGATATATTAGAAAAATTTATCCCTACGACTCATAGTTTGATTACCGGGAGGGGGCAATTACTTCAAAGTCGATTTATTCGTGAATAAACAAAGATAGCGCTATGAAATAAAAAGTTAAACGCTTCAGTTAAATACTGTAGTCCTGATTTATGGATAAATTGGTAATTTTTATACTGCGGGTCTAGTTCGAATCTCTAAGGGTCCATTTAAATACCTTGCAAACTAGCGGACTTAGAGGCTCGAAATAAAGCTTAAATTAGTGATATTATTTACAAAATCAATTACTGAATGCTCTTATTGAGAGAAACATTGCCTACCTTGATTCCAGAATCCTTAATCATGGACAACTCGGAAAAGGCTGTTTAGATATAATTGACGGAGAATGTTGTTATTTTCTTTAATATTTAAGCTAATAACGTCCAATTACGCGTATATTTCTTGACAGCACGAAGGAGGAGAACAGGACTAAGGTAAAGGTGTGATTTGAGAAGAAGAAGAAGAAGAAGAAGAAGAAGAGGATGAAGAAGAAGAGGGTGAACGCTAGAAATATTGAATTTAAATCATTAAATGAGTATAAAATCGTGAACATTACAAATTGTAGCATACAACGCTGAGTATTGTAATCTATATGATGTGTGTAGTACAATGATTGATGAGTACCTGGAAAAATATGATGCAAATAAGGTTAAACGGTGAAAAGCGCTGTCGGGTGTTTACGTTCCATATACTCACTCTGGTGGCTTGGAGGTTACTGTTGGCCTTTTCATAATATTGCTACGTGGATCCGAGGGTGGGGAGACTTTCCTGTCTGAACTTGTTTTGAAGGAGTGTAGACAGAACGTCGCCGCTACTGTGTGACGTCATTTAGCTATGTTAGTTGACTGAATGATGAAAGATATGGAATAACCTCGTTTCTAAGGGTGTATTGTGCTAATAATTTCTTTTCCCTTTACTTTATTTCTTCTTTATTTCTTTGCCTTTCTTTTTATTGTTATATTAGAGGTTCTATATACATGTATTGAAGTTAACATGTTAAGACGCTTTCAAATAGGTTTATATCTTTGTGGGAATGTATAGTTAAAACTAATGTCTTTGTCGTTGAATTATGCCTTCTGTATGGTGCCTGCGTGACGTCATTAGACTTGTAGAAACATGTTTGGAGGTAGCAGACATTCCGTCGATGCTTGAGTGTGACGTCATAGGACTCTAATGCTGAAATTTATGAAATATAGCGAAAAATTGGTTTTTTAAGCGTTTAAATAATGCTCAAGTGCTTCTATCACTGTCATTCGATATCGTTAAAAGTAATGTGTTTGTTACTTAAAGATACGTAGCCGTCGTTTCGCGTCTTAATTCGAAGCTGGATTTGTCTCAAAGTACGTAAAAAACGATAAAAAATAATAAAAATACGGATAGTTGATGACTAATATATAATTTACCATCATAAAAGTATAAAATCTGTAGAATGTGCGTTTTAGTACTGATTGAAGCCACTATAAGGCGCTGCAAGCGTGATCTTGAATTATGTAGTTCCCTCAGAGATCCGTGCTTTCAGAATAAGTAGAGTTTGCTTGAGCTTAGATAGTTATTCGGTAATTATCCTTCGAGTCGAGCACATCAGCTTCTCTTAGCGAGATTACTGTTCAATAGCTTTGATAAGTTATTAAGGCGAGTCAGTGGAAACTGCTATAAGCATTTATTGATCTATATAATTTACAAGTGTTGCACTATATATTATAAAGATGTGGAATGGTGTAGTAATGGAATCGGTTCTGAATGCTATACCGGATTATAGGTGCAGCAAATGTGACAAGAGTTTTCTACGCGGTTATCATAAGAAGAGGCATGAGCTGATATGTGGTGAGTTTTTCGAGTGTAGACATTGTGGCGATGTTTACGGTACTGAAAATCGAAGGGATGCACATGAAGGGCGCTGTGATAGGGCTCTAGATGCTAAGAAAGTCAAATTTGAACCTACTAAGCATAAATTATTGTTAATGTCTCCTGATGAAGATGATATTGTAGAATATGAAACAGCTTTTCAGGATCGGCTGAAATCGTATTTCATCCAATGCCCAGCAAGTCAGGATCTAAATTCATACCTGCAGCAGGTGAAGCAGCGCATAATTCATGCTGTTCAGAAGGAGCTGCGGGTTCATAAAAGTTTGAAAGTTAACATTATGGCTGAATGTAAGTTTGTGAATGCTGTGGGGGATATCACTAACAAAGCCTTCAAAACGCGTAATCATGCCGTGTTTTTAGACAGTGACTTGGATGCCATCTTGGAAAAAAAATTCGAGAAACTTCGTGTTGAAATGGAGGAAAGTAAGTTGAAAGGCAGTAATTGGGCTCTACTGGCAGTTGATGGCATTCGACTACGTATTAACAAGTATAATCTTCTTCGAGGGAGCAGCTATATTCCTCTACCGTCATCTTTGGATGCAAGAAAAGCCTGTATAAACCCTCAGAACTACAAGGATGAGAAATGCTTTATGTACGCTATTCTAGCAAAGTTCATTCGAAAGGATCCTCAGCGTGTTAGCAAGTACAAGGATCTCCAAGAAAAATACGATTTCTCATGCGTCTCATTTCCTACGAGCTTGGGTGAAATCGCTAAATTTGAAAAACTCAATAATATATCCATAAATGTGTTTGGAGTGGATGATAAACATGAAGTGTTTCCAATAAAGGTGATTGATGAAGAATTAGATGATCATCGCGATCTCCTTCTGTTGAGTGATGCTACTGACAGACATCACTATGTGTATATAAAGGATTTTGAGAAGCTTATTCGTCGTCAGAAAACTAGACATCATGGGCAAATATATACATGTAAAAGATGTTTCAGTCATTTTGATGACCGACATGGACGAGGTGGAATGGAAAAATTGGAAGAGCACAGCGAAATATGTAGACAACATGCCGTTGCTAGATGCGTTATGCCTACAAAGGATAACTCCATCGTTAAATTCAAGAATGTTGAGAGGATGTTGAAACTGCCCTATGTTATCTATGCCGATTTTGAATGCATTCTCACCCCTCTTCATACCTGCTCCTCTAACCCCGAAACCTCCTACACAACTCCCTATCAAAGTCATTCTCCCATGAGCTTTTGTGTTTATGTGAAACCGTCGTCCAGTGTTGAACAACTAGAAACAACTCTTCCTACTGAACCGTATGTTTACCGAGGACCTGACGCTGCACAGAAGTTTATGGAATGCTTGATGGATCTGGCGAATAAAATTGGTGACTTATATAAATCTGCTAAGCCTCTGAATCTTACAGCTGAAGAACAAGAATCGTTTGATGCTTCTACAATATGCTACCTGTGTGAACATGAATTTACAGAAGGTAATTGGAAGGTTCGCGATCACGATCATGTATCTGGGGTGTATAGAGGATCTTTACACAATAAATGTAACCTGGCTTGCAAAACACCTAATTATATACCTGTCTTCATGCATAACCTGAGTGGGTATGACTCTCATTTCATTGTTAAGGAGCTGGGGTGTACTAGCGAAAGGGTTGAGGTTATACCAAATTCAGAGGAAAGTTATATATCATTCTCCAAGTATGTTGGGGATATTAAACTCAGGTTTGTGGATACTTTCCGCTTCCTCAGTACGAGCTTGGAGAAGCTTGCAAAGAACCTTGAAACGCATGCTGAAACAGCGAAGTACTTTGGAGCAGAGAATATTGGCTTGATGACTCGTAAGGGGGTCTTTCCCTATGATTACGTAACATCGTGGGATGCCCTGAACGATACATGTTTGCCTCCTAGGGATGCCTTCTACAACAGGTTAAACAGCGAAGAAATCAACAGTGAGGACTATGATCATGCTCTGAACGTGTGGAAGCACTTTAACGTCCGAAACCTTGGCGAGTACAGTGATTTGTACTTAATTTCAGATGTTCTTCTCCTAGCGGATGTCTTCGAGACATTTAGAGACCAAACCCTGAAAACTCATAAAGTGGATCCTGCACATTATTTTACTTCTCCAGGACTTACATGGGATGCTATGCTGCTGTATACTGGAATTGAGTTGGAATTGCTTCTTGATTACGATCAGCTACTCATGGTTGAATCTGGCATAAGAGGAGGGTTATGCCAGGTTTCTCACCGGTATGCTGAGGCTAACAACATCTATATGGAGCAGTATGATCCTAGTAAACCCTCTCATTTTATTACGTATGAAGACGCCAATAACCAGTACGGTTGGGCTATGTGTCACGCCCTTCCTTATGGTGGATTTACGTGGGCTTCTCCTGAGGATATACATCTCGGTTCGTTGAATGGGGATGATTCCTTTGGATATATCTTGGAGGTTGATGTGGAATATCCTGCAGAGCTGCATGAACTTCATAATGATTTACCCTTTCTGCCTGAGAGTATGAAACCGGGGGAATCGTCTTCAAAGAAACTAATTGCCCATCTTGGATCTCGAAAGAAGTATGTGGTACATTACATGGCCTTGAAACAGGCTCTTAGTCATGGTCTACGACTGTCAAAGATTCATCGAGCACTAAAATTCCGTCAATCTTGTTGGTTAAAGCCTTACGTCGAATTTAATAACCGCCTACGACAGCAAGCAAGAACCGATTTTGAAAAGGATTTGTACAAACTTTTCAATAATGCGATGTTTGGGAAAACTATGGAAAATATTCGTAATCGTATGGATATACGTCTTGTGGCAAACAGCAAAACGTTAGAAAAACTGATAGCCAAGCCTACATTTATCGATCGAACTATATATGGCCCTAATCTTGCAGCTGTTCATATGGCTTCTCGTAAAATAGTGTTCAACAAGCCTATATACATTGGTATGAGCGTACTAGACATTTCCAAGACGCTAATGTATTCATATCAATATGATGTGTTACTTCCATATTATGGAGCTCAGAATCTTAAACTGTTGTATACAGATACAGATTCCTTCATCCATCGAGTGACTACAGTTGATATATACCAGGATAAATTACACATGCTTGAACATCTGGATACATCGGATTACCCTGCCAACCATATATGCTATTCTACACAAAACAAGAAAGTGTTGGGAAAGTTTAAAGATGAAGCAAGTGGTAAAATCATTCGCCGTTTCGTTGGTCTCAGACCTAAAATGTATGCTCTCGATATTGATGGCTCTGTGATAAAAAAGATCAAAGGCATAAAACATAGCGCCATTAAGCAATACATCAGCTTCAACAGCTATATGGAGTGCCTTAAAACTTTAAAAATCGTAAGAACCCCTATGAATTTAATCCTATCCCAACGTCATAATGTTTCTACAGTTGAATCTAATAAAATAGCTCTGTCGCCTCATGATGACAAGAGAGTAATTGCAGAGGATGGAATATCAACGTATGCGTATGGGCATTACAACGTTGCAAGCCGTGCATAAGAGTATGCAACTTAGATCTCAAGATAATTATTTTCTCCGTTACGTTTCCTGTAGAAAATGAAAGTTTAATCAACTGACTCCTCCACGCCTCCAATGATGTCTGACGAAAAAAGAAGAAAAAGTAAAAAAATTACTCACCTGGCTTCTCCGTGCTTCCCATGATACTTGTCGAAGAAAGAAGAAAAATAGAAATTATAAAGGGAGGCGTTAACTCTGCCACTAGACTTTAACTCTAGTGCTGGTCTCCAGCCCAGATAAAAGAGGAGAGGCGTGTACCCTGCTACCTTAAAGTAAGTATACCCTCATTAACTTTATATAAACATAAGATTGTGTTAAAATACTATCAAAAATATTGCTGAATATATCTTAAAATACTGAGCTATAAGTACTTCAACATCAGCAGATAGAACATCGTTTAGTGACAGGTTGAGCTCTATAAAGGATCAGAAAAAACAATGATGAATAAAGCTGTAAAGAACACTTAAAAAGCAGGTTAGATCATAATAGGTGGGGTTAGCCTTAGAAAACTGCATGTCGTGTTCGAGATGTTACCGCCAGAACATATAGAACCAAGCAAAAGAGTCATACAACTGTATAAAATTCTGTAACAGAGGACAAAATAGCTGTAGTAAGAACTTCAACATCAATGTTTAGGACATCTTCTAGTGGAAGTTTAAAGCCCTATAAAGGCGGGGGGGGGGGGATCAAAAGCAGACTAAAGCTGTAAATAATAGGTAAGGTTAGATATGAAAAAATGTCGGACATACTATATACAATAGCTGCAGAATATGGTGGTGGTGGTGGTGGTGGTGGTGGTGATAGTGGTGCTACGATGGTTGTGGTCGTGTAGGTTATGGCGGTGCTGGTGTTGGAGGTGGATGGTTAGGTTAGGTTAGGATAGTCTTAGAAGGAAAGAAAGCAGCGTTTGACCTTTT
Organism: Tenodera sinensis; assembly: GCA_030765045.1. NCBI lineage: Eukaryota > Metazoa > Arthropoda > Insecta > Mantodea > Mantidae > Tenodera > Tenodera sinensis. The sequence continues at coordinate 42,058,293 of CM060974.1, forward strand.
ACCATTAGAACATACAGAACTATACAAAAGAATCGCTAAATGAGGTTAAGATACACAGCATACTGGAACAGTGTACAAAGACATTGACAATAGCTAGTTGAATAACAAGGTTGAAGCGTCTTCTAATGTTAGTTTAAGAAAGAGAGAGGGGGAGGGTAGAAGAAGCATGAATAATGTCAAATAAGTATGAGGAAATATCTCTAAAGAGGTTTGTGGTTCAGTTAGGTTAGTCTTAGAAAGACCGTAAGCAATGCTTTAGGTGTGAACATCACACTTTTTACAAAAGGAGAAATTTGATCGTGAAAGCATAACAAATTGCCAAAAGGGTCTATATGCTCATCAAAAGTATCAATAGATGCTAAAGACGTGAAAACACCGAAAAATCATGACAAAGCTTAAAAAATTCGCAAAACACTCCAGAATACTGCAAAAGTGGCTAGAATGCCTACCAAACTCCTAAATACCGAGAAATGTTTAGAAAATGCTTAGGGTTCATACGTTAGGGATCTAATAGCTTCAAAGTATGTAAAGTTGCTGAAAAACATCTGCAAACGAATGCTAAATGTCTAAGCCTGAAACGGTATGGTGTGAAGGTTAGAATAGGTTATAGAAGAATAGAACGCTGAACCAAACTAGGAGTGAAACAGGTTAAGTTAGGTTAAAATATCTTAATAAATAGGAAGGTTTATGCTCACTTAGGTTAAGTAACGTTAGGTTAGGTTAGACGAGTAGAAGTATGGGGCTTAGATTAAGTTAAATTTGAAAGACCGAGTAAAAGAGTAGGGATTAGATGAGCAATAGGGATGAAGAATAAATCATTAGATGAGGTGTTAGGTTAGGTTAGACGAGTAGAAGTATGGGGCTTAGGTTAGGTTGAATTTGAAAGACCATAGAAAAATGAGTAGGGTTTAGGTTGAACAGTATGGATGAAGGTTAGGTTATACGAGTAGAAGTATGGGGCTTAGGTTAGGTTAAATTTGAAAAGACTAGAGAAAAATGAGTAGGGTTTAGGTTGAGCAATAAGGATGAAGGTTAAGTTAGACGAGTAGAAGTATGGGGCTTAGGTTAGGTTAGCGCTACTATGTGGAGCGAGGTGTCATTATGTTCAGGTAATATTTTTAATCAAGATAGAAATCTGTTGCGTTAGGTGGTACACATCGATATAGTGAACGGCATACTCAACTACCATGAACGCTCATAAACATACATACACTGCTATAGACCTTAAGTTATCCCTAGAGTCAGCCTCAAACGCCTACATCCTACGCCTCTCTACCACCTTACCTAGTAATGCTTAGATTACGCATGGCGGCCATCTTGCCCATAAAAAACTGCGCCAGTCTTCCCCCAACTACCCTACTGTCGAGATTTCACCGGAAAGATGTTTTGAGGCCCCCTGAATCTAAAGCAGAGGAATTTTTAGAAAAAGGTCCCTTTGTGCGTCTGTCAGTGTGCCAGTCTATGGACGACGCAACTCAAAAACGAAAAATCGGTTAAAAACCAAATTTGGTGTCTATGTTTAGTGTATTTTAAGGATTTGACACGACCCTAAACTATCGTTCGACCATTTTGATTTTCTTGAAAATGGCTCTAACGATTTTAATTAAAATGCCATATGCTCGAGATATTTTTATGACAAATGAAATGTATATCTTGAATTTTCTGGCTATAGGCCATGTAGTCGTATTTACTCTAGATGACTTGCATCACTGGTAAACTAAAGAGATAGACCAAATCTTACTGTACAAAACACGTAGATCATACTAAAACACACAATTTATGTCTCAATAAGCTTTTTTGTTGAGTGAACCATTTCAGAGATATTCCTTGTTATGTGTTTGAGTTTTGGAGAACTTACACTTCTGTCATGGAACATAATTATTCATTTTTATAAAATTACTTTGTTGTTTAACAACGCTGTCAATTGCCAGGATTACATCAGCGTCGCCGGTGTGCCGGAATTTTGTCCCGCAGGAGTTCTTTTACATGCCACTAAATCTACTGACATGGAGCTGTCGTTTTTAAACACACTTAAAAACCATCGGCCTGGGCCGGATTTGAACCCGCGACCTTGGGATCAGTAGGCCAGCGTCTAACCAACTGAGCCACCCAGACCGACGACATTTTTATATGTTAAGTGTGCAAAGAGAACGGAATTTGAAAGCTTTAAAAGATTTGACTATCGCAGAAAGCCTACTGTATTCTAATATTCCCCTTGTACCTACAACGAAATAAGCAATAAGATAATTTCTACAAATGTTTATCTTAACTAACACGAAGAAGATATAGGAATAGAGTTTGTAAGAACGGTTGGTACAAGAGTAGAGAAAGTCATGTGAATGCAACACATATTTTTACTCACTTCTTCGCAACATCAACATTTCTGACTAAAGGCCAAAAATTCGCAAAAAAAAAAAAAAAAAAAAAAAAATAGGTTTTTGTTTTTGCAGCCTTACTAACTGTATTGTTGCATAGCAGTATCTATATTTTATCCCTGTCGGCACAATAGTTATATTTTAAGTAAAATTTTAAAATGCTATTAGTGTTATTGTTTATTATTATTATTATTATTAATTATTATTATTATTATTATTATTATTATTATTATTATTATTATTATTATTATTATTATTATTACTACTACTACTACTACTACTACTACTACTACATATTATTAGAGACGTTTCAGCAGAATAATCATATAGAATTTCCAGTAAGGAAATGCTGATATAGTTCTGCTATTCTCTTAATTTCAACATTGGTGACCAAAAAATGTAATAAATTATTGTGCATGCTATTTTAAAGCCCAGGCCCTGCCCGAGCCCGACAAACCTTTTTCAAATTGGGCCCGAGTTACTATGTGATGACTTGACATTCCAGTCCAGGACATTCAAAACCAATATCGACTTTCTCTTTTTTGGTTTCTTTTTTGTCTTGGTTTGCTTTTAAACTGTAGGTCATATTGGACGATTAATGAAATAGGTGAAATGGTGCTTAGATGAGCCCGGGTCCAATAAAGCTTGAATTTACTTGATATTTTGCATCTCACGACCAGGGAAAACCCCGAAAAAAAACTTATACGGATAACTCACCCTAACCGATATTCTTGCTGATGAGAAAAGTCTTTGAAATTTCAAACAAATATAAGGAACATCTGGAATGTCTAAAAAATGTATTTTAAATATACATACTGTGTGCTATAACGAGACTTGTATTTGTTCTTACCGTTTAAAAGTTATGCAAAATTCATTCAGAATTAAGAGAACTTCTGAGTCCATTCTCACAAAATTCAAGATGTGCGTTTCATTTGTCATGAAAACATCTTAAACATACGGCATTTTAATGATAATCGTGTAAGTCGCTTATGATAAAAACAAAATGTTCTAACATTTTTCTATGTAAAGGGTAGGATGGGGAAAATGTTTGTATTGCATCGTTGGAAAATGTTCAACTTAAATATAAATTTTGATGTTTAATCGACTTTTCGTTTTTGAGTTATGCGGTTCTAGATAGATCACACACAGGCTTTTTTGTAAAAATGCTTTTTGTGTGTGTTCAGAGGTCCTCAAAACAGGTATTTCAGTTGAAATCTCGACAGGGATTTTTGGGTGGGATACAGCACTTGTACTTACTGAACGCAGTAGAGGTACTAAAAAGTGAAATATTATTGCAGAGCTACTGGCGCCCAACACGTATACCACGCGTGGAATGACCGTATTGAAAACAATTCAGTTGGCTGGAGAAACGCTATGTTCCCTCCCAAAAGCGGCCTCTGCGTGGGATCACAAGGCCGTGTGTATGTGTGTGAGGAAGCTGAACATCCAACCCATTCAGGGCTGCCAATATACGGCTGAGGTACCGAATTCATACAGCGCTTCCGGGAAACCTTTAAATGCGCAGGTGGTGCGATAGTAACCTTGAGTGTACTGTCGCAGAAACAAAACAGCAGCTGGGTTTTCTAGACGCCAACATGGAGGTCTATAGGTTTTTACTTAAATGAGAGTTGTGGAGGGGGAACAAGATGTTCTTAAGGCTACCTGCAGCTGAAAATCCCTAAGATATTCCTAGATTCTGGAAGTATAAATGAGAGTGCGAATTGGTATGTGTGTGAAAACCCAAATACACAAAATCCACTGTATACAAGTTAAGACCATTGATTTGACCTTTGAGATTAAAGGCTGGAAAAGAATCTGATGTGTTGCACTCACATGACATTCTCTACTCTTGTACTAACCATTCATATAAACTCTTATTCATATATTTTCTTCGTGTTAGTTCAGATAAACATTTGCAGAAATTATCTTATTGCTTATTTCCTTGTAGGTACAAGATAAATGTGGGAATACAGTTTAACATGTAAAAAATTGAATAACGATGTTCCATTTGACAGTAGGTATAACTTCTCTAGGTATAACTCACACAAATAACAAGACATGTCCCCGAAATGGTTCACTCTATACACAATTTATTTGTACATATTGTGTGTATTTTTGTACAGTAAGATTTGGACTATCTCTTACGATTTACCAGTCATGCGAAAGTCATTCAGAGTAAATAAGACATCAAGGGCTATAGCCAAAAAATTTAAGATATACATTTCATTTATCATAAAAATATCTCAAACATATGGTATTTTAATCAAAATCGTTAAAGCAATTTTCAAGAAAATCAAAAACTTTTCGAAACGTTTTCCATGTAAAGGGTAGTTTAGTGTGGGGCTATTTTTTTCAAAATCTTAGTGTCGCATCCTTGAAAGACATTAAATACCATCTTTGGTTTTTAACCGATTTTTCGTTTACAAATTATGCTATACACACTGACACACACACACACACACACACACACACACACACACACACACACACACACACACACACATGGACATTTTTATAAAAGTGCTTTTTTGGATTCAGAAGGTCTCAAAACTCAATTTCCGGTGACATCTTGACATCGAATTTTTTGCTGGAATACAATACTTCGTCTACTTATCAGTAGAGAAAGTAAAAAATCTGAAGTGTTGCACTCACATGACTTTCTCTACTCTTGTACTAACCATTCTTACAAACTCTTATTCCTATATCTTCTTCGTGTTAGTTGACATAAACATTTACAGAAATTATCTTATTGCTTATTTCCTTGTAGGTACAAGGGGAATATTAGAATACAGTAGGCTTTGAGCGATAGTCAATTCTTTTAAAGCTTTGAGATCCCGTTATCTTTGCACGCTTAACATATAAAAAATGAACGATGTTCTATTTCACAAAAGTTTTAAGCTTTCTTAAACTGGCACAAATAACAAGGAATATCCCCGAAATAATTTATTCTAGAAAAAAATTTATTGAGATTAAACTGCGTCTTTTAGCGAAATGTATATTTTTTATATAGTAAGATTTTGTCTATCTCTTACGGTTTATGAGTAAATCAAAAGTCATCCAGAGTAAACAGGACTACGTAAGCTATAGCCAGAAATTTCAAAATATACGTTTCATTTGTCATAAAAATATAACATGTGTAATTTTAATAAAAATCGTTAGAGCCATTTTCAAGAAAATCAAAATTCTCCATGTAAAGGGTAGTTTAGGGTGTCGGAATTTTCTGCAAAATCTTCGTGTCACATTCTTGAAAGACATTAAACTGAAATACCATCTTTGGCTTTTAACCTACTGTTCGTTTTTGAGTTATGCTGTACACAGACTGACACGCGCACGCACGCACACACACACACACACACACACACACACACACACACACACACACACACACTCACACGGACTTTTTTCTAGTAGAGAAAGTAAAAATTGAAGGATGTAGTTATCCTTCTCAGCATCCCGGGGAAATTCCCGAAAAAAAAACATGGGTGGTCAGGAAGGTTGGTCATTGGAATCGAACCAACGACCTCTAGAGAGACGCTAGCGCCTGAGCCATCCCTCTTGGTTGCAGCCAATCATAAACATGCCACTTGATGTTAATCAGTAGTCTCTCTTCGTCATATTTACAATGGACTACTTGTGGATTCCCTCAGTTTGGAGCAGACCTTCAGAAAGCAATAAATTGTCAATTGTGCACGAGGACATCCGTGTCCTTACTGACGTCCAAGGTTGCAAATTCCTACAAGTGTGAGTGTAGATTAACACTCACGCCCTAGGAATGTAACACATTAGTCACGATGTCAGTTCAGAGTTCGAACCCCTTCAAGGTCGTTTACTCACTCACTGAGAGCGGAGATTACGTCATATGGACCTCTTCCGTGTTATTACTGCAATGTAGCGTGTGCATCAGCAGAAAGGATTGTGGGAGTCGATCGCTTCCAGGAGGGAATTCCAGAGACCTTCGCTGGACCAACTGGTGGGCGTATGGCCTTGCTTGGGCCAAAACGAGAGTCGCACAATCGATCCGCTATCATTAGGATATACTTTTGCTTCACCCTCATGGGCTTCTTCTGGCGGAAAGTTCTCAAAGTGTGAGATACATAATGCAGATCATAATACACGACTGAGTCAGATTTATACCTTATTTAGAACTAGCTGAAACACCCGGCGTTGCCCGAGACTTGAAGGTTTATCCATAAACCTACAACTTTCAGACTTAGGTTACACTTGCCCATTAGTCTTATATTTTTGGGGGAAATTTAAACAAAATATATTATGTGTTGCACTCACATGACTTTCTCTACTCTTGTATTAACCATTCTTACAAACTCTTATTCCTATATCTTCTTCTTATTAGTTGAGATAAACATTTACACAATTTATTGCTTATTTCCTTGTAGGTGCAAGGGAATACATTAGGCTTTGAGCAATAGTCAAATTTGTTACGGCTTTCAAATTCCGTTTTCTTTGCACGGTTAACATATTAAACAAATAGCGATGTTCCGTTTGACGGAAGTATGTGTTTTAGGAAGATCTACAGTTTTACTTTCTCTACTGGTAAGTAGGGGAAGTATTATATTCCACCCAAAAATTCGATGTCGAGATTTCACCCGAAATTTATATTTTGAGACCCCCTGAACCCAAAAAAAGCATTTTTAGAAAAAGGTCCGTGTGTGCCTGTGGACAGCATAACTCAAAAACGAAAAGTAGGTCAAAAACCAAAGTTGGTATTTAAGTTTAATGTATTCCAAGGCTGCGACACGAAGATTTTGAAGAAAATAGCCCCACGTTAAATTACCCTTTACATGGAATATTTTTCAAAAATTGTTATTTTCTTGAAAATGGTTCTAACGATTTTAATTAAAATGCCACATGTTTAAGATATTTTTATGACAAATGAAATGTATATTTTCAATTTTCTGGCTTTAGCCCATGTAGTCCTGTTTACTCTGGATGACTTTTGAATAACTCGTAACCCGTAACAGATAGACAAAATCATAATATGATTTGAAGTTTTCCTGGCGACGAACATATTCAAGATGTTCTCGGGCTTCTAGCCAGGCGTAGTGATGAAGAGCCATCGACATTTCGGGAGAGATGTACACTCCCGAAACGTTAATCGCTCTGCATCACTACGCCTGGCTAGAAGCCCGAGAAAATCTTTAATATAGACCAAATCATACTGTACAAAAAATGTAGATCTTGCTAAAACACACAATTTACGTCGAAATAATTTTTTTTGTAGAGTGAACCATTTCGGAACGTATTCCTTGTTGTGTGTGTCAGTTTCGGAAAATTTAAAACTTTCGTGAAATGGAACATTTTTTATATGTTAAGGTGCAAATGCTTTAAAAGATTTGACTGTCGCTCACAGCCTACTGTATTGTAATATTGCACCTATTGCACCTACAAGGAAATAAACAATAACAAATTTCTGTAAATGTTTATCTCAACTAACACAAAGAAGATATAGGAATAAGAGTTTGTAAGAATGGGTAATACAAGAGTAGAGAAAGTCATGGGAGTGCAACATATCAGATTTATTTTATTAGCGAAGAAGTCCGCCATATTCAGTGAGAAAGTTGTAAAAGTGTTTAATGAGAAGGATGATGATTTTTAAGTGTGTAAAAGTGTTTAATGAGAAGGATGATGATTTTTAAGTGTTAAGTGTTAATAACATTCATTATAACAATATTGATTGTTTCATCTATAAAATAGATCCGTACTACTTCGTGAACAACAGTAATAGAATCTTATAGCTCTCAGACTGATGCTAGGCCGCAAGTAATAGACTTTAACTCCAACGAAGAAAATTAATAATAGCCAAATTATTAGTCACAAAATAAACGAAAATCGTTTCAAATAGTGCTTCAACGTTCGGTTCGAACTGCCGTAACAGTATCGCAATTAAAACTGTTTACAATGACACTCTCATTGGAAGACCGTACATTTGCCGAGCAGGAATATACGAGAAAAATTGACATCTTCACTCCCAAAAATAGGTATACTAAGTAATATTCTTTTAGTGGAAGCAACAAGTGAAGGTTGAGAAATAAATCTTCGTCAGTTCCCAGAAAATTACGATAGTTTTGCGGGTCCTCTAACGTCAATTCGTTTTGTAGTAGACTCAATATACCATGGTCTGTGCCCTGTTCCATTCTTTCTAACCATCACCATGTCCACCAAGTCTTTTGCTTCTAAAACATCTTTTTTACTTTGCCTACTTGTAAGTAGAGGAAGTAGGCGCTGTATTCCACCCAAAAATTTGATGTCGAGATTTCACCGGAAGTAGAAGTTTTGAGACCCTCTGAATCCCCCCCCCCAAAAAAAAAGATTTTTAGAAAAAGGCCCGTGTTTGTGGGGGGGGGGGGGGGTTAGAAACCAAAGTTGGTATTTAAGTTTAATGTCTTTCAAGGATGCGACACCAGGATTTTGAACAAAATAGCCGCACTCTTTACTTGGAAACTTTTTCGAAAAGTTTGACTTTTTTGAAAACGGCTCTAACGATTCTGATTAGAATGCCATATGTTTAAGATATTTGTATGACAAATGAATTGTATATCTTGAATTTTCTGGCTTTAGCCCATGTAGTCCTGTTCACTCTGGATGACTTTTGAACAGCTCGTAAACTGTAAGAGATAGACAAAATCTTCCTGTACAAAAAATGTAGATCTCGCTAAAACACACAATTTATTTCTGAATAATTTTTTTGCAGAGTGAACCATTTCGGAGATATTCCTTGTTATTTATGTCAGGTTCGAAAAACTCAAAGCTTTCGTGAAATGGAACATCGTTGTTCATTTTTTATATGTTGAGTGTGCAAAGAGAACGGTATCTCTAAGCTTTAAAACATTTGACTATCGCACAAAGCCTACTGTATTCTAATATTCCCCTTGCACCTACAAGGAAATAAGCAATAAGATAATTTGTACAAATGTTTATCTCAACTAACACAAAGAAGATATAGGAATAAGAGTTTGCGAGAATGGTTAGTACAAGAGTAGAGAAAGTCATGTGAGTGCAACACATCAGATTTTTACCTACTGAGACTCCTGAAAATATATCCCAAACCTATACTTAATATAGCAATCGCTAAATTACAATATTTTCGTCCGCCATGTTTATTTCTCACGCTTGCCAGGTGAACTGCCATTTGATTTGGATCAAAATGAGTCATAGTGTAACAGACACTGTTTCTTTTGTGTGGAATTTTTGGACAGAACGTTTGGTCAGAAAAGTTGCACCGGCTTTAAACCAAACCAAAAGTTCAACTGCAGGCGCCGTTGCCTTAAAACCGAGAAAACAAGATGTTCATTACTATTCTGCTTATTACACCACAACTAAATGCTATAGGTACATCTGCCACCTTAGAAAAAAGTTAAAATATTATAAATATTGGCCTTTAATGATGGTAATTTAAATTTAATTTAATTTAAAATGATAGGCAACCTTCACAATAAAAATAGTAGCTTTTGCTTTTGCAAGTCCGATTGCACTGCAACTAAATGGTGTTGGTAGACCTGCTGAGTTAGAAGAAAGGTTAATGTTCTGAAAGAATGTCATATTGGATGAAAAATAAGCGTGTAGTAATTAAGCGTCGTGTTTGTCATTTATTTCGTACTAAGCAAAGGCTGATGCTTGCACACTTACTTCGCACTATGATTTATTTGCATATATATTCTGCAAACTGTTAATCTAAACTAGGGTTTTGTATTTAGTTGAGCTCAGTTATGGCCGAAATAGAACATAATCACTCTTGTAAGTATACAGCAGGCAATTCTGTTAATGTTCATATAAGTTAATACCGCATGTTTATGTGAAGCATGGAATAGTTGCATAACATGGTCTTAGCTTTTAGGTTTACACCTAATTTTCAAAAAGTATTGTTATTTTAATAGCAATCTTGTTTCTTTGTAGTGCTTAACGCCCGCGTATACTACCTACGGCACCACAGGCGGTAACACTGATGATACATGGAATGAAGATGGAGCACCGATGCAATGAGATGGCGGGGGAAACCGGAGAATCCGGAGGAAACCCGCCCTAGCGCCACTTTAGTAGCACTCCTATATTAAAATGTACTTGTGGTTTTACACTTCATACTTTCTCGTTGATTTCTGTATCCGATTTCGTGCTTAGGAGTACGTTTAAAAAGTCATTGTCATTCCACATCCGAAAGTGATTAGGTCTGTTTAAGAAAGTTTCGGGTCACTGAGGTCTTTCAACTTCATCGTTACAGCAATTCCTCAAATACCTCCTCAGTATCGGCGTGTGCAGCTGGGATCATCATCTTGCAACATAGTATTAAACTGTAGATGAGTTCCGGTGCTTCTAATTTGGAAAATTAGGGACTCTGCCGTCTGCTCTCTCGTGGCAACGTTCCGGCCGCCCTTCGGATCCATCCTCCCGAGGGTTCCCCGTCAGGCCCATAGGCACAAAAGATCGCCTTTCGGTCGAGGTGCTAAATGTTCCTCATCAAGTTGTCATTGAAGGTTAACGTTTATAAAAAAGTAAAACTGTAGTTTAAATCTCCTTTATAATATTAACTCTTACAAAATTTACCAACCATCTAAGGTAGCTTATGAAGATACTAAATACTGGGTTTACTTTCCAATAGACATTCCAATTCGTTTTCAGTACAAAGCCGAAAGACAGTGAAACGTCCTACAAAACAAACCGCCGTGCTCCTACGGGAGGTACATGATTATGATTTCATAAAGAATTTCTCAGAAATGGGTAACAAGCATAACTTCAGACTTTGCCGTAAAAACAAAATCGTACATATCCTGCAGCTGTTGTAAACAACAAATCTCACCTTGAAAACTATTTCCCAGGAATTTCCCAATCAGTAAATACGTGCACTGTAAATAAACTTAACCTTGAAGACAGAATCCCAGGAACTTTCACAATCAGAAAATGCATAAGTGGTAAATTTTGCAACAAAACAATTGAAAGCTCAATGCCTACACCAAAAGAAAACGAAACTAACCTGAAACACAAACATCAAGAATTAGAAAGCTAGTTTCACTAACAAACATTTCTTCAAAAGAAAAACGTTTTAAAGAGGAAGAAAATTTCTCAGACTCCTTCATTAATATTGTGACATGGCCAGCAGCCTCCTCAAAGGGAAACCTAGTATTAGTTACCTCACGCCACTGTTTGTAAACATGACAGTGGAGCGGTCAGAATAAAGCGATTCCTGATTGTTCGAGAAACTTTCCACTGCCGGCTTGTTTACGCGAAGTTCGAGGAAAGGTGTATTTTCCAGTGAATTCGCTGGCACTTGGCCTGGACTATAAAAGTGAGCGAGCCAAGGTTGTGGGAGTTTTTCAAGGCTGAGTATTGAGTTATGGCAAATATAAAATTTAATGGTGGCTGATACCTGATCAATACTATTCTCTTTGCTGTCGTGCAAACAACTTCTATGGGCACAAATAATATTTATATCATAAGCTTTACAGCGTGATTTCAAAGCATGTTTAATTATATAACATCGCAGGGCGTGGCAAGCCTCTGGTTGGATGTTGTGTTGACCCTGTCATTAAATTTGTGTCATCCATAGTTTGTTTTTAAGTGTTGAATTTGGGTGTTAAGAAGGTGCTTAGTGAGTGTATCGTCGAAGTCAGTGTTCGTTAGAGAGAGGAGAGAGACAGTGAAGTGTGTGTCAAGGTTACGATCGGACAGAACAGCCGTGACTTGCAAGTTCACGATGAATTGTAAATTATGTTGATAAAACTGTGCTTTATGATTTAGTTTTAGAAGAGAAGTAAAGGGACAGAAAAAGTAACTGGACTTGCCATTTATCATACTGTCTCAGACCAACCTTTCGACGATGAGCAAAATAAAAAAAAAGTATAATGTGGTTCATACCAATAATAAACCAAGAAAAATGAAGGCAACAGTTCCTAATTTTATTATCGTAATGGAATAATTACCTAATGAGTATGAATTCACCTTTATTCAGGCAGATGGATAATGAGAGGTATTGTTGGAGCTTAGTCGATCTCCAGCACATCGGCAGAAAAAAAAAAAAAAAAAAAAAACCTTGTGCAATTTAGTCAACTAATACGTTTCTTCGAGGACTCGATTGAACATTTTAATATCCACAAGATAGCACTTAAATACATAAAAGGCATCAATGTACTAATTGTTACGCTTAGCCAGGTTGCATTAAAAGTTAATCTGAGTTCAACCACCTGATGAATGATCTTCATTCAAGCTCAACTCAGAATTTTAGCTTGTATAAACCTTGAACCAAGTTCATGGCATCTTGATCTAAGATCAAATCTGACTGGTAAGTTTTTTTTCCAGTTAGCTAAATTGAACTTAAAAACAACTACAGAAGGAAGCAAAAAGTAGTACAACTTTAAATAAAATAATAAGTGGTATTAACTCATTTTTATACTTATTTGGATAGTAAGTTTCAAATTGAACTATGTTCAGAAAACAAAATTTTACAGGAAAAACTGATTACTCCTTACCTACAAAATGTTTGGCAAAATATGGTGAGATGTGAAGTTGCTGTGTTTGAGGCTTACTTCTAGAAACATTAAAAAGTGAAATCAATTTGCAATTGTGTTCTTCAGATTTAAGGAAAATTTGTTGGACTTAAATATGCGTTGATCCAATAAATGGTAAAATATACTAGTAATAACCGATTAAGAAGGCGAATACATAATTAGCCTCAAATTAAAATCCCGAGTGACTTCCATGCAGTTTCTTTCGGAGAATCTTAAACTGCATCAATCATTTTATGGCACTATATGTGTATACTTTTCAGCTACAATATCCATCAATATTTTTTCTTTCACGGAAGAAATTTGACGATCTCTCGTCTTTTGTTTTACGCCATTTTCCTATCGAATGCGTCGGAAGCTGAAAAACAAGTGATTGCTGCTGTCCGGAAGCAACGATTTTCGCCTGTTTTACGACTTTATCAAGTGTTATACGAACTATGACCTGAGACTCGATGTCAGATTAGTTTTATAAAATGTGATTCTACACTGATCTCAGTGCATATTCTGACCTTAGATTACATGTGATCTCTAGTCAGCGATATTTATGCAATTACATCCTAATTTCACAGTGCGCAACACAAAAAGCATAGGTATGTCTCAGAAAAGAAACTTCTGGCAGCATTTACAACAGAAACTATAATATCACTCAAAACAAACAATACATTAACAACAATAAAGGTGGTATTACAATGGAATCTCAGTTTTGAACCCAATTACAGTAACTAATCAATAATAACTCAAGAGGAATAATGTTTACAAGAAACCAATGCTGCTACAATTAAAAATTACACTGGTTACAACAGAGAGATTAAACTGTTCACATGCTAGTGGAGGCACATATGTTAAGAACAATCTAACTCACAAAGAAGTTCCAATGATAACTGCTGTAGAAGCTGTTGCTATAGGCATTCTAGTTCCTCATGCTATGTGTATATGGATTGTTTATATACCTAAGAGCCAAGCATTAGAGCTGTAAAAATTAATAAGACTCTTACAACAACTACAAAAACCTGTTATATTGTTGGGCGACTTCAATTAGCACAGTAGGTTATAGGGATGTAAGCAGACTAATAACCCTCGCTCTGCACTTTGAAAACAATTTTTTGTTTTAGTTTTGAATACCAATGCTACCTAACTTTGGGTTGCTGATTCCAAATATATTACCAGTTTTCTTTTATTGCATCCAGATTTTAAAAAAATGAAAACAAAATTTTCATATAAACTCCTTACCGATACATATTTATACAATTTCAAGACCGCGCCGTAGCCGAATGGTTAGACCATTCGCTTCTCACCAAAGCAGCCTGGGTTCAATCCCAGGCAACCGCATGTGGGATTTATGATGGACGAAGCGGTGCTGGGGCGGGTTTCCTCCGGGTTCTCCGATTTCCCCTGCCATCTCATTCTACCGGTGCTCCATCTTCATTCCATGTATCATCAGTGCCACCGCCTGTGGTGTCGTATATAGTAAAAGCGGGCGTTAAACGCTACAAAATACAATACTTCCTCTACTTACAGTAGGGAAAGTAAAAATATAATTGTGAGCTTAAGAACGTGCTGTATATTACAATGATTTAATTCTAAACACATTTGTACGTACATTTCCTAAGAAGTACCAACAGTTTACACAATTGATATTATTTTACAGGAATCATTTTTCTTCTTTTGGCACTTGTCCCATAAGCAGAGAAGCACTTTCCCTTTCTGGTACCAGGCTGCCATCATGTTAACTGTCCAAACACCATGGTATCTTCTTTTAATGACTTTCAAATGTTTTTGAAAACGTTCACCTGTTCCTCGCTGTAAAATCCAAGACAACAATGTAGAAAATAGTCGATGTGAGCATACAGAAAGTTAACTTTAAGCTCATATTACAACCTAATTTTTTCAAATTTCCCAAAATGGTGTTCAGAATGATTTTGTAATCTGTTTCCTAGGACATTTTTACACCTTTGTAGCTATGCCAGGCTTGATTTCCTATTTAGCTCATTGTCTCCTCAAAATTGAGGTCGAGCATTAATTCCCTGATCTGAGGCCCGAAAAAAACACCTACTTTCAGTCATTCTGTGATAAACACCACACATGTACTTAAAACACTCACTGTCCTTGTGTAGGCCACAAATAACTAACTCACGATACCCAATTCTTGATTTTCTAAAACACCTGACGTGATAGAAAAAAAAACGAATTATACGGTTAATCTGTTTGGGAACATACATGCATTGATTCAGAAATATTTTTGATGCGGAGCAGTACAATAGAGGAAAGAGTGTCCCAAAATTAGACCGACAAACCTTGTAAGCTGATAGATAACATTATTTTAAACACTTTTTGCTAAGGAAAGTTTTTTGCTACGGTGCTTCGTTTAAGTGCTAGACGAGTTAATGTCATTGATTACTGCCTCCCACCCAGTTTAATTATTTACGGCAAAATCAAGAATACAAATTAGTGTTGCACTTATCTTAGTGAGGCACACAATCTTAATCCAAGAAACAAACACAGAACACGTAAACAAAACACAAACAGCTTATTGTTTACAGTTAATCACAGCTTTATTATTCAAAATTAGACCGACAAACTTTTAAACCAGAGAAATGGCTGATGTCTTTGCGAGAGTATGGCAGAATAAGGCACGCCGATGTACTCTGTGTTAATCGCAATGGGCGTGCGTTCCAACATATGCTTTGAATCCAGAATGGATATTATGTGGCAGTCATGACCGGTAGCAATTCTAAATGCTGCAACTTCTTCTTGTCAAGCTTAAATGTGCGTTATCCGCAGCAAACAACTCAGTTATGGAATGGAATCATGTCTTGCAGTGCAGTGTTTTGAATTATCTTGGCTGAAATATGTAGCACCTGGACAGTTGCATTGGAACGTGAGAAAGCGAATGGCTTTGCTGCTAAGTGCTTGAGCTTTAAATAAATAATAAAAATAATTCTGTATGACTTTCTCCACCACGCATAGTAAATAGGGGAAGTAGTCTATTCCACCCAAGGATTTTATATCAAGATTTCACCAGAAATACATTCTTGAGGCCCCCGAACCCATAATAAGCATTTGTAGAAAAACTTACGTGTAAATATGTGTGTGTATGTGTGTGTGTGTGTGTGTGTGTGTGTGTGTGTGTGTGTGTGTGTGTGTGTGTGTGTGTGTGTGTGTGTGTGTGTGTGTGTGTGTGTGTGTGTGTGTGTCAAGAACTGAGCTAAAAAATCTGATGTGTTGCACTCACATGACTTTCTCTACTCTTGTACTAACCATTCTTACAAACTCTTATTCCTATATCTTCTACGTGTTAGTTGAGATAAACATTTGTACAAATTATATTATTGCTTATTTCTTTTTAAGTTAAAGGGGAATATTAGAATTCAGTAGGCTTTGAGCGATAGTCAAATTTTTTAAAGCTTTGAGATCCCGTTCTCTTTGCGCACTTAACATATAAAAAAATGAACGACGTTCCATTTCACGAAAGTTTTAAGTTTTCCGAAACTGACATAAATAACAAGGAATATTTCCGAAATGGTTCACTCTACAAAAAAATTTATTGAGACATAAATTGTGTGTTTTAGCGAAATCTTCATTTTTTGCAGTGTAGGATTTTATCTATGTCTTACTGTATTTCCCGAAATTTTCGCATATCGAATTTTAGGCTGAAATACAATACTTCCTCTACCTACCAGGTACGTGGTAGGAAAAATATAAAAGCAATATGAAAAAGTCTGATGTGTTGCACTCACATGACTTTCTCTACTCTTGTACTAACCATTCTTATAAACTCTTATTCCTATACCTTCATGTTAGTTGAGATAAACACTTACATTATCCTATTGCTTATTTCCCTGTACGTGCAAGGGGAATATTAGAATACAGTAGACTTTGTGCGATAGTCAAATCCTTTAAAGCTTTCAAATTCCATTCTCTTTGCACGCTTAACATATAAAGAATGAATAACCATGTTCCATTTGACGGATGTATAAGTTTTTCAAAACTCACACAAATAATAAGGAATATCTCCGAAGTGGTTCACTCTACAAAAAAAAAAAAAAAAAAAAAAAAAAAAAAAAAAAAAAAAAAAAATTCAGACATAAATTGTGTTTTAGTAAGATCTACATTTTTTGTATAGTAAGATTTGGTTTATCTCATTTACCAGTTGTGCAAAAGTCATCCAGAGTAAATAGGACTGCATGGGCTATAGCCAGAAAATTCAAAATATACATTTTATTTTTCATGAAAGTATCTCACACCTATGGTATTTTAATCAAAATCGTTAAGAGTCATTTTAGAGAAAATACAAATTTTCGAAAAATTGTCCTTGTAAATGGTAGTTTAGGGTGGAGGAATTTTCTTCAAAATCTTTGTGTTGCATCCTTGAAAGCTTAAATATCAACTTTGGTTTTTAACCGACTTTTCGTTTTTGAGTTATGCTGTCCACAGACTGACACACACACGCACACACACACACACACACACACACACACACACACACACACACACACACAAACGCGCGCGCGGACCTTTTTCTAAACATGCTTTTTTTTTATTCAGGGAGCCTAAAACATATTTTCGGTGAAAACTCGACATCGATTCTTTTGGGTGGAATACAACACTTCCTTTACTTACTATCCGTAGTAGAGAAAGTAAAAACAAAAAGTTGGTTAAAACCCAAACTAAATATTTGGTTCAGCAGGTTCCAAGGATGCGACACGAAGATGTCCAACAAAATCCACCCCACCAGTACGTGAAACATTTTTCGACATGTTTTATTTTTTTCAAAAATGGCTCTAACGCTTTTGACTAAATTACCATATGTTTAAAAGAGTTTATAACAAATTAAATGTGTTTTAAATTTTCTGGGAAGAGCATCTGAATTCTTCATTTTGAACAACTTTTGTATAACTGGTAAACCATAAGAGATAGACAATCGTACTATATAGACTTGTAAAAGTGTACAATTTATGTCCTTTTTTGTGGAGTTAACCGTTTAAGATATTAATTATTTTGCATTTTAAAATACTTTTCTCAAATGGAGGGCATTATTCTTTTCCCGCTATATGTCTTGGCCTCCCAAAGAGAACAGAATATCAAAGACATCACATAGCGACTAACTCTTAAAAGATTTGACTAAAGCTTAAGTCTACTATATTCCCCTACTCCCACTGTACCTACAAAAAATAAATAATACAATTTTTTGCAGATATATATCTGAATTAAGATGAAGTAAATAGAAGAATAAGCATTTGTAAGAATACTTCGTTGAAGAATGGGCAGAGAAAGTCATGTAATATCACGCCAGAATGTTTTGTAGAGAGAATCAACCTTATCACGCAGCTAAGAGTTTTCTTGGTGTGGTGATTCAACTGTTTCTATTTGTATGCCGTCGATGAATTCCAAGAATTAGCCCTAGTGCTGTTGAATTATTAACATCAAGCATTTTTAAAGTTGAAGGTCTGGCTAAGTTTAAACCATGGACCAATAATCTGTCTTTGTTCGACTCAAGGGTTCTGTAGTCAAAATAAGGACAGGATAGTCAGCACACTAGTTATTGGCTGTTAATATCTTGAGGATATTTAACAGTTTTCCGCAATTGTGACTTCAAGTGTTCACAATCTGTTTAAAATTTGCTGGCATTAAGTGTACTTAGGGTTCAATAAGTTTCTGTGTAGTTACCTATTGCAAACAAAGGAACTATACACACGTACATACATATTTTTCTAAAAATACCAATTTTTAGATGGCGAATTTCTGGTTAAATTTCGATATCGAATTTTTGGGTGGAATGCAACACTTATCTTTCTGTGGGTAAGTACTAGAGAAAGTAAATATAAGATTTTAATTATCTTTTATTTATAAAATATAAACGTATTGGTATTAACGTATTAAGGTATTGAACCTGTAAAATTGGATAAGAATCCGAAAAAATGCAATATTCAATTGTTGGTTTTTACTGTATTTTGTACTATTATTTGGCGCCTTTGATTTAGTAATATCGGCAATATTTGTCACTCTATGTGGCCTTTGAAACACTCCTGAATACAATACTGTAATGCGTACTCCAATTTTAAATTTTGTTCTTAAAAACCTATTCTCCGTGTGTCAAAATGTTTCACCGATTAACTTCTTTTTTACTTGTTTAGTTTTTAGTTGTTTTTTTAGTTTTTTTTTTTTTTTAGTTTCTCTACTATGTAAAGTAGAGGAATTCTTATATTCCACCAAAATATTCGATGTCGAGATTTCACCAGAAATATATCTTTTGAGGCCCCTGATTTATATTATTAAAAAAAAATTAAAAAAAACAACTCATTTTTAGAAAACGGTCCATGTCTTTGGACGGCATAACTGAAAAACGAAAAGTCGCTTAAAACCCAAAGTTGGTATTTAAGTTTAATGTATTTCAAGTCTGCTGCACGAAGATTTTGAAGAAAATAGCTCCATCGTAAATAACGCTTTACATGGACTACTTTTCGAAAATTTCTATTTTCTTGAAAAGGCTCTAACGATTTTGATTAAAATATATGTTAAACGTATTTTTAGGGCAAATGAAATATATGTATATTTCGAATTTTCTGGCTGTAGCCGATGTGATCCTGTTTACTCTGGATGACTTTTGAAAAACTTCCAAACCGTAAGAGATATACCAAAACTTACTATACACAAAATGTAGAACTTGCTAAAATACACAATTTATGTCTGAATGAATTTGTTTTGTAGAGTGAACCATTTTGGATATATTCCTCGTTATTTGTATGAGTTTTGAAAAGCTTGTAGTTTTGTCAAATGCAACATCGTTATTCATTTTTTATATGTTAACCGTGCAAAGAGAACGGAATTTGAAAGTTTTAAAAGATTTTAATATCGCTCATAGTCTAGTGTATTCCTATATTTCCCTTGTACCCACTAGGAAATAAGCAACGAGATTATTTCTGCGAATGTTTATGCCAGCCACCCTAAGAAGATATTGGAATAAGGGTGTGTAAGAATGGTCCTTAGTAGAGAAAGTAGAGAAAATCATGTGAGTGCAACACATTAGATTTTTTGAAATGTAATAATTAAGTTATTTTTTATCAAATATTTTCATAGCCTGATGTTCATAAAATAAAAAAGACTAAAATGGAAGGGACCAATCCCTTCCTACCATAGCTTGATTTAATTTTAAAAATCTCCTATGTGGCTTTCTTTATAATAGATAAAATAAAATAAAATAAAATAAAATCCTCATTAGGATATAAAAAACGTTTCACACGTGGGGCATTTTTAGTTAACCCAATAAAACCCAATTAACCCAGTTAATTGAATCCGGGAGATGAACATTAATATTTCTAAAACAGGTTAAAATGTTTGATTGGAATTCTGTATATGAGCATTATATTATCACACCGTGATAAAAATTTAAGGACGTTGAAATGAAAATTGTGGATATGTATGAAGTGGAAGATTATATAGAAATTGCATCTTAATTTTGCAATAAACCAGATGAGTGGGTTCAAGTTATAAACTTTTTTCGTTGGAGCAATTTATAATGCTTGGAATACGTAGCAATTGGTGAATTTTCTGTAGTCAGACAAACAGAGCCAGCATTGCTCTAAAATAGTGAACACATTTTACAGGTTCAAACCTTTAAAACAGCAGTGCAAACACTGTTAACTTCGTGCCTCCGAGAGGGTGTACTGCACCACAGAGCCAAACCGGATATTACGTCATAAAATCGTGCAGCGGAAACAAATAGCATTTTAAACAACCATGTGCATCACAATGTAAGCTAAAATAGATGCATTATTAACCTTGGTTTTGTAACTACCACGTGATCTTATGCAGATTATGTAAGAATAAACTATCATTTTAGCTGTTTTTTCATACTTTGTCTACTACGTATAAGTAGAGGAAGTATTGTGTTCCACCCAAAAATTCACTGTCGAGATTTCACCGGAAATATATATTTTGAGGTCCCCTGAATCCAAAAAAAAGTATTTTTAGAAAAAGGTCATTTGTGTGTGTGTGGGGGGGGGGAGGGTAGATGGGTCAGGGGGTGTGGTGTGGTGATCGTGTGTCAGTCCGTGGGCAGCATAACCCAAAAACGAAAAGTCGGTTAAAAACCAAAGATGGTATTTAAGTTCAACGCCTTTTAAGGATGCGACACGAAGATTTTGAAGAAAATTCCTCCAGCTTAAACTACATCTTTACATGGAACAATGTTTGAAAATTTTTATTTTCTCGAAAATGGCTCTATCGATTCTGATTAAAATGCCATGTTTAAGGTAGGTATTTTTATGACAAATTAAATTTATATTTTGAATTTTCGGGGTATAGCCTATGTAGTCCTGTTTACTCTGGATAACTTTTGAATAACTCGGAAATCGTAAGATAGACAAAATCTTGCTCTACAAAATGGTAGATCTCGTTAAAACGCACAATTTATATCTGAATAAATTTTCTTGTAGAGTGAACCATTTCGGAGATATTCCATGTTATTTGTGTCAGTTTCAGAAAACTTAAAACTTACGTGAAATGGAACATCGTTGTTAAGGTGCAAAGAGAATGGGATCTCAAAGCTTTAAAACATTTGACTATCGCTCAAAGCCTACTTTAGTCCCATATTCCCCTTGTATCTACAAGGAAATAAGCAATAAAATAATTACTACAAATGTTTATCTCAACTAACACGTAGAAGATAAAGGAATAAGAGTTTTTAAGAATGGTTAATACAAGAGTAGAGAAAATCATGTGAATGCAACACATCAGATTTTTTGTTGAACATTTGCATTCGTCCAACTAAACTGTTCACATTTATTGTAAGACAAACTTTTCTTTTAAAGGTGAATCTGCTATTTCTCAGAGTCGTACCATATTACATTGCAGTCTTTATACAGCAGAAATTAGTAGTTGTGGTGATATTTGTTTATTTTCATCATGCCAGAAATCAGTGGGTAAAATCAGTTTCAAGTAAACTAAGTCGCGTGGTAGGTGAAGTGGACAAACTTGTCTTTGCTAAAATGGGAAATGTGTTGAACAAGTACAGTGTGCAAGATTGCTGATGTACTTTCAGGAAAAAGTATTCTCTTGGTGAAGAGCTGAAAATGACAATATTTGTTCTTTTAAGTATGCTCCATATCATCATTTGATATTGAAAGAAGCTTCCCTATAGTAGATCTACATTAGTTAACAATAAACAGCCCTTCGAAATGAAAACTTACAAAAGGTGTTAGTAAGGTACCCTAATTCACTATTGAATGAGATGTACAAGAAGATCAATAGATTAAGATAGTTTTTAAATAATTACTTGTTTTAGGTAATTTAATTACTTTTTAAGGTCATAAAATCATAATGTTAAGGCCAATTTTAATATTCTCTGGTTTATGAAAATGTGGGTTCTAGCAATGAAGCTATTTATGTGAATATCGGGAGATTTTTAATCCTTTATTTGGAATAGTCGGGACTAGGGGTGCTCAACAAGGGAGCACGCACTCGCTTCCCCTACATATGTTATTTTCCCCCCTCCGCTGACCAAGGCAAGCAGAACCTGGTTTGCTATTCAGAGGCGGATGGCGCGGAGTATACTAGTACATACAATTCAATGGCAGGACGAATATTTTTGTTTTCGAGATGAAGACGATAAAGTTAAGGGCTTGATTTGTAAGACTGGTAGTTGCAGATTTATACCATTTCCCTTGTTCACGACAAATGTTATTCTCCTGGAAAAACACAACGAACTTTTGAAACAGTTGTGCGACACATTCTCTACACAATTTGAAGACCTAAAACATCTGAAACCAAAATTCAATTATTTTGCACTTTTGAAGTTTCCATGTAGTGAGGTTCACGCGAGCTACAACATATGAAACTACTTGCATTGCAGAATTCCACGACCGTAAAATGTTCTGAGAAAGTTGGTGGGAATTATTTAGGTCTGTGCTCTGTTGTGAGTATCCGAGATTACGTTTATTTGAATTTAGTTTAATGGCAGTCTTTGGCTCCACTTATATCTGCGAACAAACATTTTCAAAAATGAACAAGTGAGTATCGCAGCAATATAAGTGAAAATCACCTTGCTTATCTTTTGAGACTGTACACTTAATCCTTTGTACCAAATATTGAAGGCGTTCTGAAAAAAATCGTGCCAAAAAATATTCTCAAACTTTGTGCGTTAATCAGGTGTAGAATATGAATGTGTACGCGTTTGATTTGCTGTGCATAAGAATATGCCGCCACTGGAACTCAGTACACACGGATTAATGCGCCATTCTGTCCCAGCGGGTGGAAGGAGGTGATTCCAACCTCCCCTAACTTGCCTGCGGTTGAGCACCCCTGGCCGGAACTGTAAGAAATTACAGTTATAAGGTCATATACACTTTAAAAACAGTTTAGACCATCACACAGTAATTGTATAAAGATCGAGGAATATAAGTGAAATTAAATAATTATAACTGGAACTTTAAACTTCAAATTTGAGCTTTAAAAAGCCAACTGCGCAGCGTCGGCTAAGTCAGTTAGTTACCAATACATTTTTACTTTCTCTACCAGGTAGTCATAGCAAGTAGCGGAAGTATTGTGTTCCACCCAAAAATTCAATGCCGCGATTTCACAACAAATACATATTTTGAGGTCCTCTGTATCTAAAAAGAGAACTTTCAGAAAAAGATCCTTGTGTCCGTCTGTGAGCTCAAAAACGAAATGTTGATTTTCTGAAAAATGGATTTAAGATTTTTATTAAAATTCCATATGCTAAGATATTTTTATGACAAATGAAATTTATATTTTGAATAACTTTGGAATGTTCTCAGAAGTACTCTACAGTCTGGGTGACTTTTGCATAATTGGTAAACCGTTAGAGACAGACAGAATCTTACTGCATAAAAAGTGTAGACTCGTAACACAATTTATGTGCAATGCATTTTTGTGGAGTGAACCATTTCGGAGATATTCCTTGTTATTTGCCAGAATTTTGCAAAACTATTTTTTATTTTTGCCGTCCGCCATGGTGTAGGGGTAAACATGTTAGCCTCTCTTCTCGAGTTCGGTGGTTCGAACCCGAGGGAGGTCGATGTATTTTCTTAGCATGGCTTCCTTCGTAAGGGAAATAAAGCAGGTGGTGCCGTGTCGTAGACTTACAGCACGTAAAGGAATCTCGTCTGATAGAGGCCTCTGAGCAAAATTAAGCGGCCATTCAAGCCCTCTATGGAATGCGACGCTAAGAACCATAAATGAAAAACCTAATATCAGTTTGTTAATACTTCCTTTCTCAAATGGAAGGTAGCTATTCAGTTATATATATCTTGGCCATGGAAATAGAACGGAATGTCAAAGCCATGACACAGTGACCCGCTCTTAAAACATTTCACTATCACTGTATTCCCATATTCCGCTTGCACCTACAAGGAAATATGCAGTAAGATAATTTGTACAAATGTTTATATTGATTAACATGGAGTATATAGAGGAACACGTGTTTGTAGGAATAGTTAGTACAAGAGTAGAGAAAGTCATATGAGTGGAACAAAAATTAGCCACATTTGTAAGTATTTTCAGTTTACCGCCGAGTTGCTGTAGGAAGACCTAAACTTCTTCCTCGGTTGGAGCGAGCGCCTTTGAACCAAGGACGACAGGATTCCGACCGCAGTGAGTTGTGCATACCTCCACGATAAGAAACAGGATGTGGTAACTTAATATTTTTAACGCGTTCTTTTCACGTAACTGCGATCCGGGATGTCTGCTGCCCTAGATTACAGTTCAAGAGCGCTTCTTGCCCCGCCATTTCAGTTATATTTGCACATTCTGCAGTTGCTGTTGTTTTGATTAATATTGTTCCTCAGCTTTGTAGAGCTAAAACTTGTTCCATGTGATTTTCCACGTATCTCTTAACTCAACGCTGTCCAACGTGATGTATTTTTGTGGCGCCTTTCAAAAGCAGATTTTTACCCCGAGATTTCTATTATTAATTCATATTTCAGGACTAAACTATTTTCTTCCGGATGTATTCCCAACACACACACATGAAGTATATTTTTGTAACCTAAAGCTTAATTCATCCTAACCAGTGCTTTCCCCTTTTTCCTCTCAAAATAAGGGTATTGTCCTGACGCTGGTTTTATCATTTCAAGCAGCTGTGCCACTATTGTGTCATAAAACTTGCTGCCCTGGACAGATTCATCGGTACCTACTCCATCCTTCTGTAATCTTTCCTTTTCTCAGACCTGTACTTGTCGGGGAATTGGGAACAAAGTCCTTTTACGAGAAGCTTCGAGAAGCGTGTATATTCCAGAAAATTCGCCGGTAATTCGCGTCGGCTACACAGGTTGTATTGGTGTAATATATTTGTGGGACGTGTTCCTGATATCAAAACAGAAAGAAAACTTCATATGTACATGGGTCTGAAAATTATTTATTTCAGAGTTACAACACAAAATCGAAAGTTACACAAATTGCTTCGGCGCATGCAGTAAGCCTGCGTTCCATGCTCTGGCGTACTCTGTTGAAAATTCCTGGTGGCTTTCGTATTTGTTCAAATCTAGTTTGGATACCTTCTCTTAAAATGTCATCATCAGGTACGGGAGTTCCATAAACCAAGGAATTCAAATGTCCCCAGGCGAAGAAAGCCATTGGATTCAAATCAGGCGATCGAGCAGGCCATGCAAGTGGTCTCCACGACTAATCCTGGAACTTACGAACTATGATATTGAAATGAGCTGGAGAACCATGGTGTAAAAACCACATTTGTTGGATAATGTTCAGAGGCACATTAGCAGTTAAGTGATGCAACTCATTTCCCTCCATCTAGACGCGAAGGGAAGAAGTAGGGACCAATAAGGTGATCATGAACGATTCCATCCTAGACATTAAGAGGGAACCTTGTTGATGGTTTTTCAAATGCGCAGTTATGAGTGTTATGGAAATTGAAGGTGACGCCGCGAGTAAAACCAGGCTCATCTGTGAATAATATACAGGCTAAGAAATTGATGAACACAGCACACTGCTGTAACATGCATTGGCGGAAACGCCTTCTTGAGTCAAAGTCCGCCTCATTTAATTCTTGCAGGTGACACGGGTGCAAACTATTTTCAAGCAGAATTCTCCAGATAGTCATTCCCTTACTGCCGCACGTTTTGTGTTTTGTGATGGGTCTTCATCCACAGCACGAAGAACTCGTTCTTCAAGCTCAATGCCTCGTACCACTCTTGGTCTCCCAACATCCTTAGTACTCCTCTGTAATGCCCTTTTCTGTCTCAAGCGTTGGTGAATTAGTGCAAATGTTCTTGCACGTGGTAACTGCCTGTCATAAAGTCCACCTGCTCGTGCTACATTGCCATTTGCACGCCCATAAGTGTAGTGCAAATGGTAATACATCTTCTTTGACCTACAACAAAGAAACGGTTGACTTTCAGGCCCATGTGCATATGAACTTTAGGTCATCAAAATCTTGACCCTAGTTATATCATAAGTATAAAATAACTATGTATTACTCTCGTTGAAAACACAACCAGATTTGGAGAAAGCACTATATATGGCAGCGGAAGACAACTTCGGGCCGTGTGACGTATTTAAACAAAGAACCAGCTTGTACGTTCGTGTGACGTCAGGCGAGAGCAGTGTATTACTGTGCTGCCTAGATCAGCGGCGCATGTGTCCAGTTCTCCGTGTTTCACACTAGTTTGAGACCAGGCTTCAAGATGTAGAAACATTGTCAACTACGTTTCAGATCTTTGCGACCCCGTATTCATTGGATGTTAACAATGTTTCTAGCAGGTTGCAAATTGAATTGATAAATTTACAGTACGACGATTTGCTGAAGGACAAATATAAACACAAGGAAGACTTGGCTGATTTTTATAAGAATGTTCCTCATACCAGATTTCTGAGGTTATATTCCCTTGTTGCCCGGGTATTATGTATGTTTGGTTCTATGTATGTGTGCGAACAATTCTTATCGGTTATGAACCTTTCTAAGTCAAAATACCGAAGCATATTGTCAGGTCACAATCTAACATGCAGTCTTCGGTTACAAATGTGCCGTACATTACGCCCTAACATTGACAAACTAGTTAAAGAAAAGCGAAACGGCAAATGTCGGAAAATGTCCACCTAATTGTTCTGTATAGCTCTCCTCTAGCTCAGGCAAAATAGTTATAATAGTTTCTATTTGCGTTATAACATAACTGTTCACATAAACTAGAATTATATATACCTATGGCATAAAGCCGAAATGTAATTATTTATAATCAGTGACTATTCCGTAATTGAAACAGTCAGCATTAAGATTGCGATGTCCCGTATCCCATTTCCTCTTGCCCGCTGTGACGTCACACGTTCAACTGGCTTGCTCTGGGAGCATGTGTGCTGAGTGGGCTGACGTCACAGCAGCGTTACCTGTCTTCCCCTGGTATATGGGATGTGGGGGGAGGGGGGCAAGGGCAACTAGAGATTTAGTTTTAGAAGATGAAACAGCTATCATAAAGGGTTGCGATCAGTTTAAATATCAATATATCAATGTAAATATCAATAAGGAGGCAAAACAAGAAGAGAGACTAAATGCAGGAAGATCTGCAATAAGAATGTTAAACGAAGTATTATGGGCTAAAGATATATTCAGAGAAATAAAAATTCTGATGTATCAAACAATAATTCAAAGTACAATGACATATGGAGCCAAAACTTTGCAATTAAATAAAAGTTTACAATCATAATTATTAGCCACTGAAATGGATCTTTGTAGACGTGTTACTAGACACTCCAAATTGGATAGAATAAGAAACACATAGATCCGAAGGAAAATGGACAAGAAAAATAATTTTATATTACATAGAATGCAAACAACTACATGGACAGGGATGGAAGATAGAAGGATACCAAAGAAAATACTAGAATGTGTTCCACCGGGGAGAAGGAATAGAGGTAGACCGGAGCACACATGGATGCAGGAAATAAAACTGTTGAGCCGAAAAGTACTAGAAGCGGAGGATGGGGAAGACCGGGAAATTGGAGAAAGAGAATTACAGTGTGAAGTTTTTGGCACAGGAAAATGTATCAAACATTGAAAGCCTGTATGTAAATAAAATTAGAAAAATTAAAATATGACCGGAATACTTGGTGGTGTTGCGTGGTTGATGCAAACAGATCAGTGAAATAAGAAACCAAGGTTGGTATTTAAGCTTAATATCTTTCAAGGATGCGACACGAAGTTTTTGGAAAAAAATTCCTCCACCCTAAACTACCCTTTACATGGAAGATTTTGATATTCCTGAAAATGGTTAAGGATTTTATTTAAAATGGCAATTGTTTAAGATATTTTTATGACAAATGAAATATATAATTTGAATTTTCTGGCTATAGCCTATGTAGTCCTGTTTACTCTAGACGACTTTTGCATAACTGGTAAACCGTAAGAGATAGACCAAATCTTACTATACAGAAAATGTAGATCTTGCTAAAATACCAATTTATGTCCAAATACATTTTTTTGTAGAGTGAACCATTTCGGAGATATTCATGTTATTTGCGTGAGTTTTGGAGAACATACTTCTGTCAAATGGAACATCGTTATTCATTATCTTATGCGTATGTTAAACATGCAAAGAGAACGGAATCTGAAAGCCTACTGTATTTCCATATCCCTCTTGTACTTACAAAGAAATACGCAGTAAGATAATCTCATGTAACACGAAGAAGCTATAGGAATAAAAGTTTGTAAGAATGGTTGGTACAAGAGTAGAGAAAGTCATGTGAGTGCAAATCATCAGTTTTTTTTTTTTTTTTTTTTTTTTTCAAAAAGACACCGCCATACGCCACGAAACCTGAAAACACACCTGGACGATGAGAAGGAAACAAAATGAAAGGAAACTTATGAAAAGGAAATCATGGAAGGTGAAAAAACATTCACAGCATTCACCAAAAATGAAAAAAACCAAGATCAGAGTTGTCGGTAGACGGGAATCGAACCCGGGACCTACCTAATGCGAGCTTCATATGTTGCCATTGAGCCACCTCTCTTACAACCTCTATTACTTCTAAGTAGACATTCCTGGCCAAACGTAATAACCCGAACGGCGTGAAATGGGATGCTTTAATGATGGAAGGATTTTCATCACGAGCGTAGCAAGGAAGTGATTAAAATTCCACGACCTTATGAAAATCCCACGTTCAACAGATTGTGCAAATGATTTTATTTACAAACAGTAGCTAAAAATTCAAAGTAAAGAATTTTACTAAATCAAAATAAAAATGTATGTGAAGGAATGTCACAGGAAAATGTCCTTGAGCCAATAGTATAGTTCAGCGATGTCCAAGGTTTGCGACAGAGGGAAGGTTGGGTTTAGCTCCTTCCAATATACGCAGTCTACGCCGTGCATTGTGTTAGAGTGGCTGGTTGGTTGTATTTTATTGCATTTGGTTTACGAAAGTACTTTCAATATGTGATAAACATCTGCTCATTAGTGACTTCTTTGGTACTGCTCACGTTTAACAAGCTATCAGTTTTTGGCGACAAAGTCGAAGTCTTAGAAAAGGCATAGGCAAAATCGGCTCAACTGTGACACTCCTCTGAAACGCGTCCTTGCCTCACTCCACCGTCCATCCCTTTCTTTCACTGCTGTTCCCGACACGCCTCATTCAGTGGCGAGTGTGGCTGTTTCATGAACAGTGGTAGATATGCGGATTTCAATTTGCAAATATAAAGAGTTACAATACGAAACGCAACTTTGATCAGAAGCATAAATCACACTTTGGTGATCTTACAAGTATTTATTTACAATTTCAGAAGGCACTTTTTTGAATACTTGTATTTTTAAACACATAAAAGGGACTAAATTATTCCACTGTTTAGAGGTTTAGTTTCCTATTCATTTATTTAATATAAACATCATTTCGTGGTTCAAAGTTTGAACATAATATTAAGTTTAAAACCAAAGAATTTATTATGTTGACCAAATAGTTTAACAATATTTTAAGGCTAAATAGCAATTGAACTTTGGTGCTTTATTTATTGTGAAAGAGAAACGATTTAGTATGTTAAACATAAGACAGCGTAAGGATATTACATGCATAAGAGAAAGAAATGTTATAAACTTTAAGATTATGTAATTTGCCTAAGCAAAGTAGCTAGCTATAATAATTATGTATGCAAAATATATTTAATATAAACAAAATAGTTAATGACAGCGAAGAAATTATTGCTACCACGCAGGTAGAACGAATCCACCACTGCACGTGTTGTACCCGAACAACCTTGGCGAGAAACTGTGGGGTGGGTAAGGTAAATTCAATCACTACCTCTCCTCTCGGCCCTCAGATGGTTAGACGATGGCCTGCTGATTCCAAAGTCGCAGGTTCAAGCCCGGCCCAGACCGATGGTTTTTAAGTGTGCTTAAAAACCACAGCTCCATGTGAGCAGATTTACTGGCATGTAAAATAACTCCTGCGGGACAACACTCCGGTACACCGTCGACACTGATGTGATCCTAGCAACTGACAACGTCGCTAAACAACAAAATGGCCTTTTTTCCCCTCTCGTGCCCATGCCTGCCTTAAAAGATATACCAAATGATTGTCGCGCAACCTGTTACAATACAGACTTTTAATATAATTAAATTTGGAGAAACTCTGTTCGAAAATATATGTAGAGCTATACTCAGTCTTATACAAACTATTCTTCCAAATGTTTATTTCTCTATATACTACATAATTATTGTCATAAATTACCTCACTATGAATTTTCTTGTAGGTGCAAGTGGAATATGAGAGTATAGTAGGGTTTAAGCGATAGTGAAAGCTGGTCGCCATGTTATTCCTTGCAAAGTCAAGAGATAAACGAACCAATAACATATTCCTATTTCAAAAACGTTTAATTATTGGCAAATTCAAACAAATAATAAAGAATATCTCGGAAATGAGATACTCAAAAGAAAATAGAAATATTCTACATAAATTGTGTGTATTTAAGGAGATCTATATTTATTATTTAGTATGCTTTTTACTGTCTCTTACTGTTTACTATCTATGCAAAAATCATCCAGAGTGTAGAGGTGTTCTTTATATGTGTATATCAGCAAAAGCGAAAACACAATCAGGGAAACAACAGAAACATAGAAATGAAGAAAGTACAAAAAAATGAATAAATCAGATGCGTTGCACTCACATGACTTTAGTCTTGTACCAACTATTCTTACAAAATCTTATTCCTCTGTGTTCTTGTTAGTTGAGATAAACATTTGCAGAAATTATCTTACTGCTTATTTCCTTGTCTATTTCTTACGGTTTACCAGTTATGCAAAAGTCATCCATAGTAAACAGGACCACATAGTCTATAGCCAGAAAATTCAAAATATAAATTTCATTTGCCATAAAATTATCTCCAACATATGGCGTTTTAATCAAAATCGTTAGATTCATTTTCGAGAAAATCAAAATGTTTGAAAACTTTTCCATTTAGAGGATAAT
The DNA here is from genome assembly GCA_030765045.1 of Tenodera sinensis. Classification (NCBI taxonomy): domain Eukaryota; kingdom Metazoa; phylum Arthropoda; class Insecta; order Mantodea; family Mantidae; genus Tenodera; species Tenodera sinensis. Next base: position 42,089,599 of record CM060974.1, read on the forward strand.
TTAAGAAGAAGGAATTTTCTTCAGCCTTCATGTCGCATCCTTAAAAGGCATTTTCAAACAGCACCTTTGGTTTTTAACCAACTTTTCATTTTTGAGTTATGCTACTCACAGACTGACAGACACACACGGACCTTTTCCTAAAAGTGCCTTTCTTGTATTCAAGTGGCCTCAAAACATATATTTTCGGTGAAATCTCGACATAGAATTTTTGGGTGAAATACATTTCCCCTACTTAAATTAAAATATTTTGTTGTTTAACGACGCTGTCAATGGCCAGGATTACATCAGCGGCGCCAGTGTGCCGGAATTTTCTCCCGTAGGAGTTCTTTTACATGCCAGTAAATCTACTGACATGGAGCTGTCGTTTTTAAGCACATTTAAAAACCATCGGTCTGGGCCGGATTTGAACCCGCAACCTTGGGATCAGTAGGCCAGCGTCTAACCAACTGAGCCACCCAGACCGACTTCCCCTACTTGCTATACATAGTAGAGAAAATTACTTTAAAAAAATTGAGATTTGTATACCAATGTGACCATTTGACTGATCTGGGAAAGCGCTGTCTGAATACGCAGGTGTCTTCAGTTGTTTTTCATGCTCAGGAATTCAGATTTACAGTTCAAGTAGTTTATTAAGTAATAAGAAGAAAATAATGTCGGAAACCACGCTGGTAATCGAACCACGGATCTTCGGCTTACCGTTGCGACGCTCTCACCTCCAAAGAAAGTTAGATGGAAAGTATCCAGGTCACGTCCTAGGACAAGAAGATAGCTCCGTGGTTAAAGAGTAAGCACGAGAAGCCGGAGATCCGTGGTTCGAATTCCAGCCATTGTTTCATTGTGGTTCTTATTCCAGTCCACGGCTACTTCCATTCACTGTGAACAGATATTCTGAGTAAATAATATCTTGAATACTGCGAGTATTGGAGGTCACAATCCTTTAGGTAAAATGTGTTCATTAAACAAGTGAAAAAATCTGATGTATTGCACTCACTGACTTTTACTCTTGTACACACATTGATGGTCGCTATGTGATGGCTTGAATTTCCGTTTTCTTTTCATGGCCAAGAGATAAACAAACAAATAATGACCTACCATTCGGGATAAGCATAAGTACTGGAAAATTCAGAGAAATATCAAGGAATAACTCCGAAATGCTTCACTCCACAAAAAAATTTATTTAATATAAATTATATTTTAACGAGATATATCTTACGGTTGATCAGTTAAGGAAAATTTATCCAGAATGTGGAGGACTTCTAAGGACATTCCTAGAAACTTTAAGATATTTCATTTGGTATGACATTTTAAAGAAAATGGTTATATCCATTTTTGATAAAATCAAAATTTTCGAAAAATCTTCCATGCAAAGGGTAATCTGTGGTAAGATGGTTTTTTATAATCTTCGTGTCGCATCTTTGGAAGATGCTGAACTTGAATGCCAAGTTTGGTATTTAATGGACTTTTCGTTTTGGACTTACGCTGTTCAGACACATACACAAACACACGCACGCACACACTGGACTTGAAAGGCCGCTTAATTTTGTTTCAAAGGCCTATTAGGCTTGAATCTTTCACGTGTTGTCTTGTATGTGAAATTTGGAATTAATTTACCTATGCAAAAAAGAAAGAAATTACCCAAAAATGTAGGGAAACTCCGGCATTAAAGAATTTGAAACAAAAAAGCATAATGGTTGCGCCGTGAGTGGTTAGACCACTCGCCTACCACCTAGGGGGAACCCGCATGTGGTATTCGTGGTGGATGAAGCGGCGTCTGGGCGGGTTTTCTCCGGGTTCTCCGGTTTCCCCTGGCATTCATTCCACCAATTGCTCCATTATCACCTTTCAAATCATCCATTTCGCCTGCACTTCATATCATCCTCTTCCTCACTATCATACCTGGTGCTTGGCTGACCACCTGCTTCCAGGTCTTCATTCTGTTTGATCCAGAGGTCCCTCTGCTCCCCGACAGGCGTCTGACCCTAGACACTGGCTTCTAAGTCCTACATAAGAGGAGGGTAATCAGGGAAAGAAGAAGAAGAAGAAGAAACAAAAAATCCTCTATGTGACATGTGTTAAATAAAGATGTTTATCTTATGGAGTCAAGTTATTTCTTTTGGCCATGTCTACTCTTTTCAACATTATTGATTCCATAACATAGACTGACACCACACGTCACTGTTGTATAGTGATATCGGGTCTTCAGAGTTATACCGCATTTACTGTCACTCAGTTTAAATAAAATATGGCTTTATTGGTCCAGGAGCCCCTCGTTTTAAAGGGAGGTGCGGAATTGAATACCGGACTGCATGAGATTCCGACTTCCTCAACGGTGTGGTGCAGAACTGTTTTTCACTAGGACATTTTGTGCGTTCTTTTCCCGCGATGTGGAAATGACCACCGATCACAGAATTTGCATGATTGTATGCTGGTTCCAAATTGGAAGGATACGAGGGGAGCCTTATCGTTGCGATATTGTCCTTTGTGTGAATGATTTTTCCGTTTTTTCCCAGACTTATATCATGTCCGAGACAAAAGATAATAACATATCGGCGAGCCTTTACGTTTATAACAATTGCTCCGCAGCAATGATGTTCACTCACATTGGTGTTAATCTTTGGATTTGTATTAAATTAAATACACACAAGCACTGTTGTTTATACTTATAAACTCTAGGGTAGATGGGAAATAATGCTGGCTAAAGAAAAACTCCGACACTCTTACCTACATGCTGAGATTGAGAGTTTGCGTGATGCACGCGAAAGAAGTTCCAAATGTAAATACTGAAAAGGTACGATATAAGAAATGTTACCCATTTCATTACGTTTCCGGTCCCACAAGAACACTGCAGGTTACGATCACACGGACATTAGGGCAAGGTAGGGCGCTGGTTGTGGATGCATACCACAATGCAGTGCAGTAGTTGCGAATAGGAAACCAAACTCTGGATTAATTTCCAATTGAAATAAATATTTAAGTATGTCTCAAGCGCAGGACCATAGCCATAAGTTAATGCATTCAATGCATTTCTCTACAGATGAAGAAAACATTACATGAAAAGTTTTTGTAGTGAAATTTCTTATGGGAGGGCTGTGAAATTCTGATCCGCAACCTTTTTGTGTGACGAAAAGTGGTGGGGGTATACACTGTGTTAGGTAGAGTGGGAGCAGTGTCTCGCTTGCTTTGAGTATCGGAGAAGAGTGAGACATACGCTCTTCTCGCTTTTTTCATTCTCGTTGTCCGTGGTTGCGTGTACTGCGTTCAGGCGGCGTGGCGAGGCGGTCACTGAATACAGCTGTTGGTTGTCAACAGAGCATCCGTCGAGACACGTGTGTATAACCAACACATTTCGAGTATTGCTTAGTATTCTCGTTGTGTATAATCTATTTTCTTCATTAAAATATCGAATTTTGTTGTGAATATGCCTAAGTCAGGCGCCGAAACAACAGCGTGGCGTGAGAGAAAACGTGCGGATGAAGTGACAGTTCAGAATGTGAAAAAAAGAAAAATTAAATCTGAAATTGAACGAGATATTAGAGAAAGGAGTAGAATACGTGCTAGTTTGGACGGTGTAAATAATAAAGACAATGAACCAGCAACTAGCACCTTGGCTCAGCCACCTGCTTTTGCACCTATCAGTGATAATTTATAGTATTCTGATTTTAACAAATTCAAGACCACAAATAATATTGTCAATCAAGATTTTGTAAATAATCCGTTTGGTTTGGAGTGGTGCGTGTATGTGTGTGTGTGTGTGTGTGTGTGTGTGTGTGTGTGTGTGTGTGTGTGTGTGTGTGTGTGTGTGTGTGTGTAATACAAAATTGTCACTTCTGTCGTGTGTCTTTGGGACACAGCCATTTTTCTACAAGTTTTCCTTTTTAAGACACTGAAAATGTATATGGTCATACAGTGCAATAGTTACAAAATAATATTTTTGAAAAATTAAGAATGGTATAAATAATTAAATCTGTCACATATGTATACAAGAGGAGGAATCAGGACTGAAAAATTCAATGCCATAGCCGGGATTTGAACCACGTTTGTGTGTTTAAAAATACCAGCAGTAAGTTTGTTGGCATAAATAAAATAATAATGACCATGTAAAGGTTACATAAACCCGGGACATAAAGTACTTGCCCCCCTTGGGGTATTTATGTCTGATGTGAGATTCCCTTGTGGTCTACCGGGAAAGTACGAATCGGCTGGGGAATTTAATGTCATACTGGCAAGCTGGCCATGGTAGCTTAGTGGTTTGAGCAGCCGCTCGATAAGCGGAAAATCCGAGGTTCAAATCCCGGCTATGGCATTGAATTTTTCAGTCCTGATTCCACCTCTTAAACGTTGCCCACACACGACTTGTGTGTTTAAAGACACCAGCAGTAAGCTTGTCGGCATGAATTAATAACTGTCACATATAGTTCAAGTTTGTATTCTATTGTATGTGAAATTTAATTGCTACTCTGTAACCTTGCATATAATTTAAAATTACCTGCACATTTACAGGTACACGTTTACTTTGTGTGCGGTTGCATGTCGTTTGATTGAGTGCACAAGATGCAGCTTTGTTTACGTTTGTCGCTGCCCAGTATGTCGTGGGTTACGTCCGTTACACTGCAGGTACTGGAATGCCTCGCCTAGGATAAAAGTCCCACTTGACTAAGATGACTTCGGGACTGTTGACATCCACCCTTCCAATCATCTTTCGCTAGTCCTCTGCCAGGGAGACGGTGATAAAGTTGCCTCAAAGGACTAACGTTATCAGCAGACTATTGACTGGCGGGAAAGGCCGAATAAATTTGAAAACTCTCCAGTACACCACTTCCGTATCGGAAAACAATTTCAACTAAGCTGCAGTCGATGGGTTTAATTTAGTCTGGTTTTCCTCAGTAAGCTTTTTCCTAGAGCAGTTCATGCAGTACATTCCAGAGCCTTAAGTTGTTACTTGGTTATCAGAAGAGGAAGGAGATACTCACTCTCTCCTTCTCTCTCAATTTCCCACTTTTAAAGCGGACAATGCAGGGCAGAAACGCCAGACTTCTGTTCATGTTCCAAATTTGGTTCTTATTACCCTTCATTTTATTTTCACAAACTTCAAAATGTTTTTCACTTTCATTATCTGAATCGTCCTCTAAATTAATTATGAATCTGTCACTAATTTCATATATTCCCCTTCCAACCGGTAGGAATCGATTTATATATCACTTTATCCAATCAAAAACATCAGAATATCTTCCCCACGTGGACTAAAACTCGTGCTAGGAGTTGGTTCCGCTTTACTGCTATGAACATCTTAGTTGCGATGTCAGCTAATTTTAAAATGGACGTACAATCCTGCACTCAGCACATAAAACTGGAGTGCAAACTCATTATTAGAAAATGTTATCGGTCCAAAGCACAATAAATGCAATAAACAATTATGCTTCTTGCTGTATTTGCTCCTTTTCTACACATCAGAAATATTTCAAGCTCCTTAGTGGTTGGTATTTAAGCAAACGCTCACTATAATCTTCGCAACACTTAAAGGCATATGGAGGCGGGGCGTACCTCGGACTCCAGCGAATCCTACGCTTGCCCCTCCTACCAGCGCTGCCGAATGTGGTGCATGCATCTCGCACACTGTTATGTACAGAACCTCTGCCGGTACACGCACTACGCTTGGCAACAGCGCTCTGCTTGAGCATTGGCCAGCGTTCACATGCCTTTAACTTTTGCGAGCATATGTATTATTGTGCTATTCTGCTGGTTAACATGCGACGGATCAAAGCCGGGTTGGACAATGAAAGTATTCAGTGTTGCAAAAAGCAACGTTGTCACGTTTTCTCCAAGTAAGCGTTCGCACTCCACGTGTGCACATTTCCGTCTTAGAAGAGCAATGTCAAGAGACAGAATGAGACAGAAAACAGGAGAGATGTTGCAACGCTGTGTTTCACTCCACGTGGAGTTAACGACTGTCATTTGTAATTTTATTGGCTGACTTGACACGCTCATTGGTGCAACGAAAAACATCAGCGACTTCCGAGAACAAACAATACATGCTGTGTGTGTTAACTGAGAGGCTCCTGATGAGCAAAGGTATAGCGCGTGTTAACCTCTAGAGTAATAAATCATTCTCAATGTTTATGCAGAATTTGTATACGAAAAAGACTTTCTAGCTGATTATCTTGAAATGCAACACATTTTCAGGAAAACAGTTTGTCGTGAATGTTACTTCATTCGAGAGGAAAAGAAGAAGAAAAAGAAAACAAATATTAATTACGTTGGTTAGTGAACATTTTCAAGGCCATACCTTGATCAGCTGAATATTTAAATTGTACCACAATTCTTTTTAATAGATTTTGGTTTTAGTAATATTTAAATATCCCTTCCTTAATTAAGTCAACCATTATTTAATAAAACATTTAAAACGTTTTAACTTTAAATATTCAAAGAGTTAGATTTAATTTTTTTGAATGTAACAAAACATAAACGCAATTTGTATCTTTTTTTTCAAGAGCCTTTTTTAAAGATCGTGTCCTTTTTTGATGGCTTCGAAATTCCATTATTTTACATGGTCGCGAGAAAAACCAAATAACTTACCACTCGTAAAAAATACCAGTATTTGAAAACTGAAACCAGCAACAAAGGTTATCTGGGAAATGCTTAAATTAAAAATGCCATAAATTTACACAAAGGTTACAGAAACATTTGTTAGAATGAACAGGAATTTACGAGTATTCGTAGAAAATATAAGACATAATAAATTTTTATGGCCATGGAAATATCTTAAAAATATGATATTTTAATCAAAATCGTTAATGCAATTTTTGAGAAAAGCACACAGGCATTATTCTTCGTGATTTAGGGGCACTGTGTTACCTTCGGGTTCCAGATGTCGCGAGTTCAAACCCGCCGGAGGGCGATGGATTTTCATCAGGCGTGAAAACCCTTCCATCGGAAGGGAAGTAAAGCCGGTGGTTCCGTGTGGTAGATTTAGCACGTAGGAGAATCTCAAGCTTGGTAAAGAGGCCTCTGAGCAAAATTGGACGTCTTTCACGACCAGTGTGGAATAGTGAAGAACTATAGAGCATCTGTAACTAAAATCCTAAAAGAGAATAAATATTACCTACTCATAGATCTTTTTCCATTTGCGGGGGGGAGGGGGGTTGGGGGGTTCTAACTAACCCCACAGCAGAACATCTTTTCCGACCCGAGGGCTACCGTCCGGCCGCTGCGGTTTTCGCAACCAGAGCCCGCTACTTCTCCCTCAATTGTTTGACGAGGCTGAGTGCGCCTCGATCAGGCCTCCTAGCGGCAGAGAAATTCCAAGCCAGTACAGGGAATCGAACTCGGGCCTCCCACTTGTAAGTAGCAGCGCTACCACCACGCTAAGGATTGGATTTAGGAAGCCTCAAATACAGGTCAAATCTCGGGTCAAATCTTTGGTTGGCATGGAATACTTCATCTACTTACTATATGTAAGTATGCCAGATACAAAATGTGTTGGCGACTCTTTTCGGTTGTGCAAATAAATTTTATGGGCGCAAATTATAACACCGGCTTTACAGGGTGATTTCACAGCGTGAGGTACAACGCCGCAAGGCATGGCAAACCTCTGATTGAATGCTGTGTTGAGCACGCGCCATGGCGGCGCAGTGGCCGAGCGGTTAGCTCGCCTACCACCTAGGCGGCCCGGGTTCGATCTCAAGGACCCGCATGTGGTATTCGTGGTGAAGGAAGCGGCGTCAGGGCGGGTTTTCTCCGGGTCCTCCGGTTTCCCCCGCCATCTCATTCCACCGGTGCTCCATCTTCATGTATCATCAGTGTCACCGCCTGCGGTGCCGTAGTAGTAAAAGCGGGCGTTAAACACTACAAAAAATTGAGCACTCGCCATTAAATTTGTTGTCAGCCATAGTAGAGAAAGTAAAATATAAATTATATATTACTGTTATTATTATTACTATTATTATTATTATTACTATTACTATTACTACTACTATTATTATTATTATTATTATTATTATTATTATTATTATTATTATTATTATTATTATTATTATTATTATTATTATTATTATTATTATTATTAATGTTATATTATTATTATTATTATTATTATTATTATTATTATTATTATTATTATTATTATTATTATTATTATTATTATTATTATTATTATTATTATTATTATTATTATTATTATTATTATTATTATTATTATTATTATTATTATTATTATTTTACAAGTAATGTTGGGAACAGTGGTTTTCATCTATTTCAGTTAAAGCGCTCCTTGTAATGTAAACTTAGTATAGCGGCGTTCTTTTGTTCTGTTTATTTTGCATTGGGAAAGCAGCTCAGTAGCAATGCTCCTCTTGGAATTTTTGCTGCCATCTTTGTTTAATGTACGTATTAACATCGCTAAGGCCTCGAAATGCGATAGAAAACAGAAGAGATAATAAAAATGCTAGTGCGAAGGGTTCGTGAACCTATCTAATAATTATTGTTCGGCACGAAAACCGGAAACGCTAACAACGTTGTTCTAAGTAATAACGGAGTTCATGAATGACGCCGTGGAATGTCACGACCAACCTCCCCTCCCCTCTCCTCTCCTCCCTCGTTGCATTTTTATTTCATTAAACTGCTCTCCCTCCACGTCGCTCTTTGTGTTTCATCAATGATGGGACGAAGTGCGACGAACGGCCGCCAGAGTGCAGGCCAGTCCCTCTGTCCACAGCTGGTCCGCTTGTTCCTCAAAACAGGCAGTTACCTCGCAGGCGAATGGTTGTTCAGTGTGTAGGGTGTGCAAATCTGGACTTGTGAACGAACGTGGTAATGGGGACGGCTTGTCTTCGTGTACTTGTGTACGTTTGGATTCCCAAACAGTGAAAGGACAGCTGTAAAGGTATGTACTTAACTTGTTTATGCTTCCACCAGTGTAAAACTCATGGAACAGCAAGCGTGTGAATAAATTATTGCAATATTCACCATAAAATCTGATCCATTGCTCTTGCATGACTTTCTCCTCTCTTGTACAAACAATTCTTACATTCTTACAAACACCTATTCCTCTATCTACTTCATATTAACAGAGATAAACGTTCCTAAAGATTATCTTATTGCTAATTTTCCTGTAGTTGCAAGGGAAATAGGAAAATGCGGTAGGCTTTAAGCGATAGTCAAATGTTTTAAGAACTGGGCTAGAAGTTCCGTTCTCTTTGCATGGGCAAGAGATAACGAATAAAGTATTCCTGTTTGAGGAAAGTGTAACTATTGGAAAATCTAACAAATAACAAGGAGTAAATAGTTAACTCCACGAAAAAATTATCAAATGTGTGCTTTAACGAAATCTACAGTTTTTGTGATTTTGTCTTGTTTGTTACCGTTACAAAATCATTCAAAATTTCGGGCACTTCACAGAAAATTCAAAATATGCATTTAACTTCTCGTGGAAATACCTTAAACATTTGGTATTTTAATCAAAATCGTTGAAGGTGTTTTTGAGGAAATATAAATGAAATATTTTATACGTAGTGTAGTTTGGCGTGTTGCAATTTTGTTGAAAATATTTGTGGAAGACTTGAACGTACTTTTACCGTTTTAATAATGATGTTGATAGACACACCCATCCTAAAAATGTTCTTCTTATTCAGGGACTTTTAAAACGTGTATTTCTGGTAAAATCTGTGCATCAGATTTTTGGGTGGAATGCAATACTTCAGTAGAGAAAGTAAAAACTGCAACGGTCAAGCTTTTTGCAGTCTTCATCAATTATACTTCTTTATAACAACAAAATTGGGTAAAAGCAAACATTTGAACAAATGACATTCGTATAGCATTCCGGTGTTTTCGATGAATTCAGGGAAACTGATTCATATCTGGAGCGATCGGAAGAAAGTAAAATGGGGCAGCCTTGAGAGTGCTAATGTTGCGCTAGTAGAATTAATTTAAGAACTTTGGATTTTGTGTGTGTCAAGACAAACTAACATTTCCAAACTTGTACATGAGGTGCGTATTTATGCCTTCTTTCTTTGTATTCAAGATAATAAATACACCGATGAAATCCAATTTTCGTAAACATATTTTAAATAATATTTATAATGCATTAATAATAATAGAATTGCTAACAAAGAAACATGCGGAAATCTCAGCATTAAAGCAGCCCTAAGTTGATGTTTTAGTTAAAAACTCGAATGTTCACCTTTCTGCCACATTTCAATAATTTAGTCTATAGCAACATGTAATGACATGGTATTTTTCAGTTATGGCAATAATGGAGCTTTACGTGACCCCAGATTTAGACCATAACTATAAAAAAAAGACATGTGCACTTTTAAATCTGATTTTCTGGGAGACAAAATTTTGCACAACGTTCTATTTACAAAACCTCTTAACGATGCTATTTTTCAGCAATCTTATTGAAACTTGCAGGCTAAGCTTATAAAAATAGACAGAGGGTTTCAAAAAGTCCTATTCTTAAAATCTGTGAATTATTCCCATATATCGTAGCATTAATTGAGGAGAAAGGTTTTATTTTATTTTATTTATTTTTTTATTTTGAGTATGAAAGAAGGAAAATAATTTTGTCTAAAGTGAAACAAAGAAGCCAATTTGAGTGCCTTAGCTTCAACAATTTGACGTGAAGGGGCTTCTATATAAATAACTGCTAAATTATATGCATTATGGTATGAAATTTTGTATTCAGTTATAAGATAGCATTCCTAGCATATAGTTATATTTTAAAAATTAAAGGAGTTTAAAATTTCACCACAGAGTTGCCTTAAAACACGTTATACACGTCTAAGTGATATTTTATAAACTATTTTGAAAAGTTCAGGTTCCGGGTTCGATGCTCTGCTGGAGTGCTAAAGGCGAGGTTTGAATTAAACTATAAAAGGGTAGATAAATCCAGTATCTTGCAAGGATGTGACACGGAAGACTCCCCCCCCCCAAAGGAAAAAAATATCCTTTATATAAACAGTTTTTTTCACAAATGGCTCTTAATGATTTTGATTAAAGTACAATATATTTACAATCATTATATGAGCAGTAAAATATATATTGAATTTATTGCAGTAGCCTGTGAAATCGAGTAATTTTGCGTCTATAATTGGCAAAACGTAAGATAAACACAAAATGTTGCTATACGAAACATAGATCTCGTTAAAAAGCCCAGAATTTAGCATTTTTTCTCGATAATGTTTTTCTTTGTCCATTTCCCACTCATGCTATCATTATGGGAAGTTTAAATCCCCGCACTGCGTGCGATTTGCATTTCTACACCAGATGTTAATACAATGTATTCATTCCTCCAATTGTTATGTAAAGCGTTGCAGACATGCAATATATGATGGAATGCCTTAAGGGTAACATCGGCGACTGTGCCGTGAAAAAATTGCACATCGGCATTGATATTCACTTGTTGACTAAGTTGTATGTGTTTGTTTACGTCTGCCATACTTCCTGACTCTAGAGAGGGTGTGAATAATACTAAAGAGAACTTCCCAAATCCACCGGAAATCGAACCCGGGGCATTGTGGTTTGGTGGTTAATATCCTAGCCTCGAATTCCAGAGGCAGTAATAGACTGAAAATGTGCTTTTCTGTACTTTTCAGCAATTTTAGCCGAAAATTGATTTTATTGTTGGCTTATATGTTCATTAATGATTTTAAATTTCTCTTCTAGCTTTCGAGTTAAATTTCAAAGCTGAATTCTACTATCCTATACTAAATGCTGCACAAGATGCAGATTTTAAAAACAGCTTTTTACAATTTCATTTATCTGATCATAACGCACAAATCTGTCATTAATAGCCTTAGTTTAAAAGAAAATAATTTTTAAATTCTATCTTTAAACTGTAGTTTTTTTAACAGGTTTAAAAATTAACTGAAAAGAACCGCTTCAAAGAAAATATTTTTGACACTTAAATGCTTGTATTTTGGAAATCTACATAATAATTTCATTATTTTAAATTCTTTTAAGCCTTATCTTTATCCCCCCCCCCCCCACACATGCACACGTGGAAGTTTTTCTAAAGATAATTTCAATTTTATTCAGGGGCCTCAAAACGTGCACTTCGGTAAATGTTTTTTGGGTGGAGTGTAAAAAGCGGCCTGAGGCGTAAGGAGACCCTGAGTGGAGGTGATTGTCTCGGCGGGACAATGAGTGAAATCTATTTCCAGGCTCTTGTGGAAAGAGGGAAGGGTGCTATCTAAAAGTAGAAAGGTTATTTTTGTTTGGTTTGCACTCCCCTACTCCGTCTGTCTAGCTCTGAAACTGAATGATTGCAAATGTGCACAAGCACGACACAAAACAAGACACTTTTTGTTTCCTGGGAACTGTTAAACTGCAAGTATAGCCTAAAACATGTCATATTCACCTATTTTTATCTTCTGTTGTGTTTTAGTGGGTACACAAATCATTCTTACCAAATTTTATTATTCTATCTACTTTATTTTGTGATAAACATTTGCAGAAATAGCTGCATTACACTTTCGGCTGTAGATAACAAGCGAATAGCGACAGACAAATGTCAAAGAACTGGGCGATATACGCCGGCCATGTTCTTTCCATGCAATCGAGAGAAACAGCTGAATATCGAAATCGCGAGTAACAGCTGAATATTTCCTGATTTCGAGTGACAAAATATTGGACAATTCGAACCATAAATAAAGGACATCTTGGAAATGGTTTCAGCACCAAAAAGGTTAATTAAAAGTGTTTTGAAGAGGTTTGTTTTTTGTGTAGTTTTCGCCTGTGGTCCAACAACTGCAGTTATGCGAAATTCCTTCAGAATTTTTAGTACTTCACAGGTTATTTATTCCCAGAACATTAAATACGTGGTTTATTTATGATGCAAGTATCTTTCATATGATATTTTAATCAAATTCATTAGCCATTTTTGAGTAACATGCTCCATGTAAGGGGTTGTTTGAAATGGGGAAATTTTGTTAAATCTTCCTGTTGCATTTTGGAATGATACTGAAATTAAGTTATGCTCTCTCTCTCTCACGCACGCGTGCGCGTCTTCTTCTAATTTTGCAGTGCAGTGCGTCATCTACTTCTATAGCTAAGAGGAAGAAAAATTAAATATTGCTGCATTCACATGATTTTTTGTGACAAATTGTTTTATTGAGCTCTAAATTTTCATGTAGTAAGATTTTATCTATATCTTACGGTCTACAGTTATACGAAATTCATTCTAAATGAAGAGGACTTGAAAGGCTATTCGCGTAAACATATTTGTCATGCAAATGAAACATATTGTATATATTTCGATCGAAATAGTTGCAACAACCTTTGAGAAAATAAAAATAACGTAGCATTTCCCATGTAATGGGTAGTACGGATTGGAGAAATGTTTTTGAACTTGTTAGTGTCGCTCTTGCACAATAGCTCAGTGTTTTTTAGCACTAGGCGTGGATGGGTGGTTCAAACTTTAAAGCAATGCAAGATAAAGTAATGAATCTTCATTGTTATATACTTATAACATGTATGACTATTTAACAAGAAAGTACAGGAAATTTTGAACTGGATGAGCATGCGTTTAAATCCTCGATTTACTAACAGAGGACATTTAAAAATGGCAACCAAAATCGTTGCTTTAATTTTCATACAGTGGCGTGTAATGCTTTTCTCTTTTTCACTATTTATTGGTAACATTGGATATTATGCACAAGAGTTTGGCCTCGACCATTTATTTATTCATTATTGTTTTCTCTAGTATGTACATAGAGTAAATATACATGTTTTGAAGCTGCCTGAAGAAAACGCTAAAAGAAAAATCTGATGTGTTGCACTCACAAGACTTCGTGTACTCTTGTACTAACCATTCTTACCAATCCTTTTTCCTCTATCTTCTTCATGTTAGTCGAGATAAAAGCTTGCAGAATTTCTCCGAAATGGTTCGCTCTACAAAAATGCATTTGACTTAAATTGTGTGTTTTAATCAGATTTGCATTTTTTGTAGAGTAAGATTCGGTCTATTTCTTACGGTTTACAAGTTATGCAAAAGTCATAGAGTAAACAGGACTACATAATCTATAGCCAGAAAATTCAAAATATGCACTTCATTTGCCATAAAACTATCTTCAACATACGGCGTTTTAATCAAAATCTTTAGCCATTTTTGAGAAATATAAAAAATTTCGAAAATTTTCCATGTAGGTAAAGGGTAGTTTAGGGTGCAGCAATTTTTTTCAAAATCTTCCTGTCGTATCCTTGAAAGATGTTAAAATTAAATACCAACTTTAGTTTTTAACAGAGTTTTCATTTTCGAGTTACGTTGTTACACACAGGGGCGCGCGTACCTTTTTCTAAAGTTTTTTTAATTCAGGGGGCCTCAAAGCACATTTCCGGTGAAATCTTGATTTCGAATTTTTGGATCGTACACAATACTTCCCCTACTTTACTATAGGTAGTAGAGAAAGTGAAAAAAAAAGTGGGTCGAAAAAGAATCATGTAGCGCGTCTTTGGCTTCAATGTTTTTTATTTATACTTACATCCGCATATGAGAACTTGGAATAATAGTAGTGTTATTTCTTTTTAGTTCTTTATACGAACAACTATACCAAAGATTGAAAAACTAAAACTAAAAATGTATCGAGTGCGTTAATGCTATTTTGTCTGTTCCCGAGCTCGGAAATCTTGGAATATTTATCGACTAAGCTTAACCTTCACATAATTTTGTGTGTTGGTCACGAAATTCGACCCATGTTACAAGTTAGAACCACGTCTTTAAGGAATACATGTTTTGGCTATTTTTTATTGCAAGTAAACTAACTTCATCCAGTAAGTTTCTTAAAATATTAGTAAAATATACATCTTTCCATGAACTATATGCAAGATTTAAAGAGGTAGGTTTGCGTCAAGGAGCACAATTCTCATGCAGTGTATAAAAACGTGTATTTCCTCATAGGAAATTTCAATTAACAATAAAAGCTTTCACATAAAATGGAGCTCAACTGCTGAGGCTATTGAGATGTCTGGCGATTAATTAAGACTGTCCTGTCAGACACCGGAAGACGAAATGAAGCACGTGCTCTTACAATCCGCCACTGCACCGGAAGCACTCACTACAGGCAATGACTGTAATGACGGTGTGAGTCACACCCGCACGGTCCCTCATCGTCGTAGCCTTGGCTTCTTCACCTTGTTGCATACATACCATTTTCGCTGTCTATCAGCACAAACAGCGGCGTGTATTCCATAAAAGCAAAGGAACAATGGCTTCCGCTTTGTTAGTAATGCATTAGTTTCTGTGTTTTCATAATTTAGCGAGTTTACAAACAGTGCGTGGAGTTGATACACATGAGGCACTTTTTGCAAGTAGTTTTCTGAAGCCCTAACAGATGGCATGGAGTGTATTGACAGTCGCTAATCAGACACTATCGATATAAGCTCGTTTTGCGGAAGCAAGATATTTCTTGCTATTACCTCCCTTTGGCTAATCCAGGTTACTGCTTATTGGAAGTTAGGAAAGAAAATCAAATCAGTTTCCTTTATAAATAACAGCAGTTTGGTATTACGTAATATGGCAGATGTTTTTAATGTAATGTTTGTTTGAGAAGTTTAATTTCAGAGGTGGAATCAGTACTGAAAAATTCAATGCCATAGCCGGTATTTGAACCACGGATATTCCGCTTATCGAACGGCTGCTTTAACCACTGGCCAACTTGCCAGTACGACATTAGATTCCCCAGCTGATTCGTACTTTTTCCCGGTTAGACCACAAGGGAATCTCACATCAGAGATAAATACCCCAAGGGCGACTTAGAATTGTAAGTACTTTACCACCAGCAATAAGCTTTTTGGCATAAATAATAATCACTATCTAAAGGTTACTTAAACCCGGGACATAAAGTACTTACTATTGTAAGTCGCCCTTGGGGTATTTATCTCTGATGCGAAATTCCCTTGTGGTCTAACCGGGAAAAAGTACGAATCAGCTGGGGAATTTAATGTTGTACTGGCAAGTTGGCTATGGTAGCTTAGTGGTTACAGCAGCCGCTCAATAAGCGGAAGATCCATGGTTCAAATCCCGGCTATGTCATTGAATTTTTCAGTCCTGATTCCCTCTCTTAAACATTGCCCACACATGGCTTGTGTGTTTAAAAATACCAGCAGTAAACTTGTTGGCATAAATAAATATTTCTTGCTTATTACCTCCCATTAATTAATCCAGGTTACTGCTTCTTAGAAGTTAGGAAATAAAATCAAATCAGTTTTCTTATGTAAATAATAGCAGTTTAGCGTTACGTAATATGGCAGGTGTTTCTAATGGAATGTTTGTTTTAGAAGCTTCATTTCTAAAGACTTACTGAAAGCAATTGAATGTGAAATTTTGAATCGAGGTTTCTCTTTATGTAGCCATGTACGAAAGATGTCAATGGTAAAGTTAGGAAAACTCCAGTATTACAGAATTTGAAAACAAGATGAAAACTTATATGCAACATTTTAATAAATAACATTTATGAGGTAGAATGTTTTATAGGTTGTAAAAGTAAAGCTAAGTTACTTTATTGGGTTTGTCACATGTCACTTCAAATTAATATAACGCAAAATGCTTCTTTATGATTCAAGCATTTAAAAAGCAGAGTTATATTTTGCTGGTGGCAATCTTACCAGCAAAATAAAATCATTTTAATGCGTATTGTCGCAGCTCTGATTATAGAACTATAAAATAGCGATGTCCAACCTTTGCGAAAGAGGGGAGTGTGAGTTTACCTCTTTCCAACATACGCGGACTTTGCCTCTTTTTAACCCCCAGCCGTGCATTGTGTTGCTAATATGTACGTTACGTTTGATTTACGAAAGCACTTTCAAATATACGATTAACATCTATTTATTAGTGACTTCTTTGGTATTGCTTATGTTTAAGAAGTCTAACAATCTTTGACATAGCCTTAGAAGATACACCAAGTGATCGTCGCGTAACATACTCTTATACACACTATTCCTGTAAATGCTTATTTCTCCATCTAGCACATTTTAATGGACGTTAAAATGTTCAGAAATAACCTTATTGCGAATATTCTTGTAAGTACATGGGGAATATGCGAATACAGTAGGCTTTAAGCGATAGTGAAATGTTTTAAGAGCTGGTTGGCATTCGATGTCTTTGAAATTCCGTTCTCTTTGCAAGGCCAAGGAATGAAAAAACGAATACATATTCCTATTTGAAAAAGTGTAAGTATTGACAAATTCAAACAAATAAGAAAGAATATCTCGGAAATGGTTCACTGAAAAAAAAAAGAATATTTGACATAAATTGTGTGTTTTTAATCAAAAGTTATCACAATGAGGAGCTCTTCTGAGAACATTCCCAGGAAATTCAAGGTGTGGCTTAGAAACTTCCATGGTGTCGCCTCTTTGTGTCTGTCACTGCATACTGACTGTCTCTCCATCCGACTGAAGAGTGGAGTGGGTTATTGCCGCTCACTGCGCAAGGTTCTCCAAAGAACATTTTGGACATCCATGCAGAAATTGGTGTGGAAATAGGCGCAATAGTGAACTCTAGTCTGTTGTTTGGCCTTTACACAGCATAATTGTAAAATTCTGTAATATGTAGAAGGCATTGGGTGGGGGGGGATCTGATGTATACACTCACATTACTTCCTACTTATCTCGTGTACAAACTACTCTTAATCAGATTTATTCTTCTATCATCTTCATGCTAATCGAGATAAACGTTTGTAGAAATTACCTTATAGGTACAATGGAAATTGGATAATACAGTAAGCGTAAGTGATGGTGAAATATTTTAAGAACTGGTTGCTATGTGATGGCTTTGAAATGTCATTCTCTTTGCATGGTCAGCGCATAAAAAACGAATGACTTCCTATTCGTGAAAAGTATAGATTCATAAGTGTCGAGAATTCAAAGCAACAATAAGAAATATCACGGAAGTGGTTATCTTCGCAAAAAAGTGCCCGCATTTTTTGGCATACTAAGATTTTGAATCTATTATCCGTTTGCCAATTATGCGTAGGATTTCAGAGACTATTCACAGAAAATTCAGGTTGTGTGTTTACGTTTACGTTAAGATACCTTAAGCGTACGGTAATTTAAACAAAATCGGTAGTAATTTTCCATGCAAAGCGTAGTTTGGAATGCGAGTTTTCTTGAAAATGTTCGTGTCACATTTTAAGTTAGGTATTTAATCGAGTTGCCGTTTTGAGTTATCATGTGCAGACGGACCTTTTTCTAAAAATTATTTTCTTTAGATCGCAAAGCTTAGCTATATTTCTAGCGGATTGAGTATCTAATTTTTGGGTGGAATGAAAGTTACATGGTAACCTTTTTTTCTTTCCCTGATTGCCCTCCCCTTATGTAGGACTTACACCCCCTAGGACTTACTAGGGTCAGACGCCTGTCGGGGAGCAGAGGAACCTCTGGGCCAGACAGAGTGAAGACCTGGAAGCGGGTGGTCAGCCAAGCACCAGGTATTATAGTGAGGAAGAGGATGAAATGAAATGCAGGCGAAATTGATGATTAGAAGGGTGATAATGGAGCAATTTGTGGAAACCGGAGAAAACCCGCCGAGACGCCGCTTCGTCCACCACGAATACCACATGCAGGCTAGGTGGTAGACAAGCGGTGCCACGGCGCCGCCATTATACTTCCAGACTCAGGGAAGGATGAGGAATAATCCTGACTGGAGAAAAATTCCTACTCCCCTGTCGGGAATCGAACCCGGGACCCCTTGCACAGCAGGCAGGTGCTCTACCAACTGCGCTACGGTAACCATCAGACCAAAGAGGCAGTCAATTCCAATTCTTCCTAATAGGTCAATGAAAATCTCGCCATCACTGAACATTTAGACGAATGCCATAGCTTCTAGCGCTGATGCCGGTTGAGGAAGTATCCTGAAGTTAACGTTGGCGCGGTGCATAGCCCAATCTTTCCTGCTTTCACAGAAAGCGAATATGAGCCACGCCAATATTTAGCATAGCGTGATTAGTAATAGAGAAAATGACGCTGTGACCACATATTCGTAGTTTCAGTACTCCTTAGGTATATAAAACGATATCTCGTTGTTTGATTTAAAGTTGAAACCAAAATATAAGACAGATTTCTTGAGTCGCTTATAATGCTGTAACTTAATTTGTGTGCGTATCTGAGAGTAGAGATACTCGTAGTTTGCCCACCTGTTGAATCTGACACTGGAGCTTTGCGGACCAGCGACGTACAGGCTGTGCTGAAAATCAGTACCCCGGCATAGCGGCAGCGCACGTTGTTAAATTGCCCTTGGGGGACTTGCCATCCTTTAGTGTGTCTGCCCCTGAAAATGCAAACACATTTATTGATGTGTCCCAAATAATGCAAAATTTTATATTCATATGACTTTCTCTACCCGGAACCGTTTATTTTTATATCTAACTACTTCTCCATATTCTTACGAAAACTTATTTTTCCATCTGCTTTAATTTAGTCCGGATAAACCTTTGCACCAACAATATTACATATTTCGTTGTAAACTGCACCGCCGGTGAGCCGGAATTTCATCCCGCGGGAGTTGTTTTACGTACCAATTAATCTACTGACATGGGGCTGCCGCTTTTAAGCACAGTTAAAAACCATCGGTCTAGATGGAATTTGAACCCGCGACATTGGAATCGGTAGGCTATTTTTTAACCAGATGAGCCACACAGACCGACAAATGGAAAGAGGAAATATAATCGACTGTCAGATGTTTAAACTGATAGCCCCTAGAGCGCCTCCTCTATACAGAGGGTGCCCCTATAGCCTGGCCGTTGCTCCTCCAGCCGCAGCCAAGGCCACGCAGGAGTGCAGGATGTGGTAACAGACGTCAGCACATCGACTCCCCCGACCTAAGGCGAACCCTTGATCTCTTTGGGACGCTATCTCCACTCAGCAGCCACCACGAGGCTGATTGTACCCTGAGAAAGACTCCTCGCACCGGTATTAGGGATCGAACCAGGGTCCTCTGCATCAGGAGCAGGCGCGCAACCACTGCGCCACGGGGATCTCTATGCGCTGGCTTAAAATTTCATACTTTTCGTATGAGATCGCAAGAAACAACTGAACTACTGCACGAACGGACGGAAGTGTCAGCTGAAACAGCAACAAGTGCTTTTTCGGAAACGGCAGATCCCAGAAGAAGCCTAGAGAAATAAGTAATAAAGATATTATAAAGATATCTACATTTTGTGTTGTGCTTTTGTTTAGGTATCCCTTATGGTTTACTATTTAGACCTTATACAATATTCCTTTCGAATGAAGAAGGCTTCATTAGCCATTTCCCGGTAAATATTTATAGATCTATAAATTTTGTCATGTGAATACCTCACAAATGAGGTCAAAACTTCCGTTTTACTAGAAAATCAAAATTGTGGAGAAGTTTTCACGTATAATGGGAACACAATCTATATAGGTACTGTTTGATTACCAGAAGACGAGGGTAGAGCTGTAAAATTAGCGTAGGATGTCGTAGACTTTCATAAGTAAGTGTAGACTACGATAGTTTTCCTGGTAGAACTCATCAGTTTAGAACCTGCCCGCGTTACTTGCACGTTATGTGTGTTGTATACCTATCGGGGGTTACCTCACGTCGATAGCGTTGTTTACGTTTCTTAGATCATGTTTTCCTAGATTCCTCTAGAAACCGGAAGCCTGAACTGAACTTTCTCGAAACTGAGACAGGGTACATAAAGACCCGCTTAACTTACGCAACATTAGTGTCCTCAAAAACATCTGGAAGCTCCTAGGTGTACTACAGTTCAGAGGCAGGGCTGTGATAACGAGTATTTATTTTGAACCGAAAGTAAAATGTTTATTTTGATTAGTTTTTGGTGATCTCATTAAATTTCTTAACTCGTTATATTTTGTATTATGTTTATTTGCCTACCAATGCTACCAATATTTCTCGATACTGATGTTTTAAGCACCGACACTCCATACTCGTTTTGCTCGTGTTTAAATGCCGAGGCGTAACAATTCATTTCACATTACAGTCGATTAACAATCAAAATAGCACCCTCTTTCAATTTGAGAACTAATTTTAACAATTGTTATTTTAATAATTAATGTATTTTGGCAGAAGAAAGGTCATCTGTTAATGTTAAAGTTAATTGAGATTTGTTTGAGGCTAGCTGAAATACTCGGCGTTGCCCGTGGTTTTAGATTTTATCCCTACAACTTTGACTTAAGTTGTATACTATAAATAAAACACTTGGAAAACGCTATGCTAAAGCATTGCTGAACAACTCCAAATACCAAAGGAAGGAAAGCAATTAGGAAAAGCTGTGTGAGTATAACATCTTGCATTTCTTTGTCAATCATGTATGAATGAATTCTTCGTAGAAGAGCGAGTAGAGAAAAAATGTGATTGTCTCATAAAAGAAGCGTTAAGAAAGATAAACGTGAAAATTGAATTAATTCTTCTTAGAAGAGCGAGTAGACAATTTAGTGTGATCGTATTTCATAAAAGGCAAGTGTGTAGAGAAAATTGTGTGAATGCAACGTTGCATTTGTTTCAATCATAGAGTATGTTGAAGGGCGAGCGGGGAAGGATATGTGAATTTATTACGTAAAAGAAAAGCGAGTAGAGAAAAACATGTGAATATTACGTTGTATAGTAAAATGGATAGCATACCAACCTCCACTAAAAAGATACATGTGCCGAATTTTGACGTCATTGGTCAAGTGATACAGGAGCGCATGGAGGACAAACATGTTCATTTGTGTGTATATACAGGATGGAAGTGAAATAATCCGTCAGACTTTAACAGCGAATTTCTCATGTTATGAATAACAAGAAAGTCTAATACCAAAATGTTGAAAAGTTTATAGTTTCTAGAAAAAAATATTTTTATCAAAAAAATGTATCACCACCTGGTTGAATTATTAATTGAAGGTTCTTGATTCATGGTTATATTCGTAGAAAATTGAATAAATGACAAGTTTTTCCTTTGGCGTATTTCAATAGATTCAACGGTTTTTGTGCAAATTAAATTTAAAAGAACCCATAATTTGTTACCTTTTTATTGCAATAAATTGTGGGTTTTTTAAAATTTAATTTACACAAAAACCGTTGAATCTATATAATCGTAATGAATATAGTTTAGGTTATTTTTTATAGAATTTAACACTTTCTGGTCAAATCTTTTTGATGTTATTTAAATTAATAGTTTATTTATGAAATTGTTCAGATAAATGTTATTCGAGGGTCTGACCTTCCCAAACGTTCTTATATTATTTGTGATAAAAGCTCTCGTTGCAAGAAGAATACATTATAATTACTCATGCTACAAAAAAGTCACAATCTATGAATATAGGGAATTGTAAGTACTGTAAAATTATATTTTACTCCAGCATGAAACACCGATACAAAGCATCGCTACTTCTTTGTTTAAAACAGAAGGTTTTAAACAAAGGAGTAACATACGCAGATAGACAAATGCCGAACTGTAGATGCTCATTTGTTCAGATTCCCGTATGCATTGAAGCAGTGGGGTTATTTGGAGGTTGAATGCTGGTAATATGGGCTAGGAACCAATTGAGGGTCAAGAGACTGTTTGTCAACACTTGAACACTGTGGAGCATTAATGCGTCCATTACGGCAGGCGCAGGTGTTTCTGAACAGGTGTCTTAGCACGTGCAGCTGCTTCTTTTATAGCGCTCTACGTTGGTATGGCAATGGAAAACTTCCGTACACAAATGCGTAGTTTGTTTCTTATGTATAGCTGCGCCTTAATGGCTGCATATAGGAGATAAGGTATTTCGTACCAGCCAAAAATTCAATACCGAGAAAATAAACTTTTGAATCTATGTGTATGTAATAGGTATAAGACAAAAGAAACAAAACGGTGATATCGAATCAGTTATCACAGTAATGCGCCGATAGGAAGGGCACCGTATTGTAATCACTTCAGTGATTATATTAAACGTACAAAAAATGACACGTTTTCACATAGTACTTGATTGGTTAAATTACCGAAAAACTAGAAAATTTCGTATTTCTGAAGTTAGTTGTGCGAGCGTAGCAGTTATTTCTAGGTAATATCAAATTTACGAGTGGTACTTGTCACCGTGTGATAAATGAAACGTTTATTAAAGAATATTAATAAAGGCAAATATTTTATATTTTTTGTTCTGTTTTTAACTGCAGTGGTCATGTCGGCGATGGTGTTAACTCGTATACAGTTGTCATTTGGTTTCCTTGGTTTTTTTGTGTACTAGAACACACACACACACACACACTAACACATACACACACACACACACACACACACACTCACACACACACACACACACACACACACACACACACACATACACACATTCACTCTCTTATTCATACTTCCATACTCTGGTGAGCATAGGGAATAATCTTCGCTGGAGAAAAATTCCCACTCTCCAGTAGAGAATCGAACCTCGGACCCTTCGCCCAAAAGGCAGGTGCATGGACTGAGAAATGGGTCAAGCGCCACATAAATATTAGGAGTTTATTGTATAGCTATATTGCAACGTAGCAGGTCTTTTATGTTCTTAAATAAAGTTTCCCTCCTTTCTTTAGCTTTCACACACGCAACAATTGCGAATCAGCTGCAACTGTTCTCAACAGTTGATAATCAGGTGCGTCAATCTCCTTGCGACAAGACTACAGCGATACGATCTACCGAAATTGGTTCAAACTGAACTGACTCTAAATTGGATTTGTCAATATTGATTGAGACTGTGGTCTTGTGGTTAACATACTAGCTTTGAGATCCAGGGGTTCCGAGTTCGATTACCGGCTGGGACGTGGTACTACTTTAGCCTGGATTATTCCCTATCCTTCCTAGATCCTGGAAGTATGAGTGAGAATGTAGATATGTCTGTGAATTTAATGTTAATAAAGAAAATGCAACGTAAACAAACTCAAAGTTACATAGAAGTAAGACGAATGAACATCGTTACTGAAATAAGAGCCGCCTATATGAAGAACTTGGAATTTGTCATAAGATAGCGTTCTACTTTTTAAAAGTTTGGCTATTGCTTTAGTGTACTGTACCCTTATTATATCTACAACTGTGTAAATATGTAATTTAAAAGTATCTTCATTAACAAAAAGAGCTTTTGGAATCATTTGTAGGAGTTTACCTTTGCAGAAGCCGAGACTTTCAAAATTAAAACTATATTTATCAACAAACCTATCATCTAACTCAATATGGTACACAGATATGAAATTTGGTTTACAATCTTAAAAATTGTATCGTAAGGAGCATTTTTTTAAAATAACCTAAAGTTATGTTTCTAAACCCAACAACTAGGAACGACTTAGCTGTTACGCAGCAGCGAAGTGGCGCATCTGATACCGCGTGAGAACCGCATTCGGTAGGTCGTGGGTTCAATTCCCGCGGCCGATATTTCTAACCCATAGCTTTTATTGCCAGGCGAATGCTGTTCCTTCATTTGCCTCAATTTCATTTCACTCCACTCTTGATTTGCTTGGTGATTCAGTGTTGGTGGTAGTCTCGGCGTTGCAGGGCAGTGAAAAAGGACGGTACTCGGGACGGAGGTGGACTCACTCTCGAGGCCCTCCCCAGCAATGCAGGGGGAGTTACAATCTGAAAAAACGTGGGGACGCTATCCTCTGCTCTGTTGTGCCTCCTCAACCGGTCGCCCTCTCTCAATTTACCCCTACCCAATTTAACTTTTATGTAAAAACTCCTGCGGGACAAAATTCCGGCACACCGGTGGTGCTGATATCCCGGCAATTGGCAGGGTCATTAACGCTTTTTGCTCCCTACCGGGGGTCCCCGAAGGTCGTGGTGCTAAGTCCATAAACATACACCTATGGATTTATTATTTTAATTATAAACAAGTTTGAATTAAATACTACATATTGTTTCAAAACAAAAACAAAAACAAATGAAAGAGAAGAAAAAAGGAACAAAATTTTTACACAAAAGCAAAAGTAAATAAAAGAACAGTTACCAACCTAAAAGCAGACAAAGGCCGTTCCTGCCGCCAGAATCTAAATTTCAAAAACCTTTGGAACCATACTTCTTTATCTAGGCATAAAATGTGGTAAAAGATACAAAGCAATCTGTCAAATACTGTGGTTTTTAGAATCTGTTCCTTTAAGAATCGATTGCTTGCATGATTCCGTTTCGGTATCTGTGAAAATCTCCTAATAGGACTAAATGCTATAACGACATTGATTTCCAATAAATATTCATTAACACATTGACCACTGTAGAGTGCCAGTAGCCATGGGCATGTTAAAACTGGAAACGTGTTGATAGAAGTGCATGCCCTCTGGGCACCGTAACAAGCCCTTGTTTTAAATGAATGGGGACATTACTGTAATTATGTGCACGTAATGTATGGTCTTTCCCAGAAGGCGGCAGACGTGAACAACATTACTAAAAGCAGACTTAGATTGCTTTAGAAGAGCCTCATGCCCACGCTGTGATGTGCAATAGCCACAAGACTTGTACATGGCCGTTGAGAATTTCATGTTTCTAAATCCAAATGGAAAGTATAGATTTGACAGCTACTTTCTAATGTTTACGAGTTGATTGCGTGCAGTTTGTTCGATTTGCTTAAATAGTTTATTAATTATCGTTATTTAAAGACTTTGTGCCCGCCCAGAAGAAAACATTACCAGGAATGCATTTGGCAAAGAACTCCCACTAAGCTAAAATGTATAATTGGTGCACCAAGAACTCCTGTTAGTTACAAAAAATATTGCTACTGTTCAAGCAATGCTTGAAGAAAATCAACGGGCATCTTGGGCGACATTGGGCATTGATATGAGTCAAATGGAAAACATTTTACATCAACAGTTAGACATCAGAAAACTTTGTCATTGACAGATTCCTCATAAACTGACTCTCGCTTTCGCTGGTGTAGACAAACTGTGGAAGAATTCCAAGATGGCACTTCCAATTTCGTTTGGAGTATCATTACTAGTGATGAATCTTGGATTTATTTTGATCCTCAAAACAAAAGTCAATCGGCTCAATGGGTCATTCAAACAGAACCTAGGCATACAAAAGTCGGACGAAACCGGAGTGCTGTGGTTAGATGGTTGCTATTTTTTTCTCCTGGGTGTTCTTTTTAATTGGTAGGCACAACACATTCAATAGGGAGCCCAAGAGCTGCTGTTGGTGATGGAAATATTGCCTCTCTAGGAGCAATGCTTAAAGAAGATCGACGAATTAAAATACGTATGTTTTCATTACTGGCGTGGAAATTATAAGATGAAATATCTTCCGGGCTGCCGTAGACGAAATGTCTGGAACACCAATCTCCAGCAGACCATGGCAAAGAAACCCGGAAGATATCTTACAAAATAGGCGAACTTCTTATGAACTTACTCTTGTTACATTGCACATTGGAAAGAGTCAAATACAAAGCTCTCACATCAACGGTTAGACGTGAAAAATTTTTGTTGTAGATGGATTCCACATAAACTGACTCCCAATCAAAAACAGCGCTTTGATGGTGCTGAAAACTGCAAAAAATCCTTAAAGCGGCACTACAAATTCTGTCTGAAATATCCTTACTCCTGATGAATTGTGGATTTATTGTTATACCTAATCCAGAGAGAAGAGTCAATCCAGTCAAAGGATCTTTCGAACAGAACCTAAAGCTGCAAAAATAGACGAATTCGCAGTACTCTAGTAAAAACATGGTTGCTATGTTTACTTTCTCTACTACGGATAGTAAGTAGAGGAAGTATTGTATTCCACCCAAACATTCTATGTCGAGATTTCACCTAAAATATGTTTTGGGCCCCCCTAAATAAAAACATAGAATTTTTGGGAAAAGGTCCGTGTGTGTCATTGTGTGGGCAGCATAACTCAAAAACGAAAAGTCGGTTAAAAACAGAAGTTTGTATTCAAGGATGCGACACGAAGATTTTGTTTTTCTGGAAAATGGCTCTAACGATTTTGATTAAAATACCATGTTTGAGATTTTTATGACAAGCGAAATGTATATTTTGAATTTCCTGACTATAGCCTACATAGTCCTGTTTACTCTGGAGTATTGCATAACTGGTAAACCGTAACAGATAGACCAAATCTTACTATTCAAAAAATGTCGATCTTGCTAAAACAATTTATGTCCAAATATTTTTTTTTTTGTAGAGCCATTTCTGACGTACTCCTTGTTAGGTATGTGAGTTTTGGAAAACAAATTTTTGTCAAATGGAAGATCGTGATTCATTTTTGTTCTTAATCGTGCAAAGATAACGGAATCTCAAAGCATTAAAAGATTTGACTATCGCACAAAGCCTACTGTATTCTCATATTCCCCTTGCACCTACAACAAAATAAGCAATAAGATAATTTCTGCAAATGTTTATCTCGATTAATGTGAAGGAAATTGTAAGAATGGTTAGTACAAGAGTAGAGAAAGTCATGCGAATCCAACACATAAGATTTTTCGTCATCAGATGAAGCAGTATTACAACATTATAAAACCCTGGTTTCTGAAGTGTCTTAAGAGAGGCCTCATTTCTTTAAGGACTGTTTTCATCGAATGCTAAAATGTAGTTATGTTAGAGGGGAATATTTTGAGAAACAATACTGTTACTTAAATTTTTTGGAACTAATCCTTGTTCACTCAGGTGAACCAAAGAACCTGCAGTGACATTCGCGATGTCAGGGGGAAGTTAGGTCGGCGTGAATGAGAAACGTGGTTTGAGGTTGAATCAACTGCAAATGTTTTGGGTTGTATCATTCACTCGTGTCTAAATGTTGACGTTTTCATGCTCTGTCACGCGCGTGATGTTGATAAAGACGTGAATCACGGGATGTCCCTGGCATAGCTCCAGTATGTCCCTGTAACGGCGTCGACGCTCCTTGAGACGCCAAGGTCCGTCTATTTGCCAATTGCCAACAAGGGCTGTCCACGAAGCATAAACATACGACTTGAGGCCAGAGTATCCTAAATCCTTGGACATCGCTATTTGATGCAAAAACGTTACTTGCATGACTTCATTAATTAGTGTGTGTACAAGCTATTCTTATGAAAGTTGAATACTTTCTCTGCCATTTACATAGGTAGTATAGTCAGTGCACTCATCGGCTTTCCAGTTTCACATAAGGCTGCGATTCTGCCTTTCTTTGTGGCCAAAGTTTACTAATTTTATGTTTTCCTTTTATCTTTGAGAAAGAACTTTTGTAGGTATCACAAAAAATTAATGATAGTGTGAAAAGGAGTGGCATTTGGAATTCTAGGCTAGACGTAATTTTTGTGTGTCTAAGATTATCTGTGCCAAGTTTGTTGGAAATCAACATAACGTTGTAGAACAGGGATGTCCAAAATATCCTCTTCAGAGAACCTTTCGCAGCGAGCGGTAATACCCCACTCCACTCCTCATTGAAGGGAGAGGCAATGAGTATGCAGTAACGGGCACAAACAGGGGATTCCATGGCAGTTTCTAAGCCATACCTTGGATTCTCTGGAAATGTCCTTTCGGATGACTTTTGCATAAATAGTAAACAGTAAGATACAGACAAAAGTTCACTAAATAAACATTTTGGATCTCGTTAAAACACACAATTTATGTCAAATACTTTTTTGTTTTCGATGGATCATTTCCGAGATATTCTTTCTTATTTGTTTGAATTTGCCAATACTTATACTTTTTTCAAATAGGAATATGTATTCATTTTTTTAATCTCTTGACCTTCCAAAGAGAACAGGCGTCGCATAACAGCTAGTTCTTAAAATATTTCACCATCGTTTAAACCTGTGGTATTCCCATATTCCCCTTGTACCTAAAAGAATATTCGCAATAGGGTAATTTCTGAAAATGCTTATGTCGATTAAAATGCAGTAGTATATATAGAGAAATAAATATTTGCAAGAATAGTGTGTATAAGAGCGAGTATAGCTCTACATATATTTGCGAACAATTTCTCCAAATTGAACCATATTAAAAGTCTGTATCGCAATATGTTACGCGACGATCACTTGGTGTATCTTCTAAGGGTATGTCAAAGGTTGTTAGACTTCTTAAACGTAAGCAGTACCAAAGAAATCACTAATGAACAGATGTTTATCGTATAAGATTTGAAAGTGCCTTCGTAAATGAAACGCAACAACTCGTCACTGTAACACAAGGCACGGCAAGGGGTTAAAAAGAGGCAAAGTCCGCGTGTGTTGGGAAGGTCAACTCACACTCCTCTCTTTCGCAAAGATTGGACATCGCTGGTGTAGAAGCCTATAAGGAAATGCCAGGAATGCCGCCTTCAAATGAGAAATAGGAACTCTTGGGAAAACCCTACTTTAGTATTTAATGGCTGGTCTGGAAAAGATTGCTTTTGGATAGAGGGGTGTCCGTTGTCAGCGGAGCCAGTATGATAATTATTCATTCATGTTCAGAATTAGGGGTGAGACAGGTCAGTTTTCCCTTTTTTGTTAATGAAGTAGTACAGTTAGTGTATTTCGATATTCCATCGTAAATACCTGTTTTGAGACTCCCTTAATAAAAAGCAAAACTTTTAGAAAATATTGATCCATGAACCCCATACCTCAAAATCGAAGAGCCCTTTAAATACCAAACTTTGTATTTAAGATCTGCATCTTTGAAGGATACCAGATAACTATATCAATAAAATTCCTCACTCCGTTTATTTTTTTAAAAGTAGCTGTATTGAATTTGATGAAATACCTATCTGTAAGTTACTTAAACAAATAAAATATAAATCTTAAATTTTCTAGAAATAATCTGAAATCTCCATTTAGAAGCAAGTTTGTACAACTTTGCATCCAAAACGTCGATGTGATTTCATCGGAAGTACGTGTTTTAAGAAAATACCACCACTTCAAATCACCATTCACATAGAAAAACTTCGAAAATTTTGCATTTTCTTAAAATGGATGTGATGATTTTGTTTAAAATATACTTTTAAGCTATAGGTAATAACATTCGAAAGAAATTCTGTGTCCTTTAACCAGATCTAGGTTGTGTAGTAAGATTTGGCCTATAACGTACAGTTTGCCAGTTTCCAAAAATTATCCAGAATGACCAGAACTTGTGACGACATTCCCAGTAAATTTAAGACATGAACTTCATTTGTCATGGAAATATGTGGTTTCAAACAAAATCGTCATTTTGATGAACATCAAATTTTTTTAATTTTTGTACGTGTAAAGGGTAGCTATGGGGTGGGGTGATTTCTTAAAAATCTTCCTTCATATCCTTGAAGGATGCTGAACTGACTTTTCGTTTAATTCTGGTGTTCTCTCTCTCTCTTTTATAAAATATTTTTTTAGACACAGAGGGTCCCAAAATTTATTTTCGGTGAAATTTCGACATTGAATTTTTGGTTGGAATAAAATGCATTCCCCTTATACGTAGTAGAGTAATACATCGTTCATAGCAATATATTGCAGAAGGTATGTTAAAATAAACTATAATGGGCTGAGAAAGCCATGTGAATGTCCCTTTTTTTTTTTTTTTTTTTTTTTTTTTTTTTTTTTTTTAATTAACGTCCTCCAACATTGTGTCATATCGGACGAATGAATGAAATGAAATGGGTGAAATGAAGCTCAAATGAGCCCAAGGTTCATGGACCTTTAAGTTACCCGACATTCGTCTTCTCAGGGTAGGGAAAACCTCGGAAAAAAAACCTTACCCGGATAACTTAACCTAAGCGAGATTCGAACTCGTGACACTTGAACGTGAGGCAGACACGCTAACCATCACGCTACCGAGGCGGGCCATTCAGTATCGTCCCCCCCCCCTTTCTTTTAATCATTAAAACGCACTTCAATTGAGCTTCTTTGAGACATTAATTATTTAATTACTGGTTGGATATAATGTAGTTGAACGTTATTGCCTGCTGCTATTTCAGAGGAAATGTTAGGAATATACTGTTTGCCATCATGAGCTATCTGAACGCCTTAATCATCTCCGCATATTAAGACCCTACATGTCTACGAGATTATACTAAGGAATAACTAAATACAGCAGATTGGGGTCAGCGTGACGCATAATGACGTAACTGCAAAGCACATGTGTATGAGAAGGTTCGAGCCCCGGTTACGTCACGCAGTCATCCTTTTCTGACATCATACTCAACATTTATGATCTCCATTCTGGGTGTTAACAATACGAATGTGTTTAAATTAGACGGGGAAAATAAATACGAAAATGACCTTTGTGTCTGTGCCTGTAAGCAGTATAACTCAAAAATCGTATAAATACTTAACTTGGTATTTAAGTTCATCTTCCAAAAATGCTAGATTTTTTTCAGAAAATCTTCCACACCAAACTACCAAACATCCGAAAATTTTTATTTGTGGCGTTACCAAGAATGGCTCTAACGATTTTAATTAAAATTGGTAATTTTTAAGATATATTTATGATAACTGAAATGTACGAGTATGTTTGATTTTCTGGAAATGTCAAGTCCTCTTCATCCTAAATGACTAGCATAATTGGTAAACTGTAAGAGATAGAAATGGTTCACTCCACCGGGAAAAAAAACAAAAAACTAATCGATAGAAGTTCTATGTTATCGAAATCTATATTTTTGTGTAGTTAGAGCCTGTCTAAGAAATTCCTCGTTATTTGAATTGTGCAATACTTACACTTCTCAAATGGGAAGTCGTTATTCATGTTTTTATTTCTTGGCCATGCAAAGAAAACGGAATTTTAAAGCCTTCGCACGGCAACCAGCTTTAAGTGAACACCGCAGTGATATTTTAGCCTGTTAGGTCAAAAGAATAGTGTTTTGCATTTTTATTGGAAAAAGCACCTGTTTGAAACGCCATTTTTAAGTGCTGCCCATACCTTCCAACTTTAAACTCATTTTTCTCGGAAACGATTTCTTTCTTACTTTCTAATATTTAAAATCTAGCTAGATATCTAAACGTTTTGCCAATATACTTCAGAATACGGCAGTAAAATCTCTGCTTGGAGTTGTGATATTGGTTATACCTTTTTATTAAAAAAATAATTAATATAGTAATACGCGGTTTTGACATTTTTAGTTTGCTGTATTAAAAAAATTTAAAAAAAGTTATTCACTATCAAAATTCCCTTCCTATAATTTGTTAGAAAGGTAATAAGGGATACAATTTTAAAATATCAACTCTGATGTCAACATCTGCTGGGCCTACTGATCCCAAGGTCGCGGGTTCAAATCCGGCCACACCTATCGTTTTAAAGTGTGCTTAAAAACGACAGCTCCATGTCAGTAGATTTACTGGCATGTAAAAGAACTCCTGCGGGACGAAATTCCGGCACACTGACGACGCTGATGTGATTCTAGCAATTGACAGCGTCGTTCAACAGCAAAACAATCTCTTATTCAAGATAGATTTTGATTATACACAATAAAATTGATATAAATGAATTAATATCAGGAATTTGATTAGTTATTGGAAGAAATTTGGTACACGTATCTCTTTAGTAACTTCAATAGTTTAGAAATCACCGTTTTCACTTCGGTGTACACTTAAAAGATTTAACTGACACTTAGAGCCTACTATATTCCCATGTTCTCCTTGCACCTACAAGGAAATCAGCAGTAAGATAATCTCTGCTAATGTTTATCTGGATTAACATGAAGTAGATAGCGGAATGTTTGTTAGAGTAATATGCACAGGAAATCACGTGAGCGCAGTGCATCGGATTTGTTCCTTGATTTACCTTTAGGTGTATGAAAAAGTTATCCAATTTTTTTTTTTTTTTTCAAATGACTACGATTTTGAGCTAAATACAGTTCCCATGCATGTTAGACGGTTACATTACAAATAAATGATATTACTTGGCCTTTTTACTTTCTGTACTGGTAAATAGAAGTATTGTATTTCACCCAAAAATTCGATGTTGAGATTTCACCGGAAATACATGTTATGAGACCCCCTGAATAAAAAAAAGCATTTTTAGAAAAATATGTGTGTGTGTGTGTGTGTGTGTGTGTGTGTGTGTGTGTGTGTGTGTGTGTGTGTGTGTGTGTGTGTGTGTGTGTGTGTGTGTGTGTGTGTGTGTGTGTGTGTGTGTGTGTGTGTGTGTGTGTGTGTGTGTGTGTGTGTGTGTGTGTGTGTGTGTGTGTGTGTGTGTGTGTGTGTGTGTGTGTGTGTGTGTGTGTGTGTGTGTGTGTGTGTGTGTGTGTGTGTGTGTGTGTGTGTGTGTGTGTGTGTGTGTGTGTGTGTGTGTGTGTGTGTGTGTGTGTGTGTGTGTGTGTGTGTGTGTGTGTGTGTGTGTGTGTGTGTGTGTGTGTGTGTGTGTGTGTGTGTGTGTGTGTGTGTGTGTGTGTGTGTGTGTGTGTGTGTGTGTGTGTGTGTGTGTGTGTGTGTGTGTGTGTGTGTGTGTGTGTGTGTGTGTGTGTGTGTGTGTGTGTGTGTGTGTGTGTGTGTGTGTGTGTGTGTGTGTGTGTGTGTGTGTGTGTGTGTGTGTGTGTGTGTGTGTGTGTGTGTGTGTGTGTGTGTGTGTGTGTGTGTGTGTGTGTGTGTGTGTGTGTGTGTGTGTGTGTGTGTGTGTGTGTGTGTGTGTGTGTGTGTGTGTGTGTGTGTGTGTGTGTGTGTGTGTGTGTGTGTGTGTGTGTGTGTGTGTGTGTGTGTGTGTGTGTGTGTGTGTGTGTGTGTGTGTGTGTGTGTGTGTGTGTGTGTGTGTGTGTGTGTGTGTGTGTGTGTGTGTGTGTGTGTGTGTGTGTGTGTGTGTGTGTGTGTGTGTGTGTGTGTGTGTGTGTGTGTGTGTGTGTGTGTGTGTGTGTGTGTGTGTGTGTGTGTGTGTGTGTGTGTGTGTGTGTGTGTGTGTGTGTGTGTGTGTGTGTGTGTGTGTGTGTGTGTGTGTGTGTGTGTGTGTGTTGGTTAAAAACCAAAGTCTTTCTAGTATGCGACACGAAGATTTTGAAGAAAATAGCCTCATCCTAAACTACCCTTTACATGGAGAATTTTTCCAAAATTTTGATTTTCTTGGAAATGGCTCTAACGATTTTGATTAAAATGTCATATATTTAAGATATTTCTATGACAAATGAAATGTATATTTTGAATTTTCTGGCTATAGCCTATGTAGTCCTCTTTACTCAGGATGACTTGAATAACTCGTGAACCGTAAGAAATAGACAAAATCAATTCAATCAGTTCAATTCATCAGTTCAATCAGATTTTTACTCCAGAGATCCTCGAAATGATAAATCAGTTAACGGGGGAATTTATTAACCAAGTAAAATTGATTATCCAAAACGGTTTTTATCTGTAAGATAAGTAAAGGCAGATACACAAAACCGCACAGACCGATGTTTTTAGGTGTACTTAAAAGTGACAGCCCCATGTCAAAAGTTTTACTGGCGTGTAAAATAATTCTGGCGTGATAACATTCCGACATATCCGCGGCGCTGATACGATGCTGACAATTGACAGCGTTGTTAACAAAATGTTTTAAGTAAAGGTAAATGACGGAAGGACCCCTGTATTGCCGAGCCATAGCTGTATACGTAAGCTAGTAGTCCCTTAGTGTTGCTACCGCCACCCCTAGAAGGGAAGGATGAGGGGAGAGACCCAAAGGGCGATCAGATCCGGATGACGGCGCAATATAGACAACCTCAAACTTAAGGGTCCCTTAACCCTGTCGTACCAAGGGTCCATAGCAGAGGTGCTTCCTGAACGGATAGGCCCGGAACGGTGGCAGAGATGAGAAACATTAAAGCCACCGTTCAGCCGCAACCCACACAACACCGTCACCTGGTCCTAGCATCCTGAAATGATGAAAACGGACAGCGTAAGCCATTCTATGAGGATGATCACCAGGGCTCGGACGTATAATATGACATAGGTTTTGTTTTTTTCCATGAGAAATACAATCGTGGCCGATTTTATCTATGGTGGTTAAAATAATGCAATTATAATGGGTCATATAAAGTCATATTATGGCTTTTTTAACGTTTTTTTGTCATTTTCTTACCATTTTTACCTTCTCTAGAACGTAAGTACTGTATTTCACCCAAAAGTACGATGTCGAGATTTCACCGGAAATATGTTTTGAGCCCCCCTCCCTCTGAATCCAAAAAAAAGCAATTTTAGAAAAGGCATAACTGTGGACACCATAATAACTGTGGACACCATAACTCAAAAACGAAAAGTAGGTTAAAAACCAAAGTTGGTATTTAAGTTTGTCTTTCAAGGATGCGCCACGAAGATTTTGAAGAAAATAGCCCCACCATAACTACCCTTTACATGGAACATTTTTCGAAAATTTTGATTTTTAAAAAATGGCTCTAACGATTTTGATTAAAATGTCATATGTTTGAGATATTTTTATGGCAAATGAAATGTATATCTTGAATTTTCTGGCTATAGCCCCTGTAGTCGTATTTACTCTGGACGACTTTTGCATAACTGGTAAACCGTTAGAGATAGACCAAATCATAGTATACATAAAATGTAGATCTTGCTAAAATACACAATTTATGTCGAAATAAATTTTCTTGTTAGCTGAATCATTTCGGAGATATTCCTTGTTATGTGTGTGAGTTTCGGAAAACTTACAACTGGAAATGGAACATCGTTGTTCATTTTTTATACGTTAAGTGTGCAAAGAGTACAGAATCTCAAAGCTTTAAAAGATTTAACCATCGCACAAAGCCTACCTTATTCTACGAGTCTTAATATTCCCCTTGCACCTACAAGGAAATAAGCAATAAGATAATGTGTACAAATGTTTATCTCAAGTAACACGAAGAAGATATAGGAATAAGAGTTCGTAAGAATGATTAGTACAAGAGTACAGAAAGTCATGTGAGTGCAACACATCAGATTTTTCACATCTAATTCTTGTCTGTAATATGTATCTTTCTTGAAACTGTATATTTCGCGAGTTTCGAGGGTAAGCTGTATTGTATAGAAAGAGGCAGACACATTAAGTTACAGATACAGAGAAAATACGGACGGTTGAACACTAATGACTTATTTCAAATATGCCCCAATAACATCCTTCGATGTTGAGGTCTTTCCCCGTTACAATGTTGCGTGCAAACTGTGTGTATCATGCTATTTTAATTCTTCTTTCTGCTGTAAATACAATGCTGAGGTTTCTCGCCAATATTGGCTTCGGTAAGCAGGTTTAACTTGTTTATTTCGTGCTTTTATTTTGAACTTTTAGGATGGTTTTATATCGTTTGTACCTTTTTGTTTACCTTTTAGACCAGTTTTTACGTTTTAACTGTTTTTAACTTACCTTTTTAGATCAGTTTTATATTTTAGCTTTTCAAAATGCGAAGATAAAATTAATATTGATTTATTATTGAGTGTGCTCGGTTTCTAAGCAGTTTTTCAATAGGTATAATGTTAATTTAAACACCCTTAAATCTTTGAAGATTTCGAAAATGCACCCAAAAATTGTTAGGTCATATTTATCGTCATATTTTCTAAGCTTTTTCGGTCATAAGTGCTTGTATATTTCTAACATCTGGGCCCTGATCACTCTAGTAGTGGCCTAGATGACAAGGGGGAAACAATGGAAACCCCAAAGTGAGAGTGCGCGCTCGGCGGGGATCGAATCCACGACCTCCCTAATGCGAGCCTCGCACCTTACCGCGGAGGCATCTTCCTGTTTTCTGCAGTAATTTATACTAAATACATTTAAAGTTGTAGTATACCCAGGTGGCGCACTTGCCTCTGGCGTGGAGGACCCGGAATCGATCCCGGTACCAGCATGGGGATTTTATTCCCTCTGGGAGGTCTGGTACGGGGTGCACTCAGCCTGGTTAGGTCCCGAGGGGACCAATTGATGAGCTACTTGATGGAAAAGTAGCGGCCCCAGGTCGAGAAGGCTGTATAACTGGCCGGGAGAGCTTGGGGCGCTGACCACGTCCCACCCTCCAGTACTGCACCCCACCAATGACATCTGTAGTGTGCAGAGGTGGGAGACGCAGCGGCGGGGCGGTAAGCCTTGACCCTTCATGTGCTGTTGCGCTAGGGGTTAGTTAGTATTTCCAGGATGTGTTATAACATTTTGAAAACTCTATCGCTAGGAGCTTAGTGCAGCCAAAAAAGGCAAAGATCTATTGATTTAAATGCGTTTATCTAAGAGCTAGATTCAGTGGCAACAAGCAATAAAGCTGTATTCGCTCACGAAACATTGTATTTGGAAAGTTCGTGGCATGATACGATAAAATGTGCTTATTAAAACTTAGGCGCCTTTAAGATTTCGAAATACATTCAGTCATACAAAATGTGTGCGTCATAATCGTGTTTTTATCTTCCAACTAATGCAATAGAGAACTTTGGCATGATACGGCGTATCATAATACGCCGTAATGTTGCGATAGTTTTCCGGGCTATGACTCAAACTATCACTATAGCTCTGATGTTTCACTTAACATACAATTCTGACTTCTCCAATTCTGTGTTTTGTCTTGCATAATATCTACTCTAATTCGTTGTCAATATTAGGCTGTATTCGTATTCCTAGATAAGTAAAACAAAAAACATTTTGTACTCCTAAGGAAGTATAGAAGACTCCGTTAAACGGAACAAAGGGGAAATAGATAACCAATATTTTGGATAAAAATTAAAATTTCATTTTTATTGTTCAAGAACAATGTAGTTAAACCGAAACTACTGCAGATATTTGCAAAACAACGTGTTCCATAGCGCATGTAGGAATTAAATTATACAATGCCTACTCTCTGCCCACCAGACGAAGGTTAACTGAAGGAATGTGCTGGGTAAATATCCTTATGTGTATGCCTGCTTGTGCTGTCAACTGGTGTTGGCCAAAAGTCCCCAAATATTAAATTAAAATACGCTAGAAAGTTGCTAAGTTAAAATACATAATCCCTAGGGCGTCTTCTCTACGCAGAGGTTATCGTCATCGCCCAGCCGCAGCCAAGGCCACGAAGGAGCACAGGTCGGAGGTGGGCACGCCGACTCCCCGACCGTGCGGGACTACTTGACCTATCACGATAGCTATTCAATTGACTCCTCAGGGACCTATTGAGTCTGAGTGCACCCCGTACCAGACCTCCCAGCGGGGAAAAACTAGCATGCCGGTACCTGGGATCGAACCCGGGTCCTCCGTGCTACCAGTACGCTACGGAGGCGGTCAAAATAAATAAATACTATAATTAATTTAACGATATTTGTATAATGTTTAATAATTTTAAAAGAAACATTCACTAAATCAGAAGAAAGAAAAACAGCTGACACAGTTGGAGCATTTAAGTTGATTGCTTAGCTTTGACAATATTCAACTGACTAAAATGCCTTTCTACTTCCCTACTCGAATGTGGAAGAAAGGAAATTGTGACTCTCAAATCTGCTGTTTAAAAGAACTTGATGCAACTGCATCTTAGTAACAATTTACCAGTATCCGGAACTCCACTGCGTTGAAAGGTTTTGGAGTTTAGTGGCATTTAAGTTGATACCGATTCTCTACTTCACTCATTTGAGAAAGAATTCAACTGCATTCTTTCTCAAGAAAAATACTTTTTACAGCTTGATATTTAAAGACCCAATTATACCGCCGCTAGCGAATGTACCAAGCCAAAAGTTTGAATCCTCCAGAATTGTTTCTAAATGTCATAAAATCGTCAGAAAAGTCATTAGACGGTATGTTTGAAATTCTATCGCTAGATCACTTCAGAAAACAAATCCACTGCGTAATCAGATCAATAGTTCAAACCCCCTCTCATACCTCAGACCCGAGTCGCTTTCTTCTAGTGGTCACACAGTACATATGCTCTACTCCGTATAGTAAGTGGAGGAAGTATAGTATTGCATCCAAAAATTCGATGTCGAGATTTTATCGGAAATATGTGTTTTGAGACCCCTGAATAAAAAAGCAGCTTTAGAAAAAGATGTCAGAGTGTGTGCCTGTGAACAGCGTAACGAAAAATCGATTAAAAACCAAAGTTGGTCTTTAAGTTTAAAATCTTTTAAGGATGCGACACGAAGATTTTGAAGAAAATTCCTCCATCCTAAACTACCTTTTACATGGAAAATTGTTCGAAAATTTTGATTTTCTTGAAAATGGCTAACGGTTTTGATTAAAGTGGCATATGTTTTAAGATATTTGTATGATAAATGAAATGTATATTTTGAAATTTCTGGCTGTAGCATATGTAGTCCTGTTTACTCTGGATGACTTTTGAATAACTCGCAGACCGTAAGAGATGGACAAAATCTTACTATACACAAAACGTAGATCTTGCTAAAATACACAATTTAGGTCCAAATAAATTTTTTTGTAGCGTGAACCATTTCGGAGATATTCCTTATTCTTTGTGTAACTTTTGGACAATTTACACTTCTGTGAAATGGAACATCGCTATTCATCTGTTTGTGTTAACCGTGCAAAGAGAACGGAATTTGAAAGCTTTAAAAGATTTGACTATCGCTTAAAGGCTGCTATATTCCCCTTTAACCTACAAGGAAATAAGCAATAAGATAATTTCTGGAAGTGTTTAACTCAATTAAGGCGTAGAAGATATAGCAATTTGAGATTGTAAGAAAGGTTAGATTTTTCACTATTGCCACAGTTTGTTTACCCAACCTAGCGTCTCTTTCATTGACGGAATTATTGGGGAAGAAGGTTCAGGTAGCTGAAGTTGATCCAAATTATCAGGTTCAGATGATATCCTTGGTCGCAAAAGGAACGACATGTTGTACACTAATTGAAATACGAAGCTGGACTAAATGCTAATGAAGCTGAAGGAAATACAGAAAACATACATTTGTCTGCGTTGTGTCTCGCTCTCCTAATGAGGGTCGCCTTTTGTTTGCTAATAATTATTGCCCAGTGGCAAGTGGAGAGGCTATCATAATTTGAAGAAAGGTATGTTGCAATCACACCGTTATAGTGATGGACAATAGATTACACACTGTCTCAAACATGAGACTTAAAGTCTTAGACCTTTTACAACCTCTGGAGAATACACAAAGCCCTGTGTTGCATAACTTAACAAAACAAACTAGATTATCTACCAAATGTTATAGTTTGTATAGCAATGACATACTTCACATCCATCCTTGATTTTTCAGCAGATGTCCCCATACATAACGAATTCCAATCACAATACCCAACCATACACCAAGAATAAACTGTAATAAACACATAGTTCCAGTTTATTCCCCTGGGATCCATCCCGAAGGTGATGAAATTTGTTAAATGTGTCGCCGCGAGTTTAGATTGTAATATTACACCACTTCATTTTCTCAAAAATAGCTCTTGACAATTTTATTTAAAATTTTCATAACATAAATGCAATTTATATCTACAGTAAAATTTCAGAAAACAGCCTGTGAAGTCTTCATTGCGCATGAATTTTGTATAAAAGTGGTAAACTAAAAGAAGGACAAAACCTTGGTAAAAAAATGCGGATAAGGATTTCATTTGTCAACTTTCTGTGGCGTTAACCATTCTGGAGATATTCTTTGTTTTGAATTTTCAAATATGTTATACTTTTTCAATTGCAAATCGCTATTGCTTTTTTTCTTCTTTTTCCGTGGTCATGCAAAGAGTTAAACAATTGTCAAAGCCATCACATGGCGACTCCTTTTAAAATAGTTGACTTTCGCTTTAAACCTCTTAATCCTACAACGAATTGCAGAAATGGGTAATGAAGATTTAGCAGTACATATTAACAAGAATTAGAAGAATTGTTTGTAGAAGACTGAGTACAGAAAGCCGTTTGAAACAACACATCAGATTCAGTTTTGTCACGTGGTTAGTCGCCATTCATTTTACCTCATAGTTCTCTAAAGCCATCAAGTAGCTGTGCAGTTCTTAAAAATTCGACTGTTGCTTCA
Source organism: Tenodera sinensis (assembly GCA_030765045.1). Lineage (NCBI taxonomy): Eukaryota > Metazoa > Arthropoda > Insecta > Mantodea > Mantidae > Tenodera > Tenodera sinensis. The sequence goes on from CM060974.1 coordinate 42,130,303, forward strand.
GCCTACAGTGTCTTAGGTAAAACGAAATGTGTAAATGTTTAATAAAAATCTGATGTTACTCACATGACTTTCTCTACTCTTGTACAAACTATTCCTACAAACACTTATTCCACTATCTCCTTCACATTAGTTGAGATTAACATTTACAGAAATTACTACTAATTTTCTTGTAGGTGCAAGAGGAATATGGAAGTACAGTAGACTAAGTGACAGGCAAATGTTTTAAGAGCTGGTCACTATGTAATGGCTTCGATATTAGGTTCTTTATATCGCAAAGACAGAAAAAAGCTTGTCTAGCAAATGTTTCAGTCCACAAAATATGTAAATATTTGGCATAAATTGTGTGTTTTAACGGATGTACATTTTTTGTGTTGTAATATTTTCTCCATGCCTTAAGGTTTACCAGTTATGTGGAAAAGCCATTCAGAATGAAGAGAATTTGGAGGACGTTCTCAGAAAATGTAGATACACATTTGTTTTGGAGTGAAAATAGCTTAAAACATATTTTAATTGCACTATTTTCCATGTAAAGGTAACTTTGGAGATAAATTTTCCTAAAAATCATCGTAACTTGCATACTAAGATTTTGAGTTATGCTGTTCAGACAGATATACATACCTTTTCTTAAACAATGCATTTTTTTATTCAGGCAGTCTCAAAAACGTGCGTCTCGGGTGAAATCTCCATCGGACATCCTACTTTCTGTATGTGCATATGTAATCGAAAAAGAAATAAGCTTTATAAGAATTGTTTACAAAAGACTTGTAGAGAAAGTCATGTGTATGCAACATAAGATTTTTGGGCTCTTCCCTTGTTTTTGTTAAGTTTTGCTTCTATTTACATTAATCCATTGGCTCCGACACTGGTTTTTGTGATATTACGTGGTTTTGTGCAGTAGTTTCTGCCGTTTTTGCGAAGTTTTTGGCAAGTATGAAATGAAAGAAGAGTTGTTGGTATGTGGGTGTGATCCCCCCCATTGTGAACCCCAATGTGTCTGGCGGCGGCGGCAGCAGCAGCACTGTCGGACCACGTCATCTACAGTAAGCAAATATTCCCAAAGTCACTTTCACGTGTAGCCTTTTATACAGTCCTACTGATTCGGGAATATTAATGTCGCATAATTGTCTGAGCAGCGTACTCGTTTTCAAAATAGAACACTGACTTAAAACATTAGCTCAAGAACGTGTCAAAATTATGCAGCTCGATGCAGCTTTGCTTGGTGATGTCATAAATGTTTCACAAAGTTAGACAAGGGTTGCACCGCTGAAAACACTTAGTTTCCATTCAGTTGAGTTGAAAATGTAATCTGAGCTTTCTTATACATTGAACGATTTTATACTTCGTTGAGGTAACTTTGAGGTTGGAGTAAATATTTTGAATTTACCAGTTATAACATCCAAATTAATTTCTAAGTTTACGTGTGCTGATTTTAATCAATACAACTTAGTTTATCTACTGGAATAATCAGTGATGCTTTAGTTAGTAGTTACCAGGCTGCCAAATCTATATTTTATATTCTAACATAACACAACACACTATCAAAACAAAATATAGCTTCAACAAAACTAAAATACACTTTAATGATCACATCTTATTTTTCTTGGTAATATGTATTAAAATAATACAATTGCAATCATTATAGTTTGTAATACTGATTAGAAACAGAAGTATTGCTTTCATTTATGCCTCTTCCTTAACCAAACACCAGTCCCAGAATTTCGTATAACTACATAAGTAAAGCTTCCATGACTTTTCTGGAAGTATAGGTATTAGTAATGGCATCTTTGACTGGCTTTAGAATGTCTCCTGATGAACCGTGAAAATCACCTTGTTCACTCATTTTTATTTTAAATTTAAATAGGTTAAACCTACCCAATTGCGTGATATACCTTATTTCGTGAACCAGTATTTATCATCCCTCATGGTGCAAGTTAGGTGTGGAAGTTGGGATTTCACAACACATTCAGAGAGGGCATTCTCCCTTTCACTACCTGTAGGGATGTGAAGGTGATTAGCCAACTGAAAGGGTTGCTACAGCCAATATTCTTGAGATGATGCCGTGAATGGTTTATGCAAATGAGACTTTCTTACGATATTTTCAAATTTTTAGAATAAATAGCTCCTACTGGAAGACAGAATTCAAACGGGGATGGAGGTAAAATGAAGTTAAAACTAAAAGAAGACAAAAATATGATGCTCGGAGTCTACAGGCAGCACTTAGGCGATTTTAGAGGAAAACTGGCCTATATCCAAAGCTGCTAAGAGATTTTCCATTTCTTGGAGCACTCTGAAGGGTGGTGGAAGCAGGAATGATGATGATGATGATGATGATGATGATGATGATGATAAGACATTAAAAATATGGGTAGATCATTTGCTCAGTCATCTGCCAAAATTCGCAGGTAAAGAGAAACGTGGTGGGCGAGCAAAACTGGACCCCTCATCCAAAGAAGAAACTCAAAAGTGCAACCGGATCCAAAAACAGAAATGCGTTATCTACCCAGAGCCAAGCAGGGACAAATAGTTTACGAGGGCAGAAGAAGAATAAGAATTCTGAAAAGAAAACTGATGTTTGGATCTGTAGTACGTGTGCCTTGAAGTATGGAAGTGGAAAAAATAAGTTTCTGGATTCAGTGCTGCTTTTGTTTGAAATGGTACCACGAAACTTACCAATCTGTAGATTCCAATAATCCACCTACTGTTTTTATGTCTAATGAGTGCGCAGAAGCATAGACATGTGTAATGAATTGTTTTTCAGCAGTTTATGGGAATACAGTAAACGGCACTGAGTAAGCAAAAGAATCACCTAGTGATAAATGGTACAGAACAAAAGAATGACCAGGTAGTGAATCGTATCTAAAAATAAACGCCTGTATGTATGAAATAGTCGCAGGAATATCCCTTAAACAATTAACTGCAGATTCCTTAAAATGCTAAATGATTAGGTACACCGAAAATAATTTCAAAGACTAAAAGACAGGATCATGAAGTAATATATTGGGGTTGCCTATTAGCGTAGTAAAATGGCTTCGTCAGCATAGAGGGAACGTTTCAGAAAGCTAACATGTACTTAACATATGTATATTGCATGCTATTTTGTGCACAATGTGTATTTATATCAACTGAATTGTATTAATTGAAATATTGAATGTATTTTGTATACATTTTAGAAGGTAATTCGTCTAAATGTGTTGCTATGGGGACCGAATATTATAGTAACTGAGGTGTCTAATGATTTAAAAATAAATGATTGAAAAAGTGGATATGAAAAGCTAATAATGAAGAAATCAAAACAGAGGTATGATTTGGCATGTACACCGTTCTGTAAATGGTTAAAACAAAAAGGTGCGGACATGGTTTTTCGTTCCGAGAAATTGACAAGTGCAGCAAGCGTGTTCGTATGAATTTCTCAAGCCAGTTTTCTCTTGCGTACATAGCAGATGGAGAAGCTGTTTCATTATACTAAAAAATTGTCTAAATTCCACCAAAAATACCTACATCCTTTAGCCTCCTGAATTAAAAACAGGTGATTCGGCATTTGTGGTGTGTTTGGAAGTATACTTTTGGATGTATAACTTTTTGAATAATGCTGTAAACATCATTTTCAATAAATATATCAATGAATTACTGTATTGTGCTGATTTTACTTCGCGTACTAGTGCTTTTTGATCATTTATTTCAGCACTGAGATTTCTTTAAGATTGTTAGCTTAAGATTCGTGTCAACGTTAATAAGTAATATGTTAGTTACATCGTGAAAAACGTATTGAATTCACTGCAGGAGTGAGAAAACAAACGCTTCTGAAATTTTACTCCTAGAGGTTCGGAAAATATCCTAGTAAGAGTTTTAAAATGAAAGAAATTGTGAAATTATTGTGGCCTTTCAGACCTAATATTCTATGCGTTAATGCCGAACTCCCTTAATCTTAGTTTTGCTTGCTCAAATATCGATTGCACGATTGTGATCGGAATAAGATTATATCTACACTAAAAATTTCTGAAATGTACTTCATTAGTAAAAACGTGGATTTATTAAAACTTCCTCCTGTTCAGTAAGGTCTAAGCGAGAGTGTTCTAAAATCGAAAACCTTGATTGATAACCAAATTTTATAGCAAGTATCAAATGTCACTTATTTAGAATGCAATTTAGTATAAATACAAGAAGGGAGGATAACTGTTGAAGTACCTAAATTCCAAATTATATATATTCACCAGACTTCAAATAATAAAACAAGGAAAGATACATGATTGAAATCTTCCTATGTTGCTTCATGGGTACGAATCCTGGATGATGACAAAAGTTGAAAAGTGCATACAGGCTACAGAGATGAATTTCCTCGGAAGAAACAAAGAATGTAGGTACAAATTTAATATACCAACCTTTATATAAGTCAGTATCCCAATAGATTGCAACTAAATTTGTCACATACAACCTTTGACACAAGGCAAACATTTCTGTCTAGCTTAGAATTCGAAATTCAACCCCATTTCACACAATCAATATGTAGCTGTTTGTGGTGTGTACAAAAACTCGCAAGACTTTATCTTTGTCAATAATATGTAGTAGTAACTCAAACTTGGCAACATAAAAATATGCAAGTCTTCACGGCCTCACAAAATAACAAAGGAGTTATTCACTGATCTGATATAGATCAGACAAATTTGGTCTTTATTTTGTTGTTACTTTCTTGCGTTTTCTTTATAGTTTTGTGTATAGGTTATACTAAGAATAAACAATTGTATGTCGACGCTTCTATAGCTGCTTTTCTTTCTTTCCAATAGCCGTGAGGTGGTTCGAATGCGACAATGTGCTGCATTAATTAGAAATCATCCAAAACTGTGGTATTTGTGGTTAACAGTGCTTTTGTATACCATTTTCTTGGCACATTTATTGTATATATTTTTTGTCTTTATAGTGTACTGAGGGTTCTAATGAACTTTTAAGTGTTTTGTGTACCTAATATTTTTGAATGCTTCCAAAGAAACTCGCCTTCTGCAAGTGCAACCTAAGGCTAAATGTTTTAGGGGTAAACCGCCAAACTACGGATAACGCGGCTTAATTGACAATCTTATCCGTATACATTTATATTGGGCATCAGATAAAATAAATTTAGTTTTAAGGGCCCAGGTATGTCATTAGGAAGCTCTGTAAACGAACACATAACACGATTATAAATTCTGGTTACACAATAGCTATTGAATGAATGATATAAGAGCAAATTAAGTATATTCAGTAAATTACAAAATTGTAAATATCAATAAACACTGCAAGAAATGTCTGAAAAGAATAAAAAAGACTAGACTACCTAAGGCAATATACGATTACAAACTAAAAGGTTTTGGAGGATGTATGAGAAGATTGGACAACTGAGTGCAGAAGAGAAGATTTGCGTAGCCCGGAAAAGAAGTTTAATAGCTAGTAAGGATATCCAAGGAAACATAAGGTTTTAAATGAAAGAATTGTCGGTAGTACGTTGAGTAAATAATTTAATAGATCCTGAATACCTACATCTGCTCCAGTAATAGTATGCAGTCTCAGGGGAGACATGTGGGATAGAAATTTGGTGGATAACAGAAGAAAGAAAATAGGAAATTCAGCTCCGAAAGGTGCGCCAATGACAAAAATTGGAAAATCAGGCAGAAAAGGAATTATAAAATATGGTGTAGATGCGTGAAAAGAGGAAATACGATAATAAGATTGTGTTTAAAAGCGACAGAAAGCAAGTGCCAATGGAAATACTGGTGGAATGAGACGGGAAAATCCCTAAACAGAATAGGAATGGAGGATGTATGGCAAACAACTAAAATATACGAGAAAGTGAAAAATATGCGACATTTTTAGGAAAACTCGAGGAGGAAAGATAGAGAAAAGGAGGAGCAATTTGATTAAGGGCTACCGAAGTTGATAAAGGGAAGGTTCCAAAAGCAACAGGCAACCAGCAAGGAAGGCAAAACACGTCACATATATTATACAAACGAAAGACCATCAAGAAATCATGTACGAAGAATGTAAATTTGTGAAGGTTAAATACAATAAATTCAATTCAATATTGTATGACAGGTGTTTTAAAACTTTCCTTGTGAAGCTTTTTGTTGTCATTAACGCCTAGAAATGCATTTGGCGAAGAAGCTTTATCTAAAGCAAAAATGTATAATTGGTACACCGAATTCAAAGGAAATCGATTTTTTCTTGGTGATTAATTTCGTGAAGAACGCCCAAGAACTGTTACTGATGAAATTACTGTCTCTGTTCCAACAATACTTGAAGATCGACGGATATCTTATGAATTTATTTGGGGAAAATTGTACTTCGTATAGGTCAAATCCAAAACATTTACATCAACATTTAGATGTGAGAAAACTTTGTTGTCGTAGGACTGCACAGAAACTGTTTCGCGATCAAAAACATAGCTTTAATTGGTGCTGACAGACTGGAAAAGTCCCAAGGTGGCACATCAAATTTGGTTTGGAATGTTGTTACTGATAAATCTTGGATTTATGATCTGATGAGTCCGTCGGCTCAATGTGCCTAGCAGCACTAGTAAAAAGATGGTTGCCAGGTTTTGTTTTTAAAATGGGCCACATTACTTTTATAGCATTAGAAGATACTGTACTACCAATTGTTATGCAAATGTCTACCGCAAATGTTTAATAAGTTTGTGGAAAAACGCCCAAAAGGAGAAATAGCTTATGACAACGCATCGTCGCAGTAACAAAAGCAACAAATGGGTATCTGGATGCCTTTTTGTTTTCAAAAGTTAAAGATACAATGCGTGGAAACTTTTGTCATCAGTTGAAGCAGTGAAACATCATAAGTTTGGTTTCTGAGGTGTCTCAGGAAAAGTGGCTTGGTTGCTTCGTGGACTAGTTTCATAGAGTGCAAAAATGTATTGATAGTGTTTTGAAATTGATCCTCCTTTGATGTTTTTGAAAATGTTCAGTGTCGCTCTCGTATATGTTGAAAAATAAGTTTCTTTTGGCAAGGAAAATAATGAACCCTCTTGTATAGACATTCATACAAGCTTGCAAGTGGGTCCTGCACACCGCTTGCTTTGGAGCAAGTTTGCCATGTGTATCTTCAGTTGTTTTAATCATCCTCGCCCCCTTTACTGCTTTCCACATGTCTCATGTGAGATTCTACCAATTTTGAATACGTGCATATGCGACTTAAAACAGGTCACTTATACTATTAAATATGTGATGCTCATGAGAGAGTGAACAGACTTAAGACTCCGTTGTACAAACAACTAAATTTGCTGTGGTCATCAACAATTTAATGACTAGATATTTCTGGTATTCATGACAATGTTCTCCCAAATTTTGTGAAAGGAAACTGATACTAAGTATTGAAAGCTAAATAGACTTGAGGTTTTTTACAGAGTTTTGCTTGTCCTAGTATATCTCCGGTTTTTACAGACCACCAATCAGATGGTAGGTATTCTTTTTTCAGAAACTGTGATTTAATGGTATAATATGCCAACCTTCGAAAAAGGAGGTCCCGGGTTTGATTCCCATTTGGAGATACGGCATTTTTCGTTAGGGTTATTTTTTAGACTCTCGGACGAGAGAGAGAGAGACAGTCAAAAACTACTCAGCCGATTTTGCCAGTTCTACCACATACATATACATTTCCCAAAAATCACAAAGGGTTACATGTAGATACTTAAAATATTTTAAAATTGAATTGAAGGGCTTCGCTGAACTTTACTATAAAGGAGTATTTTTGTGTGGTTTTGGATTTAGAACCTGACAAAACTACAACTTTTAAAAAAATCGAAACCCTTACAATTATTGCCAATTTTCAATCCGTAACCTACAAATTGCCATCCTTTGAGCGAGCTTGATGAAAGTTTGAACTTAAACTATACGACCAAATCTTATAGCTCTCAAACACTACCACTACTATATTTCCAATCTCTTATGTACAAATCTGCATTGTTCAAACCATCTAATCAAAATATTGTAACGCAATTATACTAATGGAGCTGGAAATATCTTAACTTCCAATGTTTTTTTTTTTTTTATTTATTTATTCCAAGTTTTTGGCCTGGTGCCGGAACAGGGGGGGGACCGGCTTACAGGCTATAAATTTACATTTATTAACTATTATTTTTATTTACAAGCTTATAGTTTTGGGTTTCACCAAAAATCCATAAGGTGACCATCTTTAGGTCACCGAGAATAGTTTTTGTTTGTCTTTTGGTGTCTGTTTCAATCTTTTTTATTTTCCTTTTCTTTATATACCTACACACACACACACACACACACACACACACACACACACACACACACACACACACACACACACACACACACACACACACACACACACACATACACGCACATACACGCACGCGTTCACACGCACACACACCTTCACTGGGCACACCAGAAATGTGCCCCAGCTCACGCACTGCACTATTTATACTTCACTTACAATATTTACATTTTCCCGCTGTTTTCCTGCGCGGGCAGGCTGCAGCTCCTGGGTGTTTTCCGAGGCGAGGGCCTCTGCCGTAACGTGTGTGTGGCCTAAGACCGAGGTTGCATGGACGTGCATTAGTCGGCGAGCTGTGCTGCGTCTAGAACATTTTTATTCTAGTATGTTTGCGGTGCTTCGGCTCGCCTTTGCCAATGTTGGTGATCACGTAGTTTTCGTGGTTCCTAATGCGCGTCCATGTTGCCATTGCTCTTTTTGCGTTTGCCTCTGCGATGGACGGGATCTGAAGAGTCTAATCTTGTCTTATATATGTATTTTAAGTTCCTATATACCTAAGGTTGACCCATATAACTTTGCATTGTATCTCTTCACTGTCACGTGAATAGTCACCTCTCATTGGCTACTTTCGTGGAATAGGTTGTTCTAAAGCTCAAAATAGTTCCTTATTTAACAAATTGTGATATTTATCTGCATTATAATAACAGTATGAATTAAATATCTTATGTAACGTATTTAATACATCTGGAATGTATGTAGTTTCTTAGCAAATAAATGGGAGAATTCTTCGGTTTAAACCTATTTCTCAGGACGACGAAGGTACGTGCATCTATCATGATAGTGTTTATATAACATATACTTGCATTACACAGGGTTTGTTTGACATTCAGAGGCGTACATTAGGCAGAATTGCATATCAGTGGGGCAAGATTAAATAGGGTTTATTAACCCAAGTTTTTAAAATGTAGGTGTCCTTACTTTATTTTAAATTCCTTACAGACAAAACTGTACAATTTTGTGCAATTACTTGGTGAAAATTTCAAATGACATAGGGTTTCATAAAACTGATATTTTCAATCCCTTGTGTTTTACAAATTGGCGCCATTCGACCAATCTGGAGAAACCTTTGCACACATGCGTTGGGTACGACTGCTATGTATAGGCTACTAATGACTTTAAAAAACTACCCCATGCTTATTTTCAACCCTTTTCTTACAGAATGTACCCATATAAGGCATAAGGTAAATATACTAAAACCCCGTAATCGACGACTGGCTGTACAAGAACTCAGGCTTAAAATACATTAGGTACTATACCACATTTGCTTTAACTTGTGTAGTGTCTAAAGAAAGAGAAAGAAATACCTATGTTGAAAAAAAAGAGCAGGTATGTACTCTCTCTCTGTTATGGGGAAGACTCTTTCCACCCTATCAGTGCAGGAATGAGTGGCAGATATCAGTGAACTTGCATGGTGGAAGCGACCTTCCACTTTTATGGTCTTAGATACAAATAAACTAAACGAGGAATTTTTATGATGTTACAATGCTGTTTTGGCAAATGGTGTAACCACTGCATTGGACCCTACATTTTGATGCTGGGATAATACCCTTAAACACACGTTTTAAAGCCCCCTGAATCCAAAAAAAAAAAAAAAAGGCATTTTTAGAAAAAGTCTGTATATGACAACTCGAAAACGAAATGTCGGATAAAGAGTGAACTTGATATTTAAGTTCAGTGCCCTCCAAAGGTGCGGCAGGAAGATTTTGAAGAAAATTCCCCCCCTCTTAAACTACCCTTTACATGGACAATATATTTACCTATATGACATAGTGTGTATTGAAAATAACCTATTGGGTTCTTCTTTCGGAAATAATTTTGTATTATTGGTAAGCCATTTAAAGAAGAAGAAGAAAAAAGGATTATCTACAGAGAAAATTTTATTTTCTTCAAAACGAATTATTTTTTGTTGCATCAGGTGCTGGCGACATGTCCATTATTGGTTTGAATTCTTCAATCCTTTGCCAAATTTTTTAGTGGTCACCCTTCAGTTGTTTCTGGGGTTGTCTTGATTAAAACAAGGCCGTTATTAAACATCAGTCGGTGCATTTTTTGCAAACGTGTGTGAAATAGTACATATATAAAATAAGCGAGAGTAGTTGGAAAATGTGACGTAAGTGCAACAGATCAGAGTTTTTTTTTTTCAGAATTTGGACTTAGAACTTAATTTGTTTCTTCAAAGTATGTTATGCCTTAATAACCCAAGATACCTATAGCCATTCCCTCTTAAGTTTAGATATCCAATATTTATTTTGGATTAAATAATTAATTTTATAAATTAGTACGCATATAACTTTTAGAAAGGCATTTTTTGTAGTGCATAAAATGTTTTTTATTATGCACTTGCATAACTTTTTTTTTGAGTACCAAACTTGAATGCCGATTTTTTGTATCACATTTTAAAAATGAGGATTATTGTGGTTTTAAAACAAAGAAGGTATTTTTTGCACCACCGGAAGGACCTCTAAGGGGTGTCCATTATAAGGGATGTCTTAATATATGCTTAAGGTGATCGAATGTCCAAGTAGACATAAAAGTGATATTAAAATTTATTTTTTGTACTCTTAAGCTGGGCCAAATCGTAAAAATACACATTTGACGCAGCATTTCCAAAACTGCGTATGACGCAGTTCGGGTCACCGCCCCCAAATCGGTTTCCTCAACGCGGCTTCGGCAGTGTTTTTTTATTACGCAGTTGAAATCGCGGATATAAAAAATGCCAAAGTAGGGCGATAACCGCTACGCCACTGCCTAGATGCACCTATGAAAATTCGCCGTATTTTTGCGAATTGTCCGCGATGTCGGGACGGCCATTTTGTTTTTGCAGAGCCGTCTGCCGCCGCTGTATGTTTAGGGCGGGCTCCGCTAGGAGCGCTGCATTTCTGCAAGGCCAGCCATGTTCGCAGCATCCGTCCCCCCTCCCCCATTCCCGACTTTCACACTTTCCAGGCACATTTTCATCCCTTAGGGTGTTGATAGTATGAAAGTTTACCACCTAGGACTTGGGCAAACGTGGTCAGGTGCCCCTGGGTGACCTTTTGGGAGCTAATTTGTGGGTGGTGATGACGGTAAAGGGCGACAGAGCAGCGTCTGAAGGTCACGCCCCTCCCCTCATTCTGTCTCTCTCATTCCATGACGTATGCAAGTGTTACCAAGTCCGCCATGATGTAGACTGGCCTATTTTTTCGCGAGGGAACTTTTGCAAGGAATTTGCGGAAATCCTTGGTCGGGATGCCAGAGCTTTGTGGCATCTCTTGACACTGGATATCCACAGTCACCCCAAGAAAGTGCGAGATGCCAGAGTTGCACTGCAAGGTAAGTGTTGTTAATTACATGTTTGGTTCGCAAACTCCTCCTTCTCTAAGGCATCATCATGATCTGCCACAATTTCCATTTTATCTTTAACTAACAACCCTTACGCTTCACAATCCTGCAGCCAGAACGCTTTCTAGCTCGTAAATACTGACAAAACTAACCTTGAAGGAGCCTAACAGCTCGAAATGTTGACGTGGGAAATGGCTGAGGTGACAAAAATGAAGCAACGATAACGCAAAAGTCGGAAGTAACAGAAAAAAACACGCCAATACGCATTGCGCCATGGTCGGATAGTCACCGACCTCTCCAGGGTCACTCTTTGGACCAGGGGCGCGTTTGGGGTGTCACATTTAAATAAGAACGTCATTCGACAAGAGCTGTCACTCAAGAAATAAAATTGTCATCATTCTTGTCTGTCTTTACTGAGAAATAAACTAAAAGTGATAATTTGCACTCGCATGACTTTGTCCACTATTCTAAAAACTGTTCTTACGAACACGTATTCCTGCATCTTCTTCATGTTAACAGCAACATTTGCAGAAATTTTATTGCTAATTTTCCTGTAGGGTATGGGGAATATGGGGATACAGTAGGCTTTAAGTGATAGTCAAATGTTTAAAGAGCTATGTGAAATTCCATTCCATGGCGAAGAGATAAAAAAATCTGATGTGTCGCAATCACATGACTTTCTCTACTCTTGTACTAACCATTTTTACAAACTCTTATTCCTATATCTTCTTCGTGTTAGTTGAGATAAACATTTGTACAAATTATCTTATTGCTTATTTCCTTGTAGGTGCAAGGGGAATATTTGTGCGATAGTCAAATCTTTTAAAGCTTTGAGATTCTGTTGTCTTTGCACACTTAACATAAAAAAATGAGCAACGATGATCCATTTCACGAAAGTTCTAAGTTTTCCGAAGCTCACACACACAACAAGGAATATCTCCGTAATGGTTCACCCTACAAGAAAATTTATTCAGACATAAATTGTGTATTTTAGCAAGATCTACATTTTTTGTACAGTATAATTTGGTCTATCTCTAACGGTTTACCAGTCATGCAAAAGTCGCCCAGAGTAAATACGACTACAGGGGCTATAGCCAGAAAATTCAAGATATACATTTCATTTTCCATAAAAATATCTCAAACATATGGCATTTTAATCAAAATCGTTAGAGCCATTTTCAAGAAAATTGAAATTAATGTAAAGGGTAGTTTAGGGTGAGGCTATTTTCTTCAAAATCTTCGTGTCGGATCCTTGAAAGACATAAAACTTAAATACGAACTTTGGTTTCTAACCGACTTTTCGTTTTTGAGTTATGCTGTCCACTGACTGACACACACACGGACCTTTTTCTAAAAATGCCTTTTTTGGATTCAGGGGGCCTCAAAACATATTTCCGGTGAAATCTTGACATGGAATTTTTGGGTGGAATACAATACTCCCTCTACTTACCAGTAGAGAAAGTAAAAATGAGTAACATATCCCTGCTTGAGAAATGTGTATTTGAATAGAAACAAGTAACAGGGAATAAGTATCTCTGAAATGCTTCGTCCTCATAAAAAAATGTATTTGACATAAATTGTGTGCTTTAACGAGATCTACATTTTTGTGTAGTAAGGTTTCTCAGTTATGCAGAAGTCTTCAAGAATGAGGACTTTTGAAGACATTCCTAGAAAATTTGTCATCAAAAACATCTTAAACAATCGTATTTTAATCAAAATCATTGGCCATTTGCGAGAGAATCAGACGTATTGGTAAATTGTTCTATATAAAGGGTAGTTTAGGGTGGGGGATTTTCTTTTGACAATCTTCGGGTCACATTCTTAAAGGATGTTGAATTTAAATACAAAGTTTGGTGTTTAACCGACTTTAGGTTTTTAATTTCTACTGTTTATACGTAGACCTTTCTAAAAATTTCATTTTTGGATTCAGAGAGTCTCAAAAACGTGGATATCCGCTGAAATTTGATTATCGAATTTTTGGGTGGAATACAATACTTCCCCTACTTGCTATCCATAGCAGAGAAAGCAAAAATCTTACTTATATCAGTACTTTTTAATCACGATTCATTGCCTATACATTTGTTGTAAGTATAAGAATGATACAGTGGGATAAACCGATAGTCAGATTTTTAAAACAATGTCGCTATGTGATGGCTTTGAAATTCCATGCTTCTTGTATGGGCACGAGGAATTAAAACCAATAACGTATTTTCACTCCAGAAAGGTGTACTTGTTTGCAAGTTAAACCCAATGACAAAAAAATATCAAATGATACAGAAGCGTGACATCATGTATGCTTTAACGAGGTCTGGATGTACGTTTTGTGTAGTAAAATTGTCTGTCTTACAATTTCCAAGTTTAGAGGGATACACAGGCAATTTGCAGAAAATAAGATACCTATTCCGTTTATTTGTCCTGCAAATATCTCAAACATTAAGTAGTTAAACTAAAATCGTAATTTTTTGAGAATTCAAGAACACTTTTCCCTGTAAAGGGTAGTTTAGGGTGTGGGGGTGGGTTCTCTTGAAAATCTTAATGTCCCATCTTTGTTACAGACATAAACTTAATGCTTTGGTTTGAATAGAGGTGCCTCAAAACTTTCATTTCCGGTGAGATATATCTATATTTTTGGGAGGTGGAATGCGATACTTCAAACAAAATACCTTTGCTTTGACGAAAAAGATTATGAATTATAATGGCGAACTCGAAAGTTCTACGTAAATGCCAGATTTCAAACTTTAGCAGGGTTTTAAATTGATTTGACATTGGGCTACGAAGTGCATTTGAAGCCATTATATACACTCACTCCAGATAGTTCTAGGGTTAACAGATATCCTGAAAATCGTTGACATGCCTTACGATATTACCTTCTGCCCAACACCTAAGGGGAATTTCTGGAAAATGTACCTAACCATTATAGTTTCAAATGGTTTAGGAACTCGAAGGACTAGCAAATGTTTATTGAAAATATTTGATAGCTGACGTCAGCACAATAGACACACGAATGAAATTGGTCACAATTCACTCAAAGGTATTTTTATATTAAAACAGAACTTCAAACATTGAAATTGTGTTGAATATCATGATCATGAATTTTATACCAAATCAGATGTTTTGTTAAAAATATGTTGTTCATACAATAAGCATAATTGTTAAGGTTCTTTGACACCTGCTGCTACTACACATTTCACCGGAAATACACAGTTTGGCGCCCCCTGAATCCAAAAAGTAATATTCTCTTTATAAAAAGGCTGTCTGTGAACCCAAAAGCGAAAAGTCGGCTAAATTCCAAACTTAATATTTAAATTCAGCGTCTACTAAGGATCGACGCAAAGATTTCAAAGAAAATCCCCCTCACCCCAGTTACCCTTTACAAGGAAGCGTTTTTCGAAAATATCCATTTTCTAAATGGATGTGAAGAGTTTGATTAATAATACTATAAGTTTAAGATATTTTTATGGTAAATGAATTTTCTGGATATATCTTTAAAAGTCCTCTACATTCTGTAGGACTTTTCAATAACTGCCACATAGTAAGAGATAGACAAAATCTTAATACACAAACTTAGATCTCATTAAAACACAAACTATGTTAAATGAGTTTTTACTTTCTCTACTGGTAAGTAGAAGGAAGTATTGTATTCTACCCAGAAATTCGGTGTCGAGATTTCATGGCAAATACATGTTTTGAAGCCCCATGAATAAAAAAAAGCATTTTTAGAAAAAGGTCTGTGTGTCTGTCAGTCTGTGGACACAACTCAAAAACGAAAAGTCGATTAAAAACCAAAGTTGGTAGTTAAGTTTAATATCGTTCAGGGATGCGACACGAAGATTTTGAAGAAAATAGCCCCACCCTAAACTACTCTTTACATGGAAAATGTTTCGAAAATTTTGATTTTCTTAAAAATGGCTCCAACAAATTTGATTAAAATGCCATATGTTTTATGACAAATGAAATGTATATTTTGAATTTTCTGGCTATAGCCTATGTAGTCCTGTTTAATCTGGATGACTTTTGAATAACTCGTAAACCGTAAGACATAGACACAATTTTACTATACAAAAACTGTAGATGTCGCTAAAACACACAATTTATGTTCAAATAATTATTTTTTTAGAGTGAACCATTTTGGAGATATTCCTTGTTACGTGTGTCAGTTCTGGAAAACTTGAAACTTGAAACTTTCGTTGTTCATTTTACCTATTATAAGGTGCAAAGAAAACTGAATCTCAAAGCTTTACAAGATTTGACTATCACTCAAAGCCTACTGTTTCGCCATATTCCCCTTGTACCCACAAGGAAATAAGGAATAATAAATTTCAGTAAATGTTTATCTCAACACGAAGATGATAGAGAAATGGGTTTGTAAGAATGGTTAGTACAAGGGTAGAAAGTCATGTTAGTGCAACACATACGATTTTCTGAGATGTGAACCACTTGCGAGATATTGGTCGTTATTGGTAGGAAGTTTCCATACGTTTCTGAAATGGGAAATCGTGTTTATCTCTTTGCCATGCAAAGAGAATGGAGTTTCAAAGCCAATCATAGCGCTTAAAAGATTTGACTTCGCTTAAGTCATACACTCCTCTTCTCGTATCTACAAAGAAGAAATAACACCATTTCAACAAATGTTTATCTCGCTGAACATGAATTCGATAGAAGAATGCACATTATAGTTACTACAAGAGATAGCTATGCATGCTTGTTTGGAGTTTAATGTACCTGCATTTAACGTTCCCATATAATGTCCTACATTTTGTACAATACCCTACGTTAGATCACTAGATTTCAGTGAAAGAATCTTGGCAACACTAATAGCAGTTTTAAAATGGGGAACTAACAAAATAAGCAACAGGGAATTTAAAGGCACATGGGTAAAAAACCCTTTAAAAGATTGACATGTATACCAAGAGATTTGTGTGTGTTGTTTACCTTATGAAAATCCTGGAGTAAAATTGGTTCTGATAGACAAGTGAACAGATTGGCCCAGTTTGCATTATCCACAAAGTATCACAAAAACATCGTCCATTTCGAGTAGTCGTTATAGCTATACATATACCATTAGCTTGAAAATGCTGAAAACATTCGTTTGTTATACTCGGATAACGTTAGAGTTTTGTTTTACTACGTAGCAGAACTGGCAATTATTTCAAAATCTGGATCAATTTACAAAATCTGATGTGTTGCACTTAGAGGAATTGTTTCATCTGTTCAAAAAGCTATTCAGACAAAATCTTATTACTTTCTCTACTGGTAAGTAGGGCAAGTATTGTATTTCACCCAAAAATTCGATGTCGAGATTTCACTGGAAATATATGTTTTGAGACCTCCTGAATCCAAAAAAGAGCATTTTTAGAAAAAGGTCCGTGTGTGTGATTTGAACTGATTAAGGCGGTGAATGGATTTGTCGATGTTGAACGCCTGGCTGATGGAACTAAATGTGACACTTTCGTATACTTCTTGCAAGCATTTTAGTTTATTTAGCGAGTTAAAGACGCTTAACATCACTCAAGTTCGAAGATTCAGTGGCCATTTATTTGCAAATTGCGCTGGTATCATGTAATGTTTTCGCAAAACACAGCATTTGAAGTTAACAACGAAGCAATTTGGCATAAGTAATGCTTGTGTTCTGCTTTTCCTCATTCCACGGATTTCATGTTTCAACTATGAAGCACCGAATGTGTTAAGTCCGTTAATTTGTATCGTTGTTTCTAATTGTTCATGATACAGCTCTGTTAAGTACGTTGGTAAATAATTTTCAACTTAACTCGAGTCATTTCAGGTTATAGTTGATCTTGTTCTTAAGCCCCTTGTAAAGGACCAACCTTTTTCAAATACGATGCTTAAGTTTTCCATCTTTCAATGTAAAATTGCTTCCTTCAAGTCTTTCTTTTTAATTTAAAAGATAACTTTATTGCAACCGAAGTACATACTCAATGACATCAAACATGTGTTCTAATGAAGAACCTCTTCCCTTGTTATTGTACTTAGAACAGTGATGTCCAAATGCAAGCTCTGAGCCAACCTTGACTGACCCTCCCTGCGCATCACATGGATTCCGTACCTACCGACACACCCCTTCACTTGTCATAAGTACCATCGTTCTTGTAACAAACAGTGGTGGATTATAATAGTCATGTCGCTGTCTAAACCCTCCGTGGCTTACAAACATTAGTTCAACGAAGAGAGGGTGGACGAATGTTTCAGTTGAATTAATAGAAAACTTGAAGTATGAATTTACAGTTTCAAAGATTTTAAATCTTGGTGATTGAGTTTCTTCTTTTTGGCAGTGGAACCAAAATCAGCACCACTGCAGTTGCAGATGTAATTAGCTACATTACAAATTGACAGAAGTATTTGTAAAGAGTGTTTAGAAATCGACATATTTCAAATTGTTTCTAGAAATCCTCGTATTAGGGTATTTAGTACTCATATGTTGGTAATGTTAGCCTTAACATATATTTGGAAGCCATTTTTTGTCGAATGAAGCAAATAAAATGTAAAAGTTGAACTAGAATATCATATTGTCATCTTTCGGCACAGCTAAAAATATCTAGAACAAATATGCCGAATTGGAAGCTGTTGTGACTTATTGATGTACTCGTAGAACCCATACAGAAAGCAAGTTAAGACTTGAAATGAGAGAGAGAGTGAGAGAGAGAGGGACAGAGTATTAATGTCAAATTATTATCTTTATATTGGTTTCAGAGATTTGTTGCGAAAGAATCTTAAGAAAGTTTCCCTACTTTAAACTATTATTTGCTTGGACAGTGTTCCGCAGTGTTAGTTTATCGCAAAAATGGCTTCAGATTTTTATTAAAATACCATAACTATATTCAAGTCGTTTCATTACGAATTGTATGTCTTAAATTTTCTGGTAACTCTCTTACTGATTTTGTGCATTAATCTCTCACACATACACACACACCCGTGCACGCACACTCGCGTTAATGCTTAGTCTCTGGACAAATAGGGAATACCTTTTCTTCGCTTGAGTAAAACTACCAACCACCAGCCATAAAGTAAGTCCACGAGCCCACTGACAGTGGCAATGATTCAATGGCAACTTGCGGAGGGCGACTTAGCACCTTGACCGAAAGGTGATCTTTTGTGTCTATGCCCTTGGCAGGGAATCCCCGGGAGGATGGATGAGGCGAATGGATCCTAAGGGCGACCAAAGCAGAGCAGGTGGCAGGTCTCTACATTTTACTAATTAGAAGCACCCCGACGGAGGCTGGCTTAGCTCCCCTCCCCCTCGGGCTTGTACCATCAAAGGGTGGCCAGGAAACCAGTGGCTCTCCTTCCAATCCGGGAGATGAGATTTCCAGAGCGCATTTGTTTCCTCTGCCATGCTGCTGCCGCGACGCTGAAAGAAACCTAACGGGGTGAAGGATGAAATGAAATAATTATTGTAACGAAATGTAGGGACGGTAAATTCTGAGGATATGGAAATCCTTCCCAGCATTCGCCTGACGACCCGGGAAACCTCCGAAACAATTCCTGGGTCAGGAAATTCGGCCACGGGGATCGAACCTGTGACATGCATAATGCGGCCATAGATGTTACCAGCTGAGCCGGCATGTTCGGTCACAGTGGCAAGTGCTCTAACCACTGAACTAGAGAAGTCCTTTATTAAAACTTTCACATAATTTATATCTGTAAAACAGACAATATTTGAATCAGGTAATCCTTTTTGTACCATTAGCCAATTCCGAGATATTCTTTACTCATCGGTTTACATTTTTCAACACTTGTCATATTTTTGAAGTGGTAACTTCTTAAATTTAAAGGCTACCTTATAGTGACCACTTTTAAACATCTGTCGCTTCGGTTTCTTATATCCTCTTTGCAGCTATAACGAAATGCAGATACAACGAAACTGTTTCTGCAAATGTTTATCTCGATTACATGTAGATCGGTAGAATCATAAGCTCTTGTAACAATACTTTGTAGAAGCTGATAAAAATAAACGACACTGGGAAGAAAAATCATGTGAAAGTTATACAGAATTTAAGAGGTTGAATCAGAACTGGAAAATTTAATGCCATAGCTGGGATTTGATCCACGGATCTTCCGCTTATCGAGCTCTGAAACATTGCCCTAAAACACCAGCAGTAAGCTTGTTGGTATAAATAAATAATAATTATACAGAATGTTAATGAACTACACCGAAATATTTTCAGAGTATATGGAGATGTCTTAAATAAGTAATTTGACATTGGAGACTCAAGTTTGGAAGTTGCGGCTGTAAGTGTCTAAAGTGTCAGTACGCCACTGACTGATATCAACCATTCGAGAGCGCAACACATGAAAAAGGACGTCTTAGAGCGCACCTCTCTGGAAAATAATTGACATTAGCGTTCGAGCATAAGGTCGTCATCGTTTTTGAGTTCGAATCTCGTTCTCTTCTTTTTGTTTCTTTTCTTTATTTTGACTAGAGCATAGCTGTTGCTCTAGATTTTAAATTATGTTTCAATGTATGCAGTTTTGTTTCAACATATCAGTATAATTAATTAAAATTCTTGTTAAAAAGTTGAAACCTGATTAATACGTCCATATGCTGCAATTCAGAATGGAAAGCAGTTTAAAGGGTCAAAGAAAGAGTAGGACTTTACGTCAGTTTTATAGGAACTGCTCGAAATTGTGACGTGAATTTTCATGGCAAAATTGACAGCGGCGAAGAAACGATTGTCGTACCTACCCTATTCAAGATTTCTGGTGTGAACCGAATCAAGGAAATGGTAGTAGTGTTAATGCTCTTCTTCAGATGGAATAAAAAAATCTGATGTGTTGCACTACTCTTGTACTAACTATTCTTACAAACTCTTATTCCTATATCTTCCTCGTGTTAGTTGAGATAAACATTTGCAGAAATTTGTTATTGCTTATTTCCTTGTAGGTACAAGAGGAATATGGGAATACAGTAAGCTTTGAGCGATAGTAAAATGTTTTAAAGCTTTGACATCCCGTTCTCTTTGCACGCTTAACGTTTAAAAAAATGAACAACGATGTTGCATTTCACGAAAGTTTTAACTTTTCCGAAACCGACAGACATAACATGGAATATCTCCGAAATGGCTCACTCGACAAAAAAAAAAAATCAGACACAAATTGTGTTTTAGCAAGATATACATTTTTTGTAGAGTAAGATTTTGTCTATCTCTTACGGTTTACGAGTTATTCAAAAGTCATCCAGGGTAAACAGGGCTACATAGGCTATAGCCAGAAAATTAAAAATATACATTTCATTTGTCATCAAACTATCTCAAACATACGACATTTTAATCAAATTCGCTAGACCCATTTTCAAGAAAATCAAAATTTTCGAAAAAGTTTCCGTGTAAAGGGTAGTTTAGGGTGGGGCTATTTTCTTCAAAGTCTTCGTGTTTGTTTGTAGTGTTTAACGCCCGCTTTGACTACTACGGCACCGCAGGCGGTGACACTGATGATACATGGAATGAAGATGGAGCACCGGTGGAATGAGAGCGGGGGAAACCGGAGCACCCGGAGAAAACCCGCCCTGACGCCGCTTCGTCCACCACGAATACCACATGCGGGCCCCTGGGATCGAACCCGGGCCACCTACGTGGAAAAGTCTTCATGTCGCATCCTTGAAAGACATTAAACGTAAATACAAATTTTGGTTTTTAACCGACTTTTCGTTTTTGAGTTAGTCTGTCCACAGACTGACACACACACGAACCTTTTTCTAAAAATGCTTTTTTTTTTTAATTTTTTTTTTTTTTTTTTTTTATTCAGGGGGTCTCAAAACATATATTTCCGGTAAAGTCTCGACATCAAATTTTTGGGTGGAATACAATATTTCCTCTTTACCAGTAGGGAAAGTAAAAAAGAAGCAAAAATAGTAACAGCATGATAGGAAATGAATCCACTACTTTTGGGACTACAGCCTTTGACGTCACAAATTGAGCCACAAGGGCAATCAAAAAAACGTCTCTGGAGTAGGCTTCACAACGCAAGAAGGCAGCTAATCGTTGTTCAGTGTCGCACTGTCATGTGATTAGTCCGAAATTTGATAGATTTTTGTGGCATTAAATTGAGGACGGTACTAAAAATCGATATTTCTATACTCAGATAGCACTTTTAAAGACACTCTAAACCAATTTTTTTCACCAGGCTTTGCTTTAACACCGACTTGTCAACATTTGATATCAATATGTTTAAGGCCATATAACTGCGTTATGTTTAGCCGCGGACCACACATTGCTTATCTATAATTATCAGTCACATCTACAATCTCAGGTTATTTCGGTGCAGTTCAATAACACTGTATATTGGGCTAACAAAAAAACTAAATTTCAATTGCCTAATTTTGAGACAAACGTTTTAGAGGGTCTATTTACAGTACATAACCACGTTTTCCAAACACTGGTTCATATGAGGAAAGTTTTGCTCGCTCGCTTGCTCGAAGCCAGGACGTCGTGCTGTGTGGTCCGATGTGGTTGAGGGAGCATCTAGCGGAACTGGTTCATCCCCAGTGAAACGAATGATGATAATCAAAAGCCGTTTGGATGAACGATGCTGAAGATGGGCTATGCTAATACGATTGTCTTTCCGTGAATTCATCAGTTAGGCTCGACTTCTCAGAAACATAAATCAAAGAATGTATGTGAGCTAATACCAAGAAACTAACGTAATTATTCCTCTTAATGAACAACATAAATCATATCAAATGATCACCTTCAATTGGGGAACAAAGAGCAATCTAATGTGGTAGGGAAGGCATCGTATAACTCAATGTGTATTAGTATTAGAACGTTGTGTCTTTATCATCAAATGGAACTATCATAACAAACCCTGAAATCTGCAGCAATTCCATTTCGTGTGGATATTTTTCTGCTACCCTAAAGGTAAACATGCTGCTTGCTTTTGCCTCTCGGATATCGGTAATTCCATTGGTGAAACCATTTCTTTTTTTCCATTGACTGAACTCACCCGATGCTAAAATCTGCGACTTCAGGTGTTAGCTTCACGTAGAGCGAAACGATTTCTTTGATTTCATTGGCTAAAATGAAGCGCTCATATGTGAAACATCTGCGACTTCAGGCTGTCGGATATTAACTTCACCTGGACTGAAAAGATTTCTTTAATCTCATTAGCTGAAATACGTGTTCATTGGTGCAATGGGAATCGGCGACTTGAATCTCTCAGGCATTCTTAATGTGTAGGACTATAAAAAGAGTATAATGAAATCCCTTTTCTAGATTTGAAAATAATCGGAAACTACAAAAAAATAGAATTTTGCATGTACATGAAAGAAATGCATACAGACGATCTCATAAAATCAGATGAACAGAACCCAAGATAACACAAGCATGCTGTCCTCAACAGTTTTAACTGGTCCATGTTCCATTAAACCATACAGAATATACCAACGAATATAATAGTTCACATTGCTGAATACGACGGTTTCAGTGCAGAATTCATCAAAAAGAAAATTGATAACTGCAAAAGATAGATAACGCTTTACTCAAACAGCAATGAAATCTCGCAGAGCTATCCACCTTTTCCAAAAAGTCTTCAGTACCTTGGCACCACAGAGCAAATTCAGTGTACAAAATCTTCTGAAATCGCATAAAACTCGGACAAAAACCCAAATTTTAGTGTATAAATTGCATAGATTGTCACAACTTCTACATTGGAAGAACTAAAAGCAATCTGAATTGTAGGCTCAAACAACATTTACGAACATCGGAAACAAGAAATAAGCAAATTTGAAGTGGCTTACCATTTTTGGAATGAGAACCACAATATGTAACAGGGAATTCATTTACTAAACGGTGTTCAAAATCTATGAGCATTATTCACGAGGGAAAACATCTTTATAAGGAAATAATAAGGAAAAGTAGTAAATTTCCCCACCACATTTGACGAGAACCCGAACTTTTGCCAGGAGAGATGCCTCAATTGTCATCAGGAAGTTTCCTGAATCAAAATTCAACAGTCGACACTAGCTGATGTTAAGAAGGTCCTAATGAAACGTATTCTACCTATAAATGGAGCTGGAGTGCCTATTTGTTCGGCTCAAAGTATATTACTCTCGGGTATTAACTTCACGTGGAGTGAAACGCTCATTGGTGCAGTGTTGAACACCAGACTTCAAGCTCTCGGGTATTGATAACTTCACGTGGAGTGAAATGATACCTTTGACTTCGTGACACACCTCGGCCTGTTCTCAGCCTGCCAACAGCGGTATGTATGTATTGTCTGAAAGAACACTCATTGGTGGCATGTTCAACATTAGCGACTTCAGCCTCTTAACGTCTGGTGGAGCGAAACAATTCCTTTGAGTTCATTGGCTGAGGAGTAAGATGACTAGTCACCTGCCATTGGCCACTGTCGTGGAAACATTGTTCTGTGATGCAAAATAGTTTAAAGTGATCAATATTGCATAATGGTAAATACATCTGGAATGTGTACAAATACTTAACACATAAATGGGAGGATCCTTAGGTTAAAGGTACTTTCATCTATCATAGTGTTGATTATCACTTTTATCGGCTAGCCTTGCATTGCACACGGCTTGTTAGACAACATAAGGCGTACACTAGCCAAGCATGGGAAAGGGAAAAGAAACGCAACGTGGAAGAATAGACGATAGCAGCGCGAGATTCTAAGAAACAAAGTGAAATATCTTCATCCTAACAGTCCTCGTTTAGCTTCCACGTGATCACATCTCCTGCTGTGCCTTGCAGAAAGTATTAGAGATCAGTTCCGATACAACATTCGTTGTCATGAGACCTGATTACTCTCGGGGGAAAATAAACACCTATGGCTTGTGTGTGCCACTCCTACTTAAAGCTACTAACCAACTTGAAAACATACTACTGACCGACTGATCCAAAATTCAAGATATACATTTCACGCCATACAAATATCTTGAATGTATGGTCTTCAATAAAAATCGTTAGAACCATTTTCAATAAAATAAAAAAAAAATAGGAAACATTTTCCATACGAAGGGAGTTTAAGGCACATTATTTACTTGAAAATCTTTGTTACATCCTTGGAACAAAATTAAAAATAAAGTAGGAATTAAACTTCCTTAGGAAATGAAACAAAATTGAATTTTTATAAGTATACTCGAAGATAAAAATTATTTCAGCAAAGAAACTCAATCTGGTGAAATTCTAATTAATTAGTTCTAATAATTTATAAAAAAAAAAAGTATTGACAACACATACATTTTAAAACAGTTGTTTTGGGTTTAGTTAATTCAAAACATGCACTTTCTTTGATACTTAGGTATTAAACTTAAACGCACATCTATATGCATAGTAGGCAGGTGTGAAGAGGGACTAAGGAAAGTAGGAATCATGACTGGTGACGTCAGAGCGGCCCATAGTGATAACCACTACAGGAATTTCCGAGAATCAAAACAGCTGCAATATAAACACCAATAAAAGCGCCCAAACTCGTAAACTCTCCATTTATTAGGTTATATGGTTTCTCCTATCGTTGAGAACCAGACAAGAATACGAATTATATCAGCTCAAGTATTTCTAAGAATTAGAGACAGCGAAGTGAGTTATGCCAAGTGGAATGATAAGAACCAGAACTTGCTTTTACTATTATCTGCAGCGTAAATCGCGCTTCGAGGCTTTTCTTGTCGTGTGTGTTCTGCTTTCGTTTAAGGTTAACGGCATTATTAATAACGTTTTTATCTAATAGTTTCCAAACGGTTCTCGGGGCTTTTAAATTCTTCACATTTGCATTCATTTTCGCACGCAAGCTCCGATTCTGTAATGTTTGTGTATCTGAAACCATCGCTTAACACAGGAACAACGAACTTTCACATCTGAATGACCCGCCAAACTTATAAAAATTTCCTACAAAAATTGACTGACCCTCTTTAACTGCTATGGTTCTCAGCATCCCATAGTATTTAGGACGTGAAATATCACTTATTTTGCTCGGATACCACTCTATCAGGCCTGAGGTTCTTTTAAGTGAGCTAAACCTATAACACGGGACCACCGGCTTTACTTCCCTTCTAAAGGAAGTCACGCTAAAAAGATTTTACGTAGGAAAAAATCCATCGCCCTTGCCAAGTTTGCACTGTAAACTTCGAACCAGAGGCTAGCATAGACCACTGAAAGTGTCATTGCCATAGTGGCATTAGAACTCCGGAGCTTCCGGTTTCCATCCGGTTGCTCTAACCAACTGAGCTACCATAACACGACTTTTAAGTTTCCAACCAACTCGCATTGAATGTTTATCTGATTGTGCCTTTCCAAACTTTCGTAAACACCTCTAGTCTATTGTGGCTGCCACCCTAAGGAGGCAGGGATGAAGTGAGGGAACCGAAGGTGCAGCTAGACAGGCCACAGAGACGCGTGGAAGTCTCTAACAAGTGCTGAGATCTCTTCATCCCGGCGCCAGGCCCCACCAAGCAGCCATCACACCGCGGTTCCTGTGTCACACTGAGTGTCCTCCCCCCCCCCCTCCCCGACGGAGGACAAGGCCGGCCAAACGCCACCTAGCGCCGAGAACAGCAGTTACCATGCGCAATCACCGCGCCATCTGCCCGGTACTGCCAACACTGCACGCCTGAAAGTATACCTGAAAGATAAGGAAATGGAGTGAAGGGAAATGATGGAAAAGAAACCTGGTATGAAATAATGCACCCCAGCATTCGCCTATGTGACGGGAAACCACGGAAAAACCTCTGTCAGAGTGCGTGGCCACGGGGAACGAACCCGTGACCTCCTGAATGCGGGCCATAGACGTTACCGCCTTTGCTATCCCGCTCAAGAATCGGAACTGAAAAGTTCAATGCTACAGCTGGGATCTGAACCACAGACCCTCCGCTTACCAGGCAGATCCTCTAAGAAAGTTCAAATCTTCAAACATAATAGATAAGTTTAATTCAAGTACAAGACAAATTTTAATTTGATGCCTTTGCTCAGTGTTAGTGAGAGCCATTTTTGGCCCGTATTTTGTTGAAACACTGCCGATTTAAGCAGAAATGGGGTCTTTGAATGTAGCGCACATGACATTTAAAGCCTTAACTAGACCTTTAAAAATGGTGAAATCTAAACAAAACTTCACTGTCATCGGTTGGCTGAAGGTGCGGGCAACATTTGTATACATAAACCTAAATATCGTCAATTTGACAATTTTTCGGTCATTTATCAGTCCCAGTCAGGGTTGCCAAGTCTACTGATTTTGCAGGAGATCGACTTTTTTGCAAATCTGCTAATTTGCTGATAAACACTAAATGCACTTGAAAATCTGCTACTTTTTATGTATTTTCCATTTTAAACACTATTTTCCTTAATTCACTCTTCCGAAAAAGATTTTCGGGCAAGGCATTTCCCTCGTGTATAAAACAAAAGATTAATATAATCACCTATATCCATAAACAGTAGGTATATCACATCTGTTGTTTCTGCATTGTGAACTATCCTTGACTGCTACATCAAACCTGAAATCTTTTATTTATTTATTTATTTATTTAATTTTTTTTTTCTTTTTTTGAATTAACGTCCTCCAACATTGTATCATATCGGACGAATGAATGAAATGAAATGGGTGAAATGATGCTCAAATGAGCCCGAGGTCCATGGAGCTTTAAGTTACCCGACATTCGTCTTCTCAGGGTAGGGAAAACCTCGGAAAAAAACCTTACCCGGATAACTTACCCTAAGCGAGATTCGAACTCGCGACCTCTTGAACGTGAGGCAGACACGCTAACCATCACGCTACCGAGGCGGGCATCAAACCTGAACATTTGAATTCCACTGAAATAGATAAAGTTGAATACAGGGATCCAGAAGTATTTCTTCATGTGGAGAACATATATTTTGGTGCCAAAGTTCAAATATCTCTGACAAAATCATGCCTGTCCGACAAATGTGTAAAAGTTTTCAAATTACGCTGTGTTAATTTTTACGTTGAGTCAGATTGCGACATACTAAGTCTTTTTCGTTAAGTGATCCTCTTCTTACAATGTTGGAAGTGTTAGAACCAGCTAAACTCCAAACAGTTCAGTCATTTGCACCACTTGCTTCTCGGTTTCCTAATTTGGTGAAAGCAGAAGAAATCCAACAGATAGATACAGAATGGAGGCTATTGCGCAATACTGGCATTGTATGTGGCAGTAACTCTACAGCGCAAGCATTTTAGAGCGAATTTATTATTATTATTATTATTATTATTATTATTATTATTATTATTATTATTATTATTATTATTATTATTATTATTATTATTATTATTATTATTATTATTATTATTATTATTATTATTATTATTATTATTATTATTTATTGACAGTCACCAACATCCGGAACCTGGTGGTGATCTTCCAGAGACAACATAGCTAGTTTTAGGGCGAATTGTGCCTGAATTTGGGAGAGACAAGTGAAAACAAAGTACCTATGTGCACAATACATAGGGTCAATCGTACCTTGCAGGCATGAGTCATACGCAGATAAAGCGACACAGCGGAAGTGACATGGCGTGGGAAACCTATTTATTTCTCTTTTCCCATTTGTTTGACGAACATTCTTTGCAACTGTCACGTGATCAGCTGTTTCCTTCTAGTTTTACGATGTTTTTAATCTTCCTCCAGTAAAAGACGTGCAAGGTTTAACTGTTGGAACAGCTTTCGTGTCTGCAACGACATGTGTAACGGGAATTACGTTGAGAGATTTAATATCTGAATGAACAACACAGGAAAAGAATAATAGGAAAATATAGAGCGAAAGAAAAACAAAGTAATTTTTTAAATAACTCCAACAAATCAATTGTACATAAATGCAAATAGCCTTAATTAGAAAAAAGGGACAAATCTGTGAAAACTGATCCAAAACTGACAAAAATCCAAAATGTGATTTATCACAATATTGTTCGATGTAACCGATAAATCCTCGAACAGAGCTAGACAATTTATCTGCGAAGGTCTGACCGGGAAATCATATTTATTTAGTAAATAAAATATGAACTTAAATAATATATCACAAAGATTTGATCAGAAAATGTTAAATTATGTAAAAAATCGAAAATATATGCATTTCAATTCGTGACGTTCTATTTACTGCCAACTGAGGCAAACAAAACACAAGAATAACATTATTTTGATCTTCTCTTGTTATAACAGAAAACAAGTTTATAATTTCCCATGAATCTCCCTTTATTACTTTCTCTACTGGTAAGTAGGGAAAGTATTGTATTCCACCCAAAAATTCGATGTCGAGATTTCGCCGGAAATATGTTTTGAGACCCCCTGAATCCAAAAAAAGCATTTTTAGAAAAAGGTCCGTGTGTGTGTCAGTCTGTGTGTCAGTCTGTCAGTCTGTGGACAGCATAACTCAAAAACGAAAACTCGGTTAGAAACCAAAGTTGGTATTTAAGTTTAATGTCTTTCAAGGATGCGACACGACTATTTTGAAGTAAATAGCCCCACCCTAAACTACCATTTACATGGAACATTTTTCGAAAATTTTAATTTTCTTGAAAATGGCTCTAACGATTTTTATTAAAATGTCATATGTTTGAGATATTTTGATGAAAAATGAAATGTATATTTTGAATTTTCTGGCTATAGCCCCTGTAGTCGTATTTACTCTGGATGACTTTTGCATAACTGGTAAACCGTTAGAGATAGACCAAATCATACTGTACAAAAAATGTAGATCTTGGTAAAATACACAATTTATGTCTCAATAAATTTTCTTGTAGGGTGAACCATTTCGGAGATATTCCTTGTTATGTGTGTGAGTTTCAGAAAACTTAGAACTTTAGCGAAATGCAACAACGTTGTTCATTTTTTTATATGTTAATCGTGCAAAGAGAACGGAATCCCAAAGGTCAAAGATTTGACTGTCGTACAAAGCCTTCTGTATTATAATATTCTCCTTGCACCTACAAGGAAATAAGCAGTAAGATAATTTGTACGAATGTTTATCTTAACTAACATGGAGATATAGGAATACGAGTTTGTTGGAATGGTTAGTACAAGAGTAGAGAAAGTCATGTGATTGCAACACATCAGATTTTTTTTAACAGTAACACACAACATTTCTTCTGGCAAAACACATTAATTATGAATTTAAGAATAATGCTTTTTTGATTGTTGATCGATTGTAATTTGCAATATTTTTTTAGCGATTTATTAGATATAATTGGCGACTGTGACTAAACAAGATTACTCTAATGGCGATTTATACACAACAATAGAATAACCAGGGAAAACTCACGTATAATAATTTAACGCCTGTGTATGAAAGCGTCTTAAAAATAAGACTTGTAATTGAATAGTATCAAGTTTATTTTGGTTCAGCGTCAATAGAAAAAGTGCCACGTGACGATTTAAATATCCCTGCACATGTCACGACTGCCACGCCCACTGTATAGTACACGCTGCAATGATAAATTTAATATCATTTGTGATATTACTGATACTATATTCAAATTTGGAGCTGTTTTGAGATGTAGCGAAGTTTGTGTGTTCGATACCCTGTGATGGACAACTATTACATTACGATATATCACTTTATCCCAATACTTCACATTGTTTTTGTTAATGAATGTGTTTGGAACTTTTTCATATCAGTGTTTCTATCGCGTCAAGAAAGTTTGTTCTACACACTAAACTGTAGCTTAAATATTTTAGTGCTAAGATAACAAAGTCGCATTTATAGAATACAAACGCGATTTTCTGCTAATAATAATAGATTTGGTTACTTATAGAGCTAGGCTTTGATTTATTGCATAACCTGTATAGGATAAAAGAAAGCTAAAATAATGGTAAAAGATGAATCGAGAGAAGTTTATTGGGTATGAAAATACAGCTAAGAGATGGAAACTATATCGGATACGACCATAGAGGAAGATTCTTCTCCATCCCAACAGATCTTTGAGCAAGAAAGGTCACAAAGTTGACAAAATATTTTGACATATTTAATCCCAGTTTACTCAGCTACCATATTTTCTACATTTTTACTTTCTCTACTGATAAGTAGAAGGAAGTATTTATTCCACCCAAAAATTCGATATCGAGATTTCAGCGAAAATATGTTTTGAGACTCCCTGAATCCAAAAAAGGCATTTTTAGAGAAAGGTGTGTGTGTGTGTGTGTGTGTGTGTGTGTGTGTGTGTGAGAGAGAGAGAGAGTCAGTCAGTGTGTGTGTGTGTGTGTGTGAGAGAGAGAGAGTCAGTCAGTGCGTGCGTGCGTGTGTGTGTGTCAGTCTGTGGACAGCATAACTCAAGAACGAAAAGTCGGTTAAAAACCAAAGTTGGTATTTAAGTTTAACATCTTTCAAAGATACGACACGAAGATTTTGAAGAACATTCCTCTACCCTAAACTACCCTTTACATGGACAATTTTTCGTAAATTTTAATTTTCTTGAAAATGGCTAACGATTTTGATTTAAATATATATTTGAGATACTTGTATGCCAAATGAAATGTATATTTTCAATTTTCTGGCTATAGCCTATGTAGTCGTGTTTATTCTGATCGACTTTTAAATAACTCCTAAACCGTAAGAGAAAGACCATATCTTACTATGTAGATCTTGGTAAAACACACTATTTATGTCCAAATTTTTTTGAGGAGTGATCCATTTCGGAGATATTCCTTATTTGTGCGACTTTTGGAAAACTTAATACTTTCGTCAAATGGGACATCGTTATTATATTTTTGTTTTGTCTTAGCCGTGCAAAGAGTGGAATTTGAAAGTTTTAAAATATTTGACTATCGCTCAAACCCTACTGTATTCCCATATTCCCCTTGTACCTACAAGGAGATAAGCAATAAGATAATTTCTGCAAATGTTTATCTCGACTATCACTGAGATGATATAGGAATAAGAGTTAGTAAGGTTGGTTAGTAAAGAGTAGAAAAAGTCATGCGAGTGCAACACATCAGATTTTTTAAAAATGCTTTCCATTTTTCGATTCATTGAGGCTTAAAACATATTTCCAGTGAAATGTCGAATTTTTGGATGGAGTGAGACGGTTTTCCTGCTTACTGTACTCTGTAGAGGAAGTAAGTGTTTTTAATGAAAAGGCCTAAAAGCGTTATTTCAGAAATAAGATGGTTAAGAAGAACGGTATGGTAAGGCTCGTGCTTCATCCCTGAGGGCCAAACCCCCTTTCCGTAGGCCCCTTGCGCGGCACCTGCAGGTTAATGAACCAGCAGCAATGACATAAGCACGTGGTAACTATATGTCCGTCTGTCTGCAAACAACAGCCAGCTAATGCCAGGATCTACAACACAAATGATTCCTTACTCTATTTTTGAACACCACTCGCTGCGATTAAGGCGATAACATCTTGTACAAATGTCTGAGAATAAACCTCACGTATACATGATAGATGCAGGGGAATTCGTATTCCTCTCTAACATTTAATACAGTGATTTACTGGAAACACGCGTCTTAAGGTCCTCTGAATAAAGTGCGCACTCACATGGCTTTCTCAACTCACTCTTTTATCAACTGTTATTAAAACACTTGAGAGTGGGTCAATGCAACAGTGGTCTAAGCCATCTTTTCTAAAATTTGAGAAAAATAAGTTAAAATTAAACAGACCTATTTTTTAGGGTAAAGAAAAGCTCATATGAATCACCCTGATTGTTCATTGATACTTTCTCAGCTTGTTAAACAACAATGCACTGATTCTTAGCACATGATACATTTTGTGGCGTGCTGCGAATCTTTTTCTAGGTTGGACCACTGTTGTACGGACACATTTTCTTCTGTCTTACCCTGTAAAAAATCGTGCAGTAAATATGTACTTCTTTTAATAAAATTAAACATGTTTCATCCATACAGTTTTTTAAAAACATTAAAGTGCCTATTGTTAAATGGTAGGTAATATTAAAGGGCATTAAATGTGTTTTAGTAATTTGCGTTGAACATTCAGGTATATCAAAATATGGAAAATTATTCTACATATCCATCTCATTTTCACATATACAGGATGGAAGTGAAATAATCCGTCACACTTTAACAGCGAATTTCTCTTGTTGTTAATAACAAGAAAGTCTAATACCAAAATGTTAAAAGTTTATAGTTTTTTAAAAGAAAATATTTTTATCAAAAAAATTTATCACCTAGCTGAAAAATTATTCACTGAAGGTTCTTGATTTATGGCTATATTCATAGAAAATTGAATAAACGACAACTTTTTCCTTTGGCGTATCTCAATAGATTCAACGGTTTTTGTGTAAATTAAATTTAAAAAACCCACAATTTATTGCAACAAAAAGGTGGTTCAGTATTCAAATTTTCACTCATATCTACATATTCTTAAACGATAGTTAAGTGTTTTAAGATGTGGTCGCTATATGATGGCTTTGACCTTCCATTATCTTTACATCAAAGAAACAAAACGAATAAAAGTGTGTAAGCATTGAAAATTGAAACCATGAACAAGGAATATTTGAAAAATGAAATTGTACCATAAATTATCTGTTTTAACTAGAGGTACATTTTTTATACAGTGAGATTGTCAATTAGAGCGGCTTAACAGTTATGCAAAATTCATCAAAAATGAAGAGACGATATAAATTTCATATCTTGAATACACAGTTTTAATCAAAAGTGATAATTATTTTTGAGAAAATAATTTATCCTATGAAGGGTAGTTTGGAGAGGGAATGTTTTCAGGTAGTATCCTTGAAAGATGCTGATCTTAAATACCAGGTTTGGTATTTAACTAACTTCTCGTTTTTGAGTTATGCTGTTCAGCAACACACATCCACGAACGCTTTTCTAAAAATCTGATGTTGCACTCGCATGACTTTCTCTACTCTTGTACTAACCATTCTTACAAACTCTTATTCCTATATCTTCCTTGTTAGTTGACATAAACATTTGCAGAAATTACCTTATTGCTTATTTCCTTGTAGGTGCAAGGGGAATATGGGAATACAGTAGACTTTGTGTGATAGTCAAATCTTACAAAGCTTTGAGATTCCGTTCTCTTTGCACGGTTAACATTAAACAAAACAACGATGTTGCATTTGATGAAAGTTTTGTTTTCCAAAAATGCCACAAATAACCAGGAATATCTCCAAAATAGTTCCCTCTCGTATGTTTTAGCGAGATCTACATTTATTTTTAGTAAGATTTTGCCTATCTCTTACGGTTTACGAGTTATTCCAAAGTCATGCAGAGTAAACAGGACTACATAGGCTATAGCCAGAAAATTCAAAATATATATATTTCTTTTGTAATAATATCTTAAACGTGTGGTATTTTAGTTAAAATCGTTAGAGCCATTTTCAAGAAAATTAAAATGTTCGAAAAACGTATCATGTATGGTGGAGCAATTTTCTTCAAATTCTTCGTGTCGCATCCTTGAGACATTAAACTTAAATACCAACTTTGGTTTTTAACCCAGTTTTCTTTTTGAATAATGCTGTCCGCAGACTGACAGACGCACAGACACAAACTGCTTTTTTTGGATTCAGGGGGTCTCAAAACATTTCGGTGAAATATCGACATCGAAATTTTGGGTGGAATACAATACTTCCTCTACTTAGCAGTAGACAAAGTTAAAAGTAGAAGCAGTTGGAAGAGAATTGTTCAGCGGGGAGTTTTTCCTCTGCATGGTAAACTATGTTCACCCATAAGGCCAGGAATGTGCATTTTAAGAAAATTGTTGTTGTCGATCTGCCTTCCCCTTGCTGGAGAATCCCGTTGGGAGTGTGGGAACGATGCCCCAGTTTGTGCGGAGAAGCAAGGGGTGGCTTTGAAAAGAAGTCGTGGTCTTTTCAACAAGATGGGTCAGGGACACATCTTTCCCATGGGAAAGGTTTGCAGGGTGCTGCAGCAAATAGCCAAGAGCGAACCAAGAACATCGGCAAACCTGCCCAGAGAAGGGAGTAGTGCAAAGGAAGACATTTTCTACAATTTGAGACGAGTAATTTCCAGGCTAGGGTGTAGAGAGCTGTTTCGTTAAAGTTTGTGCAGATTTTGTCTTTGTTGTAAGGGTTCCCCTCTAGGCGATTGCCTTTTGTTAAGCATTTCGTCTTTGTTCTTGTTGCAGGTCCAGCAGGCTGGCTGTGTGAGAACTGGGTAAGTGATTCTGAAACCATTCTTATTACTTCCTTTACGCACCATCGTTTATTTTTGTACTAAAAGCTTATTTCTCCTCTCTGCTTACTTCATTTTAGTGTAGATAAACGTTTAATTTCACGTTTCGTTGTGTGACGTAGGCACTGAATTTTTAGAAGCCCCTGTTTCTAAAATAAGAATACTTTTTTATGTTTTACAACTATTTTCTAAAATTTTTCGAATTAATTACCAGATAGTTTGTTCGGATTGGTCTATTACTTTATCATTTAGGACTATTTCATACAGAGGCGTTAATTTACCATATGTTCATTCTTTTGTTTTGTTCCACTTATCACCGTCATTCTTTTGTTTCGCCAGGGTCGCCAACTGTATTGAAAAACAATGCATTACACACTACAATCAAAACACAAAATGGAGGGCAATTCAAAACGGTTTGGAGATGCATCAAATGATGAATTTGAAGTAAATAATTCAAAATTCTACACTAAGTAATACAATAAAAATAGAAAGATTAAGGTTAAATAGTGAGATTTGAGATTATCAACCGGTTTTCTGTTATAACAAGAGAAAATCAATATACGTTTTATTACAGGGTTTAGTTTTCCTCGGTTGGTAGGACTGAGTTACTTGAACTGCACTAATTGTTATGAATATACTTTAGGTTATGTTTGATAAAATGTTACATTTTATGGTCAAATTCATGCGATATAGTTACGGTATATTATGATATTGCTTATAAGAAATGTATTTGGTGAACAATCCCATGTAAGGCAACAATTTGGTTGGCAGAGCTAATTCAAAAGAGTTCGGTTCTTTAAGTGATAAATTTCGTGAACAACGGGCAAAAACTGGTGCACTGAAGTCTTGTAAAGCAAATGCTTCAAGAAGGCCAATTTACTCTGTCGACATTGGGCACCGGTATGGATAAGATCTAAAACATTTTACATCAACCGTTAGACGTGAAAACATTTTGTTGTCGATGAATTCTACACAAACTGACTCCCTATCAAAAACAAAGTTTAATCGATGCAAAAAACATTCCAAGGCGGCAGTTCAAATTTGATTTAGAATATCGTTACTGGTGATGAATCTTGGATTTATTGTTACGATCCTGAAAAGAAATTAATCGGTTCTTTTTCATGTCGTTAAATCTAATGACCTGGAGCTGTCGCTTTTAAGAGCACATAAAAACTATGAGCCGGATTTGAACCCGCGACTTTGGATCAGTAGTTCGACAGCTAACCAAAAAGTTGCTCAGACATCTCACCTTAAGAGATGTATAAGATCATGCTATAGAAAAGATTTAGATGTCATTAAACCATACAATTTGTGAAATACTTTTTTGTGTGGAGATATTCATTTTCCAGATATTCCTTGTTATTGATATACATTTTTCAAGTTAACTTTTTCCAAATTGTTCGTTTTTGTTTTCTCTACTACCTATATTAAGTCGAGAAAGTATTGTATTTCACCAAAAATTCGATGTCAAGATTTCACCTGAAATATGTTTTGAGCCTCACTGAATCTTAAAAAAAAAGTAGCTTTAGAACAAAGTCCATGTGTGGAGATGTTGGTGTGTGTATGTGTGCCTGTCAGTCTGTGGGCAGCACAACTCAAAAACGAAAAGTGGGTTGAAAACCCAAATTGGCATTTAAGTTTAATACATTTTGAGGATGTGACACAAAGATTTTGAAGAACATTCCTTCGCTCTAAACTACCCATTTATTTTTTATTTTCTCTGTGTGTGTGGGTGGGTGGGTGTGTGCGCAATGAACCGTTTCGGAGATATTCTGTTATTTGTGGGAGTTTTGGAATACTTAAACTTTCGTAAAATGGAACATCGTTATTTGTTTTTTATCTTATCCGTGCAAAGAGAATGGAATCTCAAAGCTTTAAAATATTTGACTATCGCACAAAGCCTGCTGTATTCTAACATTCCCCTTGTACCTACAAGGAAATAAGCAATAAGATAATTTATACAAATGTTTATCTCAACTAACATGGAGATATAGCAATAAGAGTTTGTAAGAATTGGTAGTACAAGATTAGAGAAAGCCATGTGAGTGTAACACATCAGTTTTATTTTGTCCTGGTCATTCAAATGGAATGGAATGTCCAAACAATCACATAGCGACCACCTCTTAAGATATGACTGATGCCTAAGCGAACTGCATCTATTTCCATTGTACCTAAAATAATATACTAAAACCATTTCTGCAAACGTTTATCTCCTTAACTTGAAGCAGATAATAGAATAAGCAGTTTTAGTAATGGTTCTTGCAGTGATTAGAGAAATGTCAGATTTTTAATTTTTGATACTAATATTTCGTTTTACAAAGAACGCCATTTCATTTCATTTCCCAGAATAATATTTAGATGTCTAATAAAATGTAGATTTCTTCAGTTTATGATTCTGTCGAAATCTGCCTATGATAATGGTTTGTCTTAACCCAGCTTCACTTGATTCAGCGTTGATTTGTTGCTGAAATACAGGCAGTTAGGGGAGATAACAAATGAATGCTTGCCATACAGTTGCGTTCATGTGAAACAATTGCTGGCTTAACTGATTTTAGCTAATGGGTGGAATAAAGAGAGGAATCATCTCGTGCATAGGGGTACTGTAACTCTGTTAATGAGGGCACAAAAGATGATTCTTAACGGAGGGTGGTTCCTTAAATAATAGGGGTGTTCAGGGGAGGGCATTCGAATAACGACAATAACACTTATCAGCGGCGTATTCATTGTAACCCAAATTAAGGAGAAAAAAATTACATAAAATCAAATTTGTCTGTGAAATTTAGGTTTAACGTCTAAAAGGGGCTTTTTTGTTTCGTAGCTAAACATTCACTATGTAAATGGACATTTTGGTCAGATCATCTTACAAGAGTGACTAGAAGCAATTTAAATGGGAATTCTGAGACCAAATTCTTAGCTTGGCTTGCTTCGGGAGAAAAGTAAAAGAACCTCAAGCCTGATAGAGCAAACGTAAGCTGTCTTTCACGCCCAGCGAACCACAGCTGTTAAAGAACGTCCATAAATGAGAACTACATTTCAATTTTTTGAGACCAGCAATAGTCAAATCTTTGAAGAGCTGGTGTCTATATGATGGCTTTAAAATTTCATTCTCTTTGCTATGCTATTTCAAAAGAGTAATATTTGAAAATTCAAACAAACGAGGAAT
This sequence comes from Tenodera sinensis, assembly GCA_030765045.1. NCBI lineage: Eukaryota > Metazoa > Arthropoda > Insecta > Mantodea > Mantidae > Tenodera > Tenodera sinensis. Next base: position 42,168,136 of record CM060974.1, read on the forward strand.
ATCTCGGAAATAGTTAACCCCCCACAAAAAAGTTGACAAATTGTGTGCATTTAGAAATTTACTTTTTTCCTAAATTAGTTTTATTTTTACAGTAAGTTTGTGTAGGACAAACTTGGAATTATGGGATCAGACTGAAAAATTAAATACCATAGTCGGTATTTCAACCACGGATCTTGCGGTCCCCGTCCGGTTACTCTAGCCACTGAGCTACCACAGCAACATGCCGGCACAATAAATTCCCAAACTGACCCGCTAGGTAACTTGCAAAACATTAGAAAGTGGCTATCAAATATAAACAAGTTTCATTTGTTTTTGTTTGTTTTTTCTATTTTATTTATATCCCGCCTTTTACTAAAAAGGTCATATCGGCGACCTCCCTTTTGCAATACTAGTTTAACAATGGATGTTGTATCTTTTGGATTTTAGTACATTAGATCACACATACATTCACTCTCATTACACTTCAAGAATCTAGGGAGGATAAGGAACATTCTTAGCTGGAGAAAAAAAAATCTACCTCCCTACCGGGAATCGAACCCAGGGCCCCCTCGAATAGCAGGCAGGTGTTCTAGCGACTGAGCTGAAGGACCAGTCTTTTGTTTTTGGAAACTGCGAATTATAAAAGATTCCAATATAGCCCTGGTAAGAAACAGTGTTTACTGTTATTGAGCTAGAAGTGTTTATGCGAAACAAGTTTGGACAACCCTGTTGTGTAGATGTCTGGCCCATCTTCGCCCAGCGGCGGCGCTTTATTCTTAGTCGAGGGTGGGAACCGTCACATAAATAGATCGAACACGGCGTCGGCCCGCCAGTTCCTTGACTTCCTACACAGACATGGTGTTTATCTGCTGAGGTCACTGCAAGACCCTAGTTTGAATCTCGGTCAAGTTTTCAGAGCACAGGAAGCTGTATAGAAATGAATACAAGTAATCCAACACGAAGTATTCCTATGAAGTTATTTTATATTTTACAATACTTTTCAAAACATGATGCCCTCGCCTCGTACCCCTGCCCAAGTCTTCAGAACTTTGAGGTTTGGTTTTACAAGGTTTGTGGTTTAAAGCAAGCGTCACAGTTGCCAAGTCTTTAGTGGTTCCACAAATGTGGGGTGCGATTCTCTGCTGTCACACATAAAAATATAAGGGTGGAAGGTATTGCTTCGGCCATACGCTAACCAGGGATTTTACATGATCATTGTAACAAATGTCAATAAAGAACCGTTTCGCCTAAAAAAAAATCTGATGTGTTATACTCACATGACTTTCTCTGCTCTTGTACTAACCATTCTTGCAAACTCTTATTCCTATATGTTCTTCATGTTAGTTAAGATAAACATTTGTACAAATTATCTTATTGCTTATTTCCTTGTAGGTGCAAGGGGAATATTAGAATACAGTAGGCTTTGTGCAATAGTCAAATCTTTTAAAGCTTTGAGATTCCTATCTCTTTGCACACTTAACACATAAAAAACTGAACAACGATGTTCCATTTCACGAAAGTTTTAATTTTTCCGAAACTCACACACGTAACAAGGAATATCTCCGAAATGGTTCACCCTACAAGAAACTATTTTGACATAAATTGTGTATTTTAGCAAGATCTGCATTTTTTGTATAGTATGGTTTGGTCTATCTCTAACGGATTACCAGTTATGCAAAAGTCGTCCAGAGTAAATACGACTTCAGGGGCTATAGCCAGAAAATTAAAGATTGCATTTCATTTGTCATAAAAATATCTCAAACATATGGCATTTTAATCAAAATCGTTAGAGCCATTTTCAAGGGAAAAAAATTTTCGAAAAATTTTCCATATAAAGGGTAGTTTAGGGTGGGGCTGTTTTCTTCAAAATCTTCGTGTTGCTTCCTTGAAAGACATTAAACTTAAATACCAACTTTGGTTTTTAACCTACCTTTCGTTTTGAGTCACGCTGTCCACAGACTGACAGGCACACAGACACACATACGAACCTTTTTCTAAAAATGCTTGTTTTTTGGATTCAGTGGGTCTCAAAACTTATATTTCCGGCGAAATCTCGACATCGAATTTTTGGGTGGAGTACTATACTTCCCCTACTACTTACCAGTAGAGAAAGTAAAAATTCTGTGAAATATTTGGAGGCATCTGTCTTCTTGAAGAATGGATGTAAATGGTTTATTATTTCACTAATTGTCGCAGACATTGTATGAACAATGCTGTAATGTACTTCTACCTATAATTCGTATAAACTTAATCACAATATGTTAACGTGACGTTGATAAATCTCTGTTAGAAATTAAACTTTGCAATACATTGTAGCATTATTAATTGTGGCTAAATTTATTTGTATGAAGGCAACAAGGCACAATCTCCGCTACACATTTGCAATCGTTCTGCAAGTTTGAATCTTGAAATCTCTGAAGAAGATATTGGGTGGTGATTCTTTTCTGAAATTTGTGGTCTTCGGTCAAATCCATTGGGCACAAACCTTTGCTTACCTAAGCTTTCAATCATACCTTGCACTACACTATGTCCTACTGCCAATTCTGTAACGAATTTATCCATAGTGACCGCGTGTCTTCTCCAATAAGCTCATCAAGTCCTTCCTTGTTGCGTTCCGTGGAGGCAGTTCGAGGGCCAGCGCTACAAGTGTCATCTTGGATACTGATGTTCCATTTTTGAAATGTTTCGCCCATCTTCTAACGCTGCAGACATCGCTATGGGCACTTTGTAGTCTAAGGTGAATTTCAGCAGCAGATTTTGTCCCTTTAACAAATAATTCAATAGTGGCAAACGAAATATCGATGTCCGCCATTTTGGAGAAACTGTCTGAGGTTACGTGACAGAATCAAACGACGTCGCAATATCGAGACATGGAGTGTGAAGTCTAGATTACCATCCTGCTGTAGCTTTTCTTAGGTTGTTGGGCTTAGAATTTTAACAATGGGTTGCTTAATCTTTCCGGTATGACCGTCATAGTTTGCACTTGTAATATAATCACTGAATTGAGTAGAGGCTGGCTTCCGTTGATACAGCACCAGCCAGCTGTGTGAGGGATCCCGAGTTCGATTCCCGGTTGGGGCGTGGGAATTTTTCTGCAGCCAAGATTTTTCCATTCCCCCTCCCAGAGTATGGAAGTAGTACACGGTATGGAAGAGATACGGTAGCTCAAATATAAAGTGATTAAATACTTGGCATTTAAGTTCAGTATCTTCCAAGGATGTGACGGGAAGGTTTTTTTAAGGAAAGCCTCCTACCCCAGACTACCAATTACATAGAACGTTTTTCGAAAATTGTTTTCTCAAAAAATGGCTTTAATGGTTTTTATCAGAATTCCATATGTTTATGGTATTTTGACAAATAAGATGTATGTCTTTAACTTTCTGGGAATGTGCTCAGAACACCTGTGCAATGTGGGTGACTATTGTATGTCTGGCAAAGCGTAAGAAATAGAGAAAATCTTGCTACACAAGCTTTCTGAATTTTGCTATAATTATACTTTCCTAAAATGGGAGGTCGTTATTCATTCTTTTTCTCTTGACCATGCAATGAGAACGGAATGTAAGAGCCATCACATAGCCACCGTTTTAAGCCTAATGAATTCCCATATTTCCCTTGCACGTTCAAGAAAATTACGAATAAGATAATTTCTGCAAATGTTTCTTGACTAACATGAAGTAGATGGAGGAATAAGCCCTTGTAAGAAGAATAATTTGTAGAGGAAGTAGAGGTTATGTGAGGACAACACATCAGATTTTTAGGGGGTCTCAAAACATGTATTTTAGGTGAAATCTCGGTACCAAATCTTTGAATGGAATGCAGTGCTATTTACTGCAAGTAGGTACATAGTAGAGAAAGTAAGAATTAAAATTGCCCGAATTCTTGTTTTGAAATGTAATGTGTGGGAATGTTGTGTTTTTGTGAAGTTGGGGAGCCCAGAAAGTGCGATGGGAAATGTCATTAGCATTGTGTTGGCTCGTGTTTGTGCTGAGAATGACGTCGGCGGCGGCAGCAGTTATTTGCGGTCCAGTCTCAGAATAATATTGCACGCCTGGCCTGGCTGTTTGGCCCAGTTTGTGGACCACCAGACTAACAAATATTCCGTGTGACCCCATTCAGCAGCTGACGACGGACAACGCGATCGTATCCCACACAAGCATTAGCTTGCATTTTAACTGATACATATGTAAAATTTGACCGAAATTTGTGAAAAATTAAAAAATGAACTTGTTTAAGTAAACAAATTTTAAACCTAAACAGGACATACTATTTCAAGAGTGGAGAAGTGACAGCAATCCCAAAGAATAAATAAAATTAAAATGGGTACCATTTTGCAAGCAGACGATCACGTATTGCTGGCGGGAAATGAAACAGTAAAACTGAACGAAAAAATCTGATGTGTTGCACTCACATGACTTTCTCTACTCTTTTACTAACCATTCTCACAAACTCTTGTTCCTATATCTTCTTCGTGTTACTTAAAATAAACATTTGTACAAATTATCTTATTGCTTATTTCCTTGTAGGTGCAAGGGGAATATTGGAATACAGTAGGCTTTGTGCGATAGTCAAATCTTTTAAAGCTTTGAGATTCCGTTCTCTTTGTACACGTAACATATAAAAAAATGAACAACGATGACCCATTTCACGAAAGTTCCAAGTTTTCCGAAACTCACACACATAACAAGGAATATCTCCGAAATGGCTCACCCTACAAGAAAATTTATTGAGACAAATTGTGTATTTTAGCAAGATCTACATTTTTTGTATAGTATAATTTGGTCTATCTCTAACGGTTTACCAGTTATGCAAAAGTCGTCCAGAGTAAATACGACTACAGGGGCTATAGCCAGAAAATTCAAGATATACATTTCATTTGTCATTAAAATATCTCAAACATATGACATTTTAATCAAAATCGTTAAAGCCATTTTCAAGAAAATCAAAAGTTTCGAAAAGTTTTCCGTATAAAGGGTAGTTTAGGAGGGGCTATTTTCTTCAAAATCTTCGTGTCACATCCTTGAACGACATTAAACTTAAATACCAACTTTGGTTTTTAACCGATTTTTCGTTTTTGAGCTATGCTGTCCACAGACTGACAGACTGACAGACTGACTGAGTGACTGACTGACTGACACACAGACTGACACACACACGAACCTTTTTCTAAAAATGCTTTTTTTTGGATTCAGGGGGCCTCAAAACATGTATTTCCGGTGAAATCTCGACTTCGAATTTTTGGGTGGAATACAATACTTCCCCTACGTACCAGTAGAGAAAGTAAAAAAGCTGGGGGGAGAACACTTTAGGGAAAATTAATAGAACAAGTAACAACATTCAGATACCTAGGAAGCAAACTATCAATCATTGAAAAGAATGTCGAAATTAAAGAAAACACTGAGAAATAAAATCTGATGTGTTGCACTCACATGACTTTCTCTACTCTTGTAACAACCATTCTTACAAACCCTTATTCCTGTATCTTCTTAATGTTAGTTGAGATAGTTGAGTATACTTTGTGCGATAGTCAAATCCTTTAAAGCTTTGAGATTCCGTTCTCTTTGCACGATTAACATATAAAAATGAATACCGATGTTCCATTTGACAGAAGCATAAGTTCTCCGAAACTCACACAAATAAGAGGAATATCTACGAAATGGTTCACTCTACAAAAAAGTTTAGACATAAATTGTGTATTTTAGCAGGATCTAAATTTTTGTATAGTATGATTTGGTCTATCTCTAACGGTTTACCAGTTATGCAGAAGTAGTCCAGAGTAAATACGACTACAGGGGCTATAGCCAGAAAATTCAAGATATACATTTCATTTGCCATAAAAATATCTTAAATATGTGGCAGTTTAATCAAAATCGTTAGCTATTTTCAAGAGAATAAACATTTTCGAAATTTCTTCCATGTAGATGGTAGTTTAGGGTGGAGGAATTTTCTTCAAAATCTTGCTGTGGCATCCTTTAAAGATATTGAACTTAAATACGAACTTCGGTTACTAACCGACTTTTCGTTTTTGAGTTATGCTGTCCACAGGCTGACAGACACACAGCTAATGCTATTTTTATATTTAGAGGGCCTCAAAACATATTTCCGGTGAAATGTCGACATCGAATTTTTGGGTGATATACAATACTTTCTCTTCTCACATACGTAGTAGAGAAAGTAATAAGCTCAATTGTTGCATAGGAAGACATTTTGGCAAGAACATGAGAGAGGAAATAAAACTGAAAATCTACAGGGTAATATCAAAACCGGTATAGAAATATGGATGTGAAACATGGGTACGTAATAGGTAATCGTGAAAAATGAAGGCTGGAGGTTGCACAGATGAGTTTTATGATTAGGGCAGATAGACTAAGAAATGTAGACATCAGAGAACACTATATAATAGAGGACATATTCAGTAACAGTGGAGCATGGGACCTTCGAGATTTCTAAGAGAATTATTGCTCTAGAAATCCCACGGACGAAGAGACATAGGACAACCACGAAGAACGCGGATAGAACAATTCCAGGTAGACTCGTAACAGTCCTACTATCGTAGCTCAATCGATGCCATGCAAGGAGTGCCGGGTTCGATTCCCGGTGGGGTGGGAAAGAATTTTTCTCTAGCCATAATTATTCCCCCTCCTACCCAAAGTCTGTAAATATGAGTGAGTGTGAATGTGTAACCACTCTAAATAGTTAACACAATTACCAATAGACAATATGTTCCAAACGAGAAGCCATTTCAGTTGATGGCGGGATTTCAATGAAACAATTAAAAAGGCTAATGAAAAGACTAAGTTTCTGTTTCTCTGCTGCTCACCTATAGCAAGTAAATAAGGTATTGCATATACAAGAGATTTCACTGCAAATACGCGTTTTGAGGCACCATGAATATTTTATAAATAAGGTTTTTTTTTTTTTTTTTTTTTTTTTTTTGACACACTTAAACTGCTGTGGCTCTCGGCGTCCCATTCTATATGGGCGTGAAATACCCTTTATTTTTCTCAGAGGCCTCTTTATCAGGCTTGGGGTTGTTTTACGGGCCGTAAATTTGCTACACAGGATCACTGGCTTCGCTTCCTTTACGAAGAAAGCCATGATAAGAATTTTTACGCCCGAAAAATCCATCAAACTCCGCCGGGTTTGAACCCGCGACCTCGGGAAGCAGAAGCTAGCTTGTTACCTATAGAACCCGGAGAAGGAAGTGCTTGTCTGTATGTATCTGCTTGTCTGTGTCTTACTACGTGTACGTCACACGACGATCACGAACATGCTGAAGAAAATGCCTTCACCCCAGTTGCCCACCCCACATACCCCACACGTAGAAAATGTTTCCAAAATTTTCATTTCGCCAAAAAAAATCGCTGATGATTTTGAATAAAATACCATATTTTTAAGAATTTTTTATAATGAAGTGCTCTGGTAATAGTCTCAAGTCCTGTTAATTCCGAATTTCTTCTACATAACTGGTAAAGCAAACCGTCTTACTACATAAAAATGTTGGTTGGTGGCTAATTCTGGATTTCTGACAATGAAGTCCTTAATCCTCTTGCTCTCCAATATTTTTCACTGATGGATGGGGCGCTAGAACTGGCCGGGCATGTTTGAAGGTGGTTTATGCAGTAAAAGTAACAGCTTTCTAGAGAGCACCGTATTTTTAAGTTTTGATGATCACATCGTTCTCTCACAGCCCCCAGAATGTCTGGAGGGCCACACCTGTCGTTGGTTTACGGGTCTCACCGACCTGACTGGGAGAATTATCAAAATAAATTCACAGACGATATCCTCTGATTACCAGTCAGAGGACGTATTACATGCCATAGCAGGTCAGCACGTTAGGGGTTAAGAGGTTATAGAGGGCCCTAATTACCTAGTTGTCGACGGGCCCTTAAACCCAACTCACTGAAGCACTCACTCACTAAGAGGCTATAGAGAAATTAGAGAAATGGAAAGGGTGGAAAAATAGACTCCCTAGCCCTCGGATATCCTAATAGCATCGAGGTTGGAAGAGAACAAGAGATGACCAAGGTAAGGTCGTAAGGTCAGATAGAAAAGCTACAGTGAGGAGCAAAACACCAGTAAGTGGAAGTAATGTTCTGCTCAGCTTGGGTACCTCGTGGTCCTAGACGGGGACTCCTGAGGACACACAAAAATGTAGATCCCGTTAAAACGCACAGTTTATACTGAATATTATTTTGGAGGTAGACATTTTCGAGAAATTCTTTATTGCATTGAATTTTCAAGTAGGAATGTCTTATTCGCTTTTTATTGCTTTTATGTCCTGGTAGTGCAAAGAGAATAAAATTCGGTAATCACAAGCGGTCAGCTCTTGAAATACTTGACTATCGCTTAAGCTTCCCTATTTCCGATCATAGCTATAAGGAAATGGCAACAAATTTGTTTATCTCGATTAACATGAAGTAGACAGATGAATAAGTGTTTATAAGAATAGTTTGTATAAGATGTGACTGCAATACATCAGATTTTCAGACCTTGGCTTACAAATTATCCGTGATTATTTCTTGTACATTTTCCACAATCATCTGTATACTACAATAAGTTAAATAAATAATTCTAAAATGGTTAGTTGTCCTATTTCCAAATTTAATAATTTTGTACTTCGTTTATTATACATATTTAAAATTCTTTGTCTAAAGATCTATTAGCAGGACATTCTTTGACAACCCTAAAATAGGACAGCTATCCAACTACTGTATTTCCTCTCTCAATTGCCTTGTACTTGAAGGCAAATTTACGAGTAATTTTGAGGTGCTATAGTAGTTACTAACTTAAGTGCCATTCCTTGTATACGAATTGATTTACGTAGTCGAATCTCCGCGCAATTCTGGGTAATTCACTGAGGAATATACTGTCTCACCACTGTAGCATCCTGGTGAATTATGCCATAATCGTACTACTAATTTCACTTGCGTTGACCTTTTGTTAGTCAACTTTTAACGCATTAGCTTATCCTTGCCCACTTATACACCTTGTCAAAATCTAGATGCACACCTTGCCCAGTCAGTCAATTCGTTGGCAGGCTGAGGACAACCCCAGGTGTCATTCTGCACCTGCACTTGTTAGGGTTTAACCACTGAGATGATGAGATGGGGTTTGGAGGATGGTGGGTGTGACTGAAGTTGGGGTAATGAATAGAGGTAGCAACGGCTCCACAACGGCTGCTAGTCAAGGTGCAACGGATCTTGTGCACCACTGGTATAAACTGTAATCAGGTAATGGGCGTTGAGTTTATATTTTGAAGTCCAAGCATCTCTTGTTAGGATTGTGTAGAAGCTCAGCTTTTGCTACTGGTGGAGTTATTCATACCTTACCCAATACTCACATGCCATGCGAGGAAGCCCACTCTGGGGTTATAATTAGACCTCGAGTTTTAGGTTTGATGCCTATTTTCTCCTAAAGAAATAATCACAACCTAATCATATATGTTCACGTTCCATGGAAAATTACACTTTCTGTGTAAGTTTTATTGTACCTAAAAATGTACAAATATAACAGAAGTTATAAAATCGCGATATATTGTAATTTTAGATTTAGACTGAAAACTTATAAAGCTTATAAAATGGTTTTATCAGATAAAAGATGGTTTAACACCGGAAAATTTGGAAAAATTAAATGAATACCAATTATAAATAGTCAACAAAATGCTGTAACCACTTATAATTGAGCTTTAAAAAAATAAAAAGTTGAAATAAACAGAACATTGATTTGAATAGTAGATGCCTTTTTTCATATAACCTCATTGGAATGTCATTTTATTTGGGATTTCTCTTAGTAAGAAAAAAGTATTAATGTATATTTGCAAACACTTGTTCTTTTAGGGACAATAAACACTTGCTGGTTGTACTAATTAAAACTTTTTCTATTCATATTGTTAATTTTTGTTATTTAATGTAACATATACCTAAGCGAATTCTGGTGTTGCTTGTTTATTAATCTTACACAAATATCTTTCCAAATTCTACAAAATTTAAAGAGCCTAAAATTGTATTTTTAGGACCTATTTTTAAGTTTTTAAAACTTTTTAGGTGCCTAAATGATAATTTTAACACCCTAAAAATCCGAGGTCTAGTTATAATCCCCAAGAGACCTAACTAAGGCACCTCAATGGAGGGGTAAGAAATCGTAAAATTTTGCGACCGGGCACCTAATTTCATCTTGCACATATGGAAGAGATGAAGTTTCATGTACTCACGGGGTTGTTGCGATATACAGAATAGAATAGATCGTCCGGAGACCCCCATTCTGCACGTACTTGCTCGGCTTTCAGAATATTTAGATGGTCCTAACAGCTTCGGACATCTTTCTTGTCAACTTCAACAATGGGTCTGAAAATATTACTGCCTTCGTATTCACACAATTGGCATTATACTTTTAACATAAGTCCGGTATTAAAGGTGTTAGTATAGCTACTGCATGAAAAAATAGAAATAAGTAAAGATTTATTTAAACTCCTATGGGTATATTGGTATAACGTTATCTTGTACAAAGTATCCTTAAGGCTTATTAATCTATATGCTACATGTAAATCGAGATATAAATTTTTGTAAATGGTTTTATTACATACAGTGGGATTAGGAAAATGTTAGTCTTAAGCAATAGCCGGCGTATTACCTTTGAAATATATTGCATATCTGCAATGGTACGCTTATCATTTGGTTCTGAATTTTAGTGGTTTTATAAATTGGATCACACTCACATTCATAATTTCCTATTCTGGGGAGGAAAGATAGATAGAAAAGAATTCTCTCTCCCTTAGCCGTGAATCGAACCTGGGACCCTTCGCAGGATGCTCTATGGACTGAGCTATGAGACCAGCCTGTATTATATTTCCATGCATCTACCAGAAAATGTGCGAAAACGAATTTTAAATTTAATATTTATCTTGATTAACGTGAAGTACAAGTTTTTTAACGATGGATGAAGGAATTCATGTGTAGGCTCCAAATTTAGATGATTTTACATGCTTTTTGTGATAGTAGGGTGGTACTTTAAAAATGTAGCTTATAACATTTCGAATGAAATTCAACAAATTTTAAGGGTCCTTTTTATGCATTTTAGAGGATCTTTAAGTGACAGTGCATTTTGAGCTTATAAGCCATTTTTAAGAACAAATTCAAATTTTTCATTTTCCATTCTTATATTACTACAATCAAATTTCGGAGCCTCAAAATCTAGTGAAATATGGCTCCCCTATTCATATTTTGGTAAACATTTGGGCTCTTCAAACAGATTAATATATTCAACTAAACGGTTTACGTCTGTTGTAAGACAGACTGTCCCATAAAGGAATAAGGGGTGAATCTATCCACTACTTTTGAGGGCCGCACCCTGCGTGCTCTTACAATGTAGTCTTCACAGAGCAGAAGCTAATGACTGAGGTGATACTTATTTTCGTCATACCGAAGGTAAAAACAAATATTTCCACGAAATTAAAAATCAAATACAACTGGTAAAATCAGTTGCAACTAACCTAAATTGTGTGGACGGTTAAGTGGATAAGAGTTAGAGGTAGAGTATTTAGGAAGAGGATTGCACACTAAGCCAATTGTTGAGGTTATTGTATGTCCGACCTCTGGAGGAAGCGATGAATTGAGGACGCTCTAAGGGAGTGTTGGAACCAGGGTTGCCAGATATACTGATTTTGCAGGAGATCTACTGTTTTACTGATAAAAACTAAACACGCTTCAAAATCTTCTACTTTTTATGTATTTTCCATTTTTAAACCTGCCAAAAACGAGTTTTAGGCAAGGAATTTCCCTCGTGTATAAAAACAAAAGATTCATATAATCGCCTGTATACATAAACAGTATACCACATCTGTTGTTTCTGCATTGCGAACTATCCTTGACTGCTACATTAAACCTGAACATTTGAATTCTACTGAAATAGATAAAGTTGAATACAGGGATCCAAAAGTATTTCTTCCTGTGGAAAACATGTATTTTGGTGCCAAAGTTCAAATATCTCTGGCAAAAGAATCCCTGCCCGACAAATATATACAAGTTTTCATTAACTGATCCTCTTCTTACAATGTTGGAAGTGTTAGCACCAGCTAAAATCCAAACAGTTCCGTCAATGGCACAGTCACTTGCGTCTTGCTTTCCTAATTTGGTGAAAGCAGAAGAAATCCAACAAATACAGAATGGAGGCTATTGCGCAATAGTGATATTGGAGAATTTTGGAACGAATATTATATTTTATTAATTATTATTGTCAAATATGTATACACTAAGCAAAATGGCCGGTTAAAACATCTGCTTTCTCCTCCTTTTTTCAAATCAAATCTTCTGCTTTTACTTTGGCAGACATGGCAACACTGATGGGAACCCGGTTAAGTAGCGCGAACCAGCATGAGTCCCTGGCGTGTGCTGGAGATTCGTCAGTTTGTCAGCAACCAGTCAGGCGACTACAGCGCAGTTACAGTGCGCAAAGTCCCCACACAGCAGCACCAAAACGGGATTAAAATGAAGGTGAAATGACATGGAGCGACAGAAAATTCGGGGAATGTAATTATTTTCGCCAGCATTTTCCTGGTGATCCAGGAAAACCTCCCTAAAAACCGCATGGGTCAGGAAGATAGGTTGCAGGAATAGGTTCCACGACGTACCGAATGCAAGCTTCACAAGTTGCAGCGGAGCCATTTCTCTTGGTAAGATGAAGTGGGCAAGTGTTGAACAAGAACAGTGTAAGATTGTTGATGTACTATCAAGGAAGTAGTATTCCTTCAATGAAGAGCTGGAAACCTGCAATATTCGGGGTTTTAACTATGTCCCAGTGTGACCGCCTCGGTAGCGCAGTTGGTAGCGCACTTACCTGTGGCGCGGAGGAACCGGGTTCGATCCCCAGTACCAGCATGGGGATTTTAGCCCATCTGAGGGATCTGGCTCGGGGTGCACTCAGCCTGGTTAGGTCCGGGGGCACCAATTGAGGAGCTACTTGATGCAGAAGTAGCGTTCCAAGGTCGCGAAGGCAGCATAACTTGCCGGGAGGGCTCCGGGCGCTGACCACGTCCCATCCTCCAATACTGCAGCATAGCAATGGCTCCTGTAGTGGACAAAGGAGGGGGACGCAGCGGCTGGGCGGCAAGCCTTGGCCCTTCACGTCCATATTAGGCAGTCTTTTAGACAGACCATTAGACAGTCTTTTGAAACTTACAAATGTGTTAGCCGTATAATGTAATTCATTATTCAGTGATAACGTATAAGTGAAAGGTGCAAGATTATCTTTATTCTGTTACGTCATTTTAAATAAATTTTAAGATTTTGAATTCATGTGGGCTTATTTTTACTTTCTCTACTACCTACAATAAGTAGGGGAAGTATTGTATTCCACCCATATCGAGATTTCGCCATAAATATGTTTTGAGGCTCCCTGAACCCAAAAGTTTTGTCTTAGAACAGCATAACTCAAAAACGAAAAGTCCGTTAAAAACCAAAGTTGGTATTTAAGTTGAATATCTTTCAAGGATGCCACACAAATCATTTTGAAGAGTATTTCTCCACCGTAAACTACCCTTTACATGGAAAAGTTTGATTTTCTCGAACATGGCTCTATCGATTTGACTAAAATGTCATAAGGTATTTTATGGCGAATTAAATATAGTCTATTTGAATTTTCTGGATATAGTCTATATAGTTCTGATTACTCTGGATGACTTTTGCATAACTGGTAAACCGTAAGAGATAGACCGAATCTTACAATACAAAAAATGTATCTCTTGTTAAAAACACACAAGTTATATCTAAATGCATACTTTTGTGGAGTGAACCATTTTGGAGATCTTCCCTTTAATTTTTGTGAGTTTTGCAAAATTGTTGTCAAATGGAAGGTCGTTATTCATCTTTTTATCTGTTTAGCCGTGTAAAGAGAACGGGATTTCAACGCCTTCATATAGCAACCAGCTTTAAGATTTGACTATCGCTCAAAGCCTACTCTATTCCCATACTCCCCTTTACCTACAAGAAAATAAGCAATCAGAATTTCTGCAAATGTTTATCTCAACTAACATGAAGATATAGGAATAAGAGTTTGTAAGAATAATTAGTATAAGAGTAGAGAAAGTCATGCGAGTGCAACAATGTTAGACGTTTTAAAAGCAATTTTTCAACAGACCACGTGTCATGCTATTTTGTTAGAGGCCATAAGTATCAATTTGTCTTTGTTGCACGTGATGGAACCTACAGTCAAAGTAACCCATAAATCTGTATGGCCAGGAAGAGTCAACTTTCAAGATTTCTTCCGTCATATGATAGACATGTTTTGTAAATTTTGCAGCAACTATATCCTTTAGGTCAGTAACACCAGGGTTTCTCCTCCTTTCCCTGATTACCCTCCCCTTATGTAGGACTTACAAACCAACCTGTGAGACACCTGTCGGGGAGCACAGGAACCTCTGGACCAGGGGCGAAGACCTGGAAGCAGGTGGTCAGCCTAGCACCAGGTATGATAGTGAGGAAGAGGATGATATGAAATGCATGAAAGGTGAAATTGATAGAATGAATGGCGGGGGAAACCGAAGAAAACCATGAACACCACATGCGAGTCCCTGGGATCGCCTAGGTACCACGGCGCCGCCATTATACCTCCAGACTCAGGGGAGGATGAGGAATAATCTTGGCTGGAGAAAAATTCCTATCCCCCTGCCGGGAATCGAACCCGGGATCCCTTGCACAGCAGCCAGGCGCTGTACCAACTGCGCTACAGCCAGCCACACGAGGGTTTCTTTATCTAATTTTCACCGATCGACCGTGTTGAAAGCTTTGGTTGATACTCTGATGGCCTTGAAGATGGGAGCCTGGTGTTTATGTATTTAGAGCACAAAAGTATTAGTTAAACATTGTGGGCAGTGTCGCCTCGCGAAGGCATTTAAACCGTCGGCTGCCTAGCTTGCTTGCATAACGAGTATTTAATTTTAAGTTTTATGAGGTAGCTCTGTCGTGACGTCACCTGGTAGACTGCACTACACCCACGTTGCCTGACGTTTCACGGAACGTCTGGCACCCAAGGGCTGTACAGAGCAGAATGAGGGCGTATAAGCTTGGCGTTTTTGTCCCCTCTTTATACCTATCTGATATGTTAAACTTACACGACTTTCTCTACTCCTGCACTAACTACTCGTACAAACAATTATCCCTCTTTTACTTCATGCTAGTTGAGATAAACATTTACAGAAAGTATTTTATTCCTAGTTTTCTTATAAGTGCAAGGAGAACAGTAGCCTTTAAGCGATAGTGAAATGTTTTAAGAGCTGGCCTCTTTGCATAGCCTAGAGAGAAAAACGGAAAAGCGACCTCCCATTTGAGAAAAATATATTTTATTGGGCAGGAAGATTTTCTTTCCCTTACGGTTTACCGGTTGTGCAAAAGTCGTCTAGAATGGAGACGACTTAGAAGAGCATTTCCAGAAAGTTCAAGATATAATTTTATCTTTATCTGGTTATCCCCCCCCCGTATGGAAGAGTGACGTTTCCTAGGAGTTAGTCGGAAGTAAGTGTGGGATCAATATGGCTAGATAGTGGAAGAATAGAAAAGGGATTCTGGAAATAAGTAAAAACAAGCATTGAAGACATTGAAAAACGAGAACTATAGGCTAATCTTAATAACAAAAGAGCTCTGAAATTATATAAAATATTGAAAAATGATTGGGGTAGAGAAAAATCTATTGACATCTATGATAAAGTAGGAAGAGAAGGGATGGCATGGTTTAGAACAGGAGTAATATACTTAGGGGTATAAAGAATGGATTATTAAGGAGAGATGCCCAATGTGTGAAAAAGAAGATAGTACTTGGCATTATATCTTTGATTGTCAAAAAACAAAATATTGGAGAGATGAATTCCTTTTGCATAAGTGGGAAAACATACCAAATGAAATAAGGGGCAAACGAATTTTGAATTTAAGATCAGAAGATTGGGAAAATTTATTGGCAAGGTAAGACAAAATGGCTTCGAAAAATGGGGAAAATTAATGAGAATAGTTACGAAAAATAGTATAAGATATAAAGGGAAACAAAAATGTAGATCCCAAGTTTTAAAATGTTCCATTATATACACAACTCGGGTTAATTATAATGGGGCATGGGGAAAATGCAACTGCAAACGAAGAGTTTGTTTAGTCAACGCGTGTGCAGTTCGGCCGCCTCCTTTGAGGAACCCTAATAATCGTTTTACAACACGGACCCTTCCTCTTCAGTCCTTTCAGGCAGAGTTGCAACATCTTAACGTGAACCTCTGTAACTAATGGAAACAATAACTAGAATTCAGAATTTTGGCAACTGAGACTCCACGTGGAGTAAACATGTCTGTCACTCCCTTAAATTAAGGGATGCCATTGGTCCTGAAGAACAGGGATAGAAGTTTACCATTTCTGAAGAGTGGAGATTTATGACAGTCATTAGTTGTGGGTATCGTAAGTTTCTTTTGTGGAATAACTGCATATGCATTGACTAAACGAGTCTACAAGCCAGTGCCTAGGATCAGATTGGGAAGCAGATGAACCTGTGGACCGGAAGTATGAGAGTGAGGGAGAGGATGACATGAAACGTAGATGAAATGGATGATTGGAAAGGTGAAGAAGCAGTTGGGGGAAAGCGGAGAGCCCGGAGAAAACCCAGAGGCCGCTTCGTCCACCACGGAAACCACATGCGGGTCCCTGGGATCGAACCCGGGTCGCCTCGGTGATAGGTGAACAGCCACTCGGCCACTGCGCCTATACATTTCATTTCTCATAAAAAGCTTAAACATGTCGTATTTTAATAAAAGGTGTTAGAAAAATAATCAAAATTTTCGAAAAAAAGAGGGGGAATTTTCTTAAGTCTTTTTGTCGCATCTTTAGATGATGCTGGACCTGATACGAAGTTTGGTATTTGAGACTTTTCATTTTTGAGTTGTGTTGTAGACACACATGGACCTTTTCCTGAAAGTGCTCTGTTTCAGAATAGGGGGCTTATAGACATGTATTTCCAGTGAAATGTCTGTACCAAATTTTTGGGCGGAATGCAATACGTCCTCTACATAATCTGTACATGCCAGACAAAGTAAAAAAGGAGTAATATATCCACAAGTAATTTAACAATACGAATGCAATTTGATGCACATATATGTATATTAAGTTCTGAATTCTGTTTTAAAATTTCAAGTGAAAGAACCTGATTGTGTATTTTTGAAATTTCGCAGATGAATATCCTTCTTGTCAGATTATATCATTTATATTATCTCAACACTTTGTTTGCTTCTTAATGGCGCCCCATAGGTGAATTTTGGCAAAAGTTTTCAAAAGATTATCTCCAAAAATAGTTTGAAGCTTTAACTTTAATGACACACCATGGCCCGTTTAAAGCATCAACACGTGACAGTTTAAATGCCCAAGAGTAGACGGCTTCATGGCCTGTATTTACTTGTATTTCACTTTTTGATTTTTCTTACGCCTTTTATACATTCGAATTCTCAACTGAAACTCTGCGAACTTAAAAAATGGCAAATAGCTTTTGTTGCGCATTTAAATCATTCAACACTTGACAACAATAAATCTGAATACAGAGTAAAAGTTGTAAAATTGTATTTAAATATTTATTTATTTCGAAACAAGGAGAAAACTATGAAGTCTAGATGCAAGTTTTTTTTCCTTCTTATATTTAAATAATATAGTATCCATGTTCTCAAAATTACGAATTCTGTATTGTATGGAGCACGTAAGGTAATTAGCAAATTAAAAGAAAAATGTGACTCGGGCTTGGCGTTCAACAAAGGTCTGCAAGCTACTTCATACCACATGCGGTGCCGGCGAGCAGGGAAAGACGTTCATGGTCAGGCTGCCTCGCGGGACAGTTGTGTGTACGTGACTGTCAACAGTCGAGGCGGGAGAAACATGTCGAGAACGTTCGCGAGACTTCTAGCTGAGTCATTTCCGGTGCGTGTGTGTGGAGCTCGAGAAAAGTCCTAGTCATTCCTAGTATATGGGGAAGCCTGAGAGGAACAGTTGGAATGAGTTTGAGTTCAGTTACTTATGAGTCGGGTAGTGTGAGTGTGGGACAGCTGTGCGCCGTGTTGGTATATCGTAAGAAGATTAATCGAGCGTCGCGAGTGATTACATCATCGTAATTAGGGCATGAGAGACAGAGGAAGTGAAGAAAGATATTAAAAGGACTTAGCAAGGTTATGAGAAGAACAGTTGTGAGTTGTGATATCCCGAAAAACTGTAGACTGCGTCAACGACGAGAAGAAAACTATATTTATTGTAAAATTTTAGACCTCAAAGTGAAAGAAAAGTTACTGGACTGGATTTTTGTCGTTTTCTCAATATATTTTTTTCTACAATAAGTATTAAAGTTATCTGCATGAACTTTAATACACGACTTAACTGTGGCAAACCAGCATATGATAAAATTATGAAAAACTCGGGATAAAAACTGCAAGATTTAGAAATTTCACTTATGGATACTCTTTAAGAAGACTAAATTGCGAAAATTGCCAAAATTACATTTCTAGCCTTTTTTGCAATCTTATTTGGAATTAACTGGTTGATTTTATAATTATTATATGTGCAATAATTCTGCGTTTCTGTGTTTCTTCAAGTCATGCAAAAATGGTTTTACTAGACATTTCCTTATAAATACAGGTGAAACGGGAATAGTAGAATTCACATGCTTAAGCGACAGTCAAATCTTTTAAGAGCTGGTCGCTATGTGAAGGCTTTGACATTCCGTTCTCTTTACGTCCCTATTTGTGAAAAGTGTAAGTATTAGAAAACTGAGACCAATAACAAGGCTATCTCAAAAGGGGGGAGGGGGAGAGACTGTGCTTAACGAAATATACTATGTGTGCTAAGATTTTGTCTATCTATGCGGTTTGGTTAGGCAAAAGTCATTAAGAATGAAGAGGCGATTTTCAGAAAATTAAAGATGTGCATTTCATTTCTCATGAAAATATTTTAAACATGTGATATTTTAATCAAAATCATTTAGAGCCCTTTTTAGAGGAAAAAAATCTAAATTTTTCCATGTAGAGAGGTTTTCTTGAAGATTTTCTTGTTGCATCCTTGGACTATGCTGAGCTTATAAATCAAGTGTGATATTTAAACGATTTTTCGTTTTTGAGTTATGCTGTTTAGACACATACAGACCTTGTAAAAATCTTTTTTGTATTCAGGAGTGCCAAAACGTGTATTTCCGTTGAAATCTCGGTATAGAATATTTTGGTGGAATAGAATACTTCCCCTAAAACAGAAAGTAATAAAAATAGCATCACTATAAACGCATTTTTAAGGCGAGGGTGCAGTAGGAGTTGAAACTTCCCCTCTGAAAACCAAGATAAGGCGGCAATCGAGTACCTCTCTTCTCCACTTTCCATTAGGGCAATACCTCGAAGATAAAGAGCACCCCCTGCTGTTAAACAGGGTGGAAGTGGATACGCCACTTAGCTCGTCAACTCATCCGGGAAGGCAACGAAACACCTGGTCGGGTCGACAGCTGCTAGCTCTCTAGGAGAAGATTGAGAAGTCTCACAACCCCACCTGGACGTCACCACCAAGACGTATCCAGTCTACTATGGATATCGAGAGTCACTGCTTCGCCGAGCCCAACCCAATCCGAACGAACTCCTTCTGGAGCGGCTCGAATGTTCAGCCCGATATGCTTCAAGTAACGTCAGAATCACCACCTATGCTAGAGGTCCTTAGCGCCCGTACAATGGCAGTTGAAGCTGTCAGAATCCATCCTCTAGTAAACACAGTGTGAGGTATAGAATAAGACAGTTAACACTCGCTGCTGGTTTGGTTTTATCGTGCCGTAAAATAGCTAACGCGTTTTACTGTAATCATGCCTATAAGGTGGGTGTACGTTCGCCTTTTTGGACGATTGCAGACAAGCAGACGTATTAACAGTGCTAGGGACATAGTATCGTAAATCTGTAGCGAGAAGAGAGGCAGATTTGAAGCTATAACAGCTCAAGGTGGCTAAAATCGCCCTTGCTAGAATATTTTGGGAAACCATTTAGAAAGGCAACAATTGCAACTAGCAGTTCTTTATGCAGAATTACAACACGCAGCGGGCTAATCAAACTAGGACAAGCAGTTTTGCATCAGTTGCGGGTGCTGCAGAAACGAGGCAGTGTGAGTCCCTTGTTCCGAGCCCTGTAAAATTCAGAAAGACATGCGAGAAGACGCGAGGGAGAAAAAGAATTAGACAAGGGCGTCATCAGCCCACCGGATATAACTTTCTAACATTTAAACAATACTGTTCTGTAGCCTGATGACTAGCGTACCTCAAATACACAGGTTCCGAGTTAGATTTCCAGCTTGAGAGCGCGAATTTGTGTTCAGTCAGTATTATTGATTATCTACTCTATAAAAATCGCACACTGTGAATGTGTGACATGCATTGGGCTAACCAAACTATGTGAGCAATATTGTAATAAGTTACCGCGTGTGAGTGCTGCGGAAATGAGGCAATCTGAAGCAAAGTTTTCCAGAGAGACACGTGACAAAATAAATTAAAACACTGGTTGTAATTTACCCAATATAACTTTACAGCATCAAAAACATTGCTGTCTATGTAACCTGGTGAGTAGGGTGCTAACCAAAAGTCGTTGGTTTAGACACTCACCTGGATGGAGAATTGAAATTTGTCTTCAGTCATCAGTATTGCCTAACTTTATGCAAAAAAGGGAGGGTGGCTTTGTCTCCACCTACTGTTCACCTAGCCATGAAAGCCACCGGCAACGATAACTAGAACGAGAGCATGTATTCAAATGCGAGTGTTCACAACCAATGTGAAACTTTTTCGGGCCCCAAGAACGGTAAAGAAAACTTGGCCAAGTTTAAAGTTACTGTTCCCGTTACCGGATATGCCTCGTTAGATTCATATTGTGCGCATTAGAATTTTCACTATAAAAATTATTCAAAGCGGCCGTGCTATGAAGCCGCCGCTAGAGCTCTCTAGTCCTAAGCTAGAAAAAATATCATTGGTCAGTTAGAAACAAATGAATTCCCAATGCGCAATATCAGCCTCCACTTTTTATCGATAAGCTCACCGATAGTGTATGTGGTTTTCGTTCCCGGGCTGACGTGAAGCAAAATATTGAGTGCTGCCTTGCTTCCCGTTGTCGGGTGGTTGTGAACCATTCTTACGGTTTCCGCAATTACCTAAAAGGACTCGTAGAAGTTTGACGACTTTTTTATGTTATTTATTTTTGTTCTTATTTTTTATGCAAATATCTTTAAATATAAGGGAAATTTACTATGTCAAGGGTAGTTTTTGATTGGGATTATAGCATCGTTGGAAGATGTTGAACTTGAATACAAAGTTTGTCCTTTAAAAGGTCTCGTTGAAAAAACAGACATACACAAACATTATTAAACACGTTTTTTATGAGTAAGTTATTCAGGGGGCCTCAAAATGTGTATTTCCGGTGTCATTTTGATATCGAATGTTTGGGTAGAATCCAACACTGTAGATAAAATATCAAGAATGTAAAAATTTGCAACGAAAGATTTTAAAGAAAACCGCTATCCGAAACGAAGAAGAAAACGGAAGTTGAAGGCAGGCGATCAGCTGACGTGGTGCGTTTGTACAGCCCTGAACTGGCAGCTAGTCGCCTCACTGTTGCAGACAAAATAACGTAGTAAAAGGTCTTTAACCTCTGAGCTTCCTACCGCGGGGGACCGGATGTATACCATAAGGCACACCACTCACTCCACTGGGAGGCGCGGCGTGGGTTCCGGGTTCGAAGGTACTAACATCTTCTTGTCCTTTACTTATATGTATATAAAAGTGTGTATGTGATTGCCACCAAACTTGGCACAGATAAACTAACATCTATATCTTTGTTCATATAAGAACAATTACTTGCGCTTTCACGGCCTCCCAAAATAACAAAGCAACAGCGAACTCGGCCGCGCCGTATAGTTAAGTTTTTAGACCATTCGCTTCTCAACCATAGCGGCCCGGGTTCGATCTCGCGCAACTGCATGTGGGATTCGTGGTGGGCGAAGCGGTGCTGGGGCGGGTTTCCTCCGGGTTCTCCGGTTTCCCCCGCCATCTCTTCCACCGGTACTTCATCTTCATTCCAGGTATCATCAGTGTCACCGCCTGTGGTGCCGTAGTAGTAAAAGCGGGCCTTTAACACTACACAAAAAGAAAAAAGAAAGAAAAAAAAAACCAGCGAATTCTTATAATATTCCTTGATCTATTTTACAACAATGTTATTTATACAAATACTGGAAGTTAGCAGCGATTCCAACTGGAATTATAAAGTGATATGCTAATTTAAGTACCTGTTTACTTTCATCAGACAATACACAAACCATAAAAGTGTCAATTTCTAAAAGTCTCCTCTGCAAACTGTTTTATTCACTGACCACTACCATTTGTTTCTTGCATTCCATAGAGATTGCAACACTTCTTACTTCCAACTATATTTATATTTAACCATTATATCTGAGCATTCTAATAATAAATGAGTATCATTTTCCTCTTGGCAAATCAGAGTACTAACACATTCAAATTTGGTCTTTCATTTTGTGTATTCTTGGTGATTGAGAGTAAACAGGGTTATATTAACGTTACTCAAATTGCTGTTATTTCTTCCCAACGAGATTTTCTCTATAAATAGCGACGAGGCAGCTGGAATACGACAACGTGCGTCACTCAGCTGAGTTAACGAGAAATCACAAGTAAGTCTGGAAGGTCGAATTTTATAAATACAATGTGAATTTGAATATTGCAAAGATTTGACCAGAAAATCTTAAATTCTATAAACAATAACCTAAATTATATTCATTTCGATTAGTGTACTTTAGCAATGCCAACTGAGGGAGACGAAACCCAAGAATTACACTATTTGGATATTCTCTTTATAACAAACTAGTTTAAACTCTGAAATAAATCTGACTTTATTTTTATCATGAACAAATAACCTTTTGTAAAAAATATATAAATGATTAAAAATACCATTATTAAAACACAGTTGCCAAATTGAAATGAGGTGCAGTTTTGATTGTTAATCGAATTAAATGTTGTAATTGTTTTTCAGCTATTTATGGAATACAGTTGGTGGCTGACTGAACAAAAGAATTATCTAGGGATAATTTTTACAGCCATGGCCCACGTCGTGTTGGAGCGTGGTTTACACAAATAGATATTTCCAACATGCAGTTAAGTTTACTGTCGGACTCGCATTTGTATTTGTTCCTGATAAAGATAGGGGTGGTGTAGCAAACAAATTCTGCTCTTCTAATGCGCTCAATCATTTTCCATGACTGTACAAAACAAAAGAATGACCAGTTGATAATTTGTATGTGATAATTTAACGACTCTATACATGAATTAGTCACCACAAGCTATATCTGTGGTTGTTTAACATTAAGAAAAAAATATTTCGTTAACGACGCTGTCGGTTACTGCCACATGACCGCTGTGTGATGACTTTGCCATTGTCTTTGCATGGCGATATCGTAAGAACACGAATTTGTGGAAAGTATAAGTACTTTCAAACATTAATAAGCAATATATCTCGGAAATGGTTCACCCCACACAAAAAAGACAAATTGCGTGTTTTAAGGAGATCGTTTACCTACAGAAGTCACTGAAATTATGAAGACTTGCTAAGGCATTCCCAGAAAATTCAAGAGATATACTTCATTCATCACATATGAAATTTAATCAAAACCGTTAAGAGCCATTTTTGAGAATCAAAATTTTCTAAACATTTTCCATGTAAATGGTACTTTAAAGTGAGGTATTTTCTGGAAAATGTATGTCGCCTCCTTGGAAGATGCCGAACTTACGTACCAAGTTTGATATTTAACTGACTTTTCGTTTTTGAGTTACGCTCTTCAGAAACGCACATACAGACCACAGAAAAACCTTTCTCTAAATATGCTTATTTTGGATTCAGGGACTGTCAAAACGCGTATTTGCGGTAAAATGTCAGTATCGAATTTTTTATTGGAATTAGTTGTGTAGTTGAGAAAGTTGTTGTTGTTGTTGTTGTTAGCTAATGCTGGATTTCTGACAATGAAGTCATTAATCCTCTTGCTCTCCAATATTTTTCACTGATGGATGGGGCACTAGAAGTGGTCGGGCATATTTGAAGGTGGTCTCGATCCATTTCCTCTTGCAGATCACATAGAGGACAGAGTGGTGAAGAATATATCTCAATTCTGTTTAAATGTTTTGCCAGACAATCATGTCCTGTAATCAACCTGAAGGTTACAACTGCTATTTCTCGAGAATACTCAGGAATTACTGTTTGAAAGTTTGGTAGTTCCCATCTTTTATTCTTTGATTTTTCATAGTAATATTTTGCAATAATTTTTTTAATTCAGAGTTGACTAATCTTTTAGCTGCATAAAATGGTAGATTAACTATAGATTTTTGTACACCGCTGGTACCCTTTTTTGCAAGGAAATCAGCTTTCTCATTACCACTCAGTCCACAGTGAGCTGGTATCCATTGGAAGACTAGGTGTTTTTGAAGTGCTGTTAGATGGGTAAGGATTTTCCAACATTCTATCATTGTTTGGTTTTTTGGTGACAACTTGGAAGTAATTGCTATAATTGCTGCCCTGGACTCTGAGAGAATAACTGCTTGCTGAAAATGTGAAATTCTGTACAGAAGATTTTGTAGGGCCATTCGAATTGCTTCAATTTCTCCATCAAAGTTTGTAGTTCCATAACTTAAAGATTTGTAATAGGAAAAGAGGTGATATGTGACTCTAGCACCTGCTCCATCTTGGTTTGATATCAATGATCCATCAGTATAAATATGGAGCCATTCGTGTTCTGGAAATCTAGTATGGATTGTCTCTTAATGCCAATAATTTTAGAACACTAGTTGGAGTATCAAATTTCTTGTGTCAGGTGTAAATAATATGTGATGTCTAATGTATGTGTCGGATTGACATTAGATATGAAGTTTTCCTTTGAATTAGGAAGGTGTACATCCTTCTTGATGTCTTGAATTTTGGAAAGAAAGCTCTCCTGAGTATTAAGTGTACGTGTAAAATTTCTCTTGTGCCATGTATTGAATGGGAGTCTGATAAACTTTTCGTGTTGAATAAGAGCCGCTTTTTCTATTTCATATTCAATGGGGTATTGGTTGGTTAGTATTTCCATAGCTCCTATTGGTGTGGTTTTGATAGCACCTGTAATTAATCTCAGACTTTGGTTTTGAAAGATTTGATTTTTTTTTTTCCTTTGTTTGCTGTTACAAGAACTTCGCTGTGGTAAGTAAATAATGGCTTTATATATACATTGTATGTTGTGTTAAGAGTTACTCTGGAACATCCCCGCTTCATTCCTGTTAGACGTTTTAACTGTGAAAGGCGCCTCTCTGCTCTTTGTATTACATTTTCTATTTGTTTGGTCCATGTAAGTTTGGTATCAAATGTAACTCCTAAATACTTTGCTTCCTTTGTTTCTGGTAATTGTTGACCCTCAAAATTTAGTTTTATGTAGTTGAGAAAGTAAAAACGCCGAACATGGAATTTGTTTTAAAGATTTAAACAAATGGAATGGAAAAGTGCTTTTGAACGTTGAAGAGTAGAATGTCTGTGTAACGCTCTAATAGGAACCTCTGGCCTATAAAACACTTACCTGATAGGAACGGGCCACGTGGCGAGCCCTATCTGACAGCTTGAATGCTCGATAACAGGTCACATGACCTCCACTGTATGTGTGTAAGTGTATGTGTGATTTCCTCTTTTTCCCTCCCCCACCCTCCTTCCTGCTCCCACATGTTGCACTTCCTGTAGCGCTGTTGCCACTTCTCATCTGGGCTCTTGAATGGCTATACGCTGAACCTCCATTCATGTTCTGTATGTTTTCCACGGTTTGTTTGGACCAAGATCTCACTGGGAAAATTTACTAAATGTTGACTTCACATTTTTACTTTCTCTACTGGAAAGTAGGGGAAGTATTGTATTCCACCCAAAATTTCGAAGTCGAGATTTCACCGGAAATACATGTTTTGAGGCCCCCTGAATCCAAAAAAAGCATTTTTAGAAAAAGGTCCGTGTGTGTGTCTGTGTGTCAGTCTGTCAGTCTGTGGACAGCATAGCTCAAAAACGAAAAGTTGGTTAAAAACCAAAGTTGGTATTTAAGTTTAATGTCGTTCAAGGATGTGACACGAAGATTTTGAAGAAAATAACCTCACCCTAAACTACCCTTTACATGGAAAATTTTTCGAAAATTTTGATTTTCTTGAAAATGGCTCTAACGATTTTGATGAAAATGTCATATGTTTGAGATATTTTTATGACAAATGAAATGTATATCTTGAATTTTCTGGCTATAGCCCCTGTAGTCGTATTTACTCTGGACGACTTTTGCATAACTGGTAAACCGTTAGAGATAGACCAAATTATACTATACAAAAAATGTAGATCTTGCTAAAATACACAATTTATCTCTCAATAAATTTTCTTGTAGGGTGAACCATTTCGGAGATATACCTTGTTATGTGTGTGTTTCGGAAAACTTGGAACTTTCGTGAAATGGGTCATCGTTGTTCATTTTTTTATATGTTACGTGTACAACGAGAACCGAATCTCAAAGCTTTAAAAGATTTGACTATCGCACAAAGCCTACTGTATTCTAACATTCCCCTTGCACCTACAAGGAAATAAGCAATAAGATAATTTGTACAAATGTTTATTTTAACTAACACGAAGAAGATATAGGAATAAGAGTTGGTAAGAATGGTTAGTACAAGAGTAGAGAAAGTCATGTGAGTGCAACACATCAGATTTTTACTTCGCACTTACAGCAAGTATGTCAAGTATTGATATTCCACCAAAAATTCAATACCGAGATTTCCCTGGAAATACACGTTATGAGGTCCCCAAAAAGATATTTTACAAAATTGTGTCTGTACAACATAACTGAAAAGCGAACCAAATTTGGTATTTAAGTTCATCTTCCAAGTTTTTAAAGCGCATATCCCCACCCTAAACGAATCTTTACAAAGAAAAATATTATAAAATTATTTTTATTTTTAAATTTCTCAAAAAGCTTATTTTATACAACCTAAAATCACATCTCACTAAAATGTGTTTATACGCATTCCACAAAATATATATTCTTTTAAGAGGTAGAACTGGAACTTAAAAATTCAATGCCACGAACTGGTTTGAGAATTCAATGCCATTCTGGCAGATTGTCACAGTAGCTCAATGGTTAGAGCAGCCGCCTGGTAAGTAGAAGGTCTGTGGTTCAAATCCCAGCTGTGGCATTGAATTTTTAAGTTCCAGCTCTACCTCTCAAACATTGCCCACACACGGCTTGTGTGTTTAAAAACACCAACAGTAAGTTTGTTGGCATAAATAAATAATATATTCTTTTGTTTAAGTAAGTGTCTTAAAACAAACTCCATTTGTTGAAAAAAGTTTAAATTAAATTTGTTAAATTAAGTTAAATTTGTGTCCATTTTCATGGGAAACTAAGTTATACTGTCCAAAAAGCGGTTCGAACTTTTTTGTCGAGTGAACCATTTTGGAGATCTTCGTTCTTATTTGTGTTGCTTTCGGAATACTTAAGCTTTCGCCAAATGGAAGATCGTTATTAATTTTTTATATCTTAGTCGTGCAAGGAGAACGGAATCTCAAAGCTTTCAAAGATTTGACTATCGCTCAAAGCCTACCTTATTTCCATATTCTCCTTCCACCTACAAGGAAATGAGCAATAAGATAATTTCTGAAAATGAGTATGTGGAATAAAATGCAATATATAGAGAAATAAGCATTTGCGAAATAGTGTACAAGAGTGAGTAAAGCTCACTAATGGTTTCGCCAAATTGAACTACATTAAATCTGTGTCGCAATAGGCTACGCGACGATTACTTGGTGTATCTTCTAAGGCTATGGACTTCGACTTTGTCGAGAAATATTGATAGACTTTCAAACGTAAACAGTACCAAAGAGGTCACTAATGAACTCGTGTTTATTGCATAAGATTTGAACGTGCTTTTATAAATCAAATGCAAGGTATGTATACCAAACCGCCACTGCAACACAATGCGCAGCAGGGGGTTAAAGAGCGGCAAATTCTGCATATAGTGGAAGGAGCTAAACCCAACCTCCCCTCTTTCGCAAACTTCGGAAATCGCTGGTATACCAGGATTGATGTGATCCAGGCAATTGACAGCGTCGTTAAACAACAAATAAAAAAAATCGATGGGTCTATTACGTTAAAACTGGGATATATCGGCCCGCAGCTCAGCTGAAGCAGAGAAGTTGCCTATACATCAGGGGTTTATACTGTTATTTCAGGTAACTGACATAGATGTATATGAAGCACGGTAGGTGTGAACTTACAGGTTAGAACAATAAACATCAATTTCTCTCTTTAGTAAACGTATTATAGCTCCAGAAATATACTGATATTTTTGACTCGCATGAGTTTCTCTACTCACTCCTCTACGAACTACATTTATAAAGGTTTATTCTTACATCTACTTGGTATAAGAAAGCTAAAGAAAGTAGCACTTAAAAAAAAAAAAAACCTATCGGTACGTGCTCTTTACACAACCACGAGAAAAAAACCAATTGCGACATCACTTGAAAAATGTGTAAGTATATTTTGAAGATTCAAACAATTGATGATTTTGTTGGAAATGGTTTGTCACAAAGAATTTGGCATAAATTATGTGCTTTAAAGAAATCTACAATTTTTGTAGCAAGTTTTGTGTATCTTTTAGCGGTTTATCAGCAATACAAAAGTAATTAAGAATGAAGAAGACTTTGAGGCTGTTCCTAGAAAATAGAACATTCTCGGTATCTCCTTTCTCCATCTGAGAGAGAGAGAGGAAAAAAGAAAGCTAGGATGGGAAAAGGAAGGGGAAGGAGAGAAAGAGGAGATTAGAATGGTGAAGGTGTATCTAAGAAATGGAGAGAAGGAGGGAATGGGAGAGAGGGGGAGAGAGAGAGAAGCATGAAGAGGAGATGGATGGATAGGGTGAAATTGTCAATCTGGTTTTATAAGCATTAACATTAAAATATCGCACTCGAGAGGTGCTGGGTTCGTTTCTCGACGACCACCTACTTTGACCTTGGGGTTTTCGTGGTTTGTTTCGTGTGTAGGTGGATACTGGAGTGATTTCTCATCTACCGGTGTTTACTTTCCACAATTTTCCCTTTCGTTCAGTTTCCTAATCATCTTTCTAGGTTTCGTAGTGTATGGCGGTACCGGACGAATGGCGTGGATGCTAGCACAAATGAAAGTACTCCCCGTGGATACTAGAGGGATGCTTGATATATGGGTTGTTCATCGCCGTCTCTTTGTAGCTCCAGCTAGAGCCTGGAATTATTGGACCTCCTCATGTCTCTGCGGCCTGTAACCCGCTGTGTCATTTCATCCCTTCCTCCTGGAAAGCAATAACCATAATAAATCTATGTAGGAGTAAGTGTGTGAAGTGTCCCCCTTTGTCATTAGTTGCCAGTTTATTTATTGTAGCTCTATTTCAGATGCCTTGCTGTGATACTCTAATGGTAAACATGCAGCGGACCAAAGCCGGGTGAGAAGATGAAGGTATTCAGTAACACAAAGAGCAACGTTGTCATGTTTTGTCCAAGAAAACGTCTGGAAAGCTAATAGAACGAGGAAGAAAACGAAATGTTGCAACGCTGTATTTCACTCCACGTGAAGTTAACACTTGTGATTTATGATTTCTTTGATTTCATTGGCTGAAGTGACACCTTATGGGAGTAATGTGAAACGTTAGTGACTTCCAAGAACAAACAATACACGCGTGTGTTACTTGAAGCTTCTGATGATCAAAGATAAAGCGCATGTTAACCATTAGAGTAGCATGCTGTTATTGAAATGCTGTTTGACTGGCTGTGTTAATAGTGTAAGCACATTCGTGGAAACATTTGGGGTTGCAGCGTAGGCGCCTGTATCGTATCACCCCTTGTGGTCGTGAGAGGCGGATGTGGAAGCTGCGAGCATGAATGGACCAGCACATGAATGAAATATAGTTGTCGTAGCGGCTGGCGGGATCCCAGCTTAGCAGCAATTTTTTGTGCCTATCGTTCTTCTTTTTCCGCCCCGGAACATCTCCATTTAACCTCTGCGCTTGAAGCTGTTAGGAGGAACAAGGAAACTGCAAGGGACTGTTGGAATTCTGGGCGGTTATTTGTAGCGTGTTAGCTTGAGAAATGACGCACATTTAAGTTTCAAACCTATAAACGGCTCACAGAGCTGAAAATTGACTGAATTCCCTCAAAAGTATATTTTTACTTCCTCTACTGGTAAGTAGGGGAAGTATTGTATTCCACCTAAAAATTCATGTCGAGATTTCACCGGAAATATGTTTTGTGGCCCCCTGAATCCCCCCCCCAAAAAAAAGCATTTTTAGAAAAAGGTCCGTGTGTGTGTCTGTGTCAGTCTGTGGACAGCATAACTCAAAAACGAAAAGTCGCTTAGAAACCAAAGTTGGTATTTAAGTTTAATGCCTTTCAAGGATGCGATACCAAGATTTTGAAGAAAATAGCCCCACCCTAAACTAACCTTTACATGGAAAATTTTTCGAAAATTTTGATTTTCTTGAAAATGGCTCTAACGATTTTGGTTAAAATGTCATATGTTTGAGATATTTTTATGACAAATTAAATGTATATCTTGAATTTTCTGGCTATAACCCCTGTAGTCGTGTTTACTCTAGACGACTTTTGCATAACTGGTAAACCGTTAGAGATAGACCAAATCATACTATACAAAAATGTAGATCTTACTAAAATACACAATTTATGTGTCAATAAATTTTCTTGTAGGGTGAACCATTTCGGAGATATTCCTTGTTATGTGTGCGAGTTTCGGAAAACTTAGAACTTTCGTGAAATGGATCATCGTTGTTCATTTTTTTATATGTTAAGTGTGCAAAGACAACAGAATCTCAAAGCTTTAAAAGATTTGACTGTCGCACAAAGCCCACTGTATTGTAATATTCCCCTTGTACCTACAAGGAAATGAGCAATAAGATAATTGGTACAAATGTTTATCTTAACTAACACGAAGGAGATACAGGAATAAGAGTTTGTAAGAATGGTTAGTACAAGAGTAGAGAAAGTCATGTGAGTGCAACACATCAGATTTTTTATGTATGGGCTCGTATGAAGCATCCATACTAGTTTCGAAATTTGTGTTTGGTGTCAATTACTGAAGTTAAATAATTCCACAAGAGGTTTTTCTACGTCCGTGCGGATAAGGTCAGATAGATCTTCAGAATTTTGGAGACTTTTTCAACGTTTCCTATGTCTCTTATATTTTTACGAGTTCAAAATTTTCCACGTGATGCAATTTTAGTTCCATTTCCTATACATTTTGTACAGAAACACTCTGAAATATAAATCTAAATGTTGGTAGTGAATTTACTTTATCGGTTATGTTGGAGCAATATTAGTGAAAATATCTGGTTAATGCAATAAGATTAAGATTTTTCTCAAAGCATAATTTTTTTCAAGTTAAAATATTAATAAAAATACCTGTTTACAATAACTACTTAGGTTAGTGAGTTTTTAATTTTTTCACCATATGGGCATATTTATCATAAACAATGCCGCTTCGCGGCTTGAAAGTTTATCTAGAGAATTTGAATATCATGAGATGCACTTAACACTATTTCACGAATTAAACGATTGTTATTTAAATGATGTATTGTAATTACTAATCTCTTAAAAGAAAGATGTAGCATGAATACATACATCAACGTCCATTGGTACAGCCTACTAGATTCTCATATTCATGCTCCAATATTTTAAGATGTTGGCAATGTCACTAGTTGGAGTATATGCTGTTAATTTATAATTTCGTTCAATACAAACTATGTCAAACTGATTCCAAACGTATTTTGTGTTGTATGGTGTGTTCTGAGATTTCCCTCTTCGAATTATTGCCTGTATTTCGGCATTAGATGCTTTACCTAAGCGAGAGTCGGTCATTTTTGACATTTAGATCTAGCGCCTCTGTTGCGTCAGATTACGTAAGCTGTTGCGCATGTTAGGATAATACAGTTAGATTCTTTAACCTGATCTTAACACAACAGCAAAGATGCTAATTACGAATAAAATCCAGAGGAGGTGATAATGAAATCTGATTCATTTTTCGCGAATGAAGGCTGTTATTGGTTGAAATTTTAAATTGTTGCGCACGTGGTTGGTTGATTTTAACCAAGTCACATATGAGTGGAATAGTCATTAAAATAATTAAAAACGTAATAGTGTTAAGGACAAATGACAATGAAAATTTACTAAATCCTAACGATTCAGCATCCTACTTAGCATATTTATTTGGTGGTAATTGTTGCATATACGTAGGTAAAACAATGTTCTTATATCGCCCTTAGTGAGACAAATCCATGTTCGGGGCCGGGGGAAGGGAGCGGTTCCAAACAAGTACAATATATAACGTACAAGCGCGTTAAAAAGATCAACAATGCAGATTAGTATTTGGCAATAATAATATGGAATATAAGCTATTTTAAAATATGAATGTTAATAAAATAACATTATAAACTATAAATGGAATATGCTAACAATTTCCATCACATTTTTTCACAGTGTATAATTATTTTTATTAATTTTAAGATACCAGTGGTGCAAATCTAGATATTTTTAACTTGTTGTGTAACCTAGGATCAGAATTGCTACTGTGGTTCGAAGCTGGTGCTGTTAAAGGATTTGGGTTGAATAATATACAATGCTCATAAATGTAGAATTCATCAGTTCATGTTGATTAAAATATACCTTGTTCTTCCCAACGTTAAATTTGCTAAATTTGACACATTATCTCGCATGGATATCACACTGAATTTTTATAGGATGTAGATGCGTTTATTTATTAAGAGAGGAAGGCTTATTCCTTAGTGTCTGAATTTATCAGCTTTTTTAAATAACCAACTACATTAACAACACCAGAATAGATCCACAAGTCACTTAAGCCTAAAATTTAATTTTCTGAGAAAACGGATCATTTGTTTGGTGATAATTTTTTCATATTATCGACATGTAAAAATTCACATACAAATGAATTTAACTAGACTATTTCCTACTTAATATTTTGTTCAAATTTTAAATCGTCATTACGACCTAAATGATGTGAAGATTGGCTTACAAATGCATTTTGCGAAAAAGACTCATCTATGACTATATTTAAAATTGGTAGAACGAATTCAAATGAGATAGATTCCCTATTCAAACTATATTTGAAGATTGACGGACATCTTATGAATTTACTTGGGCGACATTACACATTGGTATGTGTCAAATACAAAGCATTTTACATCAACTTTTAGGTTCCACATAAACTGACCTCCGTTCAAAACCAGCACATTGATAGGTATAGAAAAACTGGACAAATTCCAAGGAGGCACTTGATTTTTCGTTTGGAATATCGTTATTGGTGCTGAATTGCGTTTGAACTGACGACTTAAATGGGGCTGCCATTTGAAAGGTCTCTAGCTAGTTTTAAGAGTATAAGAGTTACAGCAAGATTCGTATTAAATAACCATGCAAACAAGCTTTTGAAATTTTTGACAACTTTTCACTTACAGGAGTGGGGAAAATTCATGTGCTACTTATTTGCGTTAACCTATATTTTGGTATTAAATAGTTCAGTTGCACTCTGAAGTTCTCCTCACTATCGTAAAAACTAAAAGTGAAAAGTTATCTTCTCGATTACTGAGCTGGTTTTGTCCAGGAGGCTTAAAGATACGTGCATAGCTCAAAAGTGTTATCAAAAGTTGCGTTGTGTGTTGGCGCCGGCGAGAGGCGTTTCTGTGACGCAACACTGATAACAGAACATGCAAGAATGCTTGTAGGTGTTCAGCTCTGCTTCTCTTGGCCGGCCACGCTATAATACGCTGATTACATGTGACGTAACTGACGTCCATAGTACCTCAACGACTCATTGCAATCTTATTCGCCGGCGCGCGCAGCTCCCCTGTCGCCCATATCTTTTAACACATTCAAAACAGCAGTCCAAGATGGCAGAAACGTGGGTGCGAATTTGAGTAAGGCAGTTGTGCATAAAAAATGTTTTCAAATAAATGCATGATCCCTAACCCGATTTTTACTTTCTCTACTACGTTCAGTAGAAGAAGTATTGTATTCCACCCAAAAATTCGATGTCGAGATTTCACCGGAAATATGTTTTGAGGCCCCCTGAATCCAAGAAAAGCTATTTTAAGAAAAAGGTGTGTGGGTGTGTGTGTGGGTGTGGGTGTGTCGGTCTGTCAAACTGTGGACAGCATAACTCAAAAACGAAAAGTCGGTTAGAAACCAAAGTTGGTATTTAAGTTTAATGACTTTTAAAAATGCGACACGAAGCTTTTGAAGAAAATTCCTCCACCCTAAACTACCCTTTACGTGGAACGTTTTTCGAAAATGTTGATTTTTTTTTTGAAAATGGCTCAATAGATTTTGATTAAAATAACATATTTTTGAGATATTTTTATGACAAATGAAATGTTATCTTGAATTTTCTGGCTATAGCCCATGAAGTCCTATTTACTCTGGATGACTTTTGGATAGCTAGTAAACCGTAAGAGATAGACCAAATCTTACTATACAAAAATGTAGATCTTTGTAAAACACACAGTTGATGTCGAAATAATTTTGTTTGTAGAATAAACCGTTTTGGAGATACTACTTTTTATTTGTGTAAGTTTTGGAGTACTTACACTTCTGTCAAATGGAACGTCGTTATTCATTTTTATATGTTAACCGTGCAAAGAGAAAGTAATTTGAAAGCTTTAAAAATTTGACTATCGCTCAAAGCCTATTGTATTCTCATATTTTCATTGCACGCGCAAGAAAACGACCAATAAGATGATTTCTACAAATGTTTATCTCAACTAACACGAAGAAGATATAGGAATAAGAGTTTGTAAGAATGGTTAATACAAGAGTAGAGAAAGTCATGTGAGTGCAACACACCAGATTTTTTTCCTCGGCACTGAGTTGAACGGTGTAATAATTTTACCCCTATCACCTCAGTTTTTTGAGAAAATCAAGATAGTGTTTCATAAAACTGGGTATCTTGAGCCAGTTTGTATGTGAGCTAGACAGGAACAGTGAGTGTTTTAAGTACATTTTGTAACGCTTTTTAATGGGTTGTTGATGTTAATGTGAGACGAAATTTAGGGGTGCTATTTAGCTTTTATTAATCTTCGTTAGAATGAAAGTCTTCACGAAGTTTTATTACTTGCGACCTACCATCAATCTGAGAGCTGTAAGATTATTGCTGTTGTCACAGTGAGTGGTACGAATCTATTTTATAGATGAAACATTCAATATTGTGTTAATGAATGTTTTGAACAATTTATTAACACTTAAAAATCATAATCCTTCTCATGAAACACTTTTACAATTTTCTCGCTAAATATGGCGGACTTTTTCACTAACAAATAGAATGGCTAGTCTCAGCCAATGATTGTGAAAAGTCAATGTTCTTTTCTAATCTCGCCTCACTCTAATAATCTCAAATCAATTATTGACGATATAATTTCTTTTTATGAATATTACAAAATTTCACAATTAATTATCCACTTTTCGATGTGTGATTATTATTTCTCGTCCTTATGATGTCGATCAAAATCACTTCTTCCGCCTTCGTTATATCACACATGAACAGAAGAACACAGCCTATCCTGCCTATAATTTAACATGGTTATTCCCGGGGGCTTTCAATTGCCTCTATATTTACAATTTGAATTATTTCAGAGGACTTACACAAGAATACTGCCTCATGTTTATCACAGAATGACGTAAATAAGCTAAAAGTTGTTATTTTTCTGGACTTCAGACCAGGAAATTGTGTGATGCCAATTTTGAGGGTAAAGTGAGCTAAACAGAAAATCAAGCCTGGCATAGCTACGAAGTTGTAAAAAATGTCCTGGGAAACAGTAGTAGTCCAGATTACAAAATCATTGTGAATATTATATTGGATCAACTGAGAGAACTAGGCTGTAACATGAGTTTGAAGTTACATTTCCTGCATGTTCCATTGGACTATTTTCCAATTTGTTGTCTAGGCTACATTGAGGAACAGATGAACGTTTTCACCAAGATTTGAAAGACCCTGAAGGAAGACAATGGTTGTTGCGGACTATTATTGGTATCTAGACATACTGGAACCAGCACCTCAAAATTGGAGGGAATCTGCTTCAAAACTAGAACGTGTTATTGATGTTATTGTTATTGTTATTGTTATTGTTATTGTTATTGTTATTATTATTATTATTATTATTATTATTATTATTATTATTATTATTATTATTATTATTATTATTATTATTATTTTATTATTATTATTTTATTATTATTATTTTATTATTATTATTTTATTATTATTATTTTATTATTATTATTTTATTATTATTATTTTATTATTATTATTATTTTATTATTATTATTATTTTATTATTATTTTATTATTATTTTATTATTATTATTATTTTATTATTATTTTATTATTATTTTATTATTATTATTATTTTATTATTATTATTATTTTATTATTATTTTATTATTATTTTATTATTATTTTATTATTATTTTATTATTATTTTATTATTATTATTATTTTATTATTATTATTATTTTATTATTATTATTATTTTATTATTATTATTATTTTATTATTATTATTATTTTATTATTATTATTATTTTATTATTATTATTATTTTATTATTTTATTATTATTATTTTATTATTATTATTATTATTTTATTATTATTATTATTTTATTATTATTATTATTATTTTATTATTATTATTATTATTTTATTATTATTATTATTATTTTATTATTATTATTATTATTTTATTATTATTATTATTATTTTATTATTATTATTATTATTTTATTATTATTATTATTATTTTATTATTATTATTATTATTTTATTATTATTATTATTATTTTATTATTATTATTATTATTATTATTTTATTATTATTATTATTTTATTATTATTATTATTTTATTATTATTTTATTATTATTATTTTATTATTATTATTTTATTATTATTTTATTATTATTATTTTATTATTATTATTTTATTATTATATTATTATTATTATTTTATTATTATTATTAGTGTTAGTGTTATTTACTGTTGTTATTGTTGTTAACTGTTATTGTTGCTATAATTGTTATTACTATTTTTATTATTATTAGTACCATCATAATTTTTTTTTTCCGAAATGCACAACAGTATGATCAACACCTCCAGGAATTGACCGTTTACAATAGTTCATTACCGCGCAAGTCAAAGGCAATATAAAAAATATTTGCAGTTTATGGAGTGGAGAAATTCTAAACACATCACATCGTTTTCAGAAAACGTAAGGCCTATAATGATCTATGCATGAACGCTAATTCGAAACTGGTATAACTGCTTACATATGCATTACATCACAACACAATTTTGGAAGCAAAACTTAATTGAAAAATTATGCATAAGGGTGTCCATAGGTTAAACTTGAAAGTATTGCAGCTTTTAATTAAAGGTTTTTAGGAGTTTATCACAGCGAACTCTAAAACAATTATTATTGTGCTCTAAAATGCATGCAGATATGTTTATATTGAGAGGCTAATTATAATGCAGAAATCGTAATTTGCACAAGGAATACCCTACAGTATTTAGATACAGATACAAAGAACTAGCATAGTACTTTTTCTCTCTTATGTTAGTTTCAGAAAAGATTCATTTTAGAAGTTACTCTATCAATTTCTTGCCCCACTGACCCTAATTATAGCTCCTTTAACATATTCGGTCATATCGGCATCTATGTCTTTGTGACAATCTTTCTACTCGTTTAGGTTTTTATAGGTTATGGAATTAGCCATTTCCCAGTTATTCCTTTTTATTGGTCTGAATTTTCAAATGTATACCTTTTCTATCGTTGAAAACTGCTTGCTCTTTTCTTTCCCCCTCTTGGACATACGAAGAACATATAATTTCAAAGTAATAATTAAACGATAAGCTTTTTTAAAACCTATCCTGCAATGACATGTGTGAATGAGGATTGGAAAATGTATGTGGATTAAGCTTTCGGAAGACAATTTGTAGAAGCTATATAAAAATAAACGATTGGAGGTAGAGAAAGTCGTGTGAATGTAACGTTTCCACGGTGTTTCCGATTATACTTTTGGGGTAACTTGATACATTTGTGACACTGCTAGCGAACTTTAAATAGCTTTGTTCAGTGATTATTTGTAAGGAAAATAAATAGTAAACTTTCACGATAGAGAAAACAGATTCAGCCCTTTAAGTCGATGATTGCTCTGACTATATATGAAATGTTATGCCATGTGGATATTTTCGATTTTGTTTGCTGCAATGAGAAGGAAAGGTAGGCTACAAATGAACAGAAAACACCTGGTAGATTATCGCTGCAGACGAGACGCTTGCAGGAAATACTGCAGACCGGAAGTTACTCCTGAGCCCTCCCCACGCTCCCTAATTACACCACGTGGCACGTGCCTTGAAATTTCGAGCAACACTGACACATCTTCCTATCCAGGGCTGTGTAAAGTTCTTGCCAGAAAAGCGAAAATGTAAAATTTCTTAACCCTATGCCGCAAAAATGTTTAGTCAAAGATATAGAATATTGTAGGTGTTTTTCTTTTGTTATTTTCATATTATATTGGCATTTAACAAACAAATGTATTGGTAGTTATTTATATCATAAATGTATCAATTTATTTCAATAGTATTGTGCTATTTTCTCTTTAAAAAAATCGTAGTCCATGCAATTGCTATGTAATTTAACCCCGTCATCATCCACACGTACCATCTCACTGGTTATTTTACGTGGGCTCTCCCCATCCTTTGTTATGGTCATATTTGATTACAGTCGCTAGGATTAAACGCGCGACGTTTGGTTTTAAATGGATGGCCTCTGTCATATGTCGCAAAACATTTCATGCAACAGAAGGTTCAACTTATCTGGCTAAAAACCGCGTTATTCAGTTTTAATTTTTACTTTTTCTTTACCAGTAGGGTAGGTATTGTATTCCACCCAAAAATTCAATGTCGAGATTTCACCGGAAGTGTGTTTTGAGACACCCTGAATTAAAAAAAAAATTTTTTTAGAAAAAGTTCCGCGGGCGTGTCTGTATCTGTCAGTCTGTGGACAGCATAACTCAAAAACGAAAAGTATTTTAAAAACCGAAGTTGCTATTTAAGTTTAATGTCTTTCAAGGATGCGACACGAAGATTTTGAATAAAATAGCCCCACCCTAAACTACCCTTTACATGGAGAATTTTTCGAAAATTTTGATTTTCTTGAAAATGGCTCGTAACGATTTTGATTAAAATGTCATATGTTTGACATATTTTTATGACAAATGAAATGTATATCTTGAATTTTCTGGCTATAGCCCCTGTAGGCGTACTTACTCTGGATGACTTTTGCATAACTGGTAAACCGTTACAGATAGACGAAATCATGCTATGCAAAATATATAGATCTTGCATAAAATACACAATTTATGCCTCAATAAATTTTCTTGTAGGGTGAACCATTTCGGAGATATCCTTTTTATGTGCGTGAGTTTCGGATAACTTTCGTGAAATGGAGCATCGTTGTTAATTTTTTTATGTTAAGCATGCAAAGAGAACGGAATTTCAAAGCTTTAAAAGATTTGACTATCGCTCAAAGCCTACTGTATTCCAACATTCCCCTTGCACATACAAGGAAATAAGCAATAAGATAATTTGTACAAATGTTTATCTCAACTAACACGAAGATATAGGAATGAGAGTTTGTCAGAATGGTTAGTACCAGAGTGGAGAAAGTCACGTGAGTGCAACACATCAGATCTTTTGCTTTTGTTTTTTGCGGGTCATAATACTACTAAACATTAGAATGATTAGAACATAGACGTATGGTTACTGCCGACTGGTAAAATGCCCAAAAAGTAGTATATTGCGATATAAGGATGGTGAGTGATTTTTACTGCACCGAGGAAAATTTTGATAACATTCGAAGATTAGTAAAAACACCTAACATGTGTAATGCATACAACCTTTTGGAGATGTCTTTAGATTTTTCAGATATGAGAATAGCACAGCGTATTTTTCCAATTTTCTTCGCTTTCATAATCAACACACTCGTTCAAGTTTGCCGCCATGATTACTATGGGTAATTATTGATTTGAGCACGGCCTACTCTGTTTATCTCGCGGAACGTGTATTAAGATTCAGTGACTCTCTGCATAATATTTTCGATCGTCATTACAACAAAAATTTGACAAATTCCAGTGTTTTATTGTTTTAAATTATAACACATGCAATATAAATAAGAGGACAAATATTGACGTGGTAAAAATCAATTAGGTTTGATTATATTTTATATCTATATTAATCAAAATATTAAGTATAAGGGTGTGAAAATGCTAGCCGCATAGGCTTTAAAAGTACTAATATGGGAGGATAGATTACACGAACACAGGAATATACATTTACCTGCAATGTCAACATAACCAGAAAGGCCATGAAATAGTATTAAGTCCCAAAAATAATTTCTAAGATGACAAGGCATCATCGCATAAAAAAACTGAGTGTCCGGATGACCTAAGGGTTAGCACCAAGGATCTTCAGCCATACATTCCTGGTCTATCACCTTATGATTTCTTCTTGTTTCCAAAAATTAAAGATAAAATGCGTTTCATCACCAAAAGAAACAGTGGAACATAAAAACCTGATTTCTGTCCTGCTCGGGAGGACTGGCATTAATTCTTTAAAAACTGGTTTCTTCGAATGAAATGTATTTATATTGAAAAATATTTAAACTTTTTTAAACTAATCCTAACTTTCAAGGTCGTCCTCAGATGTATACGAGTAAGAATATTGTAATGTACAACTTGCCTGAGAATTAGAAATGCACAAACCAAGATTTTAGTGAGTTATGCCATTAACGTATTTCGCACACAAGTAGACGAACGTCTTGGGATAGAGGTTGGCAGTACTGGATGATAGGAAGTACTAAATCAGGGGAATGTTGGCGACATCTCTCAACTGTCCCAAACGACTTCCTGCTTTACGCCCTCCCGTCCGTGAGAGGCCACAGTTCCCACAGCAAGCCACTTACTCTTATTCTGATTGCCATCTCTTTTGGTCACTGTTCTCATTTCTTTTCCTAATTCCCAAAGCTTCCTAATTCGTTTTTCTTTCTACAGCGTTCCGATTCTTAGATATTAGTCCCTTCTCACAACGTTAGTCTTTGTAACACATACAGAAGCTGCATTTAATCCAAAAATGCAATATTCAGATTTGACCAAGCAGTTTTTAGGCCACCAGAGCCCAAAAATACATAAAAACATTCTTATTTGTGTGTATATATATCTGAACAGTAACTCAATCTGATGTGTTACACTCACATGACTTTCTCTACTCTTGCACAATCCATTCTTAAAAACTCCTATTCCTATATCGTCTTAGTGCTAATTGAAACAAACATTTGCAGAAATTGTTATTGCTTATTTTCTTGCAGGTACAAAGGGAATATGTGAATACAGTAGGCCTTGAGCAATAGTCAAATAATTTAACGATATGAGATTTGTATATAAAAATGGCTAATGATCTTCCACTTAACGAAAGTTTGTCTTCCAAAACTCGCACGAATAACATCTCCCGAAATGTCCCACTCTACAAAAAAGGATTATTTGGACATAAATTGACTATTTTAACAAGATTTACATTTTTTGTATAGTAAAATTTGGTCTGTCTCTTACGGTTTACGAGTTATTCAAAAGTCATCCAGACCAAACAGGACTACATAGGCTATAGCCAAAAAATTCAAAATATACATTTCATTTTTCACAAAAATATCTCAAACATATGCCAGTTTAATGAAAATATTTAGAACCATTTTCGATAAAATTAATTTTCGAAAAATTTTCCATGTAAAGGGTAGTTTAGGGTGAAGGAATTTTCTTCAAAGTCTTCGTGTCGTGTCTTTAAAATATATTAAACTTAAATACCAACTTTGGTTTTTAACGGACTTTTCGTTTTTGAGTTATGTATCCAGAGACTGACAGACACACATACGCACGCGCGCGGAATTTTTTCTAAAAATGTTCTTTTTTATTCGACATCGTATTTTTGGGTGGAATACAATACTTCCTCTACTTACTCTACGTAGTAGAAAAAGTAAAAAC
This sequence comes from Tenodera sinensis, assembly GCA_030765045.1. Lineage (NCBI taxonomy): Eukaryota > Metazoa > Arthropoda > Insecta > Mantodea > Mantidae > Tenodera > Tenodera sinensis. The sequence continues at coordinate 42,210,295 of CM060974.1, forward strand.
GAAAACTCATTAGTACCAAAGTTGGTATTTAAGTTCAGTATCTTCCAAAGATGCACATGAACATTTTCAGGAATATCTCTCACACCAAATTACCCTAGAATTAGGAAAAGTTTCTGATTTTTTAAAGTTTCATTTATATGCCACTTTTAACGTTTAATGAGTGGCTGTTTTCATTTGGAGCGATTGCTGAAAGTAATGGTGTTCACTCGCTTTTAGTGTTAATGTTGGAGTTGGTATTACTTTTGCTTATTAAATTAAATTCACTTACATTTACTGAAATCATAATTCCAGATTCCGGGGCCTCTGAATTTAAAGCTTAGCATGTTAAACACCAGACCAGAGAGGATTTGGAACTTTTTTCCGTAAAAAATGGCTAAAGATTTCTATTAAAATACCATATAGTTAATTTATTCGGATAATAAATATGCGGCCCTTTAATTTCCAGAAAATATTGTATAAAATCCTCTTTATTCGGTGGGAATTTTGTATGGTTGGTATACGTTAAAATAGAAGCTTATCTACTCAATAAAACAGTTTATTTCAGATATCTTATGGTATTATTGGTTTGAATTTCTCTATTTTTGAATTTTTTAAAGCGCTGTCGCTGTCAGTGATTTCTCGCGATATGGAAATACCACAGAATTTCAAAGCCAGCTTATAGTGGCTCGCTTTTAAGCATCTGCTTATCGATTCCTATAACCCCGTAGTGCAGTGATAACTCCCCTGACTCTGGTACGGGGACCCGGATTCGGTCCTCGGTACCAGCGTGGTCTTTCTCCAGGGTTCACTCAGCCTCATGCCAGTTGAGTAGCTGTCCTGATGGAAAGGTAGCGTCTCTAAAAGGTAAAATTGTGGTACGGTCGGCTCGTTGATCCCCGGCATCACAATTCTGCATTCCTCCATGGCCTTGGCTGCGGCTATAGGACGCAGTGGCCACGCGTAGCGTAGCGTAGACGCCTTAGGCATTATTTATACAATCGATTCGGATTCTTCCATCTTGCAGCAAAGCTCTTGCTGCTAAGACTTATTTCGATGAAAGGAACACGGATTAATATACAACTTCATGTATGTCAACGTGTTAATTGTTATTGTTTCACATTCATTAGTTTACTGGGTCCCTCATAGCACCGTATTGGTTTGCGAAATATGGGCAACTGGCATGCATTGTATGCGAGCGCCTCGAATTCCACTTGCCTTGGATTGCACATGACAAACGCTCTGAGTAATTTCGGGTGATTAACCGCCTGAAGGTTCTTGCAATTGTTATTGCAAATGTTCATTTTTGGTTAACTGAAACGTCATGCATCTACATTAGTGGCAACGTTAGGGCGTGCCTTAACCCATGAAGAACAACTGTACACTTTAGGCGTTTATCCCTGGATGTCATATTTGGCATTAAAAATGTTTTCCATGATGAAATTTGAGGTCTTTAGGAATTATTTTCTTCATCTACGAGTACCAATGAAATGAAGTGTTAGGCTCATGAAACTAGACTTGCAGCAGTGCACAGGAGAGTGATTATCGTAAACAACGTAGCGTTTCCCCTCCACCTTTGAAGTGGCGGCAGTTGTGAAAGAAACGTGTTATCAGTTGGTTACCTAACATTACGTCCTTTCTGCTGCACAGTTTACGTAGGGATGTGCGTGTGACACTTGCCCTACATGTGACGTGTATGTCACGCACCAGATGTCACTATCCAACTCCAGTGGGGAAATATGTGCAATTAAAATATACAGCACACTGTGTGATGTATCTCTCCTGAGATAATGCAGTGATATTCAACCTTTTTGCTTTCTCTACTAGTATAGTAGAGGGAGTATTGCATTCCATCCAAAAAGTCGATGTCGACATTTCACCGTAAATGTTTTGAGGTCCCTTGAATTTAAAAAACAAGCATTTTTAGGAAAATGATCCATGTCACTTTGTGGACAGCATAACTCAAAAGTCGGTTAAAACTTAAGTTGGCATTTAAGTTTTATGTCTTTCAACGATGCAACACGAAGGTTTTGAAGAAAATTGTTCACGTTAAACTAGCGTTTACATGGAGGAAACCTTTTCAAAAAATTTTGTTTACTTGAAAATGGCTCTAACGATTTTGATGAAAATGATATATGTTTAAGATATATTTATGGCAAATGAAATGTATATTTTAAATTTTCTGGCTATAGCCTATGTAGTCCTGTTCACTCTGGATGATTTTTTAGCAACCCGTAAACCGTAAGAGAATCTTACTATACAAAAAATATAGATCTTGCTAAAACCACGATTTATGTCCAAATAAATGTTTTGTACAGTGAACCATTTCGGAGATATTCCTTGTTATTTGTGTCCGTTTTGGGAAACTTTAACTTTCCTGAAATGGAACACCGTTGTTCATTTTTGTATATGTTAACCGTGCAAAAAGAACGAAATTCCAAAGCTTTGAAAGATTTGACTGTCGTTCAAAGCCTACTGTGTTCTAGTATACCCCTTGTACCTACAAGGAAATAAGCAATAAGATAATATGTACAAATGTTTATCTCAACTAACATGAAGATATAGGAATACGATTTTGTAAAAATGGTTAATACAAGAGTAGAGAAAGTCCTGTGAGTGCAACACATCAGATTAAGTTATTTGTTGTTGGTGGTGGTCATGAAAAGCCATGTAATTTAAAAGTAATCACATAGCGGCCCACTTTTAAAAAACTGACGTGTCACTTTAGCTTTCCTATACTTACAACTAAATGAATAGGAATAAAATCTCATTATCAAGATGCTGGATGAATTAGCTCTTTTAAAAATAGTTTGTAGAAAATTGGCTACAGAAAGGCAATACAAGATTTTTTTAGCTAACCTAGATAGAGTAATATTTAAAGCTAAGAACTTAATTTGTTTCTGTTGCAGGGTGTCCCAGAATGAAGATGCCGAACATTAGCAGGTAAGAAATGGTCCATAATGTTTCTACATAGGCGTGTGTAGCAAAAACATATGCAAGATTGGTTCGTACCATTAGTGTAGAATGGTTTCAGAGTGAGTGAAGGAAGTTTACAAATGTAACATAATAATGTTATGATGTGCACTGGCAATCCATTCTGAGCATTTTCATGCGAAAAAATCGTGAATAGAGCAAGCATAATACGAATAATAGTTTCTGAAACATTTATTAAATGAAATAATGAGCTGAAGATAAGGTAGCGAATCGCGGACGTTTCGGAGCGTGTATCTCTGCCGTCTTCGGGATGCATAAAGAGAAAGTTGTACCCGCTGAAATGGAGACAAGCCCATATTGGAGAAGCAATATGGTTACATGCTTAAATTGATTGTGATTTTAATGTTAACTCTGCAAGGGATGTTGTTTTCTTTTCAACGTATTTTCATTAAATAGTAGGCATCTGTATTTTCTGCTATAGTTCTCCATCCTCGGATCCTCATAGCCATTAGATCCTCCTCTACACCGTCCATCCATGTAGTTCTAGGGTGTCCCCTTCTTCTCGAATGTCTTCCCTTCCACCTTTTCTTTGGGAGTCTATTACCATCCATTCTCATCTTAGTCATCGAGACTTCAGAAATCTAACAATAGCCTGGTCATTCATTAGATCATTCAGCTCCTGGTTACTACGAATTCTCCATGGTTTTCATCTTCCTTCAAAGTTCAACCATTTTTTTAAGTATTCTTCTTTCAAAAGATCTATCAAGAGTTAGACCAGGCCTCTGAGACATACCTAACAGGTCGAATCAGAGTCCTGTAAACTTTTACTTAGCCGTTACCAGAAATTAGTCTATTTCTGAGGAGGAATGAATTTGCGTGATAGGCTCGGTTTTTGAGCCTGAATCCTTTCGCTTATGCATCAGGTTGTCTGATTTAATCAACTTACTAAGATATTTAAAACTATAAATCCCTTCAATTGATTCACCATTGGTATTCAAGTTATGTGGAGATCTTTCATCTGGTGAAGATCACTAGGTAATTTGTTTTATTTTCATTTACAGGAACTACAACTTCTTTTGCATACCTGTGAGTGTGTCTTTCAATTCCCTTTCATTTCTGTTTACAATTACCTGCACATATTTGAATTAGCCTGTCAAATATTGTACCCCTAGGATCAATTCTTTCCATATTGTCATATAAATCTAGTAAAATAAACTGAAATGAGAGAAAAATATTTGTTTTCGTGCAGCAACTGCCTGTATAACATCCAGTTATTTCCCTCTATATAGTTGGGATGGTTTAGCTTGTCTCTAGGACCATAAAAGTGGAAGGTCGCTCCCACCACGCAAGTTAGGGGCACGGGATGGAAGATGTTTTGTGGGTAGAAATATCGGAAGTCTATTCATACATAACTCTTCAGTACAGCACTGATTGGATAGAAGCAGCCGAACCTTTTCTCCACCTTCCCCATAACACAGACAGAGGGGTGAATATCTGTCTCCTTTACAGGTATCTCTTTCTTTAGGCACGAGACAAAATAAACCAAATACTATATATCGGCGGCCTAAGAGGCTTCTGTTGCAGTATCCCTTTCTCTCTTCTCCCCTTGCGTAAGTTCAGAACAGCATCTTTCTTATTTTAGACAAATTGCAAGAGAGAACCAAATATGCAGGTATAGTTTCAATTTCCCAGAAGGCCATTTTTTGTCATGCATCCTACAGTATGCAGACATTATGGAACGTCTATATCGTGTCATATATTGTCTTAAATTTTAATGTTAGCAATTTGAACTACTGAATCTTTTCATGTACCAATGGGAAATTTTGCTGTAAACATAGCGCCCGCTTACCTAGTTCTCCCGCGATGCTTAGTTGTGTTGCGGGTCAGTATTTTGCTAAGAGTTTTTAAGAGGAAATTTTCTCTGTATGCCTGCACCATGATTACAGTTGAAAGAAAAATCAACTGCTGGCATGAAGGAGTACCTATGTTGGTAAATTTGAAGGTTTAGGCCCCTTCCCCTAATCTGGATGACATCTCAAATCGCTAATGGTGCTCAAAGATTGTTATACTCTCTGCGGTATAGTGGTCAGCGGTATGACTTCTGAACTCAGCCGGATGGGAATATTTTTTCATTAACTATGATGTTAATATATACTTAAGAGTGAATGTGTGCGAGTTTGATGATGGAAATGATTAAAACCGAACGTTAAGAACCTAAGCCAATGAGCCGATTGTCTAATGTACGCCTTCGAATGATGTCAAACAAGCCATCTGCAATGCATGAATAGGCGATGACTATAAACACTATCATTACATGTTCTCGTCATCCTGAGGGACAGGTTTGAACCGAAAAATCCTCCCAGCTATTTGCTGATAATTTACATATATTTCAGTTGCATGAACTCCATTACGTAATATCTTTTAATCCACATTATGTAAATAGTCCAATATATTAAGACAAATTGTAATGTTAAATTAGGAACTATTCTGTATTGAAGAACCTATTTCACAAGTCGATGAGAGGCGACTAGGCACGTGACAGCTAAGAAATATTGGACAAGTTATGCGGAACATCTGCCTATCGATTCGCTTTCATCTATCTCCTTCAACGAAACGAGTAATGTAGCTATTTACGCAAAGATTTATTTGTTTTTAAAAAGGATAGAAAAAAATCCGATACATTGCACTAACATGAATTTCTCTACTCTTGTACAAACTATTCTTACAAACATTACCTTATATTAATGGGCGCAAAACATTTCAGAACTTTTATTGCTAATTTTCTTGTAGGTGCAAGGTGAATGTGGGAATACAGTACGCTTTGAGCAATAGTCAAGTCTTTTAGAAATAGTCGCTATGTGACAGCTTTGAAATTCCGTTGCCTTTGCATTTTCAAGCGATTATGGAAAATTCAGACAAAACTATTTCCGAAATAGTTCAATCGAGATATAAACAGAGAAATTGTGTGCTTTAACGAAAACTATATTTTAGTGTAGTAAAATGTTGGCTATGTCTTATGGTTTACCTTAGGCTAAAGTCATTCAAAATGACTTCTGAGGATATTCCAGAAAATTCAAGATGTAAGTTTAATTTGCAATGAAAATATCTGAAGTTAACGGTGATTTAATATGTGGATCCGTTGTTGATAAAAATCAATTTTACCCCAAAAATTTCCACGTACTTTGGGGCGGAGGGATTTTCTTGAAAATGTGGGCAATGTGTGGGTAGCTTAATGGTTAGAGGACCCGCCTGGTGAGCGGAGGCTCTGTGGTTGAGATTCCAGCTGTGGCATTGAATTTTTCAGTCCCAGTTCTACTTCTCGGGATATTGTTACTCATTTTTGTTTGTTAGCCATTCAAAGAGAACGGAATCTCAAAACTTTAAAAGATTTCACTATCGCTCAGTCTACTGTATTCCCATATTTTCCTTTCACCTATAAGAAAATAAGCAATTTGTACAAATGTTTATCTCAACTATCACGAAGAGATACAGGAACAGGAGTTTGTAAGAATGGTTAGTACAAGAGTAGAGAAAGTAATGTGAGAGCAACGCATCAGATTTTTTTCATTTTGTATTTTATTTGTATTTTAAATAATACTGTAGATGCCTTTTTCACATCTTTAACCACGTTTATATTCATTTTACTAGTTTACCACACGTTTTCCCTCTCGATTTTTGACACATGTCCATGTTATGAGTTTTCCATTATCAGAGGTACTGTTGGTCCTCATTTTGGGATAATCAATGTTCTGCTGAATTTGAATTTCTCATTAAATTTCTTAGTTCGTTGTATTTTGTATTACGTTTCTCTCTCTACCAATGCTGCCAATACTAGCGGTAATCCTACCAATTACGTCATGTATTTACTGTACCAAAGTTAGCGAACCGTAGTTTTGGTAGAGTGCAAGTCTAGTGCGTGGTAAAGGAAGTTGTATGGTTTCGTAAGAAGAGTTTTTGGAGTTATCTGTATTAAAATAAATAATCCATAGTCATGAGAACGCGATATAGCAGATGTTTTAAAGTTCTCGCCATAGACGGTATTCGAAAATGCAGTGAGCTAAATGGCTTGTGAAGTGTAAGATGGCAGTTGGCCTAGATCGAGCGGAAGCCCCACAGAAGTTGCTAAGCGGTAGCTGGCTTCTCAAGGAAAGGAAATATGCAGATTTGATGGCACAGTGCGTGAGCTGCACCCATTGTCGTTAAAATGTTGCTGGAAACAATAAAAGCTGAACATTCCAGGCGTCGTTCCAGGAACACGTGCTTAAGCGTGCCTCATGCAAAATGGAAACGTTTTCCTTTAGGCTGCGTGACATCGTGGACGTGGGTGACTTCAGAAAACGTGCAGAAATGTTGACGTCGACCTCGTAGTATACTGATTAGGCTAGCAAACGCCTAGCTTGTTCAACGGTACACTGTGAAGGTTTTGGGCTGTACGGCGAATGTATGAATTGAGGAAGAGAAGATGAAGAAAATTTATCGACAGAGAGGCAGAGAAGCAAGGTCTCAAATAGACAAAACCCCCTACAGGAGATTTACATACCACCCCAGAACTAAACATCATTTCCAAGAAAGGTATTCAAAGAATACAACGTGACTTTGGCACCTCGTAACGGATTCACAGTACAAAATCTTCTGAAATTACATAAAATAGACAAAAACCCACAGACAATAATTCAAGTGTTTGCAGCATAAATTAGACTGCCGGTTTCTACATTGAAGAAACTAAAAGGAGTCTGAGGATGACTTGAAGAACATTTTAGGAACTTCAGAAGCAAAGAAATAGACATCCGTAGTGACGTATCACTTCTGGAACGAGAACCACGATATAGAACTGGAAATTAATTTATCTAAAACGGTTCAGGGTCCAACCACATTAACCGTTTGAGTAAAATATCTTCATAGAGAAATATGAGGAGAAACTCGTCAATTTCGAGCTCTCTCAAATATGGTGTCAAACTTAATGTTCACCGAAATAGGCACTTCAGTCGTCACCAGAGTTCCCGAAATCATAACCCAACAGACGACATAAGCTGATGTCCTAAAGAAACGCGTTATAGGTAAATACTAGCAATAAATGAAGCTTGGAGCATTAGTTCGACTCAAATTATATAAACTTTGTTCTATACATTTTTTTTCTAAAGTGCAAGCTTGGGAATTTCTAGAATATAGAAATGTTATTTGAGTCACAAAAAAGAAGTATTGGAATAGTGCAAAAGTTTAACTTTGACAACTGTTGGTTTCAAAGCCACCTGTCTGTGTAATGTGACATTGTGACATTGTGTCAGGGTCTGAGAGGCCCTGTAATCCCTTGCTATTTTCCTTGTGTGTATATCTGAATTTTCTTGCATTAATGCAAGGTCATTTTCATAATTCAGAGCAGACCATGGTTTTCCACATATTCTCTTGTTCTTCACCTTTCTGTTTCATTTAACTTCTTTACAATTTTTGACATACTGGATTGTTATGTTTCTGTCTAGATTCACCTGATTAAAGAAATTACACACCTCTTGATCACATTCTATTATCATATCCAACCACATTTAAAACTTGTATTCTTGTATAGTTGGTAATATTCATGCATGTCAGTAACATACATTACTGGACTAACCGGGTTGCTTATGCGGGACCCAACTAATCTGCACACTAATACATAACACTCCTATATGTTATATCAGGAACTGCAAAAGGGAGGCGATGTAGAAGGACGGATCTGCATGCTGGACGATCGCCACCAGTATGGGCAAGTGTGGGCTTATCGTTTGCCCCCTTTAGAAAGAAAAATGCTGCACAAATAGAGCAGTACTGTTTCATCCTAAATGTTCATACTTAATAATGGTATTGATGTTTGCATGTAGTTTCTGAAAAGAATGCCTACAGAAATCGGGTATATCTCGTATATATGAGAAACCTAAGGTGATTTTTCACTTTCTCTGCTGCATATAGTAAGTAGAGGAAGTATTGTGTACCACCCAAACATTTGATGTTCAGATTTCACCGGAAATATGCTTTGAGGGCTCTGAATAAAAAAAAAAAAAAAAAAAAGTGTGTGTGACTATGAACAGCATAACTCAGAAACGAAAATTCCGTTAAAAACCAAAGTTGGTGTTTAGGTTTCATATCTTTCAAGGATGCGACACGAAGATTTTGCAAAAAGGATCCTCCACCCAAACTACCATTTACATGGAACATTTTTCTAACAGTTTGATGTTGTCAAAAATGGCTCTTGATTAAAGTGCCATATGCTGACTTTTGTATAACTGTTAAACCGTAACCAATATCCCATATCGTAGTATACAAAAAACGTAGATCTTGATAAAACACATTTTATGTCCGAATAAACTTGTTTGCAGAAGAACCATTTTGAAGATATTCCTTGTTACTTGTATAGGTTTTGGAAAACAAACTTTCGTCAAATGGAACATGGTTATTTATTTTTCTATGTTAACCGCGCAAAGAGAACGGAATTTGAAAGCTTTAAAAGATTTGGCTATCGCTCAAAGCCTACTATATTCGCATATTCCCCTTGCGTCTACAAGGAATTGGGCAACAAGATAATTTCTACAAAAGTTTATCTCGACTAACATAAAGGTAGAGGAATAAGAGTTTGTAAGAGCAGGTAATACAAGAGTAGAGAAAGTCATGTGAGTGCAACACATCAGAATTTTTATTTTAGTAAATATGTAGTGCACAGAGGATTAGAGGATGTTTTAATTCAAATAATAGTTTAACATGAGCATGTAAAACTACTTTTGACTATATGCCAGCCCTGGGTAACAGTACTCCAGAGGTGCCAAGCCATTCACCTACTTTGTTACCTTACAGGAGAAAAAGCGGAAAATCGGTAGAAAACCTAATTCCACTTAATGTGTGTATGTATGTACGCCTGCTAGTATCTACTGCAGAGTTGCAGCTGCTCTGTTCACACCTTCGGAGTACCCTTTCCAAGATCTGTTATATAGGCTGAAGAATAGGGTTAAATTTAAACAGACTATAAAATAGCAAAGGACACAAGACTTGAAAATGAGCAACTGAATTATTTCATTCATTAACAATATACAGCTGCCTTAAAAATGAATACACTTAGGCTTTTATGAAAACAGGAGCATATATGTTATAGAACTGAGAGTTGCATGTAATTCATTATTAAGCATTAACAGTAAAATCTAATGCTGAACTTAGCTAAAAGCTTCACAAAAAGTGATTTGGTTGGATAAATCAATAACCTAAACACAATACTCGCAGACAAAGATGACGTCAACATCATTACCGCAAATTCAGACACACCCAAAGCAAGGACTTGGTTCTATTCTGTTTCATCCCGTCCCATCCCATCCAGAACGGCTGTTATGTTTATCGTTAATGATCTAGGTTAGAAACTAGTAGTCCATTTTTCTTTGACTTGCCCGAATAATTTTCCACAGTGTTTGTATTTGTTTATTGTTTACAGTCGGAATCCTTCTAAATACTACTTCCCCATGTAAATATACCTTTGATTGAAGTGTATAGTAGGCATTGAAAATGTTTCTTTCTCTAGCTATGGAATATTTTTGTTTTTTCTACCATGTGCACAGTAGATGAGCTCTTGCATTCCACCCAAAGGCCCCTTACCGAAATTTCACTGGTAAATACACCTTTTGAGGTCCCCTGCATAAAAAAGGCTTTTAATTTGTGTGTGTATGTGGGAGTGTGTGTCTGGGTGTGTGGGTGTGTTGGTGTGTAACACAAATACAATAAATCTGTTTTAAAAAGTCCCCCGCCACAGAGAAGCGTTTTACATGGAAACATTCTCGATAGTATTGATTTTCTCATAAATGGGTGTACCATATGTTTAAGATATTTTCATTAAAAATAAAATGTATTCCTTGAATTTTCTGGGAGGACCTCTGAAGTCCTCTTTCTGGACTTTCTGGGTGACTAGCATAACTGGTAAACAGTAAGAAAAGCGTAGATCGTTAAAGCATCTACATTTTGTCAATTTTTTTGTGGAGAAAAAAATTGAAAACCTTTAACGACGCCATCACTTGTCGGGATCATCTCAGGGCCGGCGGTGTCATGGAGTTTCATCCCTCAGGAGTTCTTTTACACGATACTAAATCTACTGACACTGAGCTGTTGCTTTTAAGCACACTCAAAAACCATCGATCTGGGTCGGGTTGGAACCCGTGGCTTTGGGATCAGTAGACGAGGGCGTGAGGTTAATTATTTTTAGATATTTCTTGTTATTGGCTTTACTTCAATACCTTTAATTATTTTATTAGAAGTCGTTATACGGTTTGTTATGTGTGCAAAGAGAATGAAACGTCAAAGCCATCACATAGCAACCAGCTGTTAAGATTTCATTATCACTTAAGCCTACTGTATTCCAATATTTTCATGGCAACTACAAGGAAATGTATGATAAAACAATTTCTATAAATGTATGTTTTGATTAACATGTAGTAGACAGAAGAATAAGGGGGTTTAAGAGTATAGCTTGTTAAAGAATGGGTAGAGAAGTTCTATGAATGTCCTTTTGGGAAAAGAAAGGCCAGTCTGGATGGCTAGTCGTCGTACTTGATGTAGCCTCTGGTTCCCGAGGTCGCGGGTTCAAACACGGCCTAAACAGATGATTTTTAAGTGTGCTTAAAAGCGATAGCCTTATGTCATTTATTGGTGGGTTAAAGAACTGTTGGACAAAATTCTGGCACACTGGCGGTGCTCAAATGACCCTAGTATTTTTTTCTGGTTTGTTTTTCTCCTGGACATGCAAATACATACTTTAAAATACTTGACTATCGATTAAGCCTAATGTATTTAGCTGTTCCTATGGTGCATACAAGGAAATATGTAGTAAAATAATTTATACAAACGTTTATCTGGATTGACATGAAATAGAACAAGGTTTTGGAAGAATTTGTTGAACTTTTCACAGTTATGTGAATATCCCCGTCTACCTCTTCTCTGGGAATTTTCACGCACACAAACAGGCAGACGGACTGACAGAGGGATGGATGTCTGCAGTGGCGAGTGCACATAAAAAAAACGCAAATTCATTCATTAACATGGCTGAAGGACATTGTTTATATCCATATCACGTACATTTCGTAGCAGTGAGTTTTTTAAAAAGCATGTTGGTGGCGTAACAGATGACGTAACTGAAGCATGGGAAGTCATGGTCGCCCTTCATACTGTTGCGTGCCGCACGTCATTAGCGAGCAGTCCCCATTTGTAGACTGTTAACTTCCTCACGCGCTGCAAACACCTTCACAAACATCTTTTGTTGATATAGATAGATACCCAATAAATTCGGCGCTAGATCGCTTCGTATTCTCAACTTTTATAGGACGTGGATGAATAACGGTCCTTTGAAGTAATGCATCAGTCAGAATTTGGTTAAAAGGACGATGGACAAAATGGGGCGTAGCGTAAATGGATGTGGGTGTTGTGTTGCATACCCTGCCAGTTTTACCTAGTTAACTTTTCCTATTATCTCTATGTACTAACCCAACTGGCGGAATGCTTGCTCAGAAATATGCTTCCAACAACAATTTTCTATGAATTAGTATTGCTAACGTATCACGTCAAACGATGTGCGCGCGCAGTGGATGCAACACACAAAAGTGCATCTCGCTTGTTAATATTAATGGGGCTTAAA